>OZ037935.1:70227482-71427482 GCA_964035585.1 Polytrichum formosum | reverse complement strand
CCACATGACCCTTTTTATTCAACAAACATTAGCACATGTGAAAGTTGAAACGGAGATGAACTCTCTCATGTTTAGGGTTTCTAAGGTAAGTGAGCCTACTTTGGTTACATATCTTGATCAAACACCTATATTTGATTGGTAGGCGGTTCGGTGCAGACATGAGAACCAACATCAAAAGACATGTGGTTAAATGAGAATAGACTGCGTGTCCAAAAGTTGCCAACCAATATAGGTTTAATAGTCAACATGATTAGGGGAACCTATGCATGGGGGGTGGACTCTTCATGTCAAGTACGAACTAACGTGAGTGTAAGAAGGGTATTATTTGAGGCATTAGCGTACATGGTATACGTAAGGGAGAAGTATTATCTTTCTCTAGTGTGTACATTTAAAAAGGCTATCAAGAATTTTGATGTACAAAAGGTGGCCTTAAGGTTTAGAGACAACATTGACAATAAATGTGTTGGTTTTTATCTAATTTATGTTTTCATCCATTACCGTCATATGGTAATAGTCCTCAATGACTACGTCTATTCTTGTTATGATGTGCATTGGGGTTCTAGGTATTTATATACTGGAGGCACTTGGAGTTCTCATGGGCTCCCTTGAGTTTTGTTGCCCGGATTGTGGCTAAGTTAATGTGTCATTGTCTCTGTTTCTTTGATGCAATCATAATGGGACATTGAGTTACATGCTATCATAATGGGACATTGAGTAACTCAATGTCTCTGTTTCTTTGATGCAATCATAATGGGACAGCCTTTGGACACTTTCTTTTGGGCTCTCACAGTTTCATGGTCACAGCTCTTGGCTCGTGGGTGAAGTGGCCCTTATAACTAGCAGTCAGTTCTCCTTGTTCATTGAAGGGAGCAATTTTTGCAGGATAAATGTAGTATTTTACTCACTTACATCTACTATTGCTCACTTAATGATGACAACCTCTCTAAAAAGAGTATTATCAAAATATCATGAGCATGATTAGGCTCTTGAATTAGGGCCACTTCACGCATGAGCCTAGAGCCGTGACCTTGTAATGGTGAGGACCCTTGACTCTCATCCAAAGGCCGTACCATGGGTGTTGGGAAGCCGTTTTATGTAGTCACGGACCCTCAAGCATAGTGTGAAGTGAGAATGGACCATGTTGTGGGACCACCGCATATTTTGTTGGCAGAAAAAGAGGGGAAGATTTGGTTTAATAAAATATGTCTCAAACTCTATCAATTTAAGAGAATTACTTGGTGGTGTTTGTTTGTCTTGGAAATTGCCTTGCAATCTATCCTAAAATATGTTATGCTGAAAAAATATTAAAAAAGTCATGGTCTCATGGAGGTGGGCTTGGCGCAAATTCCGGTAGACCATGCACCCTTATCCGCAACTTGCCATGTAGGATTCCATGTAGACTTTTCATTCACGAACTTTTCTTTGGGCTTTTAGGCCTTCACCTCCTAGTGTGAAGTGAACTTGGACGGTCTCCCCTTTTTCGACCAATGAGAGCTCTTACATTGCCATGGTCAGGGGCCTTCAGCCTTGTGTGTGTGAAGTGGCCCTTAGTTTGAGCGACACTATTTCTCATACTTCGAGTGAGGTCGTAGTAAGGTAAGTGGGTCTAAAACGAACATTTTAGCGTCGTGTCCACTTCTCATACTAGGACTGCTATGCATGTGAAATGATTGACAAATCTAAATCAAGGCCTTAGCCATTTTGGAGCTCATATGCATATCTTTAGTCATAATCAAAGTGAGGATTATATTCCTCATTGAAGGATCATATAGGTGCAACCCCCCCCTAATTATGATGACTATTCAACATATAACGGTTAGCAACTTTTGAGCACATAGGCTATTCTCTTTTAAACACACGTTTCTTTCAGCATCCTTTCTTAGATCCACACACCACTCAAAATTGCCGGACGCTAAAGAACCCCTATCGAGCTCTGTGCGGCGTGACAGATGCTGGTGGGGCCCACCACCACCTCTGCCCCCCGAAACTTTTCGCGTCCCTGCCCACGCAGTTCGGGCAACGTTGCCCGACATCTCTGCGATTGTCCTTCACTAGGATTGAAGGCCGCTTGTCCATATAACCCATATTGACTGCACTTCATTTTCAAGGTCCAAAATCCAATATATATCTTCACTTCCATTGAGTAAATAAGCAATTGATTGGGATTTCCTTTTCGAAGTGAAACCGTCAATATAACATGTAACTAACTTCAAAGTCTAAAACATTACAAAAGCCTCATTAACACTTAGGTTATATTTATTATGACTTCCCATTGAAAGGGCCTTTGTCATTCTAAACTAGAACTAAAATTAATGTTTTTTAGTGTGTCATGCAAAATGTGTCTAAAATATTTGTCATGTAAAATCTGTCTGAAAAATGTATCATGCAAAATGTATCTGAAAAATGTGTCATGCAAAAACTGTCTTAAAAATGTGTCACGCAAAAACTGTCTTGAAAATGTGTCATGCATGACACATTTTCAATGCAAAAACTGTCTTGAAAATGTGTCATGCATGACACATTTTCAATGTAAAAACTGTCTTGAAAATGTGTCATGCATGACACATTTTCAATGTAAAAACTGTCTTGAAAATGTGTCATCCATGACACATTTTCAATGTAAAAACTGTCTTGGAAATGTGTCATGCATGACACATTTTCAATGCAAAAACTATCTTGAAAATGTGTCATGCAAAAACTGTCTTGAAAATGTGTCATGCATGACACATTTTCAATGTAAAAATTGTCTTGAAAATGTGTCCTGCAAAAACTGTCTTGAAAATGTGTCATGCAAAAATTGTCTTGAAAATGTGTCATGCATGACACATTTTTAATGCAAAAACTGTTTTGAAAATGTGTCATGCATGACACATTTTCAATGCAAAAACTGTCTTGAAAATGTGTCATGCATGACACATTTTCAATGTAAAAACTGTCTTGAAAATGTGTCATGCAAAAACTGTCTTGAAACTGTCTTCAAGACAGTTTTTGCATGACACATTTTCAAGACAGTTTTTGCATTGAAAATGTGTCATGCATGACACATTTTCAAGACAGTTTTTGCATTGAAAATGTGTCATGCATGACACATTTTCAAGACAGTTTTTGCATTGAAAATGTGTCATGCATGACACATTTTCAAGACAGTTTTTGCATTGAAAATGTGTCATGCATGACACATTTTCAAGACAGTTTTTGCATTGAAAATGTGTCATGCATGACACATTTTCAAGACAGTTTTTGCATGACACATTTTTAAGACAGTTTTTGCATGACACATTTTTCAAATACATTTTGCATGATACATTTTTTAGACATATTTTACATGACAGATATTTTAGACACATTTTGCATGACACACTAAAAAAAACATTAATTTTAGTTCTAGTTTAGAATGACAAAGGCCCTTTCAATGGGAAGTCATAATAAATATAACCTAAGTGTTAATGAGGCTTTTGTAATGTTTTAGACTTTGAAGTTAGTTACATGTTATATTGACGGTTTCACTTCGAAAAGGAAATCCCAATCAATTGCTTATTACTCAATGGAAGTGAAGATATATATTGGATTTTGGACCTTGAAAATGAAGTGCAGTCAATATGGGTTATATGGACAAGCGGCCTTCAATCCTAGTGAAGGACAATCGCAGAGATGTCGGGCAACGTTGCCCGAACTGCGTGGGCAGGGACGCGAAAAGTTTCGGGGGGCAGAGGTGGTGGTGGGCCCCACCAGCATCTGTCACGCCGCACAGAGCTCGATAGGGGTTCTTTAGCGTCCGGCCTCAAAATTTATAGGTGTCCGATTAAGATGAGTAACCTAATTAGGTCCGTTTATTTTAGGCGATGAAACCCACAAATACCCCATACCACCATATAAGCCTAAATAGTTGGTCCAGTTAGTTTGGCCACTCAAGTACTGATTGTGATTATAAAACACAACCAAAGCTAGATGTCATGCTCTTTTAGCTAGAACCCATCAATCTTATCAAAAGTGAAACCATCATATATATTACTTTCTTTTGATTGATTTTATTACAAGAGTAATAAATAAATAAATAAATATATATATATATATATATATATGGTCTTTATTTCCATATAATTTATTTTTTCTACAAGACATGTGATTAAAAATATTTGAACTCGTTTACTTTTTGAATGATGCCAATTAAACTAATAGGTTGACATTTTTTTTCCAAGTGCTACATTTAGATTAAGTCCTAATTTATTTTGTTAGGTGAATTACTTCTATAATAGGGACCTGGTAGTGACTCCTTGGGGAGGGTTGTATATCATGTGTGACAGAGGGGTATTATTGTAGGGGGTATTTGTAAGGCCTGACTAATTAAATGGATCATTCAATTAACTAATTATCTAATTTGTGGTGTTTTAAGGGTTCATAATATCTCACAAATTGTGAAGGGGGTATTTACCAACGCCTTAATTTATTATAATAAATTGAAGTATATTAGAAAAGTGATATGCAAGACTAAAGACAAATATATTTCTATCTATTTGAGTGCTAGGACTAAGACTAAGTTATCAAGGAATGACACCATGAAACATTGAGTTCCAAATGGAAGTCGTTTTTGTATTGATGACCATAACTTAAAAACTTAGATATCTTAGGTTTTAGAATTGTTGCAAATACATACTCAATGGCATAAAGAACACACAAATGCTCCATTATCAATATGAAGATGACTTATCCCACACGGTATATTATATCCAGAAGAACCAAAGTGGATATGTTATATAGGACCTTGTACTAGTATCACTATATTTGTTAATTTGAGAATTTCTCTTGTCTCAAATTAATATATGGACCACAACAACATGGTCTAATGTTTGGGTCGTCCTACCTAAACCATCTTGATATGAGTTCTTAAATGGGTTCTTGATATGAACACCCGCTTCAAAGTATTTGCATCTTACAACATTCTCCAATATCCATGTGTGATTTTATCCATGTTCTTATATTTGTAACTGTCTCAAAATGCCGAAAAAAATCTCAAATTAACGAATATAGTGATTTAGTTATAATCCAATATGGCGTATTTTGTTCATCATATGTTACCTGTAAAAAAAATTGAATTTTCTTGGAACAAATAATAAAATACACCATATCTTTGGTTGCACTATTCGCGCTAAAATTTTCTAAGTCATCCCCCCCCCCCCCCGAGGACAATAGCATATAAAGGCCCAATCAAGTTTGAATCCTAATGAAACAAACAACCCATCTCAAAATACAAACATACCATAATCACATGAAATTATATATACAACGGACAACATGGTGGTGGTAAGTCCATTAGCCCGCCACTCCCCAACACTCCTTCTGGTTTGCCACCGCCACTTAAATATATCCAAAAAAAGAAGGCCACATGCCAAAAGAGAGAGAGAGAGAGAGACACACACACACACACACACACACACACACACACACAATCAAATATGAAAGGAAGCAAAGGTGGAAAGGTGGAGGGACCATGGGTGCACAAAAGGTAAGTATGGTAGGGAAAATATGGGGGGAGGTTGTGGCCATGGGGCCTAGTGATGGTGGCTCATGGGAGAGTTTATGGGCATGAGCATACCTCCATATGATGGATACACATGGGCATGGGGTCATATGGTTGCATGGGCTTAGGGGGTTGAGGTTGCCCAGGATAATAGTTCATATGCATAGGCCAACCTAGATGTGCAAGGTTGGAGTTTAGACTGGGACAAGTAATCTACTCGACTCCCGAAATAACATTGAAAAAAAAACAAAAAAAAACCATGACTATGTCGAGTGCAACCCAATCGACATGAAAAAACCACAAACCTATGAGGGACATATGTAGTTCAACCCCTTTACTTCAATAAGATTGTTAGGGACCCAACTCAAATAACAAGACATCTAGCCATGATCATGAAGCATTTGTTTACAAGTGAGTGTCCCATGATGTCACGTTCTCTGCTTTCAAGATCATTTTAAATGGGGTGAAATGAGATTGGTGTTGAAATCAAGGAAGCCAAAACACTTATGGCACTAAAAGCATATCAAGGTGGGGCCAAAGAGGCTACTACACCCTAGAATTTCAAAAAGGTTAATCTCCTATAGCTAAATGGGTGAGTGATGATTAGTGTAGGCCACACTAAATCAGATGTACGTTTAGTGCACTAACAATAACTTCGATACCCGTGCATTTGCCACCCGGATGTTGACTATCTCAAAACACACGTGACGATCTAAGGACCGGTATCCCTTATACCTGATTTTAGGGTATACACTGATCTTGCAGAGGGCATCCAGAATGTTCGACGGAAGCTCCCTGTAGTTTCTTCACCGCCTTCCATTCGCATTCGCCCCTTTGAAGTCGCATGGCTTCTCAGCGATTCCGTGGTTCGCAAGCTAGGGTTTGAATTCTCACGTGTTGGAGGCTGATCTCCTCGTGTAATCAATCTCGGAATCATTCCTCGGTGGAGAGATTTTGATCTGTCGGGATTTATGTGTTAGGGTTTTAACGCTCCCGTAGCTCTCACCAAGGATTTCTGTGTCCTAGGGTTTGAAATTTATCGTCCTTGTTGCGGCTGGATTGTTGGCTACATTGGAATTTCGTCGTAGCGAAGGTAGTGAGTCGACGCTGGCGGTATTTTGTGCGATGTGCAGCAGCACCGTAGGAGGTGGCATCGTAGAGATAGAGAATCGGTGGTGACGTGGCCCCTCGTCAGGGGAAGTGTAGGGCGGCTGGTCCTTTGTTCGGTGGAGATTTGGAAGTGGAAGTGTTTCAATTCGGAGGAAGGGCAGACGAGATGGCGGGTGGTGGCAATTTTATTGGCCGGGTGATGCAATATCTGGTTAACGAGCTTCTGGTGGATCGCCTCTCCAACAAGTAGGCGGCTCTTACACCAGTAATTTGAAAAATGGACTTACCAAATTCTCTAGGATCATTTTCTCATACAGCAGTGAATTCTTGCTTTTAGCCATTTGTTGAAGATATGGCGTGTCCGGTCATTGTAATACTGTTGACTTTCTTGATATGTGATTACTATATCTTTATTTTTTAGGTTTTTTGTTTCTGTTAGGTTTAGATAGTGGTCTCTCATGCGTTTTTATTTAGGGCTTTAAGGTCCTATCATTCGGTTTTTGCTAACCTAATTAATTTGTTGTTTGTTTTGTGACCGCAGTCAAGCATTTCAGAGATTCGCAGTAAGGTCTTCCCGAGCAATTGAAGAGATGGCTCAGAAGGGTATTGTTCTCTTCATTCTCACTATTATTTTTAAGGCAGAGTTCAACAGAGTTACAGAGTTCTGATTTACAGAGTTTTACGGCGCGGAACATGGGTAGGACGCTTAGTGAGCTAAGTAGGAATCAATTGCAAACATATTAAAGCACACATTTTGTCCTGCCAAGTGCTACAATTTGTGGGAGAGTAACTCAAACAATGTCAATTAGGCAGAGGATGTGATCGTATCTATTGGTAGTTGCGAAGTGCAGAGTTTGAGCATGCAATGTCAGTAATCAAGGAGAGCTTATTGTCACATATTGACCTGTTTTGCTAGATTATTTCATGGAAAATGTGGAGACGATGTTCTTAACACAGTTTGAGATTTGTATCGGTCTTATCAGAGGGACCTAGAATTCAGATCAAGTGAATGTTGTGTGCTCTTCTGGAATTAATTAGTCAATTTTCCATTCATTTTTGGTAATTGTGGACAGGCTTACAGACCAAAGAGGAGTTGGCGAGGAATCTTAAAGGGTATTCAGAGGCCTTTGGCGAAGAGGTGAGTAGCCTGCAATCCGGTTATTGTTGTGAAATTTGGTTCTCCTGTACTGTCATGAGTTCTACATCTTTGCGCCAGAGAATTCTTTTATTAGGCATTGATAGCTGGATAGAGTCTCCACATGAGAATATCAGTCTTTAAGGACTGACATTGTCATGCATACATTCCTTCTTAGGTGTGTCTTTGCAGAATCAAACTTCAATGAGGATGGGGGCACCATAGAGGCTTCAGAGGAAGTTTTTAAGTCTTTGGAATCTCACTGATTAAAGAGGTTCAATTTGCTGTTCAACCTCAACAGCAAATTGAGATTTTTCTGTTATAAGTGAATTTCATTTTAGGTTACGTCTGTTTCTGTCCTCGTCATGCCCTTTCATTGTTGTGGGTACAAGCAACTTCTTATTACCTTCATGGTAGTTGGATTTAGTTTGAAGTATACACTATTCTCTATCATGTGGTGGATTATTGGGTGTAGTCTCTCCACTCAATCATCTGGTTTGGAGTTGATCAATAGGGATGGTTTAGGTCAGAGGATGAGTCTCCTCTCCTTGCTCCTCGTCAGGAATATCTGCACCATATAGATATCTTCTTGCTTTGCTTGAGTAAGTTTTAACAATATATATGAGGTTCACCTAATACTATGTTTTGGCAAACCAGATTGAGAGGCAACTGAAGGATCCTACCAAGAAGTGATTGAAGAAATGATGAGGGTTTTACTTTGGCAAGAAACGTATGCAAACTGGAAACACATGCACAATTTCAATACCAAGACTTTCAGTGAAGGAGAGCGAGTGTAGGAATCTTGGTGTTCATGGTGTCTTTGTCTTTCATAGTTTTTTTGGAATTAAACAGACGTTTGGTTTAGTGACATAATGTCATGTTGAAATGACAGATGTAGAAGATGAGAAATTGTTAAACCTTCAGAGCCTAAGGTGCTGGAGATGTATATAATATAGAGGTTGAAGAGGGTTATCTATAGTGTGGCGTGCATAGTTGGTGTGGTTTGTCATATGAATTTTGTCACAACTTGTTTAAATCGATGAATGGCACTTAACAATTCGTGTGGATAGTAGGAATTGCAATTTTGACTTCTCATATACCGTACCCGGCCGTCAGGGTCAACATGTCATGCCGAATAATTAATTAAAGTGGAGAAAGTGGGACCGGCATGGTAAAAATAAATTAATAAAAAATTCAACAATTTCAAAAAATATTTGTAAAAGATTCGGCGAGGCTAGTTCACAACAATGAAAGATTCTTATTTTTTTCACTTTTCTGTGGCGGCCTTGGTGTGTTTAACCTAATTGAATGCCCTAATCTCAATTAGTGGTCCTTTGTATGTGTTACTTTTGGATCCTAAAACGCCATTGCAACCTCTGGGTTTGCCATGATTTTGGCCACAAGCTCTTTAGGGGTTAATTCAATTTGCTTTGCAAACAACAGAAAATTCAGGCTCATCCGGGTTTTTTTTTAAATTTTTTTTTGCACGAACTAGTTATGATGCTACGGTATGCAATACTTTGGGATTTTACTACATGAAGTTGACTCAATTTTGTAATATTCGGCATGCTCTTCAATGAATAACTTTTCTTTTCAACTCTCTTCTCCAATAATTTTCGATTTTTTTCAACTTCTATTTTTTTATTTAATTTTTGCCGACCTTGACGGCCAGGTGCAGTACCTCATTTGGCTTTGCCAACACACATGTTGTCTTCAAGAGCAACTCAATGTTAGAAGTAAGCAAACCAACAATACCTAATGTTATTCAAGCCTAGTCCACCTTAGTTGTTCTTGCATGACAAATTTTTGGAGACAAAACAATCATTCCATTGATGCCTAAAGTTGGAGATGGTATATGCCTTTTGTGATGAACTCCAAAGTGCTCAACCATTAAAGTTTCAACCACCGTTTTTGGGTATATTATGTACATGTACATATAAAATTTTAGATTTTGACACTAGGGTTGAGCGGAACATGTTTTTCACATTTGTATTACATTGATTATCCCAATATACATGTGTTACTATTCATAGTTATGCAATGTTATAACTATTTAATGATAATGTAATATTTACCAAGCAAAGTCATTTAATATGGTCTATAATGTCCAAACAATCTATTGAACTTTCATTAGTAAAATTTGAACTCCTGAGTAAGACATTATTGCATTGCATAAATTGGGATGATCAATGTAGTTGTGGCATAATAGGTGGAGGTGTAGGGATAGAAAGAGGAGAGATAAACTATGCTATATATATATATATATGCACATGGGCATTAGAGAGTCAAGAGAATCAAAAAGATTAAATCATGGGCATCTTTTGGTTTAGAATGTGCATGAGCATACATATGATTTAGAACATGGGCCATGAATGACTTGATTACTTGGAACCACGTTCACAACACTTGGTTGCCTTAAAAACAAAGGCAAAATCGTTTAAAACATGGGCCTTAGAGTTGCAAGGACATCTATGATTTATATTGTGGGCATGAAAGTTAAGCCAGATGTTGATATGCTCTTGTGAATAGGATTCATATTTTTTGGCATAAAAAATGGTGTACCTAATGGTGAATGACTTGAATAATAACTCTCCAGCATTGGAGTCATGGCAATCCTTGTGAGGCACCGCCTATCTTAAAGTCATACACTACTCCTTATTAGTCTTTGATTTTTTGCAGGTGGTGTTGCTAATAATGACATCACATACAATGAGTTGGTGCAACTCAAATATAAGATTTGTAGTCCATTGTTCAAGGAAGGTTCATAGTTGAATTGAAAGAAATTACACATGCTCATGATGTGTTGCTCAATTAATTCCATCCCCACTTTTGGCAATTGCTCACCACACCACTCTTGCAATCTTATGAGTCCCAAGCCTCCCATGTGTAAAAGTTCCATAACCAACCACCAACTCATATGCATGTGAGGGTTGAGTTAGAGGGGGTTGGGGGAGTGCCCTGACGTTGAGTGCATTCTGGTTTGCTTGATTTGATTCATAATCCCAATGCTCTTAAAACAATCGTTTTACCCCTAAATTCTTCAGTTGAGCTCATATAGGGTAATATAAAAAATTATGATATGTTATGAGTATTATGAGAATGATTTTTCAAAGTGAACATGTAGGGGACAATTTTTACTAACCCTGCCCCCAATAATACATGTCAATTTTCAAATAAACAACTTATAAACGGTCTCAATATCACTAATCAGTATTGTTACCCTAACCACTTCAACTTTTCTTATTTTAGAAACCCTAAAGCCTTTTCACTTTTTGGTTTCACATTTATGCAATTGATTACTTGGACTTTTGCTTTGTTCACTTCATCACTTTGTTTTCTAATTTCAATCGGTTGACAATGGGAGCTGTAATTGAGTTTGTGTACAATGTACTTAGTTTTGTTTGTAATTGTAAGACTCAACAAACAAATATCACAAAACTTCATTGTTTGTAATAAAATGAAACAAAAAATTGGCACTTAAGTGCCTAATTTGATAGGAAACTATGATATTCAAGTCACCCAACAACATTAGGTGAAGTTGGTCACTTATCAAAAATTGGCATGGCTATTCTTAGCTAGGGGTTTGTTGCTATGTCATGGGATAGAGGCATTGTGAAGGCTACCTTTGAGTGGTAATAGGACCCGTGTAATGCATGTAAGAACTTAATGAATAAGGTTCAGTGAAGCTCAGTGAAAATTAGTGAAAATTTAAATTTAATATGAAAAGAGTAGTAATTAAAATGATTAATTTTAAAATGCCATTTTAGGACAGAGCCTCTCGTGGCAAAAGCCACATTCCCTTGTTGGTTTCCCAACCGCTAGAGACTTATGGTTAGTTACTGGGGCAGCGGGCCACCGGGCCGGGTCGGGGAGGGGTGGGCCAACCCTCTACCAAGGAGCGGGTCCTGGATATCCGGCGTTTCTATGGGGCACAGAAAGGCCCGTGCACTTGCGGAACCCGTTGAGGCCAACGGCACCCAAATATAGCGGGCGAGGGTTGCCCAATGCGAACCCCGGCCGAGGTGACCCCCTGGATTTCAAAGCCCTCTTCCCGCTCCATCGCGCACGTCCTAGGGTCTGCCCTTCGTCCTGCCTTCGTGCGCGATGCGATGCCCTTGCGGACTCCGCGATGTCTGTTCGTAACGAATGGGAAGAAGAAGAGGGCTGAAGGCTCCCGGGAGCTCGTTTTCAGTGCCGTTCTTTAGAGACCATTTTGGTCTGTTTTCGTGGCGTGTGCAACATTTTCTTGGATTTTAGGTGTGTCGGAATTGGAGAGAGCGGCGCAGGTTTGGCTGGATAAGGAGGCTAAGGCGACATTCGGGTAACATCACCAGCGCTGCATTTAGGAAAAGAGAACGCTCCGTGGAGCTCGATGTCAGTGCCAGTCTTTAGAGACAACTGAGTGTTGTCGATTTTCTTGGTGCGTGGCCGATTTTATTGCATTTAAGTAAGGCGTCGCTGGAATTGGAGAGCGCCGCAGGTTTGACTGGATAAGGAGGCACATCGGGCAACTTTAGGAAACACCGGGTGCGACATTCAGGAAGAGTTAAAGGCTCCGTGGAGCTCGATTTCAGTGCCATTCTTTACAAACCGGTAGTCTTGTCAATTTACCTATAGATTAGGTGAAAGAATTTGGAATAGGCTGATGTTAGGTCAGGTCTGGTCCCACTACTTATCCGATGGGAGAGATTTAGAGTTTCGGTTGGCAGCATTTTGTGTGAATTGTGGTCACATGCATTCTAAATTTTATTGAGCACCATCTTAAGGAATGTGAGCATATCAGGACTTAGCTCGTCCTGCTTTGTCCGGGGTTTCTGGTTGCTTCCTGCGATCAGGAGGCAACCATGGGAGCCTATGGCATGTATGTGTAGCGCACATGATCACTAGAGGGAAATGTTGATGATGTCTGTGTAGTCATGGTAAACAACGTGAAAGGCAGTTGTGCTTGAGAAGAAAGGTTCGTGCCATTCTCTACGTCATATGGTGCCCAGATCCGGCGGTGTTATGAAGGGTTCTGTCTGTGAGACCAAGGGGGTAGCTTAAACCTTTAGAGAATCATCAGAATTCTGGAGAGCAAGCAGGGCAAGATGCAGGTTGGTAACCGCCTTGGCAGTCCGCGTTCAATACGATGGCGGAAAGGCGAGCTTATTGGGGCAGGTGAGTCGTTTCGTTTCTTTCCATGGTGAAGCTTTTCCTCTCTACCGACGGCCAAGATTGTCTGTGAAGTTGGAAGTGCTCACATTAGGGCCACATACCTTGATGTTGAACATGAGAGGGAGGTACCAATGGATTTCGTTTTGGATGCCATACTGCCAATGTGATGGGCGCATGATGAGTGCCTAGTGATGAGGTCTCAGAGTCTTGATGTAAAAGATTTCTAAGTTACATCAGATTTTACAGCACCATAAATTTTGAAAAAAGGCACATGGGGTTCTTGTATAGGAGGGTGCCTACACAAGTCAGAGTCCAAGGGATTTCACTGTCTTAGAACGTCTGCGTGATAGATTTCGTTATCTAGTCCCTAGGGACGTCTTTTTGTGTGCCTGATTGAGACTATTTGTTTTGAAATCTGATGCATAGCACTGGATTATACATCGTTGATTTCTTCTATTGTCGATTTTTTGTTTTAACGATCATAACATATGATACAGGTGCATATGGGCGTGTTTACATGGGTCTAAACCTGGACTCTGGGGAGCTCATAGCGGTGAAGCAGGTTTGTATCGCCCAAAACAACATAACCAAAGAAAGGGCGCAAGCACACATCCGGGAGCTGGAAGAGGAAGTAAAGCTGCTGCAAAATCTCTCCCACCCAAACATTGTGCGTTACTTGGGGACCGCGAGGGAAGAGGAGGCTCTAAATATCTTCCTTGAATTTGTCCCGGGTGGGTCTATTTCATCTCTCCTTGGGAAATTTGGCTCGTTTACAGAGCCCGTAATTCGGATGTATACCCGGCAGCTGCTCTTGGGGCTTGAGTATCTCCACAGCAACCATATTATGCACCGCGACATCAAAGGGGCAAATATCCTAGTGGACAATAAAGGATGCATCAAGCTTGCTGACTTCGGTGCATCCAAGAAAGTGGTGGAGCTTGCCACCATCTCAGAAGCCAAGTCTATGAAAGGAACTCCTTATTGGATGGCTCCTGAGGTCATTCGGCAGACGGGCCACAACTGGCAGGCAGATATGTGGAGTGTTGGATGTACTGTGATAGAGATGGCAACTGGGAAGCCCCCCTGGAGTCAGCAATTCCAAGAAGTAGCTGCTCTTTTCCATATTGGAACCACCAAGTCGCACCCTCCCATTCCAGAGCATCTGTCCCCGCATGGTAAAGACTTTCTGTTGAAACTTTTGCAGAGGGAACCTCGAAAGAGGCCAAGTGCCACAGAAATGTTGAAGCATCCGTTTGTACAGAACTGGGAGCATCATCACCATGGGCAAGAGGAAGCCGGTGAGGACCGGCAAGAGCTGGAACGTGATTTGCAGCCCAACAATAATAATGAAGGGTGCAGTGTGAGAACGTCCATGTCATTACGAAACTCCATCAAAGATACATGGAAGACAGGGAGTCGTTCTGTAAAGGACCTCTCCTTTTCATTCAAAGGACCCTCGTCTTCTATCAGAAAGCACCAAAGCAGGGCCGGGAATGACTCGTATCTCGAGGACCTCAACTGTTCCGTTCGAATGGATTCTGTGAGGCTATCTTCAGTGAGATCGGATGCTGTGAGGGATTCCGTGAGGGATTCTATGAGGTTGGGATCTGTCAGGGATTCTATAAATTTTGGTTCTATCAGGGACTCTATGAACTTTGGTTCTATCAGGGACTCTATGAATTTCGGTTCGTTGAGGGATTCTATGAATTTTGGGTCTGTAAGGGAATCCATGAAGTTCAGTACATTGCGGGAGTCTTTGAAGTTTGGGTCTGTGAGGGATTCTATGAGGTTGGGTTCTGTGAGGGACTCCATGAGGTTGGGTTCTGTAAGGTTTGGTGCTAATCGAAATGATACATGGAATGAGAGCTTCAACCCAATCTCAGAGCCTTCATTTGTAGATGGCAACAAATGGCGGATGAATTTGACAACAAATGGTGGCTTCTCTTTGAGACCTCCTTCTGCTGACAACTCCGAGGGATTGGGAACTTTGCAGAGTGAGCAGAGTCTTGGAGGCAGGGGTTGGTCTTTACAGCAAGAAGAAGAGGATGAAGTGACAGAAAGCAAGATTCGTGCATTTTTAGATGAGAAGGCTCTGGAGCTGAAGAAGCTACAAACGCCCCTGTATGAGGAGTTTAATGATTCGTTGAGAACCTCTGTTTTGGAAGAAGAAAGCGCTACGGCGGCAGTAGCAGTGGGACCTGCAGAGAGTTTCATTGCACCATTGAGTCCTGCAGTAGCTAAGCAACCTACTACACCTAGTACTAGTAAGTCACCCAGTAAAGCGAGTAGTGTAAGTGGAAGGTCTGTGGGATTACGCAGCAGTCAAGAGAGTGACACCAGTGTAAGCTCTGGCAGCCCAAGTGGTAGTGGAGCTCCTGGAACTAGTATCAACTTCACCCCTCTGTTGGAGATACCTTCCCCGAAGTTGAATGAATTGAAAGGGCTCGTCAATGAAACTCAGCAGCAGCCGTTACCCAGTCCTGGTTTGAGTTCCAGTGAGCGCCAAAGGTTGTGGAAAGAGGAACTCCAGCAGGAACTTCAACTGAAACGGGAGGAAAAGCGTAAGATCACTCAGAGGACGACTCAAACGTCCCCCTCTCCAAACTCCAGGGCCCTACAACGGCCAGGTAGCAGTCGTTTAGCCACTGTATCTCAAGTATAGTAAATAGCCTTGACTGGGAGAGTCGATTTTTTCACTACCTACAGTATGTGGCGGTAGGGCACATTCCCTACTACTGATGAGTCAAACTCTTTTCTCGCCATGTGTGTACCTTCGTAGCTTGGCACACTGTAAGACCAGTCAAATTAGGTGATTGCCTTAGTCTTCTTTTTACTTTGTAAAGTTGTCGTTTCCATTCTAAGCAATAAACTTAGGAACTTGTGCATGTGTGAGAGGGTCTTGTGCCAATTGGGGAGCTTCTAAAGTAGCTCCTAGGCTCACACCTTGATTCTTTATTCAGTTCCATTTGCATTTCAAGAGCTCACGAGGCTTTTGTTACTAGTGGGTTGTGGATACTGTTGTTAATTTATCAGAAAATCTACTCTCACTGGATATGCTTGCTTTGAGCACTTCTCTTCGGAAATTTGATCATGTTGCATTTGTGGTCACACTTTGACTCAGGCCTGTTGGTGCTGGGCACTTTCCATCATTTCTAACATGCTCACTACACAGATAGTAAAATCCTCTGCGTCAATTACTGGAGTTGCAGTGTACTACATAGGGTGTTCTTCTGGTGAATACCCATTTTTCATATTATGTGTGTGGTACTGATCAGTAATTTACTTCTTTAAATGCCTTCTCTTCTCCTTGCAATTGTGTTGCTACTTCTACAAGTAAGCAAATCTTGAGAGTAGTTAATAGCTGCATCAGGTTTGCAAGCATAACACACATATATACTTGAATTGCCTTCGTTCCTTCTATGAATTTTGGGCTTTTCAATTTTTGTTCTCTTTATTTCTTGAGTCAAGCGTTTGTAAGTGTGCTCCACCTAGACTGCCTCTACCATGCCCGTGTACATGAGAAGGTCCTGCTAGAAGACAATTTATTTGTCTCTCCAGAACAGCTGCAGCTCAGATGTAGGTGGAGACTTGAAGGTACTTAATACCTTTCTCACTTGACTTCATTTACTTGAGTCTTGTATTCAAAGCTTGAGGTGTGAAGTCTCTTTCCCCTAAATTGTACCACATGGCATAACTTTATTTGTTGCATTAGAAGTTATCTCTTGGTTCCTACGGCATCAAGGACTCCATTGTTGGGTCTGAATGGCTAGTTGTCAGTTGCCTCTAATAGCATCCACAATAATCATCCTAGACTATGGAAACAGTGGACAAACTAGGTTACTTGGGTGACATTGTCAATCTTTATTCTTATCGATCAATCACTAATCTGGAGTTTTAAATTCTATGAGAAATGGAGATAGTATGACTGTCGGTTCAGTCGTACATATATTTCAAATTGAGTAAGGTCGTTGGCTTTTTGGGATTGTCCCAAAAAAATATATAAAAATATGATAAAATTTGTCTAAGGTGAGGGAGCTCCAACGTGGTGGTTTGCCTCAAAGGCTGTTCAATGCTCCATGAGCTGCACTGTCATCATCGGAGCTTCAGATGCAGAGCTATGAAATGTTGGGATAGAATTGGTAAATAAGGAGGGCTTGTAGTACTGTTCTATGGGATGGAGCCAAACCCATCGTCGTAGCGTTTCAACTTCTGCTTTGCATTGTGGATCCAATACTTGAGTGTCTTTGGTGAGACTCCTGAAACACCACAGGAAGGATCAGTTTTTTAGTTGAAGCTCTTAACCATTTAAGGGTGCTTTGCTAAAGGGATTATCACGCATTGCATCACCTGCCCTTGCTACTTAACACATGTTTCTGACAGCTAGTCACTTGCAATGATAGGATTGTGGTAGTATATGGAGACTGATAACAAATTTGCTGTGATGCCTGCATCTCTGTTTCCAACATTTGGCTGCAACATTTGGACAAGTACACTGGTTGGTTACAATCAAAAGTGTAATTCCTGTCAAGGGTAAAGGATACACAACAATTGGGGGCCCGGACAGTTGGACATCATTTATCCCAGGTATGTCACAGGCTTGTCCCATATCAAATTTCAATTACATAATCTGAACCTCTGTTGAAGTTCCAGGCAGTTCTTTATGTATAGGCAATTTGAACACTCGGTGGAAATTTGCAACAATAAGTTAGAATGGATTCTGGAGTACGTTGGGGGCTTACCAATGTCCTCACAGGCTGCGGCTATGGTCTCCTTACGCTGGCCCACAACAGTCCACCCGGCCTGCTCAGCATATGCTTGCATCTTCTTTCTTTGCTCATCGGTGAATTGAGTCCTTTTCCTCTTGGGCTTTGATCCAGCATGGTTTGTAGCCTGACGGTGCAGACCTGTCCCCGCCATACCATTTGTTGATCCAGGTGCCGAAGTCCCCAGAGCTTGTGTTTTGCCAGGGTGGAATTGTTGAGGTGGAGGATTATAATGTCCCAGAGGGCGTGCTGATCTCTTCTCCGCAGTGCTCATGGGGCTAACCTCGGAGGAGAGAGGGCCCTCTGGATTGCCAACAAGGGGAGGGGATGGTGTAGTCAAAGACTTGTATCGCCTGTCACGAGAGCTGGCGCTTTGTGGAGTGCTTGCTTTTTGCAGGATACCGAGACATTCGGCAGTTGA
Source organism: Polytrichum formosum (assembly GCA_964035585.1). NCBI lineage: Eukaryota > Viridiplantae > Streptophyta > Polytrichopsida > Polytrichales > Polytrichaceae > Polytrichum > Polytrichum formosum. Next base: position 71,409,381 of record OZ037935.1, on the reverse strand, counting down.
GAGCGTCACCTGATGTAGAGAAATAAAAGTAGAACATGGGGAGTATAGTATCAATAACATTTTTGTTGGTTGCTACATTATACTACTCGGATCCATGAAGTTGAAATCTCTGTGCATCTGCAAATATATATGAAGATGCCAGGATCAATCCTCGAAAGTTTTGGAACTAATCTCAAATTGTTATGAAATATCAAAGCCCAGTAATACTGAGCCATAAGAAAACCAGGTAAGTTTCCCCAATTATGTTAAATATTGAGCCTAGAATGGTTACGAGCACGTCATCCACTCTCGCTTGAACACATTTCTTTATTGGGTCCATTCTTAGATCTGCACCTAACCACCCACCATTCAAATATAACCACTCACCACTCAAATAATAGTAACGGGGTTACGGAATCTCTAGTGTTAATGGAATCTGATTAAGATAAGTAACCGGATTAGGTTCACTTACATTAATCCGTTTGTGCGGCTCTCCTAAACCCAGAAAGCAATTATGTCCAGTAGCCTATGCAAAGAGCCTGGAGATCGAGGCCCTGAAAAGTTGAGACCCGTGTAGTTGGGCTTTTTGCACTAGCCACCTAATATGTAAATTTTAAAATGGACTCTAATGCCAAATTAGCCACAAGTTTTAATGTAAATTGTGCCATGACGGAGGAGCACCTTTGCAATGTGGTCGAGATTCTCAACAGAAATCCTGAGTAAGGTGTTGCGCTCCTTGTGGGACAGATCTCCAGCTCTCATTCTTGGGTCGACAGCCAGCAAAGGAAGAGCTCGGCTTGCGGCCTCCATGAGGTTGAGGGCCACCGCCTCGACGCTGGAAAGGGAGGCATGACCATTGGCATCTCCAGCTCCTGCATCTGTGTCTTTCTCCTCCTCCTTCCCATCGTCTCCCACCATCACACTCCTATGGTAGCTCCGGTGGCAACCACAAGCCACGCAATTTAAGGACTCTTGATGACCATCTCGGCCTGCAATCAATACCCAGCATATGACAAGTCTTTGCGTTACGAATTTAGTGAAGATGTGTACTAACAATTAGCATGACATTGATTTGGTTATACAACGGGACATTCTATTCATCAGCATTGGGTAAGTTCAAGTAGGTCATAGATTGAACTCCCACTTCAAATTTACGACCCCAAAGCGTACCTTGATTTCTTACCTACGGACAATTAAGAACTGAGCCCATAAAAAGGGAGAAAAGGAGGATGATTCGCCGATTAATTAACTCGTTTACTCAATTTGGGATAGATTCGGAGTGGAATGAGAACTATACGATCAGTCATCCCCATTGCACATTAGACCAATTGTTTGGGCATGTTTACTTAAAGATGCATAAAAATTGTCTGGGCTGTCTGAGGTTTACGTGGCTTTATGAGCACTAAAAATGAAGGATACAAAAGACGTTTAAGATACGATAACACCTTCAGGTAAGAATTCGCCGCAACCATCAATGGTGTGATTCACACTGTCCAGCGCTTGGTTCTTCCAACACTCCTTGTACACGACTCGGGGAGCTGTCCGTGTTGGAGCAGTTTGCAGAGCGCGCCAGGCTCGATCTGGCTTGCTCATCATCTTGTCCATTTCTGCTGCTGGCCCTGCTCTAGTTTGGTGATCTGCCAAGTGGCCCCATTGGTCGCCACGAGCATCCAATTCTTGGTGGGTGTTGTTGGACACCCAAATTCCTTGCGCACACTCACCCCCTCTTTGGTCCTCGCCCATGTGCCCTGGGTTGTCCCACCTGTCATGACCACGCAGTTGGAGGTTGAGATTAGCTTTAAAAAAATGTTCAAAAAATAATAGATGTTCTTATCGGAGTTTCCATTGTGCAAATTTTTCATCCGCATGTTTGCCCTGCAATTAATTCCTGTACATACATAATCATCATACCTACCAAACATCCTCTCATGAGTCCTCCATCACTTCTTAGTAATGTTGCAACTAGAGAAGATAATTGGAAGAAACTCCTGGAGATCCTAAACATGTCTTTTTCTTAATACATTTAGGTGTGCATGTGTTGAGCTCATCGAAACGGAAAATGCATGCTATTCTCAGAGATGGATTCTCAGAGAATCACTCGACGATTGGAGGTTGGAGTATCAGAAGGATGCTGAGAGTAATTCAGTATTCGCCATTGGTCAGTCATTGAGCGCACTCGGTGCTTCTGCGCACAAATTTATATCCACAAAGACAGTTGATATCTCCGAATGGCAGATTCTATCCCCCACTAAAACCCAACATTTTCTCATTTGGAGTTTAATTTGCCAATTGTATGCACTGTGATTAATTCTGGGCAGTCAGTATGCCAGTAATAATCCTGTACGTACTAAATCATTGTGTCCGCCGAGTATTCTCGTACTCATCCATCATTGGATGTACTCCTTGAGAAGATACCAAAATGGGTCTTTTTCTTAGTTTGAGGTGTGCATGTGCTGATCTCTTCTAAAAGGTGAAAAATGCATAATACGAAGGATTCTCAAAGATGACTTCACGATGCATGGACACTCAGTGAAAGTTCGCACAAATTTGCACAAAGACAGATCTCCAAATGGCAGAATTCATTTATCAACCCACTAAAAACCAAAAACGTTCTTAGTAGAGGTTAAGATTGTGGCTGCAGTTTCATGCCCATGTTTGACCTGTGATTGGTGGGCAGTGTCATAGCATCCCGGTAACCCTGTAAACAGATAATCATCCTGCCAGCCGAACATTCTCGCACTCATACATCACTTATTTAGTGGCTACCCAATATCGATTGGTGCCGGGAAAGAAAACCGGATGCACTTTCTTGGTTGTGTATGTGTTGTGCTCCTCGAAACAACAGAAAAATGCATTATACTATGGATACTCAGAGTTGGTCAGGCCCTTTCATGAACACTTGGTTCTTGTGCGCAAAAATTTGCACAAACACAGCTCACCGAATGGCAGAAATCTATCAACCCACTTGAAACCCGAGTTTATAATTGTGCCAAGTACGACAGGACTGGGTTGGGTCAACCTATGTCTCTCTCGAAGACAACCGCTCTCCGAATGGCAGAGTCTTATCAACCCACTAAACTAAAATCCCAAGATGTTCTTAGTGGAGTTCCAGATTGCCACTCTTCCAATACAACTTCTTTGATTAGTGGCTACATTTTGATCGAGGATGTCAATATGGTCTGTTCAAGGCATATATTCTCCAGCGAATCACTTGACAAATGCATGGACACACTCGGTTGAAAATGCGCAATTTTTTGTTTCTCTCTCCAAGACAACTGCTCTCCGATTGGCAGACGAGTCTATCAACCCACTAAATTAAACTCTGAAGTTGTTCTTAGTCGAGTTTAAGGTTGCCACTTTTCCAATATCAATTCTGTCATCAGTGGCCACGTTTCTATCGAGATTGTCAAAATGGTCTGAAGGGATATATCATCAGAGAATCAGTCGACGATGTATACATATATATCTGGTGATGACACACAAACCTGTCGCCACTAGCAGCTACGTTCACACCGGCGGTACTAGGCTGGTGATGATCTCCGCCTCCTAGGATCCCATGAAGCGCCGTCACCGCCGTCGCTGATCCCCCACCGCGACTGCAGGATCCCCCAGCCGCTGCATGCAACTGATGATGCCCGCCGCTCGGAATAGAAACTGGTGCAGGATGAGCGGCTTGCCACGTGCTTCGACCTCCACCACCTCCACCGCCGCCGCCACTAGTGGCCATGAACAAACTCGCCGCCTCCTCCGCCGAGTCCCCGTACCCGCCTGTGAGCTCCACTACCCCGCGACTACCCACCTCCGTCCTGGTGCTGCTCCGATCCACGCATTCTCCCGCCGTCGTCGCAGCGGCAGCGGGCCTCACTTGGAGCACCTCGACCGCAACTTGCCGCGGGTCACTAGTACCGCTGCCGCCGCCGTTAGCAATCCCTTGCCCGGCATTACCGCCATTGTCGACGAAGGCGTACTTGTGTGATCTCGCAGCACCAGCACCAGCACCAGCACCAGCACCAGCATAGTACGGGTGGCAGTTATTATGCATTCTCCGAATCTTGACGATTCCTCCGTCGACTTTCCGGGGGGTGTATCCGTAATCCGGCCGCGGAGACACCGAGGAGGCGACACCCAGTTTTTCCTATCCCGTCAGCTCGCATGCAGCCACTGGTAGGACTTGTGCAAGCCCCCACCGGTGGTGGATCCGGCGCATTGTCGGAGCTGCTCCAGTTGTGATGATTTCCGAGAGGGTCAAGATTGGTGGTTCTTATATTCAAACTCCGGAGAGGTCATCTAGATCATGATGTCGCGATGCGACCTGCATCCCATGAGCGAGCGGACGGAGCTCACTGGGGCAGTGCCCTGCCGGGTTCGTAGGGGCATCCGGAAGGCGGCGACACCGACGACGAGGCCTGCCTGCGAGGGGCCTCTTCCTACTCGCCGGACGCCGTCCGTGGGATGTGTGGTTGTTGGGTGGCAGCCTATTGGTTGAGAGGGGCGTATGGAGGAGGTTAATAAGGGCCCCGTTCACACGGGTCCCAAGTCACTTGAGGTAAATCCGTGCAATCTCAGCCGTTGAGAGCATGGAACCTGGGCCTTACCACTTCCACACCGGGTCCCAAGTCCGAAGTCGCAAGTATGACATGAATGTGTACATGGCAACACTTATTGGAGGTGAGGCTTGGGACTTGTGTTGAGAGTTGGTTCGAGCCACAAGCTAGATTCAATCCTCAACACAAGTCCTGCAAATATTTTTGCATAAAATAATGAAGATATGATTCTGAATGATAAATAATCATATTTTAATGGTTTCTTGAGGTTGAAAAGTTGGGACTTTGCCTTCATGTTGGGACTTGTTAACTTGAGTGGGATTTGGGACTAGCCCTTAGTTTAGTTGCCACGAGAGAGAGAGAGAGAGAGAGAGAGAGAGAGAGTACGCAACTCCCATATTATACGTAGGGGGGCATCGGCATTAAAACGGCTTAGAGGATGACTTTTGTTTAAAATTATATCAAACTATACAAAAATAAAAGGACCAAATGATTGGGTGAAGACGAAATTAAATAAAATGAGATGTAGAAAAAGTTGGGTTGCATATTTATTTAAAAAAAATCTCCACAACGTATATAAAGAATTGAAACACCCATTTTTTTAAAACCTTGTAGAGCGTCTAATTCTAAAAGATCCACACGAGTGGTTGCCTCCAATTAAAATTAAAAGTCATTGGCAAAGTTTTATTTATAATAAAAACATATTAATATTTTTATTAAAAAGCCCAAAAAATTGGGTAGTTTGGCCTATGATACATGTATTAAAAAACTCCTATAATCAAGTTTTTTAATGCAATTATATGCTTCAAGGAGTATTCATTTCCTATATATAATTACATTTTTGGATTCCTTGTTAGAAGGGCTACAAGAGTTTCCTATATTGAAACAAATTATATCACTTGAGATGGGACTAAAATGCATTATAAGTGATTATAATCAGGCCATATAATACAAGATTGCATACCCGAGAGAGAGAGAGAGAGAGAGAGAGATCTAACCTACCTAAGTTAGTGAAGATGAGTTAGAAATGATGTGGATTTATAGTATACCTATTATGCTTTCAAAATTTTTATTGATGAGAGGGATGTACTCATTGTTTAATGAGTAAGGACCAAGGTAAGTGAGTATGAAACATTTACTTTCTTCGACTAGCCCACTTCTCCTAGGATATGAAGCACGCGATTGCTTCAAGTTGGTTAGCAAAGACAAATCAAGGTTGTAGCCACTTTGCTCATGAGTTTTGGAGCTCGTACACCTAACTACATACCACTAAATTATAGGTATTCTATTTAGGCACGTCTACTTTAGTACGGTAATTGATTCATTTGTGTATGAATTTGTGTTTTGCAGTGTCGCATCTACCATTCAACTTGGGTGGCTTCAATGGAAATTATGGTTTTAGTTTTTTTCAAATTAAAAAAAAACGATGATTTTCACGTTTGTTAAAATTAATTTTGGGGAATAAATGAATAGTCGATTCTTAGATTCGAATTGCCCAGGTAATGTGTGTCACATTATAATAGTATGCCGGAAATTGTTCCATAGACATGCATTAATTATAATTAAAGTATACACCATGAGTTGTGAGAATTACATAACATTTCTACCTCTTTAATATGACAATCAATAATACGACAAACTCGATATAATGACACAAATTTTGTAAACCAAAATTTCTAGTTAAAATCTACCTCTATAATATGAGTGTGACATTGTTAATATGGCACTCCTAGACCCCATATTTATTATCAAATTTATGCAACTTTCGCATATGAAATGTGGATAAAATAATTTTGAATATAAAATGATGTTAAAACATGAGAACTAAGAGAACCGCATGGAAATTTTTACATCGGTGGTCCAAGAAAAAAGTATCAAATCCAACGATTGTGAAAGCACAGTGAACGTGGCCCCATGAGAGTGCAGAAGCTGCTTCTGGATGGAAATTTTTACATCAGTGGTTGGAGAAAAAGATATCAAATCTGACGATCGTGAAAGCACAGACAATGTGGCCTCATGAGAAGGTAGAAGTTGCTTTCATCGCCCATAGACTTCTTCTCGACTAGGTATCTCAAACCTAACCAATAGAATCATTAGCTTTTGTTTTTTCTAAAGATTTGGCATTCCTCACATTGTATGTCGAGCCTGGGGTTTCATGTCCACACTCATCACATCACGTCCTGTGATAGCGATGTGATGGCGGACCAAAAAAATCATGTTGGCAAGGGGTAAATCTGATAATTTACCCAAGGTAAACTGACACAGTCAACCTTTTGGAAAACAGTCTGGTCGACTACTACTTTGTAGTTGACATGGTAATCGACTGCAAAATAGCAGCTGACATAGCAATCGACAACAAAAGAAGAAAATTTGAAAAGTTCCAATTTTTTGGACTGTTAGATTTGTTGGCTACAAGATCTAATAGTCCGAATGTTTTTTGAATTTTCTGGGGAATATTTGAATTTTTCGTTTAGTTGTCGACTATTCTAGTGACTGTTGCAGTCAACCATAATAGTTGACTGCTCAAAATTGATAGTTGTAGTCAATCACTAGGAATTGACAAAGAGTGGTCGAATTCTAGGAAAAGCCACCAAAAGTTTTTTTTAAATCCAAGAAATTTTGACGGCTAGATCTTGCATTTAACAAGATCTAATGGTCCCATTTTTTTGGAATTTGTTTGGATTTTTTAAAATTGTTTCTAGAAGTTGATTGCTAGTTGCAATCGACTAGAGTAATCGACCAAAAATCTGTTTTTTTTAAATGGTGTAGTAAAAAAAATTACCACATCCACGGGCGTCATGTCCCAAAGTGATGCGACGTGATGTCATAACGTCATTTCTGATGTGACATGATGGCTAGGGGTTGCATCACATCCATTTGCACATCCCTAGTCAGAACTAGCTGACATAGCCTTGGGACAGAGAAAAATAGCCACCTAGTTTCAACCTCAATACATAGCCCTTGGACCCTTTAGATGTTGATGAGAGACGTCCACCTATTGTCAAAGTAGTTGATGCTGAACATCATGCTCAATTATTACCTACATTTTTGCTAGGTGCATTTTTAGCTAATGGACAACCCATTAGCATTTACTCATGCAGACATAATGAAACTACATGCCAAATTAGGGAAACTCAATGAGATATATGTTGCTAATTTGAAGTGGCAACATCAAGAGACTATTGGTTCCTTCTTCAAGTCCACATAGATTTTGAGAGAGGAATTTACATATTCGGAAAAATTATTTGAAAGAATATTAATATTGTCACAAAATATTCTTATGTAAACAAATGAACCTATGGGCACGGGGGGGTCACTCCATTGTCAAGTTGAACACCACGTGCGGCCAAAAAAAATCTACTTTTGGTAAGTTGCATCACCAAAATGGGTCAAAATTTTATCAATTTTTTTTCATGGGTAGATATACATGGTATCTATTACATAGTAAAAATTTGTAACCAAATTTGATGAACTGTTTTTTTAATAAAACATATCGTTTCTAACTAGAATGACGCAGAATTGAACTAAAATAATTACTACAGAAAATGAAGATGACTAAAAATTTCAAAAAAATATACAAAAGATATTATCAATGGTTATGTATATGTAGAAAAAATATCATAATTTTTAAATTTATCTATTCCATGTAATATAGGGGTAGCAAACTTTGGCCGCACGTGGTGTTCAACTTGACATGGAGTGAACCCCCCGTGCCTATGGGTATGTAATAATTATGTGAGTATGGCGTCATTGATCTATGACCCCAATTGTACTTATCCTATTATGACCTTTATTTGACATCAGTTTGTGACCCTATTATGAACACTTCCAAATCCACAAATAATTTTGGCTAGTGAACTACTGTAGCTCTCTAGCAACTTGGGGACCTTCTTGCCTAATAATTAGTTAAAGTGCAAAAGTAAGTTAGGCAACCCTTAAAATAATATTCTAAAATTGGGTAGATTCAAAAGGTAATTTAAAATAAGTTAGACATTCATTCCCGTTTGTTGGTCTCATTCCCGTTTTTATGGTAGTGTGTCAGCATGACTTGTGGAGCAAATTCATGCTTGTATTATTTTTAGACCATGAGTGAGATTGATATTGCGTGAAGACACTGTTAAAGTTATTTGATGCTACTTTGTTGGATTCCAATGAATGTCACTTACAATATTATGATTTTAGGCACTCTTTGAATGTTTTTTTTGGACACTCAACAAAATTAATTTCCCATAAATTTAGGCACCTTTAAAATTAATTATTTTCTTCCTAAGCTGCTAGAGGGCTACGGTAGATTAGAGTGGTCAAATCCTTGTCCTAAGTGTCTTGTAAACCTACTCCATGGCACTTGCACCTTAGTGTTTGTTGTGAGCCACCTTCCCCTCTCTCTCTCCCCCACCCACCCACCTACCTAGTCAAAGTCAACACACCACCTTCAAGCTTAATGAAGTGGCAAAAAGAATGGGCTCCATTGTTGAGGTGGTGGATTTCATCCTACATATCGGTCAACGTATCATCCATCCACTCCACAAAAATATATTCGGAATCATGATCTCTAGTATATCATCCTTTGAAAGTACATGGGGTCAACATCAAGGCAATAAAGTATGTTTTGAAAATCAACTTTGAACTTGACTTACAATATGTGGCCCTATTGCAGGCAATAAATTCAACTCCAATGACATTTTCAATTGTTGGGTCATCTTGAAAACCTCTTACGAATCAACTTATCCAATAAAAAAATGTAAATAACAAAGACCCGGGGGGTACACTACAATATCCCATATGGAACCATGTGAGTGAACAAAAGGGGTAGGCTTACAAAATATACATAAGCTTAGGGTAATACTTTGGTCAATTTCGTAAATATACATAGCCCATTTGAAATTTCATAAGAATTGTAAATGATGGTGATAATAATTTCAATCTAAAATTGGGATGTGTTTGTGCTGTGGCTTTTGTCACTAAGGCAACGATTGAAAAAATTAAATAAAGAGGAAGGCCAAGCAAATCAAAAGCATTGACCACTAAAACTTGGTATTTAGGAAGGGTTTATAAAATGTGTAGAAAAATTGCTAATAGGTGGGTTGAATATAGAAAACCAGTTGATTTGTTGGATCGACCATCTCATATGGAGATTGGATTGTGTTGGTACTAAAAAGATCATGGATCACTCTATGGACTTATGACTTGACAAATCATATCATGATAGACTTAGAAACTATTATTGCACTAGCTACAATAACTTTTGTAGTAGAAAAACAATTATATGAGTTACATCCTACTAATGAAAAAGTGTTCAATGATTTTTTATCAATGATAAATAAGTACTTTTAAAGTGAAAAAAATTTAGGCCTATTTTTTAAACCATGTTTTTCATTGTATATGTATGTTACGCTTTTTCTTTTTTAATTTACTTTGAACATGGATGCATACGTTAGGCTTTATATATATATATATATATGTATGTATATCAATTTTTTAATGAGAGGAAAACTGTATATAGGGGTATTAATTTGGAGGTGATGCACACACGTTATACCTGACTTTTAACATTGAGTGGACTCCCCGAGAAGATTGTCGATTCAAGTTTCAGAATCGTGGTTGTGATGTAAAAGCTTAAAGGAGGCCTTTTTGTGGTGTCCATTCTTGTATTTACACCTAACCATGCACCACTCATATATAGGTGTCCAATTCAGATAAATGACCAAATCAAGTCCCCTTACCTTATTCTTTTCTTTTCATTTCCTCTAGATACCAAGTTGTAATGTGCCAGTTTGAGTAAGTACCACATAAGGCCAAGTGTCAATCTAGTCATTTGGATGTGTACATAGAGTCTTAGTCATGGACCTATCATGCAGATATTTTACCCTTCCCTTGCTTTTTCCTTGTGTGTTCATGACCATAACATCATTCAGTTGCTATCAACTGTTCCATTCTAATAATACTCAATGATAATGCTTCACCCGAGTTTATCAGATTGAATGTGCTCAGACAAGCATCCATGTGGCATAATTCTAACACCTTACATGACATATTCCCGGTCCCACCCAACCTGGTCACTCAGATGAATAATGTTATGACATCACAGGCCCGAGCGACTTATAATGTGGCCCGGGCGTTGATCTGGTCTTCTGGACAGGTATAGGCAGATTGAGACAACCAAGGGTATCAGGCGGGTATCTTATTTTTCCAAGGGTATCAGGCGGATATCTTATTTTTCTCTCATTTTGCCTTGTGTGTTATTTGAACTTTCCGGGTCCAGGTACATGGGTTGCATTATCGACTGCTGCTTGATTAGATAATTGGTTTCTCAAGACCTCGTAGTATTTGGAAATGCAAATCTCTCAGATGACCAAATTTGTTATTTTGAGACAATATCTGAATTTTGAGACTTTTTGCCTACAATTTCAACAATTGTTTAGAGACAATTTTCATATTTTTTGGACTTTCTAATTATAGACCACCCTCGACTCGAGGATAATCTTCCCATATATAGTCAAAAAATCACTTACAAATATAGATTCAATCAAGAAATTAATGAAAAACATAAAATTAAGCATTAAATTGAGACTATGAAAAGTCTCAATTTAATGAATTTGGTCATTCAGCATGTTTTCATGTCTTGTACTTGATATGATTGCAACATGTATCTGCTATTGTTTTGTAGTTCACAATTATTGATAATACTAAACGTAATACAAGGGTTTTTATATATTTGAAGCTCAAAAGAATCTTATTCTATGGATATTTTTTTTCCATCTTTCAAGGCCAATGTACAGTAATCTCCCGCTTAAGTACGCACCCGTTTAAGTACACATCCCGGTTAAGTGCGCAATTTTTTTGACAAAAATTAGGGTTCATACTTTATTGTTTGAACATGTCATGCAGAGTCATTGGCCGCAAATGCATGAATTTTTTACGCTTGATATTCAATGTCAGTTTGTAAATGTTTCGCTGAAACGTCTTAAATGATTGTCGTAGTTCATCAAACATCTGTCCAATTTCCGTTTGAACATTAGAGCAAAGCAATTGGTTGTTGATCTTGAGGACAATACTGTGTAGAGCTTCAAAGCCTTTGAAGTCAGTGGTACTTTTAGATTCATAAATGTCTCGATAGGCTGGATTTCATCATCGATAGGTGGTTCTTCTTCAATTCACATTGTTTCTAGAACTTCATCAACGTCCTCCCACATAACAACACAATATTCTTCGTTGTTTGCATCATCGATATTTTAAAAACTGCTCATTTCTTCTTGTTCAATGGAAATCTGCAAAGTACGCACCTACCAACTAAGTGCGCACCAACAACCTCGGGGGGGGGGGGGTAGTCATTGGTTGGAGTAGCAATATACGTGCGAACAAATGATAGGGTATTTTAAAAACATGGGGGCTAAAAATTATAAATGGACTTAAGAGTAATATAGGGTATCAAAAATGGCATTGGACATCTTTAAAGTACTATAGGGTATGGAATAATAGGTAATTTGGAATTATAAGTAATGCAAGCCATTTTTCTATTAACCCAAAGTAGAAATTGACATAATGATAGCATGGGAAAAAAAGAAGAGAATTGGAAGTAATACCCCCCTATAAAATAGTGGTTGTTCGCACCTATATCCTTAACTTTTTAACACACTGCCCCCCCCCGAGCCAACAACTCCGGTTCAAAGTGCGTACTTAAGTGGGAGATTACTATAGCCTCCAACTCTCGTTAACTCACCACACTTGAATATATCCCAAAGATGTTTATTTTATTCAATATAACATGTTTATAAATAAATGTTGAATCTTAACAACCTATTTTGACATGCACAATGTCAATTTTACACAAGCATATAAAAAATTGTTGTGATATGTACATTGTCTTATATATATATATATTTTAAATAAAGCGACCATCTTCCATATTAAATTTTTAACATACAATTATTCATTACAAATTTGACATCTTTTCAAATCTTTTCAAATTTTAGTCACTTGAACCCATCAAAAGAACGAGAAAAAAACAATTCATCACATAATGACTCCGGCGGTTGTTGTTTGATGGTGGGGCCCTCGCCTTCCTTTTGCCACTTATAATGTGCTCATGTTGATGTTGTCCAATGTCTGGGGAGATTTTGGCCTTAATCGGTCAAGATTCTAGTGTTTCCAAGTGCAACCAATTTCAAGTTTGGTTATTCTTTATTAATTTGAGGTATATTCCATAGTTCCTCTAAAACCCTCAGTAATTTTCCTGGAGTCTTGAAACTCAAACTCAACCGGTTCATCTGTAACTACACTAAATATGATATTTAGTGTGACTTACTATTTGGAATTATGCAATGCTATATCTATTTACTGTACATCTCATATTTTATCAACAAATGTTAAATTGGTAGTTTGGACATTATAGAACATTGACAAACTTTACTTGGTAAAAAATTATTTCAATAGTAATAAGATATGGCACCGTGTAAATCCAAACACACTAAATATCATATTCGTTGTAGCGGTCTGTCGTCCCCGTTCATACGTGTTGTCTTCTCGAGAGGTATAGGCGGATATCAGAGTATCAGAGTACCAGGGTATCAGGTGGATATCCTACTCTTCCCTCGCTTTTCGTCGTGTGTTGGTGAAATTGAAATCGAGGATTTGAGTTTTGACAGGCAAACGGATTCGGCTATGGCGACGTCGGACCCCAGCCCAGCCACGCCTCACCCTTCGTTCGTTGTCACCTCCGTCTACTTCAGGTGCGTGTTCTCCTCACCCTTCATAAACCACAACAGTTTATTTGATCTTTTCGGGTCCGGGAACATGTGTTGCAGCATCGATCAGATAATTGGTTTCTCAATATCTCGTAGTATTGCGGAGTGCTACAGGTCTCACAGCATGTTTGCAAGACGGTCTTTAAGCATTCAAGAAGAATGAGTATCGGTCGTTGGAAATGTTTCAAAAACCTAAACCTGCATTTCATAGTACCTCCCTTTTTCCTGATACTCTGAAGGATTCCGGCATGTCATGTTCTCAAAGCATTTGGCAAGATAGCCTTGAGGTACGTAACTGCAAGTTTCGATCGTGGGAACTTTTCTCTAAATGTTAACGCGTTAGAGTTCTTAATCCCTATACCCCTGAATTCGTGTCGCTCGTTGGAATTTTTTCGAAAACCTAGACCCTGGAATTCATAGTACCTCCCATTTCTCGATATTCTAGAGGATTTCCGGATATCATATTCTCAATGCATTTTACAAGACAGCCATGAGGTACAGAAGAATGGGTCTCGCTTGTCAGAAATTTTCACTAACTCTTAACCTATTGCAGTTCTTAAGCCCTAAACCCCTGAATCCGGCATCCCCAGAAATGGAGGATGTGAGGTCATAATCCTGCACATAACCGTTTGGAGCAGCACAGAGAAACTTGTCTTTTGGTGTATACTATGTATCCATTGTAATAGGTGTTCCAATTTTTGGAAAAGCACTGCGTGTGTTGAACGATGAATTGTGACATGATTGTTAGTTCTAAACTCTTATTTCGTCTGCATTCCAGCCCGTGTCATTACCCGCAATGTTTTTTGATGTAATTACGATAACTGTCAGATTACGTGGAGACTACCTAACCACATTCTGTCATCTCCTTTTACAGACCTCATGCACATAATTTTCTTTGTTTCAAAGTGGATATCTAATTGTTCTATCTTTCTCATCCAGGGATGATTTGGGCAGTTCAGATCTCTCCACTGTAGATCTAACATTGCTTCCTGGATACCCAGATGAGGATGAACTTGAACTGGTGCTATTTTTCACTGTTCACCTTTACTGTTCTGTTGATGTTTGATTTGTTATCAAGCAATAGTTTGTGATATAAAGGGCGACAATTGTTGGCTGATCTATATCAAGTTTCTTCACATTTGCCTTCATGCAGAGGGTTAAGGGATTAAGGTTTCGGGAAGGCTAAATCCCCGGCCACCAGAGCATTATCAAGGCATACACTGATACGGCAATAGATACTAAAAGAGCACCGTATGGCCACCGCAACACTGAACTCACCTGCCAGCTTAACGCTCCAAGAATACCCACTGCTGCAAAAGCTAACCAATTCTTCCTAAGGAACTCACACACTTTGCGGATGCACAGTATTGTGAAATTTCTTAAAAGATTTTTACCAAGTTCGAGTGCTCTAGGGAGGATGAAACGTCTGAATCTTTCAAAGTGAAAATGTAGTTCCAGACCCAAGAGCAGTACAAAAGCAAAACCCATTGAGGAGGATATGAGAATACAAAAAATAGGAAAACCGCCACCAACTCTGGCCCTACGCCTTCGCATTTGCTTCATCTCGCGGAAAACTTCAGTCTCGTTGAATTTCACTGTCGGTTTGTTTGATATTCTCATTGAGGTAGTCTCGACTGGTGGTAAGTGACCTGCTGAATCTGTGTACGTTATTGCCCTGTAGATGCAACAATTACAACATGAAACAATGTCAGAATCCAACTCCATGTCACCTTGTCTATTACTGTTCCTCAGTGTGAGGCACACCATACTTTAAAATATATAAAGTACATCGAGAGGATGTACTTAAAAATTTAGAATCACTTGCAACTGCTATGGTAGTCCTTTCAGCTCTTATTTCTGAATGATTCTTACGTATGTTTGAATCATTATACTTGCAGGCCTATTATGAGTTGGTAATGCACTCACACATTCGTGAGCTGTGACGAATTTTTGCAATCAAGGAGTGATCGAGTCGGAGAATATTCAGTCGGTCCTCTGTATTCGTACGCACGCAGACAACAATCAGCTTGAGCAAACCCAGATTTAGTGTCTCTAATTCATCGGGGAAAGTTAAGAACCCACAAGCAGGAAACAAGTTAAGCCATGAGTATCATATTCTCAGCTTGACAAGCACCATCTCCACGAGTCAAAAAGACACTTCATAAACAGATACCACTGTGCATTAAGGATTGTGACTTGTTCTTCATCAGGTGAAGTTCAGCCTTACACAGAATTCAAATATTGCAGGTCATTCAAGCCAGAAGAGTGGCAACTGATTGCTGTTGAACTTCCACTTAAGTAAAAGTTAGGAAATCCCAGCTTATACAAATTCCTTGCAATCGCCACAGTACTTGAAATGTTTTTGGTCAGCTGATTCGTGCTTAGTAAAGCTCTGAAACAAGGAGGTACACAGAAATGCAGTTGAATTAGAAAAAACCCAGACTATTATAAGGCTTTGACAACTCCTAAATGGAACTTTTAAAGTCTCGTCCACAGCAAGGCTTGAGGTCAACTGAAGCCACCGAGTTTACCGCACAATGTAAATTGCAGTTGACGTCAAACACCACCACTATCATAAAGAACATTGTTCACTACGTTACTGACGTACCTTTCTTGAGATAATATTCAATTTGCAAAGCAGCTGTGATGTGCATGCTAAACTAATAACCATATACATCTGAAGTTTTATAGTACAAGGTTGCGAAGGAACACATGAGATTGTACAACATACTTCAGATCTGTCACCGGAGGGAGAACACTGGCCAGAACAATGAAAACCAAGAGAGCTTTGTCTACTCCGCGCGCCATCCTTGAACAATAAAACGCCGACTCTCAGATGTGCACCTTCACGATCAAGCAGCACGTCACTTCAACAACCTTGCCGCTTGTCTTCCACCACCAGCCACGAGAGTGCTCCCTCTCTCCTTCAGTTGCATTCAAAGAAAATATAAGCTCAGCCTCAAGTGCAGCAGTGAATTTCCTAGACCTTCCAGCCACATCTCATCACAAAGGCATAGAGTACTTTCTGGGTGCAATCATGCCTCAACGTTGCTAGCCACGAATTATTCCTCAAACCACCCAAGACACCTTGCCTCTTTAGTTTCATTATAGTTAGTAAATGGGAGAAATACAACAGCACCCAGTAATGCAGGATCGAAGTTCAACAACGAAATCAGGTACCAGAACTGTTCTTTTCGCAGCATTAGATGTCATCCACACCCTCCCATTTACTAACTTTGGTCAAACTAAAGAGACGCGACAATGCCTGCCAGTTCCTTGATGCAAGTTTCGAAGTCCTCGCCACAAATTTCAGCAAATACAAGGAGCATTTGGGAAATTCCCACATGATAATTCCCTCCTTTTGAAGGGAATTCTTACGTTTTTCCCACACACAAGAGGAATTGTGCCAAGAGGGAATGTTGTAAATCGCCCTTGTGAAAGACTGCCACGAATTGCTGTACTATAATCCTTCCCACGATCAATTCAAAATCCCTCACCACAGCTCCTCGAATTCATGCCACTCATCATCGCATTCCTGTAACTATAATTTTTCTCCTGCCAACAACGCCTTAATTACTTACTTCCGCAGAAATCCTCCGAGCTTGGCCGATTAGGATTGCAAGAAAATCATGCACCATATCAAGCGAGGTCTATATCCACCCAGGACTTCAATAATGTTTCTCAAACATGCACTCCCACACTAGAATCTCCGAAACCTCCTCCGAACCACAAAAGCATACGCTCGAAGCAAACGAAGTGTCCAGAAAATTCGGTTTCGTATTCAATCTGCGAAGCTCCAATCGCGAGGCATTCCTGTTGGTTCTAACAGCTAGCGAAGCCCTGGTCCAGCGATGGCCGGAGAGCATGCATGGCTACTGACGCTCGCAAGAAAGGAAGTCCAATTATCATCTGCACTGGCCAAATTTTATCCTAGTTTTCAATATGCATCTCTGGGCATGCGATGTGTTTTGCTATCGAGCAATCTCGGGTATGAATTTTGAAAGAAACGGTAGGAATTGGTGTGGTTTCTGGTGATGCAGCGTCGAATGCAATCCGCGAGACAACAATAGCGGGAGGACCTCGGAGGAGGCTGTACGAAAGTGGAAGGATGAACTCATACATCCATGTAGACATTCATCAGGGACGTGGAACCAGATTCAAGTCAAGGGACGTAGTGCGTAGTCCTTAACTACCAAAGCAATAATGTCACCTTCTATAATGTCACTCCCTATCTTATATTCCGAAATCCTAGAAAACGGATGTCCTCGGTTAAAATCTCCCTGCTTGTTATCATGTTTCTTCCCATATATTACGGGTTTTGGCATTATCATAATAATCCATCAAAGAATTCAAACTACACGGTCGCACACATCACGTTGTCATTATTGTCAATATTTATTGCCAAACTCAAGTATCTTTATGCACCAACTACAGTAGAGAGGACTTGAGTTAACTCCTAGTCTTGCAATAGTCATACATGATAAAAAAGACTAGTTTTTTGTTTTTTTATCTCCCCCAGAGGAATTATTCATTGCATATTAGGAAACATGTTGAGATAAAATGTAGGGCCTTGATTATTCTTTGAACCTAAAAGAGTTTCAATAAATAAAATCATAAGATACCAACAATGTTGAGTATATTTATAATTTTTTTATCAAACATATATAAAATATTATGAAATAATTTTAATATTTGTAAGTATCACATTCATTACATAAGGAACCGTAAAACTACACTTTTATCCATGTGGATCTACACTTTACATAGAAATGGGCCCCTTAATTATTCTCTTAACTTATGAAAATTCTTAAACATTTCAAAATTAGTCCAATTGTGTTCTTGTATTCATCATCCTTCCTGCTAATTGTGTAGAGCACTTTGATGAAGAGAGGTGCATCATGATGCTTTCATGACATTTGATTAATATACAAGGGAGATGCTAGACTACAAAGTAACTTGGAAACCAAGCTGCATGAGCATGAATTTTTAAATTTTTAAATTAATTTTTTTAATAATTAAAATTAAAATTAAAATTGTCAATCGATACATGGCTTCCATACATGAGAAGGGAAAGAAGAATACAATTATTTTTTCTTTGCACAACATACTACATATGTAGTGTGCTCAATGAGGTACATCAGAGCACAATTGATTAGAATCACGATAGTTGGATAAATCTAAATTAAAAAAACACAATGACTTTTCAAGCTTTCTGCACACAAAATACCTCAATCTAGGCAGTGTAGTTTTATACTACGAACACCATATTCGAAACTTTCATGTCTTTCCAAGGTAGGAATCATCCGCTCTCTAGAATTGTAAAATCATGGCAGTTTCTAAAGATACAATAATCCTCAAATATTTTGAGATCCCATAGTTGCTATGCCATGCCACCAACCCAAAGTTCATGAACTTTTGATAAGCTTGGCATCATGGTGAGAGAATTTTGAATAATTGCCTCACGGAAAACTTCATCAGATATTGGATTTAGCATTGGTGATCGAAATTAATCTCATGGGCTAAACTACCCACACTTTGGGAAGCTTTCATTTTTAAATATGTCATTTGATTTCCAAGTCCATATTAAAGTTGAACACTGGGGCTAAATGTATTCTTATGTCCAGTCTAATGCAATCATTTGTGGATGTACTTCCACATATGAATCTAAAATTTCTTGCATGATGTCCTGTTTGATGTGTCTCTAGTATAAAAGGTGGTAGGTAGATAGTATGATATATACCACGACAAGGAATAGCAGATAGAGGAGGCCAACCTGCAATGATATGAATAAGCAATTTATTTCTGGTGCACGACAGTTATCTTTGTTGCGTCAGCCAGACATAATCGAATTACAAGAAAAATCAAACCAGATCCTGTATCCACCGAAACTCTTTATCTTACAAAAATATCTTATTAAAATATTTTAATAATTAAATTTCAAAAAATCAAAATTTTAATAATCAAATCTCAAATATTTTAATAATTATATTTTAATAATTAAATATCACATATTTTAATAATTAAATCTTACATATTTTAATAATTAAATCTCACATATTTTAATAATTAAATGTCAAATATTCTAATAATTAAATATCAAATATTCTAATAATTAAATCTCAAATATTCTAATAATTAAATCTCAAACATTTTAATAATTAAATTTCAAAAAAATTAATAATTAAATCTCAAATTTTTTAATCATTCAATTTTATTTAAAAGGAAGAAAAAATCAGCTTTTGCTTTTTGCTTTTTTCCTTTTAGGTTTCTAATGACATTATGCAAAAGATGTATATATAAATGCTCAAGGACACACTTCCTAGACATTTTAAGTTTATCTTTTTCCTTTGTCTTTGCACTTCACATATAAGAAAGCTTTCTACATTTACCTACACCATTTATACATATGGATGTTTATTTTGTACAAAGGTGAAATATAATATGTATACAAGAGACTCAAACAGGCCTCAAAAAGGATTTAAAGGGTTCATGTGTTGCTAGTTTAGGTGCATACAACTTTCTCAAACACATACATGAGATTGAAAGATTGAAAAAGTGAAAAGTACACATTAGACTTTCAAGATGGTGCTTGCGGAGCTTGGAGGACGTATCTCGTCTGCTCTCAAACACATGAGCAATGCAATTGTCATAGACGAGAAAGTATTGACGGATTGTTTGAATGAGGTATCTCGAGCTCTACTTGCCGCTGACGTCCAAGTCAACTTGGTTAGCACCTTGCAAAAAAATGTCAAGAAAATTCACATGCAACTTGCATCTGGACACAACAAAAGACGTATTATACAACAGGTTTATTCCATACACCAACCTAGTGCATTTTCTTTTTGTGAATTGTGAAGGGTAGTTGCAAGTAAATTGAAGTTGTGGCATATCAACATTTATCAATTTCTAATATTCTTACATATTATGGGTATTTTATAGGCTATCGTGAACGAGCTTTGTGGTATGCTCAACCCTGGAAAGACTGCATATGTGCCCAAGAAAGGCAAGACCAACATCATCATGTTTGTCGGACTTCAAGGTTAGTTGCTCTCAAATATGTTCTAGATATTAAAATGGAAGTATATTTTTGGAGATATGAGTTGGTATTTGTTCCTTGTGTGTAAAGATCACATATCTAATGACAATATATTGATCAACTAACATATCATGTGGTGTTAGGTGCTGGAAAAACTACAACTTGTACAAAATTTGCCCACTACTATCAAAGAAAAGGATACAAACCAGCTATGATATGTGCAGATACATTTCGTGCTGGCGCATTTGACCAATTAAAGAAAAATGCAATTAAAGCAAATATTCCATATCACGGAAGGTTTGATTTTTCCACCACATTCATCTAAGTTTGAGAAATCAAGGGGCCAAGGAAAAAAAATTAGAGTTTTAAGAACTTCAATTGTTGTGTATTTGTTGGATAGAATTTTTCCATGTTTTATTTCATTCCTCCATATTTTTCAAATTACTTGAAGTAGCATTATCTCCTTTTATGGCCTTTGCGCTATGTGATGGAATTTTAAGGTTTGATTGAACATCAATTGTTGGATACTGGTTTGCAGTTATGAAGAATCTAATCCTATGAAGATTGTGCAAGACGGCATTGAGAGGTTCACCAAGGATAAGTTTGACCTAATCATTGTTGACACAAGTGGACGACACAAACAAGAAGCCTCCTTATTTACGGAAATGTGGGAACTTGCTGAAGTTGTGGTCCGTTGTTCAAACTATGATAGCCCCTAGGATGGTCTTGTGTTCTTTTACAATTTGCTATCAAAATAAAACTCAAGATATCCACCTAGTTTAATTTATATGCTTGAATCTCTTTTCCAGCTTTGTTGAAATCCATCTACACAATTATGACAATAATTTATTAAGTTAAACTATATACATATACCCCATAATATTTTTAGAGCGTATTATGTTGGTGACAATGTTGGTCATTTCATTTCATTCTATTTGCTAGATTAAATACATAACTCATGTTTCCCTCATTACATTCGTCTTACAATTGAAATTTTCGTGGTTGATTGTTTACAGAAACCAGATCAAGTGGTCTTTGTGATAGATAGCAGTATGGGCCAAGCATCATTTGATCAGGCATTGGCATTCAAGAAGACCATTGATGTTGGCGCTGTGATTGTGACCAAAATGGATGGCCATTCTAAAGGAGGCGGGGCTCTTAGCGCGTATGTTCTTAGTACTTGATCATTTTCTGAATGTCTTTGTTCATGCTTACATGTGATAGTCTTATCCTCAATGTTGACAATCAAGTTCATTTTGACTAGATTGTGAAGCAAATGTAATGAAAGAGAGCTTTGTTACGTGCAGTGTTGCAGCTACCAAAAGTCCAATCATCTTCATTGGAACAGGAGAACATATGAGCAACTTTGAGGCGTTTGATGCAAAAAGCTTCATAACTCGACTTTTAGGTTAGTTCTGCCCTCATTTTGTAAATGAAATGTACACATTGCCAACTTTGAACCAACCCCAAAAGCACAGCTAATACTAAACTTGTTAATTTGATCTCGAGTTTGTTCATGCCAATATCTTCTTGTTAATTGTTTTTTTAACGAACTAATAAGAAACAATGGTGATTCAGGTCTTCACGATTTGCCTAGTATGGTGGAGAGCTTCAAAGATGTTGTCCCAGAAGATCAAGTTCTTGAAATGGTTGGAAGTGTGAGAGATGGCCAATTTACGTTACGAAAATATCAAAGTATTCTTGCTGCAGGCCAAAATCAAGAGGTAATAACACCAAACTCGAATTTCTATCTTTAAGAAAATGTAGAAGACTGCACATTTTATTATTGAAACTAACATTCTTAACTTTGGATTGTACCAGATCATGTCAGCAATGTTGCAAGCATTACCAAAAGGTGTGCAACATATTCAAGCTGTTACAATTGGCAAGACCAAATTCTTTATGACAATAATGGATTCAATGACAAATGAAGGCATGTTTCGGTGACCCTGCACTTGTCATTTAAGACTTATGTACGATGATTTGCATATGACCAATCATGGCTACAGGTTAAATCAATCCAGTTTTGAAACTAATTTTGCAAATGTCTTTCATACATGCAGAATTGGACAGCCCAAATGGCAAGGTGATGAATGCGTCACGGATCATAAGGGTGGCAAGGGGGTCAGGGCGTACTTTGCAAGATGTTCATGATTTGTTGAATATGTTCAAACAGACTTGCAAGGTTGTTAAGCCAATGTCGAAGATGCTGCAAAAGAATGTGGATCTTACACAAATCAACAAATTGTTGCCAACATCAATGCTTAGTCAACTTGGAGGTCGAGATGGCTTGAGTCGATGGCCAACAAATTCAAGAGCCCCCAAAAGTGAGTGTTGCAAACAAGAATGTGAAAGCCAAGAAAGATGCAGTCACGTTTCAGCTTGAGACATACAAAGTGTACAAACACAGGTGGCAATGAAACACTGACACGTCACAAGAGTTAGTTCTGTAGAAGAATTCTGTCAGAAAATGTTTATTGAGCAATCTTTTTATCCATTGAGCAAAGCTCAAAATAGTGACTTTACCAACTTATAAGGTAAGTGGAGGGAGTATGTAACGTGTATTTGAGCGACATAGTTCTACTTTAAGCTAATTACTTGAAAGTGATCCTATCTAGAATTAACTTGTTCTTCAAGTGCACTTTTCAAATCGGTGGAGTACCTTAATTTTACTGGAGATTTGGATTGAAATACACAGCCTGGGTGCCCTTAGACGCAAATGCATACCTAATATTTTGATCATCAATGTCACATATGTGTATGTTTTTATTTTCTCATTGACATAAGATAAAATACTAATTAAAACTTTCAAACCCATAAATATAAATATAAATTATACTATATGCATTATGTTTATAGTTCATAGATTGAACCCCTTAGTCCTTTAAGGGCTAACTGAAAAAGGTGGAAATTGGAAACATCACGGTTAAACTTTCCTATTTAGAATCTTCTAAAGCATCTGACCTGCAGAAGGCGGCTCATCAGGACAGGCGTTTGTAGATTCCACACGACTTAAGAAGCAACCTTCTACTGAGAGTTTGTCAATGTATAAGGTAGTGAATTGACCAGCTTCAAAATGAGCAGTGACCACTTGTCCATTCCAAATTTTCACTTTCAGCCACCTGTGATGTCCCCAAGTTTCCCAAATACTTGTCTGCCAACTGTTGTCGTTGAAGAAGCATCCCTAACTGCAAATACACATGTCTGACAGTTGAATGCAAAGTGGGCCAATGCAAAGAAATGTTTCAAGATTTGGACTAGAAGAACAAATTGTGCATCCTAAGGTACTGGATATTCATGATAAGGAGATTTCGATTAGTAAAATAAAGGAGGTAATATGCAACTCTGCAGGACCAGGTATATCTGGAAAGTCTACAAGCAATACTTCAGCAATGTATTGAAGGTCCATTTTTCTATCCCACAAAGTTTCTCATCCTAGTATCAGGTACTACACAACTATATATGTTGATATAAAGTACTTCACCAGGTCTGTGTCATTTGAGCAGAATAATTGAGTACCTGAAGGTAGAAAATACATCAAAGACAAGCCTTTGGCGGCCTTGTTCAGCATCCTCTGTGTCTTGAGGGGTGTGCATTTCAAAGTATGCCTGCCATCCCGCACAAAACCACATAAGGGGACAGTCCTAAATTCAAAAGTCTATTGGACCAATGGTTCAGAAATTGATCTTGATGAATACAAGGAAAATCGAATGGATTCAGGAGGTAAGAGAGGAAGTCAGAGGTCCTGGGCAAACATGAAGATCATGACATCAACAATCCTGTGAGTTGTCATGAAGCCTTTTACTATGATGTTGTCAACTGAAGACAGACTTTCTGCTCTACTGAAAGAACTTTGTCTGCACTCAGCTATTGGATTCAGAGTCTTTACCCAAGGTCATTCTGTTTGAAACAGAAAGCAATTTACAATTAATGTACACAAATTATATATAGATATACCTGTTGTAATTCTACCAAATGGTACATATCCCTGATGTACTTCGGTACTGGATCAAGATCCAATGGAAGCGCTGGTAAAACCCTGCTTTGCAGTGCACGTATGAATTCTCAAAGCACCAATTTTTTGAACCCACTCCAACTGATCAAATTGAAGCAAGACAAACCTATCGACACCAGCACACACACAATGTGCTGAAGCTTCTGGACTTTCACCACGTCCGCATGCAAGGTCCAAGACATATCTGTTGCAGAAAAAAGAAAAAGAAAATTTCAGTTTGCACAAAACACTGGAGATGTGTACCTCTGAATGCAAAACTCAAGTGTCTTGGGCTGCAGACCACCCTTTGCTGGATAAACAGGATAAAGTTTTCCTGTCATTCTTATTCATGTTTCACTCCTTTGGCTCCATCGAGCACTT
This sequence comes from Polytrichum formosum, assembly GCA_964035585.1. Lineage (NCBI taxonomy): Eukaryota > Viridiplantae > Streptophyta > Polytrichopsida > Polytrichales > Polytrichaceae > Polytrichum > Polytrichum formosum. The sequence goes on along the minus strand of OZ037935.1, from coordinate 71,384,703 downwards.
CAGGGTCAGTAGACTCCTGATCCCAAAGCTCCAAGTTGAAAACTCCCTTATCTCAAAATGATCTTCAAGTGGTAAAGCTTTCACCTGTTACAACTCAGGCACATGAAAGTGGTATCCAATTGACGGCTACCATTTGCAGGACATGACCTAATCCCTGAAGGAACAGGAATATGTTTATAAGGGATACACAACAAATTGTACAATCCAACAAGTATTGAAATAATATCTGATTTGGTCTTTGATATTGAATCCATGACTAGCACGACCTATTCAAAAAAGAAAATGAAATTAAAGTCATGTGTTAGCAGTGATTACATATACATGGAAGGTATTTGAGTCTAGGTCATTTATACAAGCTTGAATCTCTTTATGATTCATTTTACATATATATATGCTCCGATAGGAACAATACATAGAATTTCAAATGGGCTCATTTTAGATAGGGCCACTTTTGACACTTTTAGCTAGAAATATCAAGAAGTAATATGAAATACCTGCATGTGACACCTTGAGGCCCAGAACAGGCGTCCTGGACCTTTAAGAATGTACGTATGAGAAGAAGTACTTCATGAAGGTGTACCCCGTGACCTAGGGTTCTCCCCTGCATTCTGATCATGTATAGTTATAGGACACAGCTATGTATCAAAAGACAATCGTGCCTAGTCCAGACAATGGTTGAGAAATCCATCCCAGAATGCTCTTTTCTGCTGGAACAAATAGACCTTTTCTACACTGATCCGCATTTGTGAAAACTTCTGAATTTACACAAAAGCTTAAATAAAAGCAGGAATAAGCCTCACCTTACCACCCACTGCCACTTCTGCATGTACAGGATATTTTGCTGCCATCTTGTTTAGAAACCAAGTATCTGTAAAGCGAGCACACTTTTTCAAATGAGGGAAGACCGTGTGTACTTGTCCATCTTCCTGCTCTTCGTCTGAAGAATTATGGGCATCGACAGTGCTCTAAACAATCACTTCAATGGCACTTAAGCTTGGGCTCAAGCGAAGCCCTCTGCAGATAAAATATACGTTTATCAGCTTGCCTAAAGATGAAAAAGAGACTCATTTCTTCAAAAGATGTAAGTAGCTGATCAGGTTAGATCTCACATGCCAGAAACGATTCAAAAGAAAGTAAGATAGATAGCTGTTAGTTGTGAAGCATTGGATATAAAGATTGTCATCTCTAGCAGCAACACAATATTTACGTCGAGGACATAATCATTCCTACAAAACTAAGGTGCTGACCATCTTCTACTCTCTGCCCAGCCTGCTGAAAATTCAAATATGTTCTTGGAAAATGTTGGAGAACCATCCGCAACTGTCAGTTTAACATATGGGTGATCAGCACTTCTGACTGAAAAATGGAGAAATGTCTTCAGCAAACCTCAGAGTTGGATATCTGTTGACCTTAGAGATATTCTGAATCAGAATATTGCGTAGACAAATAGAAACACAAATCTGGATAACAAGAGTGGAGATGAAGGTTCAAGTCCTATGATCTCATATCTCCAACTTCAGGAGTTGGTCCGGTATGATTTTCCAATGGATGCTTTGCATACAATATGAAAAAACTCTTGACACTTTTGGTGTGCGCTTGAATTTCGTATTTGAATTTGAATGAAGAGCAACCTATTTCGGTTCATTGAGGGCCAAACTCCTTTAAGCACCTCTTGGCATGCCCAAATGAGTTAGACCCTCAATGAACCCATATAAAATGTTCTTCTTTCAAACCTCCACACTACCTCCACGCATACACCAAAAACTCACTGAACATGGAAGGTATTGCATGCAAACAACCAACTCCAGACCAAAAGTCATGTTGACTTGATGAATAACTCTAATGAAGACAACAGAAATGGTCACCCTAGCATATAGGAAAATACTCATTTCAGTATGTGAAGGGATTTCCGTGTGGAAACCATTCTCCTCTAATCGTGAGCGCTGATAAACTGAAAGTTCCTTGATAAAGTCACAGGAATGTCAAGCACACAGTCTTTGTACATAGCAGCTCCTCTCATCAGCATTAGCTCTGTCAATTTTTCTTCGACATGAGGCAGCACTGAGTTAGAGGTTTCAGTATCTAAAACAGGGTTTGCATCATGACCACTGGTGGCTGGGATTTTTGTAACTCGCATCGATGCCAGTGCCAGAGGACTTCTACTCAGCTTCTTCTTTGTTTGGTGGACTGCCTTTTCAATAACTGCATTTCCCTGGCTACTGCTTGAACCTGCATCTTGCACATTGACAGCATTAACTTTTGATCTAGTTGCAAGTGCAAAAGAATCCACTCTGCGATCAGTATGTGGCTTGTATAGTTCAATGGGTTCACTGCTTCCAATTTTAATTGCCGATGGAATTGGCTTCAATTGGCGTCCTTTAAACTTCTCTTCACTTTCAGCATCAAGTTCACCCCGCAAAGATATGACTCCACCTGATTTGCCAGCTTCTTTGCTGTCAGGCTTTTGTGGAGTTCAATGTTGTTTTAAAGAGTCTTCATGTGACTCTTCCAAATCTTGACTTGCCTCTTGTGAAGCAAATTGATGAGATATTAAAACTTGTGTATTAAAAAACCCCATGCCTTGAGCCACTTGCCATGCGAAAAGCGCTGTTGTTACTATGCAATGCATTATGACACAATGCAGCTTTCTCACTTGGTCTGTCAAAATTGAAACAAAAGTTATCGAAAAGAAAAGAAAAGAAATAAGGAGAATGAGTGTGAAAACCTTCAGACATGGGGTACAAATGCTTGACAATTGAATGGTAAGGTAAACATAGATGATATTTTCAAAACCTAGATAAATATGTAAAACATATCCCTACCAGGCCGGAGCTTCAAACTACCTGAGTGACATTATAATTGCATGATCCCATGTTCTAATCGTCCATATCTTACACAGGTGAGGACTCAACTTATCTTTCTCTTTGGTAAGATTTGAAAGTAATATCAATTTGAAATGGTGAACTGACATCAGGAGAGACCTGAACTTACTCTTCATATTATTAAAAAGAAGGAATACAGGGAAAAAGAATAGAAAAAGTGTTCTACGTTTAGAAAAGCTAAATCCACTTGAGGCATATAATGCATAGCTAAGAAAACGCCTGTAATTATCTGAATGGACAAAAGAACACAGGACTGTCCTGCTTCACTTCAATGTTGCTCTTGCAAACTTTTTTTCAAAATAAACTCAACCTCATCTAGGAAAGGTCGAATAAAAAGAAATTTATGAACATTATCACAAGTGGCAACAGTAACATATCATCAACTCTCAACGCGAAGAAATTGGTGATTGCATACATACTTTGTCCAGAAGCTGGGTGCGGCTCATGGGATCTAACTGATCATACAACGTGGCATCCTTTTCCAAAGATGCAAAGATGTCACCACTACTAGTTGACCGGAGTGAAAGTTAAGAATACAAAAATTCTCCAAACCTGTAAACGACACACAATGTAATTAAGTGTTAATCCATAACCTGGTTTCCTTGCTCAAAGAAATATTAATAATTATGAAATCAAGAACTGAAGGAAGTTATACTACACTAATTGAGAGAAGCAGAAATACAGCTACTTCAAGAACCACCAAGGCATTTTCGTTATTGTGACTGGAGTCATCTACGGATACAATAAATTCCTGTTTCAAAGCCTGGTGAAGTAGTCTATTTCAGCACATATAGTTGTATAGTACCTGTTACTAGGATTAGAAACTTTGTGGTGTAGTAAAATTGTCTTTCCTTTCAGTAAGAAATGGTTTAACTTTTAGTATAATGAAGAAGTTCCTTGCAAGGCTCTTCAATTCCTCCTTTCCTTGTCAACATAATGTGAGATGAAACTTAGCGAGAAGCTACTCCTGAAACATTTGAAAATTCATGCTGAGCTTCATATACCATCGCTTTCAAGAGCTTCCCATCATCCATGACCTGCCTTGGAGCAATCACTGAGACCAATACTTAGAAGCAGAGGTCAAATTTTACAAACTCGTTAAAGAGATTGCTAAATATATGTCACAACACGAGAAGATTGGACAAGTAAAATAAATGCCTTCACATCCGGCGCTTTCAGTAGTGAACTCTCTCCTCAGGCTGTCCTTCCGAACTTGACAAGACTTGAGAGGCAAACGCTGTCTGGAGCTTTACACCCGATAGAATTGTGACCGGTGCAAACAACGGAAAGCCTGGTCGATCACCTATCCCTCACAAAAATATGGATTCAAGAGGAGAACACATAATTCCAAGGATAGAATGTTCCGTGCTTTCTTGTTTTCATGAATCATGGAAACTTTGTGTTCTTGATGGTTGAAGCAATCCATCGAGGGCAGAATTACCTCTCAGCGATAACCAGCTTGTGAAGATGTGGAAGAGTCCATCACAAAGCTCTGCAACCGCACGCCATATGTGCATTGACATGGCTTCCTCGTGCAAATTCTTGGCAAATCACAACTGCGAACTCGCTATTCATGCTCTAGCTTGTAACTGGTTACTATAAGTCATCAAATTTGATCACTTCATAGCATTATAGGTTGGTATATTTTCTTGTGAGCATCCCTTAACCCAGTCACTCAATACATAGTTCCACAATATAGTGATTTGACTCACAAAGTCATTCATTATCCTCTAAGATCCAAATTATATTAAATGTGGATCAATATGTAACTTCTCTGTACTTATATCACTGCTCTTGAAATACCAACACATTTATCTAACCAAAGGAGTAGTGTTACCAAGTCAGTATTTTCCATACTTGTGCCATGTGATGTTTCTGGCTTTGAAATTCATAAATTTGCACCGAGCAGAGGACATTCGTCGGCACCAGAACCCCAGGGTTTAAAATTTAAGAATCACATTGCCAAGGTAGATCCATCGCTTAAATTTTTTGCTGTGACTTCTCTGAATTTACAACACAGATCTCTGATTACCAGCAAATAAGAATAATTGGAAGGACTAGTACTACCAAGTCAGTAGTCTCCATACTTGTGACATACGATGTTTCTGACTTTGAAATACTTAAACCTTGCACCGAGCAGAGAACATTCTTCGATCACTAGAACCCCAGGACATTTTTCGGTCACCTGAAGCCCAGGGTTTAGGGTTTACGAATCACATTGCCAAAGTAGATCGATCGCTTAGATATCTTGCTGCAACTTCTTTGAATGTATAAACACAGCTCTCGAATTACCAGCACATCAGTATGATTGGATAGTATTCTTCATACTTTGTGATCTAAGATATTTCTAGCTTTGAAATTCATAAAGCTTACACCGAGCAGAGGACATTCTTCGGCACCAGAACCCCAGGGTTTAAAATTTAAGAATCACATTGCCAAAGTAGATCCATTGCTTAGAAATTTTGCTGGGACTTCTCTAAATTATAACGCAGATCTCTGATTACCAGGACATAAGAATAATACTTCTAGTACTACCAAGTCAGTAGTCTCCATACTTGTGACATACGATGTTTCTGACTTTGAAATTCTCAAACCTTACACCGAGCGGAGAACATTCTTCGGTCACTAGAACCCCAAGGATTAGGGTTTAGGAATCACATTGCCCAAGTAGATCAATCGCTTACAAAATTTGCTGCGACTTCTCTGAATTCATAACACAGCCTTCGGATTACCAGCACACTAGTATAATTGAAGGAATAGTGCTACCAAGTCAGTAGTCTCCATGCTTGTGACATGAGATGTTTCTGGCTTTGAATTTCTTGAACCTGACACTGGAGCGGAGGACATTCTTCGGTCACGAGAACCCCAGGGTTTAGGGTTTAAGAACCACATTGCCAAAGTCTATGCAGCTAGAAGCCCTTACTTAGAGATTTTGCACGGGTTTTACTCCACGCCATGAGTAATAAGCTCAGTGTATCGCAGTACCTGAACAACTCAGGTTGAAGAAAATCCTCGAAAGTTTCGCGTCATAATTACATGACGCTGATGACTATCTAAGAAATCTCGTTTCATCGCTTGACCTGTGAGTACTCTGGATTGCCAGAGAACGCGGAATTGCACGAAACGACGAGGAGTGGTAGCTCGTGACCATGGCTATCATCCCCATCCTAATTCGTCCAATTCGCAGCTTCATCTGAACCATGACCCCCTCGTTGCGATCCTCCCATCACCGGAAACATCGTACAAGCAAAGTAAGCACCAAATACAGGCCCATCACTCCTCCTCCTTTCTTCTTCTTCTGCCACGATCGCCAACTCCTCTTCCAATTCCTTCACCTCTCTACCTCACCGCCTTCTTCCATTCTCACCCACCATCACCAATCATGTTTGGCAGCTACCAAAATATTCTGCTGACACGTAAGTTAAGATGTGTTGCAACAATTATGACTTGACTTGCCCGTGTGTTGATAAGTTTTGGATGCATTTCGAGTTTCGGTGATTTTTGGCTGTCGACGAGAGAAGAGGCAAAGGGCTTTAGTGCAGGCTTCAATTTCATCATCAGGAAACGCATAAATACTCCTATAGAGGCCGAAGGCAGCGGGTGCATACGTGGCACCACGTCAGACGTCCACGTTGGCAGATTCCTGAAATCTCCATCAAGATTGTATGTGAGTTCTTGCCCCAAGTTACAGTTCTTCAAATTTAGTGCCAATAGAGGGTCCCTCTATTTTAGAGGTGGGCGTATTGGGAACTATGGGGCACTAGAAGTGGAGGAAAAAATAATCTCCCGTTGGTTGTCGGTTATTTAAACATGAAAAGCACGTGGATAAAGTGGCAATTGCATTGAAATCGAACCATCACATGGGTAGTTATCAATAAAGTAGCAAATAGGGAAGAAAACAATTTTCAAGTAGGTTTGTCGCCATGACAATTAGAAGGTTCCAAAATCGAACACATATATCGATGTGCACATATATCGCAACCTCCTCCAAGTGGATGTTTTGTTTACACTACATGTAGTACAAAAAAAAAAGGTTTGCGCTTGAGCTATGTATGGTAGAGAATATTTTGTTTTTGTCATGATGTGGATCACCTCATGAATCTCACTTGGACCTCCCAACCTTCAGAGTTATCTAGTCCATAACTTACCTTCTTCCACAATACAAAATCCATACTATAGATAGATAGATAGATAGATAGATAGATAGATAGATAGATGATGTTTCGTGAATTCACTAACTATTTAGAGTTACCCCGCGCTTGCACCCTACATGTGGATCAAATGAGTCTTAAACTAATTATGTCTTGCAACCCCCTCAAATATAGATTTGTTATTGTTGTTGTTGCCACATGACGTTGTGTGATTGGTTGAAACCTCTTAAAATATCACTTTGAAAATCATTTTAGGCATAGATGTGCCCAATCCGACCTGAACATAAGATGTGATTTATTTTCCTATAGATTTTTACTGTAGATTTATACTATGAATATTCTGACAAATAGAATACTAACAAGGTTTGCAAAATTATGTACATTAAAGAATTTTCCTATTAATGTGGACCACAATATTGGAGAATATTTCTCTAAAACTCACATTCACTTTCAACCCACGCCAAATCTCTAGTTCATGTGGGTCGCAGTAATTGCTCTTGGAAGAAAATTTATGTGGGTGACTATTTCATTTTAATATATGCCACTTTTGTACATGAACTACGGTGACTGAAGTACTCACTATGGAAGGACACCCAAGATCTTGAGCAAACATCATTTCCCGGCCTAACTAGACAATCAGAGTGGCCCATAGTGAATATTTCCACAATACTAAATTCCCACCCACACTAATTTAAAGACAAAAAAATTGAGTGTAATTGTGTGAACATTAGCCAACATACAGTATAGTAATACACTACTTCACTCAATGCACTCTAGGAATATGAGCAAAAATCCATATATATATATATATATATATAAAACCACGTCTAAACTCCAAATAATATATAAGTGGGACCAAATAATAAGACCATACATCAATTACAGCGGAGTTGTGCCTGAGTGGATCAAATTGTGCTTGGAGGAAGTAAGTTCACACAATGCATGAGTATGGTTGGTTAACTACAGACATGCATTCTACATGTGAACCTTATGGCGGGACACCGGTGTCCCATAATACACCGGTTCTTGCATAAAGTCCGTGTCCGCGTCAAAAATGGTCAGTTGAAGGCAATCAAAGTGGCGTTGAGATTATCTCGACGTCTTGTACACGCTCTAATGTTTGAAGTTGGTTTTATTTTCGATCACTGACAACCATAGAACCGATCATTAAGGAGGGTGTTGAGCAACTAGCACCTACGACGCTTGCTGAAGAATGTTGGGATCGACTTTTGGCAGCAACAATTATCATGTTCTTCTTTGGGTGACCCACTTTGACCATGAGGGCGTGCATTCTCTCTTTTAGCTCTTGACTACACTCTTCCTCAATCTTCTTTGACATCATTGCAGATGATGCGGGTGCCAACACCTTCCCCCTCTCTCTATAGGAGATGGCCCCTACCCTAAAAATAAATAATAATGCATTTTTGCTCCGATTTATTTGGGACAACGGTGGCCCGCCATAAGGTTGATGTGATGGAAGGTAAAGTGCGTTAACCAGCTTTGAGTCCCCAACAGAAGGAAAGGGTCGGGGGTTGGGGACTTATCCATTGATCCGCCTGAATAACCTGTAACTCATGGCCCACCGCCTTCATTTGGGCATTGTCAATGAGTTGCAAGGCTGGCAACAATTGGGTTTTTCATAGTTTTTTTTAAAACCCAATCATTTGAGGTCCAGCAAAATCCGGTTTGTGTGGGCAATTTCTTGTTATTCCTAAACATTTGGGACATTTTGTGTACAACATTCTCAATACTTGGCAAGTGATCATATTCTTATGTAGACTATTCGAAACCCTCGTGCCACGTTTTGGTTGTTGAATTTTAGAGCATACTTAGGCATTTGCTTAATTAATTGCAATATGTTGAGACTCCCCATTTACATTATTTATTTTGACATAAAGGTGATGGTCATGTGGATTGGTCACGTTGGGGTTGAGTAAGTTGGTTGGTGGGTGTCGTGGTGTAATGTTTGTGAAGGTCTGGGGGTTCAAAACCTTGTGAGATCCCTTAGTAAGCTAGTGTTGCAAGAAAGTGCTATCCCTTAACTAAGTCTAAATGGCAGCATCCATCAACTACTTTCATAGTTTCCGGGTTTTGTTGGGGGTTATTTGGAAATAATGTAATTATTTATGCTAAATTACCATGGATATAGGGTACTAGTGGTTGTATTTCCAAATGATTTTCCTACCTCACTACTCATGTGTTACCGCTCACCACTTACCACCATGGGTACCTCACTATCTCATAGTTTATGTTTATACATGCGTTGAAGCTTTTTTGGAGGGTATTTATCTAATATTTTATTTTTTAATTACTTCATTTTTCTACTTCTACTTTGTCCCATTACCTTGCACCCTTTGGTAACTTGAACTTGAATTTATTTCCATTTAAACTTGACCTATATTAATCCAAAAAAATGTCTCTTTTGTGTTATTTAAAATCACCATATGTGTGGTGTTTCAAGGTACCCTTTATCAACATCCTTAGAAACACAAGGCAACTTATCAACACAAGACATGAGTTGCCTTATGTTACTAAGTATGTTGATAAAGGGTGGAATACAATAACGACAAGGGATTGAGACACCAAACCATGATAGGGATATAACATGTAAAACAAGAACACTACTAAACAATACAAAAACACTATGATAACACGACCAAGCACTACAAGAACACTACTAAATGCTCAAGAGTTGAGGTTGTGAGTGGAAAAACCTTGTGACCATTTACAAGTTTCGTACCAACCTAAACACGGTGCCCTATATGTAGCTCTATGATAGTAATACATGACATTAAAGCATGTCATCTAGTATTTGTAATGCAACATGTGAATAGAATTGATGCTATATTACATTGAATACATTTGAACTTTTTTGCTTGCAAAAATAAATAAAAATGCCCTATATTAGGTCTCACACTAATTCTAATATTTGCTAGTGAAGTACCTATGCTCACCGCTCGCATGATAGCACTCCCAACGAACAAGTAAGAGCATTCCTCCACCAGAGACGTTTGGAGCCATCCCCAAGTAAGACCCAGAACTTCTCCATCTTGTCCGCTGAGGTGACTACATTGGTTGGTGACATGGTGGGTTAACAAAGTGGACAAAATCCAAGGTCTGAAGAACGCACTGGGTAAAGTTGTTATTTCATCCAATGATCTTTGACAATCTTTTGTCTAGGCACTCATCTAAATTGGGCCTAAGACCATGGAGAAGGTGGTAAGCCAACTCCGGTTCCTTCATGCATAGCAACTTTCCATTTTTGCGGTGATGTGAATGAAGGTGGATGAAGAGGAATTTTTGTGTGGAAAAACCCCAAAACCACATTTATTTAGTTAATCTTAAGATTGTTATTAAGATGTGCCTAATATTGCCCGGAGAGTTACCACCAATATGGGAGGTCAATTAAAGCATCGAAATAGGCATGGGATGGAGTCACCTTTGAACTTGCCTCGTTGACTCGATACACACAAGTTTGATGAAATGGAAAAAACTCAAATACATGCTCATTAGGTGTTATACTCAATGAGTGTTATATTTAGCCTAGTACAATCACCACGTGGTGCACCCATCCTCTCAATGTATAACAATGATGAGAAGTCGACAATGTGTGACAATAACTACACTTGTTCATAGAACAACCATAATTCTAGAGGACCGACCTTTATCATGTACCATGTAACTCATTACTCCAATTTTTAGGAAAATAGGGTTATATTTAGCCTAGTACAATCACCACGTGGTGCACCCATCCTCTCAATGTATAACAATGATGAGAAGTCGACAATGTGTGACAATAACTACACTTGTTCATAGAACAACCATAATTCTAGAGGACCGACCTTTATCATGTACCATGTAACTCATTACTCCAATTTTTAGGAAAATAGGGTTTCTTACCTTACTTCAAGCGCCATGAAGTGAAGGGTTCAACTAATGTATGTAATGAAATGTTTGAGCATATTGAAGTCGTTGCTTAATCTTACATGAATTATATCTCCTCGTACCCACTACCATGTATCCTTCATGGAGAAACCAAACACACAATTGCAACACTAATCTTTGCCCAACTTTAGCACACATATGTCAAGATAGTGTCAAAAAACCTTGGTTATACCATATATAGTTGTGTGGGTATGATGTTTTTGGCATACTAGTGGGTACAAATATGAAGGTGAAAAGAAATAACATAATAACATGGGTACGGGTAAAAAATCTTCTTGTAGAATTTTCATACCCAGTCTATATCAATATCAATCATAATTGTTTTCTCATGCTAGTATCGGTACCAAGTTATGAATTTTAAATACTAGGATTATAACAGGTATTGGTATTGACCTTGTATCAAAGAAAATAATGTAAGAAAAAAATAGAAAAAAGATTATCTTTGGAAATACACGTTTGTATCAAAATAAACACAAAAGGTACAACATGCTAAAACTAGTAGAAGCTCAAACCTTACAGTGACATTTTTAGTACCATCTACCTTACCACAATTTGATAGATTATCCATTCATGGTTCCCATCTAGAGGTTAAACTAGGTAAAATTCTCTAGGACACCCACATGGCCATCATCCTCATGAGGCAAAATCTACAAGCTCTAATGGTAGCCATATTGATGGGGGGAAAGGAAATGAATGATACACTAAATGCATTTATTGATTCCACACAAGACACCGCATTGCACATCAACAACCTAATTAAGAAATGTTTTCTTCTAATTGAAATATAACACCTTGGCAAAGGTGTTGCCCTCCAATATTGGAAGGTGGTCAAGAGGTTTTAGGTTTAGGGTAATCTATCTCAAACCCTTTGACCACCCATAAGAAAATATGTATTTGGGGGGGGTATCTACATCATGATTACATTTTGATACAAATGCAAAGGGATGAAACATCAACTTGAGGAAAGAGGTTGCAAATGCACAAAGACAAAAATGTGACACCACCAAAGAGAAAGAGAATAAAATGGTTTGAGGTACTCTACTAGGAAAATATTTGGTGAGGGCAACAATCCGGATGAGCATAATTGTTGGAGGTGATCTTGTAGACACAACACATGAACTTCAGATCCCATGCATAGCACATACCTCGAGCAAAATCAGTGTTGGGCCTAAAAATGCAAAACTAAATTTTTCATGGAGGATCATAGGATGTGGTCAACGACACAATGCATGGCTCATCGGAAATCGACTTGGTAGAACCTTTATGGACAAGGCATAAGTTTTCAAGGGGGTAAGCATTATTGATATGAGCATTGAGTGAGCATAGTCAATTATTGAAGGCAGTTATTATATTCCTAAGCAACCATCTTGAAGTTTACACCATATGAGTGTGTGGAGGTGGCCACATGCCCCCTTGGCTATCCCTTGATGTATGCTTAGTTGGTCTTCGTATGTGGGAGGGACTACCCAGGGGCATGGCCAACCTCACACCCACACCCCCCAATGTGGTTGGAATATGTTGCATTTGGGAGAAAATAGGAGGGTTGGAACGATGATAGTCCTTACCAACAAAAAAAACAAAACAACACATACTGTACATGCGCATATGAGAGCCCACATACATGAACCATGTTTAGAAGGAAAACGCCATTTACCAAATCCTCTAAACTTGCATATTATCAAGGTGGTGACATTACCATGCAAAATGGTTATATATAGGTAGTCTATGTAAAAGCCCTTCAAGTGCATTTCATAGTCTTTGGTTGAGGTTAAAATTGTTGTTCTCATTTTGTAATTTAGGTCTTTGCTATGGGTTAACACAAAGCAAACAAACAAACAAACAACTCATGGTACTAAATCTTAAGGAAGATTGGTTTAGTTTCTATAAGGATTAATGTCGCATTGGTTTAAGAAATTCTATAACAATCTAAAGTTCTTTCCTTCAAATTCCAATTCATAAGGTTCATTACTCATTATTTTCCCTCTTTAAGGTTCATTTGTGCATCTTTCAGTCATATGTGGGTCTATCCTATCTAATGATCTCTAAAACTCTAATGGCATGCTTCTATGTTAGCCGTAAAGCTCTCTTAGCTTGGGCAATAGTCTTTGTCATATGTGCCATAGTTTTCAGATGGATTTTCATCATATTGGGGTTAGTATATTGTTCTTTAAATTAAACGATCTTTAGTCAAATCCAAACACAAATCAAACTGCCTCTTCATTTTTTTTAATCTTCAATTGATTTCAATTAAGAATTCACTTATTTCCTACCGTCAATCACCACACAACACACAACGGCTTGTTCAATCTTTGCAAAGTTTCCAAAACAAACATATGCCTAGGCTATAGTCGTTTAATTATAATGAAACTATCAATAATTCGTAAGCGTAACACATATTATCATAAAATTAGATTCGTAATTATATCAAGGCATGTACTTTATCGATGCACCTACTTGCAACCAAACATCGTCATGGTTATTACTCAACTCTTTGTCATGTCCTTCCATAACCTATCTTAAACATCATAACCATTATGTCTTGCAACAACTTCATAACATATTGACGGTGGCTCCTGCATTGGAGTTCCTATCCTTCTCGGCTCACTTCATCATCTCTCACACACGGTTTGCTCTCACAACCCTCTCACAACTCTATGGCTATATTTTGCCTCAATCCTCTCTTAGTTTAGCCTCTCACATGTTGTCAACTTCCCTCATCTGCTCTTTGGCAATACTTGGTTGTTGCAATAGACTGCTCTTTTGTATTCTTAATCTCTCAATCATTTATGTTTCTGGTGCTATGCCTATCTCTCAAATTATTGCTCTTGGATTCCCATTCGCCATGGCTATAGTCAAGATACTTGTCACAAAGTTTCCTTTTTGGATTAACATAGGTTGCAACTCTTTGATTATGATTCCACCATGTTCCTTTCACAAGAGCATGTCTATAGCCTATTTTGGCTTTTTGTTTTATATCATTATTTGGTTACACAACTTTGATTCATTCAAGCAACTTATCTCACATTTAATTCACTTCAATTACTGAAAATTTTCCTCATCTATTTTAATCTACACTATGCTACCTCCACTCATTAGACTCATGAACAAACATATATGCATTATAACTCGTTACACAAGCACATACTTTGCTACAACTCCTTCTCACATTGAAAGCATACACACATTAGGTGCATGACATAACATTTTCAATTCATGGCAATCTTAACTTATGATTATAACACCCAGGGAAGTCACTATCAAAAATTTAGATAACTATGAGAGAACATATATAGGGTGACATTTATTCATGGTTGATAAAAATTATATATTTTTTGATATACCATAGCCTTGAAGAAATGTGAGGTAGCATATTATATATAATATAGGGTCACTTGTAATACCCAAAATTATGTTTATAGTATTTCTAAAATAACATTATAATAATTGGTAGGGATTTTTTCAATTTTTAGGTTGAGTTTAGGGTAAGAAAAATTTAAGAACTAGATGGAAAAATGATCACAAATCCATCTACAAAATGGATGAACTTGTTGGATGAGGGTTATTAAGTGTACTTTTGAGGAATATTTCATTGACGTTGTCGTAATGTAAATACGTACACTATATAAATGTGTACTTATTTAGTATTGCATTGTGATTCTTTGATTTGGAAGAAAGTAATAGGAATAGAAATAGATAAGTAAAGGGAATATAAATAGATTACCTTTTATTTTACTCATAGTTTATTCTTTTTTTACCTCTTTAATCTTACTTTTAGTTTTATTCTTAGCTTTCTTTTGGACCAATGGGTGATTAGAAGCCCATGTGATGAGGATAAGAGGAGAGTTTTTGTTGTGAAGAATGAGGTTTTTTTTTCGAAGCTCATGGTGTGTGAGTTGATTTTTTATGGGAATTTTGAAATAAAATAAGGGGAAGTTGTGTTTCATGGTGTTGTTTCTTTAGAGTGATCTCACTTGCTTGATTTGAAGTTAGCAATCAAAATCTGTGCTAGTTTGAGTGGAGGGAGGTCTGTTGGCTCTTATAAAGAAGGGCCGAGACTTCGACCGACCATAGAAGACGAACATGTCTTTTGTTTGCAACGAAATTTTGAGGAAGTGTAGTACTTATTGTTAGTTTTCTGTAAAGCTCTCATTCACTCAATTTGACGTGCATATGATGATTTGAAGACTTGAAGACTTCTCAAGATTCAAGTGTGTTGTGGCTTGTGGTTCGTTGTCCTTTTTGTGATTCCCAGCCGGATTTGGAGGCTAGTCGCATTTGATTTTTTTCGCATCATAAAACTTGTTGCGGGCTTTGTGGGAAACCATAAAAGTTTCATTTCATGTTTGTGACAACGAAGTGGGATTGATGACCCACAAGGTTGTTTTCTGTCGTTCCCATTGGTGAGGCGCGATTGCTGGTCACTGTGGGTTTGAAAGTTTAGGAGCCAATCTTTCGGACATTAGCTCATGATCTGACGTTCCGTTTTACCCGTCCGAGGCCTGTGGTTTCTTATCACCCTACCCTTACCCTTACCCATTTAGAGCCACAACATGATAGGTCGACGGGAAAAAAATTTGAAGATTTGAAGAAATTGAAGACCGAGACTCTTGAAGACCAGAAGATTCGACGGTTCGACAAACAAATCTAGTTGCAGCCAAAAACCCAGTGTTTTTCCAAGGCAGAACCCTCTCTACCCGACAACGTTTGTATAATTCTCTAGTTGTTCCTCCCACGCAAGACAAGAATTCTATCATCGTGCATTGACCCCTACGCGTTTAAAGAGCTCCGTGGGGCCATATTTGGTGAATCTATGGTGGATTGATGGATTTGGTCTAGGCGAGAGGTTGTGGCATCTTTTGTGATGATCGTTTTTCAATTTTCACGTAGGACTCATAAGTAGGCATTTCAAATTGTCTTCACACTTTGCATGATAACATGTGCAATGTTAGTGCAACTATGTTAATGAACACATTATGGACACTTTAGTGATGCTGGTTTGTTTTGGAATTTGTGGACTTCTTTCAATGTTTGGATGAAACAATTAAGTACGTCATTATCAATGGGTTTAGACATGTAACCAATTATGTAAATAACATGCTTCTTGTATACACAACTTAATTTTTGTTGTGTGATGAATTCCATTTCTAATGCTATAGTACAATGCTATTGTCCACGAAGGAAAATTCAAATAAATATAAATAATGAAGGGTTTGAAATATTATGGAGATTTTAATTTATAATTACACATAGCGTGGTAAGAAATTGAAGAAAATAGAATTATTAAAAAATATAGGGTCCACTAAAATGCAGTAAATGAGCTACATAGTCCCCCCAAAAAAATATGTGTTGTACGCTCATGTGTCCCCAAAGAATACACTAAGTGACTTCCCCGAGTTATAACATTTCATGATAGTCTCCATACACAAGGAAGTTCAGTGAATAACCATACATTTCAAAATAAGAGTTTGGACAAAAACCAGGATGCTTGTGTCCATAGCGTAGCATGGTACGGTTGATATAGAACTTGCAAAGATGGCATGAATGTGTAAAGTTGAAATTGGAAGACCATTGAGGCACATAAGATTATATAACGTTATCCACGTGCTACAAATTATAGTATTTCATGATAGTCTTCATAAACAAGGAATTTTCAATGAAGAACTATACATTTCGGAACAATGGTTTGGACAAAACCAAAATGGTTGTTTCCAAAAAGCAACATGGTAGGGTTGGTATAGAATACACAATGGTGGCATAAATTTGTGAAGCTAAGTTTGGAAGACCATTGGGGCACGGAAGATTATATAGCGTATTCACATGCTACAAATCATCAAATTTTATGATAGTCCCCATAAAAAAGGGATCTACAAGGAAAAGCTTTGCATTTTGGAATAAGTGGCCCTGCCTAGAGTCTTAGAGGCTTATATGGGTGAGGTGGTGTGGCCGAACCCACCCGAGGCCGAACGGCATGGCCTTCATGGGCATTGGCCTAATGTGAGGGCATAGTTGCCTAGTATGGCTCGGGTTGTTGTAGTGTTGCTCCGGCAACGCGATGATCAACATAAGATTGAACTTCCATGGATGGAAATCCACATCTAAGAATTGGTTACCGATTAAGGGGTGAGTCCCGAATGAAAGAGTAGGAGGGTTGGTCCCCCTCCTATGAACTAATGGGTCCGTGGTATGGGGAGCTAACCATTCGCATCGCGGCATGCGAAGGGTTAGAGCTCGTGACCCTTGTTAGAGTTGAAAATATGACCAAGTGACTTAAGGGAAACTAATGAGGGTTGCGACATCAAGACTATATATTTTCTGTTGAATTATGGTCAACATCCTTCAACACATGTGAATAGAAGGATCAGCAGGTCTCAAGTCCCGGCTACAAAAGATTTTGCTTTGGCCATGAGTAATGTTATTAGTGAAGTTAAGAAACATTTGTTAGCAGCCCAACAAAAACAAAAATCTTATGCTGACACCAAATGACAAGATGTGTCGTATGAGGTGGGATCTGAGGTGCTTCTTAGTACTTCCAACATTAAGTTAAAAACCCCAGAAAACCAAAAGGTTTGTTTGAAAATAGCAACATGGTAGCTTCCTTTTGGACAAATGCTATCCAACACATTCTTTCTACAACCATATGACTTAAATTTATAGGTGAATCTTGTTTTAATTCTGATCACATAGAGAGAGATGGATGTCCAAATATAGCCAACATTGTGACATATAGTGAGTGTGAAATGACAAATTATGTTGACAAATGCTTTGATATTATTGAATACAAAAACCCACAATAAATAAGGATATATTGAGAATTGTGGACCCATACCATTTGCAAGTAACGATTACAATGATGTAGTAATATACTACCAAAATAAATTTATGAATATACTATTAACATTCGATCATTATAATTTCATATCTATAGTATTATAAACTAACCAAATTGATCACTACCAAATTCATAACCAAAGGGACAAAATTGGCATGCTAAGTCACGATACTTGGCTTCCCATAATATTGTCTGCTTTATTGGACATTAGTGTATAATATTAGTGGCATTTTCAATAACGATAAAAAATGAAATGTCAAAAATGTCAAATTGACCAAATCTTATTGATGCAAAAATATCCAAAGGGTGGCGAAGGTGTTTCCCTATCTTTGATCACTAGCCAATTATAAATATTTATTTATATTTTTATAATCTACAATTTTTCCTCTCTATGAAGAGCAAGCTTGCACAAACTTGGCATTTCACTACAACCAAGTATATAACAAAACCAAATCTCTCACTCTCTCCTTCATACCTTATGTCTTCCCCGGGTCTTCTTTACCCTCACATACATCATGCTCATTGAAGCTTTCATAACTTCGAAGATTGTGATGCATTAAATTAAATTAAAATTAAGAATTAAATTAAGAATAAAAGAAGAGCATGCAAAAAAAATGATGGAACAATGAAGGACTACTAAACTTAATTTAGTAAAATAATCATGGTTATAATTCTCAACACCTCATCTCAAGAGTAATGTGATTTCAATTGCCACATGAAAAACCACTCACTTCCAATAGCTTCACCTCTGCTAGGAAGTTATTCTACTCAATAAGGATATGGCACACAAATGCTGAATTACCTCACGTCACCTTCTTCTTGCCATTCCCAGTTGACCACCGTGACTTATATATTGTTAATATATATGCTTCCCAACCCAAAATATAATCACTCGGATTTGATTACGAAACCACATATTAGTGGTTGTATTGTCGGACCAAAAAGCCTTGGTCAACATGTTTTCATCACTTTGGTTGGGAAATGATGTGGCAAGACGGTGGATTTGAGGAAACGAAGCTAACTTATGACTTGATGTGTCATGACACGATGGATGGAGTCATTCGCCTCCAAAAATGACACGAGAACTTGGAACCCAAAATCTTGATTGCAATGAAACGATCATGGAGTCCATGAAAACCACCCACTAACTTATGGGATGGCGATGGCTAACAAAGTTTTAGGGTTTCAATTGCGTCGGAGTACTTGAGTGCAGTCTCCAAACTCTCTCTCCCCCTCAAAGTTGTGTGGGTGTCGTAACGTGAGGAGCATGTAGATGGTCTAAGCCTTGGTTGCTTGTTTGGTTTGTGGCTTTACAATCTCTCTGGAGCGAAAAGCTTGGAGGGTTTATGATCAGCTTGGGTGAGCTTCAATCAACTGAAAATCAAGAATCGTAATCGAATAGTTCAATTCATCAGCTCTGAGTTACATTGGATTGCATTTGTGAGGGTTTTGGTGTTTGGCACGAAATTCATGGAGACAAGGTTTGGAATACTGACGGTTTTTGTGAGTGAGTTTTTGAGAAGGCGAACCTGTTCTGTGAGTTTGTGGGGTCACTTGTAGAAGATGTTTGTAACAATTTTTGAGTGAGATTTTTCCCACAGAGTTTGTTTGTTCGAGTTGTCGTATGGATGGCAAAAATGATAAGGATTTTGTGGTTGAATTTTTTTGGTTTCATCACGAAATTCAGTGGGACAAGGTTTGGATAACCCACTGCTTGTGTGTGTAAATTGTCATTGCCGTCCTGCAGTAGTTATGGCTGGCTTGGTTGCGGGTTTTCCTCTTTTGCCGCGTGGTTCTTTAGAGGGAGCCGGGTTCCTATCCCGTGCTGGCCCCTGGGAACAGTACTAGAATCTTCGTGAAGGTGGGATGGTTTGTGAGTTTGTGGGTTAAGTAGATGTTTGCAGGAATTTTTGGGTTGAGGTTATGCCCAAGAATTGCGTTTGTTTGTTTGTTTGTTTGTTTGTCTGTATGGGTTGCGGAGATGGTGAGAATTTGTGGTTTGCGGAGTTTCTTATGAAGGTTTTTGCATCAGCTGAAGGGTAGAGAGGAGAGGAGAGGAGCTATGGCGGGTTTTGCCTTCATCACCCTGCCCCTGGGCCTCATGTTTTTCTTCTCCGGCTTCATTATCAATGGCTTACAGGTATTGATGCTGGGATTGTGGGTTTGGAGGGTTTACTGAGTGTGGGGTTGCAAATGAGAGTAGTAGTTTCCATGACATTCTTAAGTAGGCAAGAATAACCTTGCAAAGGTGACATGAATGCGTTAAGCTGAGGTTGTAAGACCACCAAGGCACATAAGATTATATACGTTATCCACATGTTACAGATTATAAATAAGTATGCAATTTCGGAATAAGGGTTTGGATGAAATCGGAATGTTTGCTTGCAATTAGCAGCACGTTTAGGGTTGGTGTAGCATGTTAATGGGTTTGGTGGGAAATTGGCGCAGTTTTTGGCAATGTTGTTTGTGTTGCCGTTGTCGAGGCGGGCGTATCGGGTGGCCAATATGATAATGATGGAGGCATTGTGGTCGGAGCTCATTTGGCTTGTCGATTGGTGGGCTGGAGTGAAGGTGGGAATTTTTTGTTGATTTGTTTTGTTTTTGGGTGCTCACTCCAGCAGAGCAATTTTCTTCTTTTTCTTCTCCTCTTGTAGATGTCGCGAGAAAGAAAGGCCAGGGGATGAGCAATGGTGGAATTAGGTCTTCTGAATTATCTCATTGACTCTTTTGGTGGCAGGTTCGGGTTTACACTGACGCACAGACATGGGAACACTTAGGTCAGTTCTGCAACTCCAGGAATTTTTGAGAGGCAGGGACAGAGAGATCAGTTCGGCATTTTATTTTTGCAATTTTGGGCTAATTCGGTTACACACAACGTGTAGTTGTAGTTGAAGAGTGGATTTGACCTCAACTATCATCGTCCCTCATATTGGTGCAATCCGTGGAGTGGAGGCAAACAATCCACAAATTCTAGAGTGAAGTTTATCCAACAGGAATTGCTTCATACAAACCCCCTCCCATGCTTTGGCCTTGGAGTTCTCTCCCGGTGCCCACGTAACTATATACAAAGTAGAACCAAAGAAAGTAAACCACAATCACCTCAAGGTGACGACTACTGCTACTTCTTTTTTCCTTTGCACACAAGGTGTGGTTGTAGTTGGAAGAGTGGATTTGACCTCAATTATCATCGTCCCTTCCATTGGTGCACTCCGTGGAGTGGAGGCAAACGATTTACAAAATTTTAGTGCAATTTAGAATTTGTAAATTGTTTGTGCAAAGTTTGTCCAGGAGGAATTGCTTTCTCCAAATCCTCTCCCATGCTTTGGCCGTGAAGTTCGTGTTGAGAAAATGGACCAAATAAAGTAAACTACAAAAACTGCAACCACTTCCAACTATGCCTTGTAGCGTAGTTGATGAAGTAAGAGTAGTTGCGGTTTTGGCTGTGCTTGTCCCCTCCTTATCCTCCTAATCCCTTAGAAATTTCACCAAAGATAGTGAACTACAATCATTAGCCACTGGGGTTGTGGTTGTGTGTTACCCCCCTTGAAAAACCTGCATGGTCTGAATTGGACGTACATGTTTTCTGCAGGTAAAGAACATGCTTTGGTAATTTGCAATCACCGCAGCGACATTGATTGGCTTGTGGGCTGGATTACTGCTCAGGTTTGGTTCTTTCTGCACTCTTAAACCCTAAACGCTATTGGAGCCCGATTTGGGCCTTTCATATATACAATATTTTGAAATTTTACAACAGGAATGTAGATTGTGATGTGACTTTTGGTAGATAGTGATATCTTGTTGTCTTGTAAGGGTATTCTTCTTGACACCTGGATACAAAGTAATTTGGAAAGAGTTTGATGAAGATTTCATTTCATCCAATATAAATATAGAATATGCATTTAGTATGAACAAGCAAAGAGCATTTAGGGTTTAGGTGCTTAACATATTTCTTCTCCACTACCATTATCATTGCAATGTCTGTAACCTACTTTTGTCTCATTTTTCTTGCTCTGGGTTGACAAGAGGACTGTGGATTTTTGGTTGTTGTAGCGGTGTGGTTGCCTCGGTGGAACCCGTGCTGTGATGAAGAAGTCGACGCAATTTCTCCCTGTTATCGGATGGTCCATGTGGTTCTCGGAGTATGTGTTCTTGGCCAGGAATTGGTCGGTGGATGAAAAGACCCTAAAGGTGAGCGCACCTTCTCAGTGTTGTAATTTTGTTATCCTTTTGTTTCCTCGGTGTGATTACACACAACCACCATTTTGGTCTAGGGTTTAGGCTGCATTCTTTGGTTTGTATTTCTGAGGGACAAGAGGGATAATGTGCATTGTTAACAACCACAACCACAACTACACTACCTTGGGTCAACTATGATAAATCTGTAATTGGCAGTAATTGTGATGGTTGTAGTTTACTTTCTTTGGTTCTGTTTTTTTTCGTAGTTACTGTGGGCACTGGAAGAGAACTCCAAGATCAAAGCATGGGAAACAATTTGTAGGAGGCCATTACTCTTGGACAATATCTCCACTAGAATTCATAAATAGTTTGTCTCCACTCCAGGGTTTGCACCAATAGGGGAACGAACATTGAGGTCAAATCCACTCTTCAATTACAAGAGTTCTGTGCAAATGAAAAAGAATTCGTTGTTGTGGTTCACAGTAGGCCCTAATCACAACCACGACCACTGAGTAGTTCCTTCCTGGCTTCTTCTCAAGTGTCTTGATCACTTGACATTCCTTGATGGATTTGTGCAGTCAGGGTATCAAAGACTAAAAGGTTTTCCAAGGACCCTGTGGGTGGCTCTCTTTGTTGAGGGCACAAGATTTACAAAGGGTAAGCTTCTAGCAGCTCAGGAATATGCAGCAAAAGCAGGATTACGTGTTCCTCGTAATGTGCTTGTTCCACGCACAAAGGTGAGTTAGGATGCTCTCCTGTTATTATATATCTCAACATAGGACTTGCATGATTATGTTGTTGGTGGGTTTAACAAAAGAAATCACGGGAATGGAATCAACCTTGCAGTCTAACACGTTGTTGTAAGATTAATGAACTCTGGATAAATGTGTCTACTTTGGTTTGTTTCACCTCAATGTGGCTGGGAACAGCAAATTAGATTACCTGTTCATATCAGTTTATAGTGGCATTTTAACTGTTTGACAGGATGGGTACTAATTCTGGCGTGGTGATGCTTTGGCTATGGGTGTAGGGTTTTGTATCAGCAGTGCAAAATCTGCGTGAATTTGTGCCTGTGGTATACGACATGACAGTTACTGTCTCAAAAGAGCTTCCTGCACCTACCATGATGCGGATTTTGAAAGGGCAGCCATCGGTGGTAATAAGATTACACCTTACTGGAATTTGGCTGAGAGTGACCACTGAAATTTAAAATCTCATTGGTGGAAAATGCTGAGACCATCACACTTCACTTTACATTAGATCTGGAGGGCCTGAGGGACAAAGGAAGTTTGAATGGATCCTACATGGAGTCCTGCATGGCGTGCAATGGATGATGTTTTATGGTCTACCTGACTTTGTGTCAAGCCCACCTCAAAGTGATGGGTATAACACAAAACCGGGGGACCATGATGCATCAAAATCTCACAACCCTTGATTTACCATAACTGATTGTGTAGAAGGGCCCACATGAATATGATGGTATATGAAATAGCATTTGGTTGAGAGCCCGGTCAGATATGTCTTTACACTACACTTGAAAGCCTGTGACCACACAAAATTCAATTTAAAATTTCCATGGTATGGCCTTTGGATGAGTTTCAAGGGCCCTCACAATTTCATGGGAATGGCCCTTGGCCATAGTGTACAGTGACCATTTTAAGTACTCACACTTTGGCTGCTGTGGTTACTAGGTACATCTGCACGTGAGGCGGGTCCTAATGTCAGAACTGCCTAAAGAGGAAGAAGGAATCTCAAAATGGTGCCATGATGCTTTTGAACTCAAGGTTGTGCATAACTAACCTTTTAATTTTGAGATGATTCTACATTTAAAAGACATACCGATGCAGTGTGCTAATTCTGGGAAATTGTGATTAGCAGGATATGCGATTGGACCAGCATGAGAAAGAAAATACATTTGGAGAGGATTTGTACATACCTATTGCGCGGCCACTTCTACCCCTTTTTGTAAGTAAAAGTTTTTCCTACTTTGAGTGGTGAGCTCATGGAAAATATCTTGGATGTAGTGCAATGTGTCCATGTAAAATAGGTGAGCTTTATGTGGTCACTCGTCTTAATTGGATACCTGTTTGTGTGGTATATGGCAAGGCTTGTAGTTAAGAGTGGCCACAAAAAAAAAGACATGTGCTATGAGGACATTGGGCTATGTGCTCAAAATATAGACACCAGTCTAGGTTCAATTGGGAGCTCTATGTGATCAATTGAACTAGAGAAAGAGAATTTTCACCTTGACCTCTTATATAACTTTTGCATCTCGTGATCCTCTGATCTGAAATTTGCAATGACAATCATTTGCAGATTGTGGCTGGCTGGTCAGTTTTATTGCTATTTGCCGCATGGTGGCTTTTGAGACCAGTGTTGGCCACATGGAATGGGATTGCCTGGGTGGTTGGTGTCCTTTTAATTGTGATGATCTGTCTTCAGGTTAATATTTATTCCCTGCTTATTCCTTTTCTTCAGGTTCCATTTCAATTTTAGAACTTGTTGCATCCTAAGTTGATATATATGTGGATCAAATGCAGACTCACTTGGTATCCTCTTTGATCACTTCAAATAATGCATTTCCTGGTACATACATATAGCCAGCTCTCTTTTCCCATTGGGCTACCAGTACTACAGTAGTACCTTTAGGAGGTGAACAAACTCTATGAGCTCGAACCAAGACAATCTTTCTCCTCCATTATCTCTCCAAAACCTTGAGAGCTAACTCTTAAAGAATATATGGGACACGTGACTGCATGAGCCCTCAACAGGTATTGACATATTATTTTATTTGGTCTATGGTGATGAATCCATAAATATAAAACCCTATTAAAAGGAGAAAGTGATTATAAAATTATATATGACAATGGTGATTAGATAAAAGCATCAAGAAGTATTTTTTCAACCCCTTCTTATGACATCTTGAGGGCCTTCTTGTACCTTCAATTTTAGACAATGGGACAATCCAGAGGAACCCTTCTCCTAGTGGCCATGGAATATTAAATGGAGGCCTTCTTTGGTTGGTTTCATGTGTTCCATAGTCAGATTTGCAGATTTGAGCAATGTTTGGACTGATATTTTTTTTTTTGGGGGATCAGGTGCTTATAATGTCATCACAGTCAGAGAGAAGTTCAGACCCAGCAGCAAGGAGAGCTAAGCAGATACGAGCTGTCCCTGCTTCTAATAACCATAAACAAGAGTGAACCCTGTTTGGAGACATGGACATGTTTTCCTGCTCCAATTGTGCTTAGGCTTACTATGGGTTAGGTGAAGATGTGAATGGACGTGTTGGCATTTGTAGAATATTCAAACGCCCTGTAAGACTACTGAGGAAGGCTCTCCAAGTTGATTAAATTTGTTCCAATTAGGTCAGGTATTACTGGGCGTTTTGTTTCGCCTGTAGGGTTTTGTGTTTTTTTTTGGTCACGACTCCCTGATCACACAATCATCATGATTCAGAAGGTACATTATTTTGAACGTGAGGTTTTATCCTAGATGTTCAATATTATTACACCATTCAACTGGTATCATTGTTTCGACATTTGGGTTCCTGTAGAACTTTATGTGTGGTGCGTACTTTTTATTGTATACCCTTACAAGATCTTGTGCCTCACATTGTGATAAATTTTTTTTCTTGAAAACCAGGTACATGTCTCTACTTTCTCAGCAAAATTTGATTAGTGTAGTGCAGTTGTGAATGTTTAAAATAGATCTGCAATGTCTACAGTGTCAAATGGTTACAGGGTCTGCAAATCTCTTCAAACTTTGGACGAAATTGGTATGTATATCCTAATGTTTTCATAAATTTGAGCAGTATATGGCACAACTTGTAATTAAGAACAGACACCAAAAGGACATGTGGTATGATGAGATTGGACTATGTGCTCAAAATATAGTCATCACCCTAGATTGAACTGGAAAACTGGGAGGGCCTATGATGACCATTTAAAGAGAGGGTATCTTCATTTTAACATCTTGTGACTTTTGCATCTCATTCCATTGAAACTTGAAATGACAATCTGCATGATTCATCGCAAATGCTAATCAGATGAGATGATTCCTTACCCAATTCAATAGCCAAAATTGAATGGAGTTGGATATGCTCATGATCAGGCCACATATCTTACAGCATTACTACAAATCACAAATCGTGGGATTTCCAGTTCCAAAGATATATCATGATGTGGGCTTTCATTCAATAAATATTGTCAATGGGTAGTGGCCAAGGCCCATCTCTCAAGGATCTACAAAGTCATCACTCAAAAGAATGTTCAATTCTATGGAAAACAAAAAAAAAAACACTACATGAGTAAAGAGACCTCTATCTTCATGGTACATTGGTGATGCGCAGCTGCAGGTTGATTATCTTCAAATTTCCCAAACGGTTTCTGAGCTGCACAAACAAACTCCCTGAAAGCTATCTTCTAAAGTTTTAGACTTGCCACGAAAATGCTGATGGAATAAGCCTTTTCATCAACAAAAACAGAGAAATGTAAAATTCTGGCTAGCCATCTTCAAATTTTCCATTACAACTTCAACTTGATGCGCTCTGACCATTTGGGCAGGTCGGAGATGATCCGGTCGCCACCAAGCCGCTCGCCTGACCACCCTGCAGCCACTTTCAAGATGTCTTCTATCAAGGCAAAATTACCCATGATGTCCACATGGCTGCCACTCTGTGTACCCCGTCCCTCCAGCAAATTTCCAGGTGGCGCGTGATCATATTCAAGAACATAACTTGGACTGCCAGCTGGGTTGAAACGTGTCTTGCCTTTCCAGGGTTTCTGACACATGAATCCAGCACTGAGTGCAGGGACGGTTTCATCGCCGTTGACAAACTGGACACCGCCCTTGAGACAACCCTCAGAGTCCCCGTCTGCAGAAGCGTCAATACGGAATGGGATGGAGCAGTTGTCACTAGAATGGGACACTTTGTAAATGTAGGACCTCTCGGTCGGGATTCCGACACCATATAGGCAGTAGACCTCCATATCAGGTGCATTTGGCAGTCTGCAGATAGAATTCATTGTCGATAAGAATTAATGCCATAAAGATGACATGTTAGCAAAGAGGGGACATATGGACAATAGCCAAAAACCTGCTAAGATGGTGCCTTGTTTACACTTAAATGTAGAGAAAGTCCAACAGGGCCTTGGAGACAAGAAAATAAATTTTTTTTGTTGTTGACTTCATCTTTAGTCATTTCTTAGGAAAATAACCCTTGTTCAAACTATAGCTTCATTTATTCCTCTAATCAGATTCTCAGATTGAAAAAAAGAAGCTGAAAGAAGCTGCAAATAATATGTTTGAGTAAGTGAAGGAATGTAACGTACAGTTCTATACAAAATCTAGTGTGTAGCCATCAATTCTACACTTGATTGCCTTTCCTCTTTCATTCAAACTATGTTTCTAATAAGTTGGTTTCGAGCGTTGGGACACAATCTCATTAAACAATACCTTGAGGAAATCGTTTATGAATTATGCAATCAAAATTTTATACATAGGTTTTTGAGATGTCAAGATATTCCTTTTAGCTTTCAACTGCATGGATGCTATCTTTAAGTGCTTAAATAATAATAATAATAATATTTACAACATCTGAGCTCTGAAAGCTTCTCATCTTCAGTCATCTCACTTTTAATAAAACTTGCTTTCACCTTTTAAGGGTTGATGGTGGAAGACAAATGTCATACAACCCATACTCCACAGACAATTCGCGTCACAGTTGTGTGCTTCTTCACTGCAATAACTTTCTACATTGAGTCAGTATATACCGCATCATTCAGTGCAAGGATTTGCAGGGTAAACTTACGTGGTCTCAAGAGGATTCGCCCAGTATTTATGATGCTGATATTTTTTGTCACTCAAGTCATCAGCAATACCAAAACCCCAATTCTCATCACCACGGGCCATGAGTTTCGGAGCCACCTTTCGCATGAGGTTGACAACATCATCTGCATTATATACTTCCCCCCTAGCTATCTCTTCCACATCATCCCAGTTCAACTCATGATACTCTGTCCACACGTCCCCACAGGCTGAGGTGTTTCGTAAAGTACTCTCAGTGGATGGTTTCTGGAAACAAAATTCAAATTTTCCATCAAATTCCAAAATTTGAAAATCCATTGTATTCCTTTTATGCCTGAAGTGGTATTTGACTGCAAACTCGGCTATTGGAACCAAAATCCCTCAACAACTCAAATATGGTACAATATACTAAAAGCAGAACATTTTTCAAACAGATCACCTTAAGCCTTAAAGGACATGGGGTGTGTTTATATGGGATACGCGATGATTTATACAAAACCCCAACAAGTATAGAAATAATTCATCTGGTGTTTGGTATTTAATCCATATTAACCATAGCTTATTAAAAAAGAAAGTGAAAATAATATGTGACAATGGTAATTAGATATTCATGGTATGTATTTGAGTCTACGTCATTTATACGAACTCAAATCTCCCTATAATTCATCTTACATATATGTATGTTCCAATTGGAATATTGCATATGATAAATGGGTTAATTTCATATAGGATCATTTTTAATATTTTAGCCCAAAAACAACACTAAGTAATCGTAAACCCCTCCCTATGACATTGAGAGGCCCAGACTTAGACGTTCAAGGGTCAACCTCTCGACTTCTTTGTCACCCTTTCTGGACATTCCCCCTAATGGTTTCAATTTCAGAATACTCTGAAGTAATAGTCTTCTCTTAGTCTTCCAGAAGGATTTCTTTCTTTTCCACCCACACTAATAGGACTATTTAGTGAGGTTAGAGAGTTTACCTTGACCTCTTTCTTACGCGCAAGAATAGCTTCTTGAGAAAGTGATGCAACATCTTTTCCAAATGCGACCATACGTCCATAGTGTGCAAAGGGCTTTCCATGGCTACCCAGCTGCACTCCATCTACGTTTTCATCAACCACAGTTTCATCCTTAATGCCATCTGACCTTTTTGCAGTGCAATCGTAGCCCTCCTCCGGTGACCACGAAACATCTCCCCAAATTGTGTTGCCCCCTTTTGGGAGCATGGACAAGCAAGCATCCCAAGTGCGAGTAACCTTCATAATGTACTGTAATGTCTGGAACCCAAAGATGTCACTGTCTAGAACCCCTGGTGCAATTGCCCTGCTCACAAAAAACCATAGGATCTTTTTTTGATTCAGTCCAGGAAAGAGGAGAATTATTTTTATTTTTATTTATTTTTATTTTTTAAAGAAAAAAACATCATATGTTGAACAAGTATATAATCTTAGTTTTGTGCTTGTGCAAAATCTTGGTGGCCATGTTTGAACTCTTGTTGGCCGGTTACACATCTTATGGCCGGTTATCACATGGTTATGATATATAGGTATCCACGGGTCTCGCAAGGTAACTGACAAGTATTGATATCCACCATAAAGTAAACTTGAAATAAAATGTTGCTATTGATAGCTTATTAATTGTGGACATAGAAATGTCAGACTAGTGTTAATATTCTAATGGGATATTATTTTAGGAGGATAAATTTTAATTTAATGACTTAAACTGGAACATAAAAAACAAAACAAAATAATGAGATTGATAACTGAGATGGAGAACCACCAACTATTGGTCTTAAAATATATTTATTCATAACCGCAGTTGTGAAATAAATATTTGTCCAACAAAATTCATTACCACAAAATGATTGACTTGTCCATAATTTTTATAATTTATAACTGTGATTGCTATAGAAACCTAATAACCAACCAACACTGATTCGAAACATACCTAGCCACTGCAATGTCCTTGGCCTCTGCAGAGAAAAGACCTGAGAAAGCTTTTGGGACGCCCAAGAATGGACCCGCAATGTTGACTGTAGCCTTAATGTGGCGTGCAACCCAATTGGAACCACCTCCACCCCCCATGGGAGCAGGAGCCTCAACCCACTTGAGGAAATGCATAAAGTAGAGTGATCCCATAGAGTGTGGTATCACCACACATTTGTGACCGCTTGTTTGTACCATGGACTCAATAGTGTTTTTCAGCCTAGTTAGTGATTTGTCTCGTACCTGTTCATTCCTCTAGGTTTAGTTCAGTAAACATTTCAAACACTCACTAAATGAAGGTCCAAAGCATGACCCTAAACAAACAGGAATAGACACGTCAACAAAATGGCTTGCCTGACCACTACACATGGAACTCATGCTTCCCCCAAGACCACCGTACTGAAATTGTTCTAGAAAAATGATAGAAATATTCTCACAATCAAGTAGACATCTATAGGCATCACCAGAGATGGGAAAATTTATCGTTCTTTAAACTCAGAGGTGATGGAGTGGTTGGAGGATTGCATTCCAATAATAAGTCAGCATTTGCGCACAATTCAACAATGGTTTTTTCTGTAATATAACTTGAAAATCAAACCAATGAAGCCTCCGTCACAGGCTCTGGCTCAGATTATATGGTTCAGTCTGTGCCAATACCATATTCAGGTAAGCCCATTAACCACTAACTTGCCTTTGAAACCTGATTTGGGCCTCACACATACAATTTTTTGGTAAAACATGAATATACATTGTGATGTGACTATTGAGTATAGAGTGATAGCTTGTTGTCTTGGAAGGTTACACAAATCAACTTGGGAAGAGTTTGATGAAGGTTGAATATCATCTAGTATATAGAGAGAATACACAATGAGTATAAAACTGCTAAGGGTTTAGGGGTTAACAAGGAACCCATGAGGAAAAAGTGCCCACCTCAGTGTTTTGGAAAGTGAGTCTCCAATCATACGCAGCCATGTACATGTTTTTCTCCTCATACCCGATCGTTGCAAGATTTTCAATCAACACTGCCCACACAAAATAACCAGGTGCGAAATAATCTGCTGCCACAAGACCTGACACTGGTCGCACCCTTATTCCTTCTGGGTCCAACCCTGTCTCATTGTTCAATGTCATATGCTCCATCCAGCATTTTGGCCTGAGACAGGTACCATATCCTGTTATTTTCAAGAGCAAACTAGACTAGACAACTGATTTAGTGTAACCCACACTGTTCATCATTGACCCACATTAATATCCTTGCAAGCACTGGGTGGCAACTAGAGAGGGTATCCCATGACACTTGGTGCTACATGACAAGTCACAGAGACCACTCTAATAAACATGGCACATCAATTTTGATGGTACAAAAAATCACATGTTTAGTGTGTTGGACATATAAAACAAATGCTAACATGAAACTCTCCATGGAATAAAGGTACACAATAAAGATTTCTCGCAGACAAGTAGATGTAGAATGATTTGATTTGCATGTAGGGACGGAGTGGAAGATGCCTCACTAAGTTTCAGAGCTCCACCTACAATCCAGGTTTCTTTGGAAAATTCTGGGAATCTCTCACCTACATAGAAATTCTACAACTATTAAATGTAGGCAAATGAAAATCCACAGAATATTGTAGAATGAAGATTTCTTGAGGAAGAATTGAGGTAGAATGATTTGTTTTGCATCTAGGAACTGAGCTTAACGAGTTAGAAAATGTCTCGCAAAGTTTCAAAGCTCCTTCACCTACAATCCAGGTTTCTTCAGAAAATTCTGGGAATCTCTCACCTCCGTAGAAAATCTACAGTAAAACTATGTAATGCCGTAATCTACTGACAATCAAACATTCAAATCGTTTATCACAAATGATTCATGTAGAATAACTCTCAACAATTTCAAGTCACTTAAAATCACGCAACAAGTACTGTGTGGCTGTTCCAAAACAAGCCATATGAAAATTAGAGAAAATGGAATAATTGTTGATGAATAACACGATCGAGGTATTACTAAGGCAAGAAGTCGAGGTAAGAACAAAAGAACCCGGAGGTACACAATGAGAAATTATCGCAGAAAAGTAGAGGTAAAATAAATGCTCATGTAGGATTACTCTCAACAACTTGACGTCACTTAGAATCACGCAAACGAGTGCTATGTGGCTGTTTCAAATCAAGACATGTATTGACAACCATGAGATGAACAACCCGATTGGGATATAGGATTCGGAGGTACACCTTGAAGATTTATCGCAAAAGAGAAGAGGTAGGATGAATGTTCATATATGATACCTCAACAATTTGAAGTCACATAGAATCACGCAGCGAGTATTATGTGGCCGGTCCAAAACAAGCCATGTGAGGATTGACAACGATGAGAGAATGGCCTAATTGCTGATGAATTAAGACGATTGACAGATGTCGATGTAGGAACACAAGATCCATTAGAGAGGATCGCATACCTTTTGTAAATCTCGCCGAATGTCCCACCCCACAGGCGCTTCCGAAAGAGGCCCTGTGCACATGGCTTGCCTTCCCAAAGCTCCAAGCCTCCCGTGACAATTCCGGGAACAAACACAACGGGATGCTTGGCTTGCAACCCATCCCTCTTAAGCGTCACACCGGGTGGGTCGGGGATAGGCCCGGAGATTTTCTCCATCATGTACTGCGGCACCGTGCTCGGTAGAGCATTGTACAAGACGGCCAAGAACCACCAAATTACACACACGTAGCCTATCAACCAACAACATGAGTCTACGCATCCCCAATTCGCTCTTCCTTCTTTTTTCTTCTTCTTCTTCTTCTCTTCCTTGGTGCTTTTCTTCACCTCCTTCTCCTTCTTATGACGATCCTTCTTGCGATGCTTCTCCGATTTGCTGCTGTCGCTGGCTGTGTCTTTGTCGGAGTTTTTCGCTTTGTCGTCGCGTCGACTCATGATCTCCCCTCCCTCTTCGGACGACCCCGGGAGGGCATCATCCTCTGCCACTTGCTTGCTCCCTTTCCTGCGAATCATATTTTTCGACACTCGAAGTCTCTACTCTCTCTCTCTGCCTCCTCACTTAGTCTTCTGAGATTATTTCACTATTCCATCAGCGAGGAAATCTGGCTTAACCCAAACTGATTGTGCTTCGATCCACAAAAGTTTTGGCGCATGATCACAGTGGTAGCTCGGAATCTGAAAAACCTGCAAGGGCACACACACCATATCTTGTTATCCAATAAACAAAACTCACATTGATTCACAGCACAAGTACGCTATTCCATCATCAGCTCAGAATGTGGCTTAACCCGAACTGATTGTGCTTCGACCTACACGCGTTTTGTCGCCTATAATGACACCGGTGGCTCGGAATCTGAAAGACTTGAAGAGCTCATCGTACATATCCTATTATCCAACAAAATAGAAAAAGAAAAAACGCAAATTGATTCACATCGCAAATTCGCTGTTCCATCAGCTCAGAATGTAGCTTAACCCTTAACCCTGAACTAATTGCTTCCACCCACAACCGGTATGGCGCCTAAAATCCTACCGGTAAGTCAGAATTTGGAAAACCCAGTAGAGGTCATCATTCACATCCTGTTACTCCGCGTCCAATAAACAAAACTCAAATTGAACCACATCAGAAATTCGCTAATCCATCAGCTCAGATTCTAGCTTAACCTCTAACTAATTGCCTCGACCCACAAGCGTTGTGGTGCCTAAAAATCCTACCGGTAGCTCTGAATTCGGAAAACGCACAAGAGTACATGCATCTTCTGTTACCCTCCGTCTTTACAAACAAAAAACACAAGCCCTCACTCGTGCCATGAATCTGGCAACCAGACGCTCTTCCGCAAAGTGCACTTTCCACTGTCAAGATTCTTGCATTAACCACCAGGCTCTATAAACTCTAATCAACTTTTAAGAACCTGGAGACGCACATTGAACCACATCACAAATTCGCTATTCCATCAGCTCAGATTCTAGCTTAACCCCTAAGTAAGCAATTGTGGCGCCTAAAATTACTCACTGGTAGCTCTGAATCTGGAAAACCCACAAGAGCGCATATGTGTATATCCTGTTAGCCTACGTCAACAAACAGAAAACACACAAGCTCTCACTCATGCTATAAATTTCAGAATCTAGGTAACCCCAACTAAATTGCTTCCACCCACAACGATTTTGGCGCCTAAAATCACACAGGTAGCTCTGAATTTGGAAAACCCACAAGAACTCACACATTTCCTCTTACCTTACGCCAAGCCAAAACAAAAACATTTACACCAAGCCCACCAATGCTATGAATATCAGCATATAGCTAACCACAACTAATTGCTTTGACCTACAATAAATTTGGCGCCTAAAATCACACCAGACTCTCAGAAATCTGGAAAACCCACTAGAGCTCATATGTGTATATCCTGTTACCCTACGTCAACAAACAAAAAACACATAAGCCCTCACTCATGCTATGCATTTCAAAACAAGGTAACCCCCCAACTAAATTGCTTCCACCCACAACCATTTTTGACGCCTAAAATCACACAGGTAGCTCAGAATTTCGTAAACCTACAAGAGCTCACACATCTCCTCTTCCCTACGTCCAACCAAAACAAACACATTTACACACAAGCCCTCACTCATGCAATGAATCTCGGAGTCTGGCTAACCCCAACTATTTGCTTTGACCCGCAAGAAATTTGGCGCCTAAAATCACACCAGAATCTCAGAAATCTGAAAAACCCACGAGAGCTCATACATATCCTCTTACCCTATATCCAACCAAGAAAACACACACACACACAAGACCTCGCTCATCCTATGAATCTGACAACCATATGCTCCTCTTCCTCAAAGTTCAAAAACTTTCCACTGTCTCAGATTCTTGCATAAACCTCATCTCTCTAATCAACTTAGTAGAACCTGCAAAAGCACATTGAATCATCACATCACAAATTTCTTCCCTATCTACCTACTCACCTGCTGAGGAGCTGAATTCAGGGTGTTGGTAGAACCAGAATCCCAGATTCCCAACAGAATCTGGTCCTCCCCCCTAACCTTTGAATGTCCGGAAGGTGAAGTGACTTGTTTGGAGGAAGATGACAGGTGAACAGGGACCACAATCTCTTCCTCCAATTTGGATGTTGAGCTAGTATGTGATGTGATGGTTCTAGTGAAAGAGCTGGGCTGGAATGATGAGTGACAGGGCAGGAGTCTGTGGAGACGCAACCTCTGCCACGTTGCATTAACAATTATAACACCTTTTCTTCAAATTCACAGATGCTTCAAGGGGCCATTCATCATCAATTTGATGATGAAATTGGCGAGGTGCAAGGATATTATTAACAGCCAGTTACCAGGAGAGACTGAGTCAGGGGGGGCAACTTTCCACAAGAGGTCGAAGGCCCATGATCATTGAAATCTAAAATCTCTTATTGGTGGAAAATGCTAAGAGGCTCTACGCTAGAGTTAGAGAGCCCAAGGGACAAACGGAAGTTTGAATGTGTAAATAAACCTATATCCAAATGGACTATGTCCAAGTCACCAAAAATTAATTTTTGAGTCCTCCCGGGCCATGGACTGTGCAATGGATAAGATTTCCACTATACAAGGATATTATTACAGCTAATTACCAAGAGGGATTGAGTCGAGGAGGCAACTTCACACAAGAGATTGAGGGCCCGTGACCATTGAAATTTAAAATCTTTTATTGGTGAAAAATGTTGAGACGCTCTACGCCAAAGCTAGAGGGCCTAACGGACAAATGGAAGCTTGAATGTGTAAAATAAACCTATGTTGAGTCCTCCCCACCATGGACTCTGCAATGGATAGATTTCATTCTCTAATTGGATTTTGCATCAAATCCATTTCATGGGTAGAAGGGTCCACATGAACAGATTGGTAACAAAATAGCATCCAATTGAAAGCCCCCTCTCCCATGTCTTTACACTACACTAGACTCAAGTCCATGATCTTGCAAATTTCAATTTTCCATGGTACACCCTTCGGATGAGGTCAAGGGCCCTAAAAATATCTTGACCTTTACCCTTGCCTACATGTGACTTTTTGGTTGCTACTCAATTGTGTCCTCACAACTCTGGGTTCTTGTTTCTTCTCCATTGGTGACTTTGCTCCGTTGTCTACTTGCTTTACTCTTGTTACTCGATTTACTTTGATTAAGGTCCAACCGCACTTCCTAGTCAAGGTTTTGGTCATAGTGAGTAACCACTCAAATTAGTTTTATTGTGCCCGCACACTACCTAGTTAAGAGAATTAGTTATTACATGAGGTGTTTATCTATATGAGAGCTAATCAATCTCATGCTCGCACCAACTATTTAAAATTAAGGTTTAAATAAAGTTATAAAATCAAGAGTTAGCTAAATTTTTGTTGTTTTTGTGAAGAAATATGAACTCATCCATGCCCCTATTGCTAACTAATATCTACCACTAAGTAGCCCAAATTTTTTTCTTCAATGCCCGCCTCTCATTTTTCCCATCTCTTCTCTATTTCACTAAGAGATGGACCACACTATTTCTTACACCATCCTCATTTTTATTATTATAAAAAAAAGTTTTATTGATAAAGTAATAAAATAGTAAAATTTCAATGTTCAAATTTAGATTAATAATATCATTTAACATAAATTATAATAAAACACAAATTACCCAACCATTTCTATTTGTTTTTTTCCCGTTGAACACAAGAGGCACATGGCTAGTTGGCTAGTTTTTCCATCAAGTAGAGAGTATTCATAGCTGGGAATTGGCCAAGGATTCGTGGCACTCAAGTAAAATCATCCATGCGGATGAGAAAAATGTAGGAATCATCTAAATGACTATTTTTAGGCAATTTGATTCCGGAAATAGAGTCAAAGGCCCCGAATTAGTCTAGTGATGTCACATTCGAATGAATTGGCCCTCAACCCCATAGGGGGGCTTTTTTTATTGGAGCCACTTCATCCACAATATCTTGGATGGATGTTTCTTAGTGAGTGCCACGAATCCCCAGCCCTGGGAATTGAACTACCACCCACTCCATTTGGTTTTGGGTACCTCTCCACCTCTCCACTTTCATCCAGTAGTTTAGGGTCATCTCAGACCTTATTACCCAACCATTTCATCTGTACATGAAGTAGTTTGGCATCAATAATGCTCTCTACCCAACCTGACCCTAGCTAACAGTCCAAGTTTTATCTAAAACCATGGAGCTACCTTCCACTCAACTCTATTCACTGCAGATCAGGTTTAGTGACGTGCAGGAGATTATCTGGGCTACTATTCAAGGTGTTCAGTGTGAAGAATCATTGCTTCCTGTGAACTTTGTTGTGTAGTGAAATATCATGAATGTCAAGTGCATGTGGGAAGTTTGAGATTTACTATATAGGCACATGTGCTAGAAACTAGCCACATGCCTTCTTTTGGTTTACTACAAAAGGCATGTTTGGTGTTCAGTTTTCACTCAATTTTTAATAAGAGATTCTACTGTCAAGGTTGATAAAGTTATGTCCCTATTTCATACACTTAGAACCATCAAGGAGATTGAAGACTACTCTTGTACTAGAGGGGAGAGCGGCAAATTAAATACTCCAAAATTCTATTCCCTTTCATAAGAGTATCTACAGGAAATTTTTTATATATAGTAAACTTTTGACACCTTCCATATATACATGAGATATGTTGAAAGATAATGACAACTTCAAAACAGAGCCACCAAAGTTCCCTACAAAGTCCTTGCCTACAATTCTACAAACAAAGAGTAAAATGGACAAACGGATGAGTGCAAGTGATAAACAGAAACCAGATAACCTATACAAACAGTTGCATTCCATTGCATATGTATATGTTGATAGTCCACACAAATATTCGGAATATATCATGATATACCATGCTACCGTCTTCCCTTTACAAACTTTACATGAAAATTTTAAGTGAAATGTTGTCAAAATGGCAAGAGCAATTAGACAGTCTTGCAGCAAAACAGTGTCTGCTTTGTTATGCTCTGCACTTCAAGTGCCTTGAATGTCCAGCATGCTGGTATGTCTTCCATGAACCTGGAAAAAGATTATGCTATCCCTCAGCTGCAACAAAACAAACATACACTCAAAAATTCAAACTCCAAGCATTGGGCTAAACGCTTTAAGTTTGTGACTTTTGTGTATTAAGGTGATATTAACTCACTGGACGAGGAGAGTTCACTCACTGTGCTGATTACTGTTGACCATAAGGAGCACATTCTGGTCAAGAGAGATTGAGAGTTTCAAATCACCTAGAACCTCTTACAATCATGATACTTGCAGTTAGCCATAAAAATATGACAAGGTGTCTTTACACATAAGTGCTGATTTCCAGCATCCACATAGAACGATTCCAAATTCCACAAACCTAATCAAATCTGGGAATAAAGCAGATTCTTGCACAGCACCTACCAAACATAATGGTAATATTGCTCCAAAACTTCCAAAGCTCAATTTCCACAG
This sequence comes from Polytrichum formosum, assembly GCA_964035585.1. Taxonomy (NCBI): domain Eukaryota; kingdom Viridiplantae; phylum Streptophyta; class Polytrichopsida; order Polytrichales; family Polytrichaceae; genus Polytrichum; species Polytrichum formosum. The sequence goes on along the minus strand of OZ037935.1, from coordinate 71,346,479 downwards.
AGAATAATTTCTTTTATGCCCACATTTTCCATCTATAAATATGCAAGATGTGTTCATTTGCAGTTTTGTAATAAGAGTGTTTAATAAACTTACCTGGTGCACAACCATTCTGAATCACAAATCTACAGGACCTGTGGCATACTTGCATCTGCTCCAATCCTGCCATACATAGCAAGAACTCAGCACAATCACACAACCCTACATTTGGAGCTATTGTAGAAAAGACCCACTCATCTATGGCCAAGAAATGAGTTGAATGCCAGAAATTATACTTGTGCTCTGAAGGATTGGGGATGGCCTCATAGACCGTGTTCGCCACCGCATCTCGCTTGAGCTGAAGCAGAGAAAATCAAATTGAGACCGTGTTGTCAGTCTACAAAAGTGTTTTTCTACCTCAAACACAGAATTATCCATCATTTATACATGTATCTATAGATGTAAATCCTTAGAAATGAACATGGCTTCAAGTCTTGGAAGATAGATAATCATTTTGCATACAACAGTCCTAAATCTTGAAATACTGCTCATGAACTTACACAATAAGAAAAGCTGCAGAAATGTTGCTGCATTGCTGTAATCAGCTCCTATTAGCTAACATGGAAAGGATATCACAAGCTGTTTTCTTCGTTCTTAACACATGCGGCAACAATAATGTTCAAAATACAAAATCTTTTATGAGTTTCTAAGTCTCCAGGAACCAGAGTTCATGACTTACGTTTGTGGCTTCTCCCCGCAAACCAATGAAATGCAGACGTGTGGCACCAGTTCCAAAGTTCTGTGGAAAGTGAAGGGTAAGACTGGCCACTCCTTGAAACTTAGCATATCTGCATTCAAAATTAAGAAATTAAAAACAAGACCTTCTCAACCCCCTAGTCACTTATTGGGAGATCGTTACATTGTCTTTACTGTATGCATATTTAGAAAGAAGAAAATCATTTTACAACGAAATCCATCATGTCGTCTTAGATCTTAACTATTGCAGACATTATCTAAAACGTATCCACACCCTGCCACAAACTTGACAAGTTTATCAGAAAGAACGATGCTGATATTTTACTTAGTTGGGTATTCCAGCTCCCCTCGAAGGTTCTCTGCAAGCTCCCACTCCTGGATTGGTGTTAAATCATTTGCTTGTGAGAAATCAATGTCATCCCTGTTCAGGAAACTGCAATAACATTGCAAATTGTCAAGAGAATGGAACCTTCCCTGAATGTATGACAGAAGCTACTAATCATCTCTCTTGAGACATACAATTCAAAACTTGCTTCAAAACCTGATGCCTCAGGTCTCCAGTAATTGGAAACCCCATCTGCAGCGCATCACAGATGAGTTGATCTAATTGATCCCAAATCACACAAAAGGCCCAATCCGGGCCTCTCCATGTGCCAAAACATGTATTTGAGCTCCATTGTAAGCTAATTGTGTCAAAAGTGACCCTGTCTAAACTAATTCATTAAGTACACTTTTTCAGATTGATTGAATACCTTGATGTTATTGGAGGTTCAGATTCAAATACATGCATAGTATTTTGATGATCAATGTCACGGGTGAATGAATTTTCATATTCTTCTTGACATAAGACAACGTACAAAATCAATTCTCAAATCCATAAATAATGAAAAGTACATCTTAAGACTTGGTGGGGACCACAGAAATTGTGTATTTAGATTGTAAAGCCCTAAATACACAATTGAGATAGCAACTATCAGATGCTCATAATTTGACCATTTACAAACAGCAGGTCAAACTGCCACATTTAAATGCACCAGAGAAAATCCATCACCCCAGGATAAAATGGATACTTACGCACGCATTTTGGATGGGCTAGTTCCATCCGCACCACCAATGATGGAGATGCTCTTGATTTTCACATCAGTAGTGAAACTGCAAAGCGTGCACCAGAATTGCACATATGAGTTGATCATCCTGAACTTATATTAGATACATATGAGTTGGTATACACCATAGAAAACAATTGATTGCTACTGCAAAGAATTATATGTGGGACACGTAAGTTTCTTACGGTATGAAAACGATAAGTTCAGGATCATCATCATTGCTCTCCAACACAGTAGAAAAATCCAGGCGATGCTCCCAGGCTTTCAAAACAGTTTTTGCACTACCGTCAACCGCTTCGTTCAATGCCGAGACCTGCGATACCACACAGCACAACTCACATTATAACCAAAAGTCGCAGGTCTAACTACCCATGTACATCCATTGAAGCTGAACCAACATGCAAATTCTGTTTAAAAAGAAACTAATCACGACCAATTTGCCAGAAATACGTGGTGCCACAAATGCGCATAAGTAAGTTAATACCCCAGAAAAATCGATGTTCTTGTACAGGGACCAATCCCCAGCACATTCATGCTCCTCACAGTCATGCTGGTGCAAGCAAGATCCCATGCCTCCTCAATTTTTGATTTGATTTCCACTTATGTCACTTGAAGAGTAGAACTTGCACCTGCAAATCATCATGAACAACTGCAGTTAGTAAAAGTTTACCCGAACTGCAGCTAACCTTGAAGACGCCGCAGCTTGGACTACAATGTAACCTTCGGCTGATGTAAAACTTAGCTCTAATACTTGATATTCAGTATAAAGCAACCATACACTACAAATTTGATAAGAAAACCCTAAACAATCTTCCAAAAAAAAGCCCTGAAATTACTTAGAAAAATAGAAGGATCGTAACTTCCACATAGACCACATACAAAACCCTCACAGAGAAATGCGAGTCCCCGAGAGCTGAGAAAGCCAACGAGGAAAAACCAAACCTGACCCCTCTCTTAAACGATTCCAAGATCCTTGACACATAATTACAGGTTCTTGACACGTACATCACAACAAAAACCCTTTGGGACATAACCTACTCCTAATCGACTCTTCACCTTCAGGGCTATGTAATGCCAAGGGCCCTCATATTCACATTCAAATGCCTTCTGCCGTTTCCTACAACTGACTCTTCGATCTACAAGGCAATCTAAAAAAAACCCCACATCGAAAAATGGTCTTTCACCACCTACAGCGTTATTCTCACGCAACCCACATTTAAACATCACAAGACCCTAAACCTTCACACCAAATCAATCAACCCATTTTCTGATCGCTTAAGTTACGCAGCACCTAAACCTACAAATCACAAATGCCTCGAAAGCAAAACATTGTGCTCACCCATGGCGTGCATAACTTTTACTCCACAAGACCCAAAACCCAATCTCATTTTCTCTAACTCACCTCACAAATTGCCATTCCACTCCCCAAACACACATAACCACACATCCGAAGCAAGGGTTATTTCTCCTAAACCCTTGGTTCCTGCTGTTGGACATCTATGAAATGTGCCTTCCTATCAAAAGGCCATCATAAACCTCAACATCAAATTGGACCTACTTATATCAAAACCAAACCACCTACAAAAGAAGCAATTCCACAGGGCATTGGCAGAGCTGTTTTGAGCTTCAACTTAGCCTTTTGATATGTCTGGTTGCCATGCAAGTCCATATGTAAAGTAAGTATTACCTTTACGAAGTCTCCCAAGATGCTAATGCGAGGCGCCTACTACTAGAGCTTCAATCACAATGTAAGGATATGGACAAATTGGGCTCGAGGCTGAAAATGTAGTGTAATGTAGAAATGGAAGGTTTGTGAACAATTTGGTGTGAGTAAGTAACGATAAGCTGAAGGAAGTGAGTACTTAAGGTGTGTTTTGTTTGTTGGAAGTTGGAGCCCTTGTTCCCGCCGAGTTCCTGGATGGCTCGTTCGGCGGTCAAAGGAAGGAAGGAAGGCGCCAAGTGGAAGTACAAATATCCCAAGCGAGGAGTGACACGTGTGAAGATAATGCCCATCTATGTGGCACACCCCATCCTCATTTATTTCGCATTAATTGAGGGCACACTTCGACCATGATGATGCCGGAGCACACATTCAACAATAACCCGGTCACCCATCCCAATGTCCGGGCACATTTTTGGACATAACCGGTCGAGATCCTAGTGTTTCCAAGTCCAACCGTTATATGTTGACATCTTTCGGTTTGTCTTGATCAATTTGAGGTTTATTTTATAAGTTCCTCTAAAACAATCTGTAATTTTTCTGAAGTCTTGAACCTCAACCGGTCATTTCTCAAACTCAACCATTTCATCTACAACTAGCAGTCGGTTCTCCCTGTTCATTGACTCGTCCAACCAGAGGGCACTTCCAACAACTCTCTTGCACTTTTCTATCCAAACATAGGACATTTCATCTATAACCTATAGTTTATATCTATGAGTAGACTGATTTTGTCCTATAACATGTGAAAGTTGATGGATGTCTCACTGCTATCACAACTTTGTCATCCATTCTCTCCAAGCAATGAGTGACACGTGTAAATGTCCATCTATGTGGCACACCCTGTTCTCATTTATTTCGCATTAATTGAGGGCACACTACAACCATGATGATGTTGGAGCATACATTCAACATAACTAGTCACTCACCCAAGTTTAGGTTTCATATAAGTCATTATACTTTAGGTTTCATCTAAAGACCAATTGACTCATATTAAGGTTGGCAATCTATATATAAAACCTAAACTCCTTACCGTTGAAAACCATAATACTATATTAAATCTTGGTTGTGATTATGGTATGTGTTTTTTGAACACACCTGAGGCGAAAATTATTATAAAAAATGAGGTAGAGCAAGGAAATCAACTCCAATTAAGGTCTGGTTTTTTGGGAGGGTTTATAGGATGCGTAGAAAGTTTGATAATCTTTGGGTGGAGTGTAGGAATCCAATTGACTTGATGGACCGCCCATCAAACATGTAGATTGGCTTATGTTGCTATCAAAAAGGACCCAAAGACAAGTGGACATGTGATCATACTGATCATTTGATGGTAGATTTAGAAACAATAATTGCATTAGCTTCTATGACATATATTGCAAACTTAGATGCTTATGAGAGTCATCAAGGGGGATGAAAAGTCTTCAACGACTTTATTGATGAATGATAGGGTTTTGCATTATACATATGATAGGGATTGATTGTTACTCAAAAAATTATTTATTTAATGACTATATACGAATGCAATTCTTTATGTTTACAACTAGGGTTTAAGTGTAATTGGATCTATGCATGAGTTTCAAACAATTCCAAACACCAGTATGACGTACACTAGATTGCAAAACTACACAAAATGGTGGTTGGCAAACATGGAATACAAATAGTCAAAGTTGTGGTTGTTGTGTTGTTGCTTATGTTGCTATTGTTTGATGCTTTTGTCCCCACAAGTGCACATTCCTTATTATTTTTGGATAAGTGATTTGTCCAAATATACTTAAATGATGGTTATACATAATTTCACTTGTATTTTTAACATTGAAATTGTACGTGTCTTGCTAAAAAAATTCAAAACAAAAACTTGTGTATAGGGGGTTTTAAGAGTATGTTGCGAACACACATGATTCTTGGTTTTAATGAAAGGTGCACCCCCTGGGTACGATGATTAAGCAACTTCTAAGCAACAAACCTATAGGGTGCAGATTTTTACTACCCCCCCCCCCAAGGCACGTGTTGGGAAACAAAAAGATTTACACATAGGATTCTAAAATATCGGCCGATCATTCTCTTGGGTATCCAAGATTGTAGAATGTGAAAATTGAGGTGGTACCAACACAATGTATTGGACTATAAATGCCAACATAACTTAACCAAAGTAAGCAGTCTTCCACATGTGGTGATGGTGCTAGTGAGGCATCTCCATTGACATTTAGTATGTTAGAAGTCCCAATTAATTAAGATAATTTATTGTCCCTCATGGGCTGCTTCGCAATATCTCATTTATATTAATATATAGACTTCAACACAATTGAATATAAATTTCAATATTCTCCAAGCTATATTTTATTTTTCTAAAAATATAATTCCCAAAAAATCGGTGTTTTATGAAACAATATATTTTCCATTGGAGCCACTAGGCGAGGGTGAGTAGTCACATTCTAGTGGGGACTCTAGGGAGGAGTTCTTGCAACATCAATTGCTTTTGGTCTTTGGAGTCCATGGGGTTAGACCGAAGCTTGGTCTGCAAATCATTGGATCTCAATCCAGTTTCAGAAGATCAGTCTACATACCAATTACATGGTATCATAGATTACAGATATGAGAAGGAAAAACAATCACATTGATTATAGTGTTGCTGCAAACATTTTGCAAGATGCATTCGATCAACATTTGTCTGAAATAATTCAGAGTGAGTATTCTTTATGACCAAATAATGTTGTGATGACATTTATGATTGATACTTGTACATATGGTTTTTAGATTACAGTCTAACCTCGTTAATACGACACCCGTTTATACGACACCTCGATATTACGACACATTTTTGCGCGACCAAACTTTTTAGTTCAAAACTCCCTCTTTTATACGACTGTGACACTCGATAATGCAACATTTAGAATCTCCGTTTTGTCATATTAAAGAGGTAGTTAATGCTAAAATTCCTTTCATCTATGTTATGTACATCTAAAACACATTCATTTTCACTTGGGAACTACTTGGGAACTTCACTTACCATTGGGAACTTAATGAGAATCAGGGTTACTAGTGTAGAATGGACATGGTTAGGGTTAGAGTGGCCTCTTGCCTGGTATGTTGCTAAACGTCATGCATCATTGTCGTCTAGTTGTTTTATTAGAGAACTCTTTATATTTTAGTGTTAATGAAATTATTAGTTTTCAAAAGTTAGTAGGGAATTTAGATAAGATGACAATTGCTAACTTGGGTAGGCAACACCATAGATCTTTGGACTCCTATTTCAAGAGTTCTTGAGAATATTTGTATTTGTTTGGAGTTATAAGTTATTATTTCATACCATCTATATTGCTTAAACTCGTTGTGTATATATATATATATAAAGCTCATATTACTTATGTTTTCGTATTCCCTCGATAATACGACAATTTTATGCCATTTGTCATATTAATGAGAAGACGACACCTCGATAATACGACTTTTTTTGTGTTTCCCAAACATGTCATACTAAAGAGGGAGAACAATATTCTTGAGAGCAATTAAAAAATTGCTTGAAGGTTGGTTTGCTGATATGCCCTCTTTTTTAACAAGTGCACATGGTTGCTATGCTCCTAGTTAGTCTTTAATGAAGAATTTGTACATACTAGCCTCATTCAGACAGACTGCTCCACCCTTAGGGCCTCTTTACATAAAAGAAAAGAAAAATAACGCCCGTATCCTGGTACCGGCGTGATTAATGAGCCCGTTGACCCAATGTTGATCATGGGTATCCAAGATGCAACATGGGGTATTATGCCTCTTGTGAGGTGGGCTCTGTTGGTGAGCAATTTGCTCCGTATCATTAAGGTGGTGAGACAGGTTCTTGTTTGTTTTCAAGTTTTCTTTTGTTAAGGATGAGGTATGTGAGGTATTTGATGGCATTTTGGTGAATATTTTTCATGAGCTTTTTTATGGCTGATTGTGGGATTTTAAGGTTGGTAAGTTTGTTCATGGAGTGTTCATGTATGGCACCTCGGACACCGGCTGTGATGGTAATGAGAGGGTTGGTTCTCCAACCATTGCTTTGTATGGCATGCCTCTTTACACTAGAGGCGAGAAGCCGTGAGGAGAGAAATTTCAGCCAATGGGAGGCCTAGAAACCGAGAAGACCAAAGAATGTCACTTTACACCCGAAAATTTTAGCCCAAGGGATGGAAGGAGGAGAAAATGACATGGACAACATTTTTGTCCTTCGTGGTAGCAAAAGTGCACATTTTTCAAGGCCCCTGGATTTTGCGTCATGCCCACCTTGAGAGATGGGCCTGACGCCAAATTTGGGAGGCCATTTGGCCAAAATTCTCACAACCAATCATTTTTTATTTTTTAAGAATATTTCAGAACGGCCACTTAAAAAAATCAACACTTTATTTTTGTGGCCCCTTCTCAGTTTACACTATATCCAAAGGCCATCAAGTTCAAAGGTTGGCTTCTCAAGGATGAGCCATTGTGAGGTTTTCTCCACGGCTTCTTGCCTCTAGTGTAAAGAGGGCCTTATCCAATGACCACTTCACCCATATATAATGAATGTGATATGCATCAATTTCACAGGTAAGGTATGCTGCTCAATTGTGGGCATTTCCACCTCCATGAATAATCTTTGCTTCACATCAGATTAGTAATTGTCTGATCCAGGTTAGCAACTTCAAATTTCAAACCACGTAGGTTGTCATTTCAAGTTTCAGAATCGGGGTTAGGTTCATCAGGTCATGATTCTGACCAGTGAAGGTCAAAACGGCTGTGGAATTACTAAATTAGTCCAATTGAGATTCTTCTAACTGAGGGTGTAAATAGTTAAATGTGTAAATGTGTAAATGTGTTTGTTTGTGGGCAAAGAATCACTTTGGGGCATGTTGGTAAATAGTTAAACACTTATATTTGCTGCTTGAATGTGGTCGCACATGGTACACCGAATTACTGCTGTGAATCTCAAAGGACAATCAATAGAGATCCTGTGATTAGGTAGCGATGTCTAACTGTTTCACAGCTACCAACTTCACATTGAAACCCCGGCAATGACGAAAGAACTTGGTTGTTTTGAGATTTTAAGAAGCAGCCTTCTTGAAGTCTGCATACATCCATCCCAACAGCCTCAACATCTCTTGACACATCATTTGGACATGTGCAGACTAATCATGACGTCTTATTCTAAAAGATGGCAATGCTAGAAAAGTCGGAACCCATGTATGGTGATTAATAACTACCGTTGCAATGATTTTGTGAGAAACTTGCATATTGCACTTCGTGCATGTCCTTGTGCATTATCATGGTTGGAGTTGGTCAATCTACTTATGAGTTGAATTATTTAAAAACCTAGACACAAACTGAATGAAGAGGGTGGTCATTTGAACACTTACCCAATTTGCTAGTGTGGAAATTAACTACTACCATATACAAATCAAAACATGTTACATATTGAATCAAAGTCACCTTTTCCACCTACTTTGTCGAGGACGTGACAGGTAGACTCATCATGCCAAGCGAGCATGGTCCCACCCCTTGTAGTAAAACATTTGGATCCAACTGCCAAGTTGCCAAGCAATCAAGGCACAAAGAGCAGCACTTCCAACTGCAATATAACGTTGTGTAGTTTGAGGGAGCACGGTCCCTACCCCTGTGAGGATAGCTGCCAGAAAACCCAAGATTGTCCGTGCTGTTTTGAAATTCTCCAAAGCCTTGCTACAACACATACATTGCTTCGTGTGCTGTATACAACAAAAGATACAAATTGTTAGGATTACATACCAATGAAAGGCCATTATCTCTCAAGAAAATATAATAGCTTCATAATAGAGTTATTCTTTAATTCAATGGGACATTTGGTCAGGAGTTCGTTGTTTTGCATATATCAACACCTTCCCTATTCAGTAAGTTTAGGGTGCATGTTCAGAGGTAGCGCAGAGGTTTAAGTAAAAATCAGTCTATATCAGTTCATTGAGGGTCAAACTCATTTTGGTATGCAAGGAGGTGCTAAAATGAGTTTGGCCTTCAATGAACTGAAATAGGTTGCTCTTCATTCAAATTCAAACACTGCCTCTGAGCATGCACCACAAGTGGAAAGAAATTTAATGAAATTGTATGCAAAACAACCAATGGAAACTTATAGGCGACAAACTCTTGACGAAAAGTCCCGTTGAATTAAAGGATAACTCTATAGTAGAACTCCTAAAGTTATAACTCATTTAGGCAGCCAACACTTGATCCTTCGTTAATTGAGTGCTACCATGCAAAATCTGAAATTTGAAACGTACAGTATGATAACGATCAAGAAGGTCTTCCCGGTTCGTGATTGAAGGAGGAAGATTGGGGCCTACTCCAGCTGCATATTGAACACCTTTGCCTGCAAACCGTGTGAACCATTGCCGGAACGCACCAACATAGCGATCTGCGGCTGTAGGCATGAAAAAGGCTTTGTTCCACTTCTCCACAAGCCCACTAGTTACATCCAACAGATTCCTTTCCTGCATATCAAAATCGGTTATAGTAACAAAAATACTAAAAATTGTTACAAATAGATGAGAAATAATTTAGAGTTCATGGAATGTCGTGGAGAGGTTACATAATGATCAAAAGTGGTTTAATGATCAGTTAAGTTCTACCTAGTTTGTGAAATTTTCTGCCATTGAGAACATCAAAGGAACAAAGGTAGAATTGAGAAGGAATGATAAGTACACAAGAGTAGTTTGTTTTGCTGTAACTCATCCATTCTGGGTTTAGGGTTTAGGGTATCCAAGAACCCTAAACCCTAAATTCAAAGACCTAGTTACAAGAATAAGAGGGCTCTATATAACTCCAAGGAGTAGTTTCTTGATCCATTGCTGCACAAAAGATATTGGATTGATTCTTCTGACAACTTCCTTGTCTTTCTAAGAATCCAAAAAAGGCTTAGAAGAGTGCCTATACATGAACCTGGAGGATATTGTTGTGTCAAAATCATTTGTATATATTTAACTCAAATCTCTTGATGCACTTGCCATAGTTGATGATATTATTAGCCACCTCTGTCTTTCATAACATTCTCAAGTATCTCAAAGGAATCCAGTTAAGTGTTATAGAATTCTGGACCTATTCAATGTGATGGAAACTGCAAAACCTAGAAACTAAAATTGCTCACCTGATCGTGCAATAAAGTGAGATCACCATCAAAGACATTGAGCATCATTTGGTGGTCCATCCATCGTGGGAAGAATTGCCACCATGCAGGTCCACTTGACAGGTGGGTCATGAAGTTCCGGGCGTTGACTACCAGAATACGTGACTTTCCTGGAGCTGCCCATCACAACATCATGAGTTTCAATAGGAAAGACCTACAATTCAGTAGAAACACAGTCATTACTGATTTCAGAATAACACATGATTTATGAAATAATTAATCTCATTCTGGGGCATTACCTTCACTACGATGAATCAAACTTCCATCAACACAAACTCAAAGGAAAATAGTGCCCAAGAACCAAAGCAAATCACAAAACCAAAACCATGTTCTTTCACTATGAGAGACAAGTACATGAATACAGATGTTTCATCTAGGGAATAATATCCAAAATATATATCATAAGGCAATGAATGTAGGAAAAATGGCTTTCGGGCTTCTAAAAGGCTGCAAAGATGGCAATGGTCAGAGAAACAATCCGTTCCTTACAAACCTCTCAGGCTCCTATATACTTTTCTCCATAGCACTCTATGGACGTCTAAAATGCTTAGCGAGTTAACAAAAGCTCCATAAACTGATCAACAGACCTACTTAAATAATCGTTTAAGACCATCAAAGTGAATTGACAGAATCCTTGGATTTTATAATTAACTTGTGGAACATGAACATGTCATAGGTTATGCCTTTAGGTACACTGCTGGAGGAAGTGGATTATTGGATCATGGAAGGTGGAGTTAACCCTTAAAAGGCACCAGATTACATTTTTATGGCCGACATAATAGTGTGTACAAGCCCCCAACAAGTATTAAAGTCAAAGTTTACTTGGTCTATGTGATTGAAACTGTAAATTACACAAACTACTACAAAGGCAAGGTGAAAATATAGATATATGTAACAGCAGTGATAAGATATATGTGGTATGTGAGCCTAGGTCATTCACATGAGCCCTAATCTCCCAATACTTCTTTTGACATGTAAGTGTGCTCTGATTGAAAGAATGCAATTAGATAAGTGAGTTAATCTTAAGTGCGATTACTTTTGACATTTTCAACTTAAAATAACAATAATAACCTTAAACGGCATCTTGAGGCCATAAATAGGCATCTTGGACATTGAAGGTTTGAAGATATGAGGGGAAAGAGTTTCTCACCAACTGGGGTACAGTATGTGGTTGTGGATCCCACTGAGCCTTCAGTCTTCAAGAAGAACCTGTATGTGAACCGAGATGGTGCTTCAAATGTATGCACTGAAGGTGCTCCACCATATGGTTTATTCCACTGACCTTCAAAACCCCTAGCATGCACCTTTTTCACTTCTAGCTGGATGGGTGCCGCATGTTCACGCTTACCCATAATCCCACCATTCACACCATGGTGTGCAACGGGGATGTGGCTTGGGTCCACTAAATTTTCCATGCCTGTGTCATAGCCGTAGTCCAAGTCCCGGTATGTGCATACCGCGCACCAACCCTCCTCATCAATTCCTACATCCAACATCAACCATTATCAGTCTGCATTAAATTCTACCTTCACGCCTCTACATATTTCACCTCTACTTCCAACAGTGAACCCCCCTCACAATAACTCAGAAATATCTGGACAAAATAATTTTATAGGGGTGCCACATCTATATGTGTCATAGCCATAGTCCAAGTCCTGGTATGTGTGTACCAATCACAAACTCTCCTCACCAATTCCTACATCCAACATCAACCATTATTTATCTGCAATAAATTCTACCTTCATACATCTACATATTTTACCTCTACTTCCTATAGTGGACCCCCTTCACAAAAACCCATAAATATTTGGAGAAAAAATAAAATAAGTATTCTAATTTTAGATTCAAAACCGTCCAGGTAGGATGCATATGAAGTGGATCTCACTTTGTTGGAAGTCTCTCAAATGCACACTATTTCCATCCAATTGAAACACTGTGACCTACAACATAGGCCTCTGATGTTATATACTGTGAGTTGGAAAAGAGCTGCGCCCACAGTATTATCTCCGATGTTTTGAGTGTTGATTTCCTCGTATATAGTGTGGCCCACAGTATTTACCATAAGGAGTGTAGTTAGTACATTTAGAACTACACAATTTATGAACTTGCAAAGCCTATCCACTCTAAAACCTGGACATATGGTACTGGACCATCATGTTGGAGAAATGATTTATGAATAGATATCTACAACAATGAGGTAAGTTTCCAATAGGGAGCTAGAGTTTTATATCCAATCACTGAAGATAATATTTGGCTTGGGACGGGATTCCAACAGGCTTAATTGGGAGATTTCATTAGTTCTTTCTGGCAGCACCAAATCTAAAGACAGCCAAAACTAAGATAACATATCCACAACTTGTGGATAATTTTGGTACCTGACTCTAAAAAGCATGTTATATATCCTGGAATTTGCACTGTGTTTAGACCAAGAACTGCTCTATAAAGCCAAGAGACTTAAGTTTGAGTGATATGGACTTCATTTCTCCAAAGTTGTCCCCAAACAGCATGAGGGACAAGTTAATAACTGTACTAAGGTATGTGGGCCTTATGTGGTCGTTCTCCTTCATTGAACACCTATATTTGAGTGATATATAGCAATATCTGTAGTAAGGACAGAAACTAACAAGACACGTGTTACAATGAGATTCAACCCTATTCAAATTATAGACACCAAACTAGGTTCAATTGTGAACTCAATCAGGCGGGCCTATGGACTCTTACAACCTTTACATATTTACTCTAACCTTGAAACGCAAAATGACAATCTTTGTGAATCACTATTGCTAATTGCATGAGTTGATTCCTGAGACAATCCAACGATCAAGAAGGTCTGTGGAGTTGGAAGTGCTCACAATGGGGCCACATGCATTATATAGTCTGTGACTTACAAAGCCAATGCTGACTGCTTTACCTGGAGTGATAGGCGGTGACGTTTTCTCAGCTAATTCATGCCCATTTACGTCAGGCCATACAAAGAGAAGTCCTTGCTTGACGACAGTTGGAAACGATACACACCGTGCCATATTGTTCCCTGTCCACAAACACCTCGTCATCAAGATTCCGCTCTAACAGTCTAGAAAAAATAAGAGCATCCAAGACACCTCACATAAATATCAGCGGCACTTTACACTAGAGCTTGAGGGTCCGTGGTCATTGAAATTTAAAATCTCTCATCAGTGGAAAATGCTGAGACCATCCCACTTCACTTTACACTTGAGTGCCTAAAGGACCAAGGAAGTCTGAACAGATGAAAACCTTCGAGGCATCCAACAGGGCATGCAATGGATAATGTTTCATGGTCTACCGGATTTTGTGACAAGCCCACCTCAAACAGGTGGGTCCAACACAAAACTCGGAGACCATGACACTTTAAATCTCATCACCCCTTGATTTTCTAAAACTTATTTTGTGGAAGGGTTCAAATGAATAGGATGGTAATGAAATAGCAATTGGTTGAGAGCCCAGTTGCATATGCCTTTACACTACACTTGAAGGCCCATGACCACACAGAATTTAATTTCATTTTTCCATGGTACAGCCTTTGGATGACTTTCTAGGGCCCTTATATTTTCGTCGTCACGGCCCTTGGCCATAGTGGAAAGTGCCCTAAGACTGGTAGAGTTCCAATAAAAATATCCTAACCCATTTTAGAGAATATAACTTACGGGCTGCTTTAGCTTCAGGACCCTCTCCAAGAGCTTGAGGGATGCGTGCACACGACCCATCACCTTTAAATGACCAACCATGGTAGCAGCACTGAATACACCCTTGTTCATCAATTCTCCCTTCTGACAAAGGCGCTAAGCGATGTGGGCACATATCAAGAAATGTCTGCCATTTTCCTGCTCCTCTGTCATACCAAATCACCACTTTACGTCCCAAAATCTGCACGGGTAGGCATATGCCACCAGAATTTTGATCATTGTATTGAGAGATGACAGAGAACCACAATTTTTTTTAAAACAGCTGCTCAAAAGGATCGTCAGGATCTCTTGCCAATAATCATCAAATGTCTTGTTTGTTTACTTCTTTTCTACGGAAGGATTTGCGAGGTCTCTGAGATCAACCAGGTACTTTTATCCAGGCTGAGTATCTGAGTCTAAGAAATTCCAGCACAGGAATTTCTTGACATCCAAATGAAAATTGGAGAGACATGATAAAGACATGGCCAGAAGAAAACCATTCTTAGAAAAGTTTCCTCGTAATAAGAGATGTGTTGGAGGGTAAGAGCAACTTAGTCACCTACATTTACAACCTAGAACCAAGCCTGACATATAGAGACGGCAAGCCTTAATGTGCAGAACATTTTTGCAAATAAGTTAACAAAAACAACTACACTATATCTGACTTAGTCTGGCGTTAAAATAAATGTGCCACATATGTATTGTGGACCACATTAATGTTTATTCATGGTAAATCATGCGGTCCACAATAATTAGTCTTATGTCCATTGCCATGGGCTAATGATGAGTAGTTTGGCCCACACTAAATCAGATATATAGTGCACTGGGACAGCTTTTTGGAGATCATAACTTGTTATCAGACAAAGGTGCACCCTACCCAGATGACACATACTGGTTGTAGGAAGTAAACGTGGATAATTTTCACTGAAAAAATTGCCGAGCAACATTAGGTGTCCTAATTTGAAGCGGTATGGACTTGCAACATTAAACAAGAGTAACACAACATAGTCTGTCGTTGATGCATCTTAAGACCACTACTTTATTGTTGACATGTCCAATCTTTGAATCAAAATGTATCTGCTTAAATTGCAGATTGACCATGAGGTATTTATTGACCTGAAATGGATGGGGTATAGCCTTGTCTGCATCAATTTCTGGGAAGACTGGATACCAATTGGACTTCCAGTCAAACGAAGTCCCAGCTCCCTCACCTTCTGCCACTGCTCCCGTTTCCTGCTAACCAGCAATACCCAGCAAACATTAACTTGACACATGGCAGTTTCATATTGCATGATACCCATCCCAACCCCACGTGGATGTTAGAATGGACGTTAAAGTTACCTAAACTCAACATGACTTTTGGTCAGGAGTTGGTTGTTTTGCATAGAAGACCTTTCATGTTCAGTACACTTATTGGGCATGCTTGGAGGTAGCATGGAGGTTTGAACAAAGAAAATTCTCTATCACTTTGTTGATGGTAAAACTACTTTTGGCATTCCAAGAGGTGCTAAATGAGTTTGGTCCTCAATGAACTAAAATAGGTTGCTCTTCATTCAAGTTCTAATACTACCTCTGAGGATGCACCATAAATGGAAAGAAGTAATTGATTTTGTATGCAAAACAACCAATGGAAAATTGTAGGGGACTCAATCCTGACAGAAACTCCCATTAAGTTAAAGGATGACTCTATTAAAGTTTGGCATCATTAAAGATGAACCAGGAAGCACCTTACAATAGTGTTTGTGGGTTGGTCCATTAATGATCTCTACTTTTTTCTTTTTTCTTTTTAATAATATGAAACAAGTTTATTCCATTGCCAAGTAACATACAAGGCCACCAGGACCTGAAAAAGAAAGTCCAGAGACTCTCTTGGATTAATCATTCTTAGGATGCTTCCCCTCCTTAGGGTTGTGTGGATTCAATGATATCTGCTTTTAACAGCCAGGACCTTGCTGCAAATCCCTTTAAAATTAGAAGGCCAAATTTACCTTGCTTTCATAAGCAGAGTCCGATGATGAGCCTGCAGTCTCCAAATTTTTATGTGCAATTGTGGAGTTGGAACGCATCCAGCTCTTCCCTGCTTCCGAGTTTCTTAGGGCCCACATAAGCACGGTGGCACCAAACAAGTGAGACGATGCCGGTTTCCTGTTCCATGAAGCTTGCACCAATTTTCGTAACCCCGCTCCCCTCCTCCTCCTAGAAGTATGGAGAAAAATAAGATCAGCATTCATATCAGATAGCCTATCCAACCTTTCTATCTGGATCCCTAACTAGCTCAAACACAATCTATTGAAGTGGATGATCATTCATCTTCATCCTCCTCTAATTGCACTCCTCACATCAAATATGATTTATTATACACAAGGTGAAGAGGTGTACTTACAAAGTTCACGTTCAAAATGCAAACTCTTTCATGGGTGTGATTCACAAACATTTAGATACAATGCATATGTGCCCATTTTGGTGAAAGTGTTGGCAACCACTCCAATGGTTGACTTATTCATTCGCTATGTCATACAAAAGAGGTTCAGTTACAATTCTTGATAACAAAGTTACAAATTCTTACAAGAAAAGCCATGTGAAATGATGAATACTGCACTAAACTCACGAACTTTGCTGAATACAGATTTTTAAAGAATAAATAAACAAATAAACAACACTACAACCTATACGACAGACAGAATTTAATTCGTGGTACCTCAAACCTTATAGGTGGTCTAAGTGTATTGTATTGTATTATATTGTATTGTAGTATAGTATAGTATAATTTAGATGCTTGAGGTCCCTTAAAAAGATGTTACACTCACAAACAAAACCGAGTACAACTCTGACCCACTTCCATTTGAAAAATCATACCATAAGCATGAGTGGGCAAGATCCGAGTGCATTCAAATGAAAGTTGTAGTACATGATGTACTACATAGTGCCAAAAAGTTTGAAGTGGATTTTAATTAGGGTGTGAAAGATATAAAATGTCAAAATTGGCTCTTCAAATACTCAGTATTGTTTGAAATTGTCTAGAAAGCCTTCAAAACATACAAGACTTCGAACGAAGCCAAACTTCTAGCATGTTGCCTCTATGGTAGTGTCAAACATCATGTTAAACATGCACGTGTCCTTTATCAATGGAAATCGGCATTTGTACGCTTCCAATAAAATTCAAATTGTCAAAAAATAGATAAATTACACTAGAATGGCATTTGACAATCCTTCATGGAATTGATGGCATGGGGTTGTAGTGGACATCATAAAAGACCTCCAAGTACTAATATGGGCCATTGTTGTGTCTATTTCAACTTGTATTTTATTTTATTTTCAATATTAAGAAAATCCTTTATAATCTAAGTTTTTTTTCATGGAATATTATGATATTTTCTTTTCAAAATTTATTTATGTCCCAATATCGATTGATATAAGCTTTCTATCCACCACATTTGTTTCACTTGTCTGCGCTTATGTACATGGATTTTGATAAAATAACTACAGTCATATTTTACTCCTTTTGAAAAGTTTATACTAAGATGCTTTTTAAATTTTCGTTTCTGCTATGTTCCAATCTTATAGAAGCTTTAAAGCCTTCAAAACATACATTTCTAGACAATTTCAAACAATACTGAGTATTTGAAGAGCCAATTTTGACATTTTATATCTTTCACACCCTAATTAAAATCCACTTCAAACTTTTTGGCACTATGTAGTACATCATGTACTACAACTTTCATTTGAATGCACTTGGATCTTGCCCACTCATGCTTATGGTATGATTTTTCAAATGGAAGTGAGTCAGAGTTGTACTCGGTTTTGTTTGTGAGTGTACATATCTTTTGGAAAAGCTTGAATTCATGCACCTGAGCAACTCCACACAAATTGGTGGTTCCTCATTTTAATGCCCCTGTATGGGAAAGTATGTTCCTAGTTACCCAAATGAATCCATTCCAAAATTCTGTACGCCTATGTTATCCAAGAGAATCCTACTTTGGCAACCACTACTTTAAACAACCTTAAATGGCACTTTGAGTTCCTGTGAATTAGATTTTTAGTCACAGATCCCAGGAGCTTCGTTTTTTCCCATTTCTTCAATTACTCAAAATGAGGTGACATTACCTTCCACTAATCCAGGAGCCAAAAGGGTCAGTATAAGCTCACCATGAACCTAAAACGCAAATCACCCACTCCAAAATTCTGTGTGACTATCTTATTAAGGAGATCCCCTCACTTTTGCAAATACTACTCTAAGCAACCTTGAACAGCGGTTTGGGTTCCTGTGAATTAGGTTAGGAGCATATTTTGCCCATTTCTCAAATTACAGAAAATGTGGTGACATAACCTTACCTTCCACTAATCAAGCAGCCAAAGAGGGACACTATAAGCTCACCATGACAAACCTATGTTGCATGATCGACCAAACAATTTATTTTCAGAAAAACTAAACTCGTCACCTCATTACCTCTGGTGAGTGAAATTGTTGCTGATCTGCTTCGTATCCGCAAGGCAGCTCAGCTCCGCCACCCGGAGCGATTGGCAACACGACTGCATCGATACAGACTGCAACGCATAATTCATTCTCCACAACACTAATCCCAGTCCAGCCTTCAATTACAACACCCTCAGAATCTTGTGCTCAAGGCTCTGCTCTGCACCAATACATATTAAAAATTAGTTTGAATTAGAGCTGATGTAAGATAACTTTGGCAACATGGGGGCAACAACCGCAACCATCACAGCCGACCACCAACTCACCCCAAACCAACCCGGTGCACCAAATTTCAACACTACTCACCTACTCCAGACTACTTACCAGTTTGCAAACTAAAAACAAAAACAAAATATGTGTATCAAAGCTCCCGAACTGCGTCACACACGCATACCTCACTTCACTCTTGGCTCTGTGGGCCGCAATCACAAAGAATTGGTGTGTTAATGTGCGCTTGAGGTGTGTTGTGGTGAGTCACACATGGGAACTTCCGAATGGTGTTTGCTATGTGAATGTGGTTGATCAGGAAACTTGGCAACCAGGTCATCGTTGTCATTTTTTCCATATCATACCTTGCCTCGGAATGGAGAGAGGGAATTGTCGTATACGAGCGTAAGTTAAGGTAGATGATGGGTCTTAAGTGGCTCCTTTTCTTGATCGGACCCCTATATATTTGAGGATCGAAGAGCAAACAACATAAGGTACAGAGGCCTTCAAGCGTCACTTTAAGAAACTTTTGCTATTTCAGGCAAGCTAGATAGCTTGGGAAATTTCAAAAAAAACTCCATAGATTAGCAAGTCAATACAGAGTCTACAAAACAATTCAAAAACTAAGTCCAACGGGTTACATGTTGTGATCTTTCGGGTCTTCTTTACTAATTTGAGGTATATTGTATAGATTCCTCGAAAATGCTCAGTAATTTTCCTGAAGTCTTGAACTTCAACAGCTTATTTCTCAAACTCAACCAGTTCATCTGTAACTACAAAGCGGTCGATTCTCACCGTTCATTGCTTCCGAAATGCCCACTGTAGCCCGCTTGCGTGAGTGAAACACTTACATTGGGTCCACTGAGGGCAAAGAATAAAGTGCAGACTGTAGGTAAAGTAAATTGTGTGGGTTTTAGTCAATGCAATAAGTTAGACGTTGCCAGGAAAGTGGCCAAGTGGCAGGATAGATGACGTGTTAGGCCCCAGTGGTGATGATTTTTCACGTGCTAGGATTAGGTTTTGGGACGTGCTCGATAAAAAAAAAATTATGTCCATTGGATGTGTTACAATTTTGGCAAATGTTTTGTTACAAACTTCAGTTTTTTTTAATGCATATATATATATATGTATATGTATATATAGATAAGAAATGAAAAATTATACCATCGCTATTTCATCTGTGAGATATAGTAAACTACTAACAAAAAAACCAAGAATTGAATTGGTTGACATTCACTTATCCATGTAGATCCATGCAACAGGTAAGTGCACGATCATAGGTTGTTGGTCAAAAAAACACATGTGTACAAAAGTTTGTGATGATATTGAAATATTGGCCAAATACTCAAAGGTAGAAAATGTAGAAACTTACATGTATATCATATCGTCGTATCATTCAAGTTGGTTGATTCAACTTCTTGTAGGAAATGGCACGCATGGTTAATGCAAGATGATTAGCAAATTCAAATCATGCATGTAGCCCAATTTCCTCATGAATTTTCAAAGTTTGTATGTATATCCTATTCATTGTCCAAGTGAAGATTCTTTGAGTTATTAGAATGACCATGTAGCCCTCCCCCCCCCCCCACCCAAATTTTGTTGCCTATTGCGTCTAGAATAGTGAATGGATTTTGAAGACGTTGGTAATCTCTTTTCAACACGTGTCTTTTTGGTGTCCAATCTTAGATTCACACCCAATGATACACCACTCAAACATTAGGGATGGAGGTGTTATTTGCTACTTTTCTAAATTGAACACTTATATCTTATTGGTGTGTGGTTCAGTGAGGATCAAAGAACAAACACCAAAAAACACATGTGTAAAGGATATTGGACTTTCATCTTCAAATTTAAATAACTACTCCACACTCCATAGTGAACACAAGTGGGAGGACTTATGTAGTTAGTTAAGGAATCAACAAACATGCACTTCTAATAACCATAACTAAATCA
The DNA here is from genome assembly GCA_964035585.1 of Polytrichum formosum. Lineage (NCBI taxonomy): Eukaryota > Viridiplantae > Streptophyta > Polytrichopsida > Polytrichales > Polytrichaceae > Polytrichum > Polytrichum formosum. Next base: position 71,325,451 of record OZ037935.1, on the reverse strand, counting down.
TGGGAGGTTTGCTTGTCAATCTGATATTTGTACACTAGGAGAAATCATGTCCATAGCAACCATTTTAGCTACCAAAATTCTAGTTTGGTAGCCATTTTTGGGTTGCTTACCACTAAAATTCCCCACTAGTTTGTGTTGGTATAGTGATTATCCTTGTAGCCAACCACACTTGTTGATGTGGCCCAGGTAATTTCACTAGGCAACTCCCATATGCATGCCCAGGGGAGAAAAATGATGAACGTTGTTATGGCACCCCCATTCAGGTAGTTGGTTGCATTGTAGTAGGTATTCTCCACAAAATAGAACTACTATTGGTATTAACTATGCATTATGTTGATTTGACCTCCTTGGGTTATGTGTTAAAGTTCACTAGACATCACGAGGTTGGCTAAAACAAGTTTTCAAGAATTCGAGCATTTATGTGCATGGTTAGCAACCTCTGGGCAAGGTTGCAAAACAACAATATTCTTGCCCCGAGCATGAGCTATGGCAATAGTCAATTTTTGTGTGCGCCACATGGATTTGAAATACCCACCAAATTTTGATTTGGACGGTGTGTAAAAGAATAGGTTTGCCACATTCAAACAAACATGTCATGTGTTTGAATGTGTGCCTATAATGCACCTATCATATATATGAAAGCGGCCCAAATAATTCCACTTGCTCTTAACATTGTCAACATCAAGTTTCATGAATGACATTGGGTTACTGCTAAGATAGATGAGGCTAATGTGGACACTTCCAACTATGTGGAATCATCCATTTGATGGAATTGAGCATTAGATGCTTAAGCACGTTAGCAATTGCGAATTAGGACCAAACAATTGAAAATGTTGAAATTGGAGTTGAGGAAGGTGTTGATCTAGGCTCTAGAATCAAAGATTCTCTACTTCCCAATGTGGTGTTACAAGGGGGAACTCTTTTCATTCAATGTTGTGTAAGTGGAAAACATCCTTAGCAGATTCTATATGGGTCGTTTGCCAATGAAAACCAAATTTAATGCCAATATTGGTTGTGTCATGTCTCTAAAGTGGTCCCATGTAAGATAAAATGTTGTTGAATTGTTTTTTCATTATAGAGTACACACAATACAAGTTGGTCGACACCTCACAGCCACATGTCGCCTCCTAATTTGCCCATCTTGAGCACAAAAATCAAGCATGTCATAGCTCGATAAATGGCACTTCTCATTATGGAGGATGGTGGGTGTAGTTTGACTTTCGCCAAAGTGACTAACCCGAATTTCATCAAGGTGACAACTAAATCACCATGTATTACTCACCCACCAAATCAAAGCGACTATACCGCCGATCACGAGCCAAAAAGAGGTGTCCAATTAAAGAAGCTAATCAAATTGGCCTCATCTACCTTACGAGGTTGTGGAAATATGCCTAGATTACATGATCATTTCTCATATACACATGATCGATATTTTACCAAAAGTCAAACTAAAACTCCAAACCACATGGCCACATGGCCACCATACAAGACAAATGAGCACATAAGTTAAGGCCCAATACACACCCCCGCATGTTGAATGCAACAAACTTTGCCATAAGCACCCAAAATAGCAGCGAGACATCATGCTTGAATAGGAAGAGTAGTAAGGGTTGATTTCCCTTGATCACACTCCAACACCACTTTCCTCGTGTCTTTTTCTAACGTAGCATAAGGTGACATCACTAACTTGTCCTCATACGAGAAGCTTGTGCACAAAGCAAGTCCATGCAATGGGCCACGGCTAGACACCCACCACTTTACACTAGGCCCCCACCAACAATATCCAAGGTGATAACTTATAGCCCACCCACACTTACTGGTACGGGCCACTAGTGAACAATTCCTACCAGCATTAGTTGCATCCAGTTACCACTATCATTGACCAAGTTAGAGCTAAAAGTGGTCCTTGTTGGTAGGGGTTGTTCGTTGGGTGCACACACCATTAAGTGTGGGAGTGCTATTAGTTGATCGATTTATAATGGACAATGTAATGGTGGTGGGGGTGGGAAATATCGCAACGCTTGGTAAAAAGTAACCAGCCCACAAAAAAAGGAAATGGACACTTGTCCAACTACACTAAATAGTCTTATTAGTGTGAGTGAGAAATTAGTGTGGTCCACTATATTTCTAGTCAAGGTGGAGGGAATGTGGGTTCAAGTCCGCATGTCTTTCTCTAAGTCTTCGCGAACTTCCAATCAACAAATTGAATATCAATTATAAGCAAAATTTAGCATAAAATAAAATAATCACTGCACTGATTTACACTTCCTAGAAAACCAATTAGTGTGGCCCACACCAATTATTTGCTAGAAATTTAGCGTGGGTTGAAAATGTATGTTGCCCACAGTACCAGAACTGTTTAAGGCCACTTCACACATAAGGCTGAAGGCCCATGACCATGGCAATGTAAGAGCTCTCATTGGTCAAAAAGGCGGAGACCGTCCAAGTTCACTTCACACTAGGAGGTGAAGGCCTAAAGGCCCAAAGAAAAGTTTGTGGATGAAAAGTCTACATGGAGTCCTACATGGCAGGTTGTGGATAAGGGTGCATGGCCTACCGGAATTTGCGTCAAGCCCACCTCCAAGAGGTGGGCTTGATGCAAATTCCGAGAGACCATGACTTTTTTTAATATTTTTTCCAGCATGACAAATTTCAGGACAAATTGCAAGGCAGATTCCAAGACAGACAAACACCACCAAGTAATTCTCTTAAATTGATAGAGTTTGAAACATATTATATTAAACCAAATCCTCCCCTCTTTTTCCGCCAACAAAATATGCAATGGTCCCCCAACATGGTCCCTTCTCACTTCACACTATGCTTGAGGGCCCATGACTACATAAAACGGCTTTCCCAACACCCATGGTATGGCCTTTGGATGAGAGTCAAGGGTCCTCACCATTACAAGGTCACAGCTCTTGGCTCATGTGTGAAGTGGCCCTTAGTGTAGCTTGGTGGTGGTGATGGGGGAGGGTGGAGGTGGTGGGACCACACAAGTCTCTACAACCATTTTGCACATCCTTCACAAGCTTGCTATGTTATAAGATAGAAGGATTTTCTTTTTAAAAAAAAATCGACTAACCCACTTCTCCCTAGGATATGAAGAACGTGAATCACGGGGGGGTCACTCCATTGTCAAGTAGAATACCACGTGCGAGACAAAAAAATCTACTTTTTCCTAAAAACATCACCAAAATGGGTCAAAATTTTATCAATTTTTTTTCATGTGTAGCTATACACGGTTTCTATTACATAGTAAAAATTGGTAACCAAATTTGATGATCTGTTTTTTCAATAAAACATGCCGTTTCTAACTAGAATGACGCAGAATTGAGCTAAAACAATTACTAAAAAAACTGAAGATGACTAAAAATTTCAAAAAAATATACAAAAGATATTATCAATGGTTATGTATATGTAGAAAAAAAATCATATTTTTTAAAATTGTCTATGGCATATAATATAGGGTAACAAAATTGTCTCGCACATGGTATTCACTCGACAATGGAGTGACCCCCCCCGTGACGTGAATAAGGTTGACAAAGCCATTTTCGATAACTGCCTCGATCATGACATGTAGAGTCCCCTAAAGTTGTGAAGTATCACACTTGTTGCTGTCATTTTGTACTTTGGAATGTTGGAAATAGACAATGACTAGGTGAGAGAGTAGTCTTAGCCGTTGAAGAGTTTAGGTTGATGGAAAAAGTAAGTCAAAAGGGCACCAGAGTTGGGTCCCTCGAAAAGGGTACTAATTGTGCTCAAGTTTTTGTCTCTCAACTATCAAACATAGGTCGACCTATGCTATGAATATGAGTTGGGAGAGAATCTTGCTTGTGAATATTTTTTTCTTGAATTCTTAATACTTCATTTGAAATATATTATGATTTGTTTTTTGGTTAAACACCGTGATATCAATTTCCATCCCTGTGAAAAGTCACTCCAGTATTACATATGTATCACACTTACACAAAATTGCTTAAGTTATTGGAAATGGGTCTACCTTCCTTGGTACAAGATGGTTGCCAAATTCAAGTCAAGGTTGAAGCCAAATTTCGAAGCTCATACGAATATCCTATTCATTATCAAAGTGAAGATCATTGTGTTCAGTAGTTGTGATATAGGACCCTTCCACCCTCAATTATGTTGACTATTGAGCCCATAATGATTATCATATTTTGAGCATGTAGTCCAATCTCTTCTAAACACATGTATTTCATGTATGCGTTCTTGAAGCCACACCTAACCACATACCACTCAAATACATGTGTATGATTGATGCTAATAACCGAATTAGGCACACCATGCTACCTTGGCATGTAATTTTCATTTTCTAGATTATTCACTTTGGAGTTAACATTAGATGCATCAAATTAGTATTGATAGACCCACTTGAGATGAATTAGAGTAGAGGCGTCCATAACGATCACTAGAGGGATTTTGCGCCATATTTGGAGATGTACAAAGCGGTGCAAATTTAGCCCGTGTAGGAAGATAGAAATCACAAGGAATTGCATGTTTTTTTGGTAATTTTATTCCTTAAATTGAAATTATTGTGATTTTTTAAGTCAAAAATTGGCCCAAACATATCACCAATGTCTAGAGTCTGCCATAATTGCTCATTCCTCCTCATTTTAGCACTCAAAGTAGGACATGTGTCATGGCACTATTGGTTCCGGCCTAATTGAAATTGAGGCATGATCGAAATTCAATCCCAACCTGATTGAAACTTTGGCACCCTATAAATCGCCGATGGTGGTCCGAGACGACCCTAAACTACCGGATGATGGTGGAGAGATACCCAAATCTCAAGGAAGAGGTTGGCAGTTCGAATCCCGGTTGTGAAATCTCCTCTCTACTTGACGGAAAACTTGTCAGGTGGTCAACTGCCTCCTGTGCTTTGGCGTTGGCCTGTCGGCCTTCTATCTCAAAAAATATATATAAATCGCCGATGGGGTCTTGATCGGGAATAGGCGCATCCACTATAGCCACAACTCTATATGGGTCAGATTTTTACTAGACCCCCTTCACCTTAGTATCGTAATAGAGTAGAGGCTCCCATAACCAATCATTTAAGAGATTATGCGCTAGGTCTTGCAAAGCATACAGTAGTGCAAATTTTTCCCATGTAGGAAGATTGAAATCAGGAGCATTGCCAAAAAAAAATTGGTAATTTTATTTCTTAAGTTGAAATTAGTGTAATCTTTTGAAGCCAAAAGTTGGCCCAAACATATTGCCAATGTCTAAGAGTCTACCATAAACGTTTATTTAAATTGCTCATTCCTCCTCACTTTAGCACTCAAAACTAGGACATGTGTCATGGTACTATTGGTTATGACATGTTCGAAATTGAGTCCCAACCTTATTGAATTTACAAATATCACGGGGGGGGGGTCACTCCATTGTCAAGTTGAACACCACATGCGAGACAAGTTTGCTACCCCTATATTATATGCCATAGATAATTTTAAAATTTATGATATTTTTTCTACATATACATAACCATTGATAATATTTTTATATTTTCTTATATTTTTAGTCATCTTCATTTTTGTAGTTATTGTTTTAGTTCAATTTTGCGTCATTCTAGTTAGAAATGGTATGTTTTATTAAAAAAAGGATCATCAAATTTGGTTGCCATTTTTTACTATGTAATAGATACCGTGTAAAAACATTGATAAAATTTTGACCCATTTTGGTGATGCAACTTAGAAAAAGTAGTTTTTTTTTGTCTCGCACGTGATGTTCTACTTGACAATGGAGTGCACCCCCCATGACAAATATCCTATAAATTGCCGATGGGGTCCTAGTCAGGAATAACGGTCTTTACTATAGTGGTGGGGACCTTGGCGTGTGGAATGAGAAGTTCCAAAAATGAGTATAGTAGAGGTGCCTATTCCCAATCATGACCCCATTGGCAATCTATAGGGTACTACAATGTCGATAAAGTTGGCACTTGAGTTTCAATCATGTTGGAACCAATAATGCCATGACACATGTCCTAGGTTTGAGTGCTAAAGTGAGGAGGATGAGCGGTTAAAATGAACGGTTATGGCATACTCTAGACATTGGCAATATGTTCAGGCCAACATTTGGCTTCAGAATTCATAGTTATTTCAACTTAAGGAATAAAATTACCGAAAATTTTGCCATCCTCCTAATTTCTATATTCCTACACGGGAAGAAATTGCAATGCCTTATACTTCTCCAAATTTAACGCATAATCTCTTAAGTGATTGGTTATGGGCACCTCTATTCTAAAAGAACAAATGTCAACATGGCCTCCCCGGACTCATGACTCTGCTTGTTAGGTTTGAGTAATAAAACTACTCATACGAACTTGGAGTAAAATACCAACTAGGTGCAATCTGAGTGATTTATAGAGATGCCACATGTGAGTACTATGCTGCAAATTGCTCCCGCCTCTAAGGGCCGGTTTACACTATGGACCATGAAGTCGGACCATGGAAGATGGCGTTTGTCAACGGTCCGAGTTCGTGGTCCGACTTCCATGGTCCGAGTTCATAAAAAATTAGTTTTAAGAGCCATGGGCCCCTCACTAGGTGTAAACCGAATGTGGACCAAGAAGAATGACCAGGCACCAAAAAGTGAAGGTGCTGATTTTTTTAATACATGCCCAAAAAGGGCAATTTTGAAAAAAAAAATTCAAGTTTGACCATTCTCTTGTCTTCTCTTGGGCTTCACTTGCCTTCACTTCTTGTTAAATGTGTCGAAGATGTGGCTTGTAAATCTTCTCACAACAATTTTTTTTTAAATGAGCGATTTAATTTGTGCATGTTCAATGTAATTTACATGTGACATGTACCTTGTGTTGTCACTACACTAAATAGGATATTTAGTGTTTGATTATATTTAATGTTGTTACCACCCTACCTTGCTCAACACTAAAGTTCAATTCTTTGATAATTAGTGTTAGAAGATTTCCCCTTGCGGTTCTTTTGATCTACAATCACTAAACAACTACAGATTTTTCTTTTTCGTTTTACAACTATAATTTAAAAATTTAGGGGGCGTGTAATATACCGTTGGAAAGCTATTTTCAAGACCTTTCCAACGGTATATTACAAGCCCCCAAATTCCAAACATTGCAGTTGGTAGAGCAAAAAAACAAATCTGCACTCAAATTCTTGAGTTCTAGATGCCCCACGTTGTTTGGTGAAACATGTGGGAGCCGGTTTAAGGGGGAAAACAAGGTAGTAATGGTATATCTCATGGGCTATGCTATGATTAAGGCACATAGAGGGTAGATTCATTAAATAATTATTAAAATGGCATTTCTTGCCATGGACCCTTGCCTTTTCCTACCAGACCACCTCTCTTGCCTCTCTCACCACAAAACTTGTTGGACCATGTCAGTGCATTTATTAGGCCTTAAAAATTATATTTTGGGGACCTCGACCTCCATGGTCCCTCTGACATTTTTTCCTTAGTGTAAACCGAAGTTGTACCGGGACAACTTCAACAGCCAATTAGTTGCCTTGCAGTGCCCTGGTCCAACTTCATGGTCCATAGTGTAAACCAGCCCTAAGGAGTGTGGCCCTATTGTGGGCACTTCAAGCTCCACAAATAATAAGGGCCATTGGATCAGTTTGGGAATCATGTCATTCAATTAGCAATTGCAAATCACGAAAAGGTTGTTATTTTGAGTTTTGGAATCGGAGTTGAGATGTGTAAGTTATAAGAAGTCAACATCAAGATTTTCTTTCTTTTCTTTTCTTTTTGTGTGATACATATGGCCTTCTAATCAAGTTAGATGTTGAACCCCATAAAGAGGAGTATAATATGAGCACATAATCCAACCTCATTGTAGCACATGTCCATTTCGTCTCCATTCTTATTTGCAAATCTTGCAAACCTTGGACAAGTGACCAACTAATTAAAATATTAGTTAACTAGTTGCCTTTCATAACTACAGTTGTTCGTGATTTGATTTGCCAAAAAATGTAGTTAACTATAATTGTTTTAATTTCGGTCTGCCAAAAAATGTAGTTAACTATAGTTATATCTAGTTAACTAAAGTTAAACGCAATTTGCAGTGTAGTACCAGGATAGTTTAGAGCATCTATATATTTTCCTTTTCTTTTATTCAAAATTCAAAATTTGGGACTTGATTCCATTTGTGACGCAAACTCAATCAACACCCAATGAGCACGACCTCATTGTCTATAAGTAACTTAGAGTATAATGGGTTCAATTGCCGCAAGGAACAGTGGGTTCTATTCCCTCTTGGGATGGGCTGGCATGGGTGACAAACATTGATTCTTACATAAGGTCTCTTAAAAAAGTTATTGTAATATATTTCATTTCATTTTTTTGAGATAAAAGAAAGAATTTTCCGGCTAAGCTCCTTACAAATTTTGGGACTCTCAAGTTATAGTTGTCTAAAAAATTTCTAGTTAATTGTAGTTGTTTTTGAATCTGGTCTTAAAATTTTTTAGTTAACTATAATTTTTTTTCAAGTCGGTTTGAATTTTTCTAGTTAACTATAGTTGTTCCCTAAAATGTATTGAAAAAATCTAGTTAACTATAGTTATTTTGGCAGTTGTCCAAGCTCTGAAATCTTGCCATATCCCCGGCTTCCCCTTTTGAGTTATGCTTGGAGTTGGGGGGCGGGCGGCGGGGGTTGTTGCTATGGTTGTGATTTAATCCCTCGACTATAGATACCTATTGTCCAATATAATATATAAAATAAAAATTTCCATATACCACTCAAATATAGGTGTGCAAATAAGAGCGGCCCCTATAAGGCCCACACACCTAAGATGACAAGAATTACCATGTATTCAACATTGATTTAGCATTGCATACAAAATGACAATCACCTCCACCATGATATGTTTCAAACAAGGTGTGTGAGCCTAACATGGACATTGATTTTAACTTAGTCCTAATCTTTCCAATGTAGCATGTTCATTCATTTAAGAATGCAAATCTAGGAGGGTGGCTTAAACCCAAGGCCTTAACCCTTACATGCTCATGCAATCCGAAACAAGTCGCCACCTAATATTCTTATGGGGTTTGCAATCCATTACGTGACAATCTACATGGATGGAAGGTATCTCTTGTTGTAGGGTGATGACCACTACCACGTGGCCCAAAATAGCATATAAAAACCTCAAACTCCAAGCATATAGAATTTATTTACCGTAGTACCATAGCAGGTTCGTCCTAAAATAATTCTAAAAATAAAAAACGTAAAAATTAGAAAATCCTGAAGACAAAAAAACGAAAATAGAATAAATTAGTTTTTTAAATATTTTGCTATTTCTAAGCTATTTAGGGTCATTTTTACTTATTTTTTGCTAAAAAACAAAATTGAGAAATTCAGTTTTTGAGAGGCGAACCTTATTTTTTCAAAAAAATTAAATATTCGTTCGCCAGGTGGCGAACCTGCTATGGTGTTACGGTATTAGGTTGGCATTGCATGTGTTTGTAAGGTGGTTCCAAGTTGCCCAAATGTAAGACCCAAATTGAAGACCCAAATTCAAAAGCTAATATCTTTCACATATGATATCCAATTTGGGTGGGGTTTTTTCCCCTTGAGACAAGGTGATAGTTGTGCACAACTTGACCATATGGATTTGGGAAAAATTAGTGCACATGTTGCTTGCTCCATGAGAAAGGGGAAATCTCTCAAAATGACCTCATGTGGCCCCTCCAACTTTGAGGGTGATGGACTTCATCTAAATTTGCTCAACAAACCCAAAGTTTTAGGAGTAGCTCATCTTTCATCCACATAACACATTATGGAAAATTTTCAACTCTCTAAAATTTGTAGCATGACAAAAACGGTCATGAAACAAAATAATAATAATAATTATGTAGCTAAACCCCAAATAAAGGCCCTATCCATATATTAATTTGACCTAGCAAATGTGGTCCGATTGACTTCAAATTTTCATTGAAAGAATATATGCTAGTCTAGTTCACATCTATACGGTTGGATTTAAGGAAAAAAAAACAAAGCCTATTTGTCTACATAACATAAATTTTCAACACTGGTGTTGGAAATGCCCGAGAATTAAATATGAAGGCTTCAGCATTTAGGGGTTAACTTGGATCCCATGCGCACTTCAAAGTTGAGCTGCCTAAGGCTCGAATAATACTTGGATGAGCAATTTCCTAGCCTTGTGATGTCTGGTACTCTTTATCATTATGGTCCACCAAATCATAATGTAGACGTGCCTAATTCAATTATTTATCCTTAATCAAACACCTATATTTGAGTGGTGTTTCATTAAGTGTGGCTCTTGGAATGGGTACCAAAAAGGCATGTGTTCAAAAGAGATTGAACTACGTGCTCAAAATATGTTAACCATTCTAGGCTTAATAGTCAACATAATTGGGGAAATCCATATGACCATTTCATGAACACAAGAATCTTCACTTTGATAATGTATAAGATATTCATACGAGCTCCAAAAGTTATGAGGAAAGTGGCTACAACCTTGATTTGGATTTGCTATCCATCTCATACTAATTGTGTGTTTCATATCCTAGGAGAAGTGGATTAGTTTTTTTTTATAATTTTTTTTTTATGAAATGTAACCATTGAAGACCCATTTGCCTTAGTGAGACATTTGGGTAAACATGTTTTGTCAACCAATCATGTGGGAATTTGGGGACGTGCCATTAGGGAGATAGGCAAGGACCAACTTGCATGTGCTTGTTTTGGGTGTTTAGCTTTGAAAGGAGGTCAAATATTTTCCCTCTTCTTTCTTCTTGCAACTCTAGGAATATTGGGATTCCATAGAGGGCTCTCTATTTCAACACAAAATAACTACATCCCCCTCAAAATTTGCCACATGTCATGCTCATATTCACTAAGACCCACTTGCATCTCATGTGGACACCACCTTTTGGCACAAATAAAGATGAAATAGAGAGACCTCTACGGTACATCAACATATGTATGTTTGGGTTTGTTGTTTAGGCTTACATACCTTAGGTATATGGAAAAGGTAGATGGGTCTTAAGTGGCTCGTTTTGTAATCAGACCCCTATATTTGATTGGTATGTGATCCAATGAGGATCAAAGAGCAAATATCATAAACACACATGTTTAAAAGAGTTTGGACTACGTCTTCAAATATTAATAACTACTCTACACTTAATCATGATCACTATTGGGAGGACCTATGTACCCAATTAAGAAATCCACAAACATGCACATCCAATAACTGTGACTAAATTATGGGAGGTTTGAATTTCAATCCAATTTTGCACATGTCATCGTAACTTTGCTAATGTACCACGAGTTTTGTTATGTGAATCTAATTGGTAGAAGTTGGAGAACATGAAAAACAAACCAAATAACACCCACATACCTTATACCTACTTGTTCACTACCATGGAGTGAATGAAGGATACATTGTGAAAGCTCCTCCAATGTTCCCACCCATAACACTATTCATATCCATAACAATGTTACGTGGGACTGACAATATTCCACGGAATATTCTCTGATATTTTCCACACTCGATATGAAATTGGGAAATATCATGGAATATTCTGTGGAATACTATCAGTCCTACGGAACACTGTTATGCCACATCACCTTCCAATTGTTTAATAAACATTCAAAAGGGACCGAAACAAAGAACCCACTACATTAATGTAGTGGCTCTTTTACCGCATGGTCAAACTTCTTTCGACCTACAAAGTGCTATTTTCATAATATCTCATGTGCTTATAATATGCTTTGCTAACTCGATCGCCACTCTCTCTCATGCATGCTAGTACAGATCATGGCTCTTTTGAACACGAAAAAAGAGCCATTTTAACACAAAAAGAGCCATTTTAACTAGTGTTTAAAACTTGGTCCACGGTTCTCAGCTGGTCCAAATAACGTTGTTCGGGTCGTGTTCTAAGGGTCATGCCCCCTTTGACACAAACATCTCATTTTTAGTATTTACCGAATTCAGTTTCTGACACGGTAATTTATGGTCGGAGGTAAATTTCAGAGGTAAATTTCAGAGAATAAATACAATCATTTATAAAACTACATCTACCACATAGATAGGCCTTCTCCCCCACCTACAAGATAAAGCCAAGTGCTAGGCCAAGGATTCGAACCTCAGACCTCCCAATCCTACTTGGATACCTTGGCCACCAACCCATTACACCTCACATGTGTAAAGAAAGGGCTTTAAAGCTCTCTATATGTGAATGTCACTTTTACCTTGTATTGTAAGAATGTAGAAAGTAAAATGCCTCTTATCCATCCAACATAAAAACTTGTCCCTTATAGATTTTTGGCGGTTTCATCTCAAAATGACTTGGACTAGACTAATTTGGGGTCTTTGAACCTAAATTCGGTGTTTAAATGGCTTAAAATAGTAAAATGTGGCTTGTATACTATTTCAGGGCTTCTTTGTTAGATGAATGAAAAATATTTGTATGTGGTAATTTCGTCTTTCTTTCACATTGGTAATACTTAGGAATGTGACTAGACTAATTTGGGGTCTTTGAACCTAAATTCGGTGTTTAAATGGCTTAAAATAGTAAACTGTGGCTTGTATACTATTTCAGGGCTTCTTTGTTAGATGAATGAAAAATATTTGTATGTGGTAATTTCGTCTTTCTTTCACATTGGTAATACTTAGGAATGTGACTAGACTAATTTGGGGTCTTTGAACCTAAATCCGGTGTCTAAATGACTAAAAATAGTAAAATATGGCTAGTTTACTATTTCAGGGCTTCTTTATTAGATGAATGAAAGACACTTGTATGCGGTAATTCCCTTTCTCCCTCTCACATTGGTAATTACCTAGGAAGGTGGCTCAAATCTAGACTTAGAGTAGATCTACAAGATTTCTAAAATTAAAATAAAGATAAAACATTATTTCATGGACATTCAATAATAAACATGGAATCTAGTGTGTAAGCTTTAATGAGTAGCCAAAAATATGACAATTGGAGGAAGGGACATATATATATAGCTAGACGACTATAAGAAGATATCTAAACTAAACAAAGTGAGAACAGAAGTCCCTTTCTATTGTACATTCAAAAGTATGCATGGAATCTATGACTAATAAGTAGCCAAAAATATAATAGAAACTTCACGGACCTTACGCATGGCCAACAAAATAGCAAGACGGCACCATGGCCCACAAGAATATGATTATAATCTACAAGATTAATAGCACAAAGTTAGTGGTGGCCCATATGACAAAATGGCTCAATGGCGGATTAAAATAATTGTGGTCCGGACAACACAAATGACATTGTGTTCATTCCAAGTGTACAAAAGAGCCATGATCTGTACTAGTGTCACTTACACTTACACACACACAATATATACTGTATATACACACACACACACACACACACACACACACATGGGTGGTGTAAAATTTCATAAATTTAAAAAGGGGGCATTTGAGTAAAAACTTGAAGAAATGCTTGTATATACATTATTATAGTCAATCCCGTGCCATTGTAACCCATTGCACCTTGCATATGAAGTAGTGTCCAAGACCATCCCTACACCATCATGATTGAACCCATGTGTATGAATTGAAACGTCAGGCATTCCGACGTGAATTTGAGCCCGTTGGCCCTACCCTTGCTCAAGAATCCTCTTGGTGAAGGATGGGGTTTATTGCCTACCTTGCGGTGGGTGAGCTCTTGGCTTCCTACCTACCTACCTACCTACCTACCTACCTACCTACCTACCTACTTTATTCCGTCAAGTAGAGAGAAGATTTCACAGCAAGAATCGAACCGCCAACCTCTCCATTTGGAAACGGGCACCTCTCCGCTATCACCCGGTAGTTTAAGGTCATCTCGGACCAACCCATGCGTATGAATTAGTTGAATTTTTGTTTCTTACCCCCCCTCCTCCCCCTTCTTATTGCAATCGCTAATCCCTAATCCCTTAGCCCCTACCCATGCTCCTACCCCCTACCCACTCATTTAATTTCTCTAGTTTTGTTCTGTGCATATGACTTATGATGTGTGCGCTAATTATGGAAAACGATGTGGGCCAGTGTAGAGCGTGACTTACCATGGGCAACCCCATAGTTTGACCTACAATATTTTTGATGCAATAAAAACACTGTAACTAACAACGTAATGTGGACCTCTAACATCAATTGCTATGGGTTGGTAAATAATGTGCACACAAAATATAAGGTCGGTCAAAGCTGCCAAGGTAGGACAATTTCCATCATTATCTGCCTCATACGTGCCACCTTAACCATCATTTTTAATTGTTTTACTTTATATATTTGCAAATCTGTAATTTTTTTGGCAAGAATATTGGGGCGACCCTTGGCACTAGGTTGGATGCAAATTCAGTCTAGTGCCTTATTGGGTGCTTGCCCACTTGCATGCCCTCCTTGGGAACAAGACTTTTCCAGTGTTGCATGCCTGCATCTGCATAAAACGTTGTTTGTAAAATCTTGTATCTATATGTTAACTTAGAACCATTAACATCCAATAGTTTTTTTTTATAATTTATAATTTAACCATTTTATTTTTATAATGCCAACTCTCCGTTTGTGTGTGTGTGTGTGTGTGTGTACACACACAAAATATTGTAGATTTTAATGGATCTAAGGGCCACTTTACACTAGAGCAATTTTGGAAGGGTGGATGAGGGTGCAAATGAATTTTATATTTCAAGCTTTTTGTGGTCATAAATGGCATATGTACTTTTGAGTAGAAAGTAATTCAAATTTAGCTTTTTCTTTTATTTATTTAAAGAACAAAGAAACACAAAACCATGGAAACACAAAACCTTTAGGAAGGAACTTTAAATCAATATCAATGAGTTTTTTTCCCACGAACTCTTCTTGCTTTCTAGGGTTGCAAGATTCTTTTAATAGAAACTCAACAATGTGTATTATTATTTGCAAAAAGGGTTGGGCCTTTGGGGATGAAACTCTATGAAGTGATAATGTAAGAAGTTACATAGACATAGGGACTACCTATTATTTTGGAGTGTCCTAAAATATGTTGTGGTCCCTGAACACAGTCCACATTCACTATACACCAAGCTTGAAGATCCGTCAATTGCTAAACTAAATTCCATTTCCAATAGTACGGCCTTTAAATGATTTTCAAGGGCCCTTAGGATTTCATGGGCACGACTCTTGGTCTGTGTGTAAAATAAGCCTAACATCATGCCTACACTACGGCCAAGACCACAGTGGGAGAGCATCCATCTTGACATGAGTTCATGTCTTGGATGCAATGAAGTGACCAGGTGAAACTGCAGTTAATTACATACAACGAGGTTATTATAAGTAGGATGCAAAAATCCTTACTGATAGCAACGAATTATGGAAACATATGATGTTTCCCTATCAAGAGGGACTCCTCATGTTGCCAAGGAGCACTGACTAGCCCTAATGTGAGCATGGCATAAGCTAACACATAAACATAAATACAAGATATTTATGATTTTTTAACGACGTTGCGCGGACGGGCGGAAAGTTTCATTCCCGGGCAGGCTGGGGGGACACGTGGAAAAGTTTCGTTCCCCGGGCAGGCGGGCAGCGAGACGCCAGGCTGAATCAGCCTGAACTTAGCGGCGAGGTTCTTCACAGGGAGCGTTCGTTGTTGCAAGCAGATTGTATCTTCCGTTGTAATCGGCATCTTAGGCTACAATTTGGCTTCAATTCGGCTTAGAATCATTGCGCTTGAATTTGGCCATCATCTCCCTCGCCAGAGTAGAGGTATTTTCGATTTGGGTCCTCATTGAACGTGCTAGGGTTTGCTCTGTTTTTTGTCTATGGAATTGCTTCTTTCTTGTATTGTGAATCTGAAGATTGTGCGTGTTTCTTGTTGTATGTTCCAGGTTCAGGTTAATCAATATGTTGAGGCATGTGGCTAGGAAAGTGACAGGGGGTGCCCTACAATCTTCACAGGGAGCATCCGTTGTTGCAAGCAGATTGTACCATGAAAAGGCATGTGACTTTCATAGACAGCATGTGTAATTCTATGTCTTATGCAAAACTAGTTAGAGAGTGCATTTCGTCAACTAACAAGTAATCATGGTTTCGATTTATGTTTGGAGTTTGTCTTTGTTTTAAGAGACTTCCTAAAAGAGATGGGTACAGTTGCAGAAGCTTTCTTTATTTCTCTATCCTGCGTTGGCATTTTGCCAGCCTCTTCTGGATGAGAGGAAATGTATTTCAAGTTTTGACTCATCAAGAGTCTTAATTGAGGAACATACTTTTGAATATGTTTATGGTTCTTGCTAAGCATAAAATACAGTTTTTGAAAGTCTGGTTGACCTCGAGAACTGTGGCTAGGTTGTGGAGCACTACAACCACCCTCGCAACGTGGGGTCATTTGACAAGAACGACCCGAACGTTGGAACTGGCTTAGTTGGAGCACCTGCTTGTGGTGATGTGATGAAGCTACAGATTAAAGTGGATGAAGCTACTGGGGATATTGTGGATGCCTGCTTCAAGACCTTCGGTTGTGGTTCTGCTATAGCCTCATCATCAGTTGGTGCGTGCTATCTCTCATATTAAAGTCAATTATATGGGAATACATGTCCGCAAAGACACACCTCTCCTGTTACATTAATATGGCATTGTGGCATTGCAGAATTGATATTCATGTTTCCTTGTGATTTTGTGGATTCCCGTACGCATGTTAGACAATAATTTGCCTGAGTCTTCCCATCACCTCCAAATAAGTTGGAGAACATAATCCTGTGTTGGGAACTGCTGAAGTCAGTGGTGATGTCGTGGAAGGTGGCTGTTTTCATGTAGATTGTTGTGGATGGCCTGCAATCAAATGAATTGCCAAGATTTGAGTCATCCTGCATGTTTGTGGTGCTTTGATCTCTGTTGTTTTTTCCCAATACTTCATCTCTTGAGTTTTATTTGGGTATGTAACTCTTGAGTCTCTGGATTGGTCATTGCTCTTTTCTTAGCCTGTCATTTCTTTATTACTTATATGTGTAAGAGTCGTCTACAAGGTTGTGTATTTTGCATTACATCAAGTATATTACGTGGGTGGAGGTGAGGTTATCATCAAATGGACATTTTGGAGATATTCAGAGTCAACACCGGCTGAGTTCAGGAGTCTGATGGTTTTGTGTGGAACCTGTGTTATTGACAGCATCTGAATGGATAAAAGGAAAATCCATGAATGAAGCTGTGACAATAAAGAACAGGTAAGGCTACCATTGATTTATGCCTCAGTCCTTGCGAGTATTTATTGGACTTCTGCAATTCTGGGCTATTTCATGCTTTTTTAGTGCCTAAATTTTTTATTAATGATTTGTGTTTGCAGTGACATTGCAAAGCACCTTTCATTGCCTCCAGTGAAGCTGCACTGCAGCATGCTTGCTGAAGATGCTATTAAAGCTGCTGTTAAGGATTATCAGTCCAAGAGAGAGAAGAAGGTTGATGCATCACAGGACAGCATTGCAGCTGCTGCTTAAAGACCACTTCTGTATTGTAAACATTGACTGTGTAGGACTTTACTCTCTTTTGAGGCCATTTTGGCAGAAGAAGTTGGCTTGAGGCCTTTCGTATTGTCTTAAAGTTGTGTTGGCAAGAGGCAAAAGGCATACTTGCTAAATTGTAGTAATGTGGAAATTGCAGTTGTGTTCCAAATCTGAGGTTGGTTAGAATGCCTTATACCACCCTGGGAGCTCAATTGAATCCTTCTGATAAGTCTTGTAAGTATGGTAGGAAGGTGTTCACTGAAATGATGACAACAAATGTGAAAATATTCCTCTTTTAAATTTTATTCTATGTTCCTTGTATGGTTTCCTTGATAGAGTCTAAAATGTAATTAGCGGACCATCTCTTGTAAACAATGATTGTGGTCTTGTCAGAAGAGTGTTGAGGGCTGGATTACAAGCAATTTCTTTTTTGTGAATATTATGGGAGATCACAATGTGATGTATAATCTATGGCTGAACTTGAAGCACCTCCTAGTTTTGGGTACTTTGGATTTGATGAGCTTTCTCATTCAAGTGCTAACATTGATAGTTTTCAGTTGTTGCAAAGTGTCAATTGTGCTTACAGGGTGTAGTGGTCTCTATTAGAAGGTACGACAGGTCATATTGGTAAGGGGTCCACAAAATGAGGGCATGGGTTTTGCATTACTCTTGGTAAATCTGGCGAGAATTCAAATTTTAGGGTGTCATAAAAGTGCCAAGACAGGAGCCTTTACTGTCATCAAGCTGATTTTGATGCATTCCAATTCCAATTCGGTGAATGTTAGCGCGCTTGTCATGGAATTTGCTTTCAAGACAGATATTCAAGGGAACAAGACCTCGTGTGTTTTTGAGTCAGCAACATGACCAATCTGGCCTCTCAGGCTTGAGGTTGAAGGGATAGAAACGAACCAGTGCTTGGAAACAAAGCTATGCATTGGTACTATGTAGTCTGATGTAATATTCAAGTAAATATCTCTAAATCAGAATGTGTTGAGCAACTTTGTCGAAGCTGGGCCTCATCAGCAAGTCAAAGTGTGTGTTTGGGAGAGGGACTGTAGCATTGCTTTTGGAGGATCCACAATGACCAGCATTCCATGCAAAGAAGATGGCTTATTCTCTCCTCCCTCAGAACCCAATTTCAGGCACTGTTGTTGTGCTACACACACTTGATTGATTGATTTCTTTCTAAACCATAATCTTGTGCATTGTTTGTGGTTTCCGACCATGGCAGTATGCAGAATGCAGATCACAGTAGTGCTGTTCCCACTGCAAATGCTGTAAGGTTTTAGTATGCCCATTGCCAGTCATGTGAAAGGGGGTTACTGGTCAAGTTGGATATATATATATATATATATATATACACCAGATGTACATTTTAAAGTGAGCTTCCAGACGCATGTGCTGTATGCGTTTGCAGGTGTCAATACTTTGTATGCCCCTCGCAACGACTCACGGACAATACAAGACATTCTTTGCCACTGCCTTTGAAATTCAAATCCAAATAGACACTTGTGTCTATTGTTGGAGGCAATTCAAATGCAACAGTGTTTGCTGAGATGGTGAGCACGTTGGCCAACCACAAAGTATTGCACTTGCGGAGCAGTATGATTTCAGTGGCCTGGACCTTGACTGGGAGTATCCTGCAAGTCAGGAGATGAATAATCAAGCAACTTTCTTCGAGAAGTAGTATGAGGCCATTGGTGCAGAATAAAAAACCTCTAGAAAAATGAAGCTTCTACTCACAGTTTCGCCTCAATTTTATCCATGCTTTTGGTTTGAAGTTTGCATGACCAATTTCATTCCTACATAGTTGCCATTTTGAGAATCTTGTATATTGTTGTTCATTACAGTAGTTGGGAAGAATTTTTCTGCACTGGCTTTGAGAAATACAGTTTCCCAAATGTTAGGGTTTTCATGGTGCCACCTCTTCAAGTAGATTACTCAAAGCTCAAAATGATTTGAGGGAACCTACTGGGTTGGTCATATTCAGGGCTGTGACCATGACATTGTGAGTGCCGGACCATGGAAATTGAATTTTGTGTGGTCATGGCCTTTCAAGTGTAGTGTAAAGGCATATGTGACTGGCTTTCAACCGAATGCTATTTCGTTACCATTCTATTCATGTCAACCCTTCCACACAATAAGTCATAATTAAATCAAAGGGTTGTGAGATTTTGGAGTGTCATGTTCTCTTGGTTTTGTGTTAGATCAACCTCTTTGAGGTGGGCATGACGCAAAATGTGGTAAACCATGAAACACTATCCATTGCATGCCATGTTGGACACCATGTAGGTTTTTCATCCATTTAAACTTCCTTGGTCCCGTCATAGGCCCTCAAGCTCTAGTGTAAGTGAAGTGGGACGGTCTTGTCAAATGAGAGAATTTAGATTTCAATGGTTGCAGGTCCTCAAGCTCTGATGTAAAGTGCCCCTAGTAAGGATGATATGTGAGGTCTTTTGAGTAGATTTCTTGGGTTGGTCACTCACATACATACCTGCGCACCTTGCAGCTGCTGTAGTCTACCTGTCGACATTTCCCAATGAATAAAATCAACAGTACAGCATAACTGCCATCAACTTATACCAGGATTGACTGAACATTATGAACTACGACCACCAGAGCTCCTCCGCAACGAATTACATTCTAGAACCCACAGCCCTGTATGACCCCTTGTACCCACTGCCAACACCGACTGCAGCGTCAGGAACTGGTTAAGTGCAGCCTGACTTGTCAGCAAACTTGTCATGGGACTTGCTTTCTACGGAAAGTCATGGGTGCTTGCAAGTGCCAACAACACGGGTATTGGGGCGCCAATCACAAAACTTCATGCAGATTACTCCTACTATGACATTGTTCCCTTCAACCAAAACTCCAGCACCGTTGTTGTGGAGGACAACACAACTGTGTTCATGTACAGTTTTAACACATTTGGCTTCACTCATTTGGGTTGGCTATGACACAATCACCACTAAGGTTGATAAAGCGAAGAGTAGATTGGTTGACGCTTACGTGGCATGGGATCTGCACCAATGATGAAAGTAATTGGTCCCTGGCTAAAGCAGGTAGCTTGCTGAAACAAACTTAATTCTTCCTAACCTGCTTATTTCAAGTCTCAATAGTTTTCTTAGCACTCGAGTCATTTGTGAAGTTCTGGTGGTTTGTATTTGAAGAATTTTGGGCAGTATAGAGATACATTGTGTGTGCTCCCAGGTTATCAAATTCCTGCTCTCCACCCAGACATACACACGTAAATTGATCTTTTTCATTGTGTTCAGGACTGACTAGTAATTTCTTCCTAGTGCTGTTGGCAGCTTCCAATGCTTGGTTGTAAACCAGGACAACATGGCTGAGGGGGGGCATTAACGTCTGATTCTAGACTATATCAGGTAGAAGAGACCCTTGTGTTTTTATGGAAGAGGGAGGTGCCACCAGCAGAAAAAAAAGGGGGGATGGGTTTAGGGGTTTAGGGTTTTCTCTTTGTGTGGTTTCTAGATAATGTTTGGAATCTTGTGAGAATAGTTGTGCCGTGAGCTTGTTTGTAACTGCGTAATACAAGAATCCAAGTCGTGGAGTTTGACATCACGGATACACTCCAATGACTTGACAAATTTGAGTCTAGGTTTTCAAAAGCATAAAACTCTGCCACATTTGTCTAGAACATGATGTTGTTATCTTCTGATTGGTACCAAAAAAAGGCGTGCCGGCACTGGCAAAGCATGGTACTCACTCCTGCATTCATGTTTCGATGCCACTGTAGTTGTCGTTGAAGATCCCAGCCGTATTGCTCAAAAAGAATCCCAAATCATGCTATACCGTGGGGTTGTTCAGACTGAAAAAGATGGTTTATGATGCTTAAATTCAGACGTTTCACTTTGCAGTCAAGAATTGGAATGCTATACAGTCCAGTGTTGCTTGCGCATGTCGAGGTGAGGGTTGGTGAGATTGAGGAAAGATTCCTGCAGCCAGGAAATAGGAAGAGAATGTGGGAGTGCAAGTCCTTTTGAAAATTGGGAGGTGCTAGTAGATGTAGGTACGATAGTTATTGCCTTTTGCATCACATAGATAGCAAGATGGGACCATGTATATATATGTTGAATACACGACATCATATAACCACCAAAGGAACAATCGCGTTGTCTGAAGACGGAAATTTGAGAACATAACCTACAGGAATTTGTTCAGTCTCTTTGCACCTCTTCCTTCAGTTCCAGTGGCGAGATGATAACATTGGAGGTAAATTGAAATATTGAAAGGATCCACAGATTGTCGTGCTTTCACAACTTGGGATATTTATTGAAATTTGATTCATCAGCACTAATTACCCCTCTCTTATGCCAAATAGAGTTAGCAGAAGGGCTAAAAACAAGGGCCCTATGTCATAACAAAAGTGAAGTATGTCCTGTCCACATGGCTCAAGTGCAAATTTGTGATTGCATCAATGCAAGGGAAAAGTTTTCTTGAAACTTGAAAGGAGGTTGCTCTTTTATGAGTGTTGTAGTGGCTAACTTAGGTGGGAGTAAATTTTTCTACTTGCTGTGGACAACTATTCACATATCGCTTCAAATTCACTTCCAAGCAGGAAACGTCAAATTCACATAGAAATACACAAACGTCAGATTATTTGAAGTGCAGATACAACTTAAGATATCCGTTGTGAGGTCCGAGCCTAGGGCGGACCTTGCAGAAATTCTGGGGCACCCTTGCGGGCACCGCAGGGGGGTTGGAAATAGTTTTCAACCAGCAATTGACGCGTCTCGGTTTCACCTCATTAACTGCGTCATTGCCCCAAGCGCAAAGATAAAGAACACTACAGCCTTGGTGGTTTGTATACTCTTAAAACGCGCAATCTGACTGCAAACCTTATGGGTGCTAAGGCAGCTGGAGGTCCTCCTTCGAACAATTGTAGAACACCAATGCCTTTGTTGTTCATTTTTAACTTACTCTGAGGCTGAAGTTCCTCATCTAGAATGTGACCTTTGGTGATTGAGCTAGCTTAGACTCTTTGAATTCCAGCAGTAAAGATCCACATCTGACGTCGAGGGTTGGGTTGCACAGATTATGATAATTTTGAGAGTTCAAACACCATCCGATGACTCTCTTTGCCCTGGGTTCATCATCCTCATTGAGAATGTTGCATTGTATCAACCAAGAATTACATTGGCTGGATGGGTGTAGGGATACATCGGTATGGTTGAGGTAGTGCAATGCTTTGAAGCGATGTGGAAGAGGCAAAGTTGGAAGAGACATTTAGGCCCTTTCCATATATAACATGATAAGTTGCACAAATTGTAGCTCTCAGAAATCTGGCGAGCATGAATGTGTGTTAGATTCATAAACCATATGTGTATTTTACACAAACAAACCATTGTGGTCAATGGTTTAGGTAAATGGGTCACACATAGTTCATTTATAGTTTATGTGGTCATGTTTATGTGTATTTCTCTGGTTTATGTGAATGGTTAATGGTTTATGTGTATTTTCTAGTACCCAGAAATTCACAAGTTCTTCTAGTAGAGTTCTCCAGGTTTATGTGTGCAATTCATCTGAACGACAAGGAATTCACAAGGTTGGCATGTATGACTGCAGATGACAAGGTGTAAATATCTATTATTCCAGGGCCCATGAAATCTTCTCTTTTTGACTGCATGAAAATTCATTTAAAGTAGTTGAAATATTGGTCATTGCATGATGTATAGGCCTGCACAGTGCAGTTGGTCTACAACAACTACATTTAGCTGCTTATATTTTGAACAGATTCAAAAACCAGGAAGGTGGGGATCTCTTACAGCATTACCACCTACAAATTTCAAACATATCCTTGATTGAGTGGAGTTGAGAAATCGAATCTTGATCACATGACAATGTCCAGCAGAACTTGTCAATCACAAAGTCGTCAGACCATTCATGAAAGTGCACACAGATCTTCCTTTGTGATCCAAAGGAAGATCCTTGGCAACCCCACATATAACTAGACAGTCAGCCACACCAGATAAACAACCAAGGGGATGAAAAATCACGTTTTTATAACACTGAAATATTTACATCACCAGAGCTCCAAAACACTACAGATCAGGTTCGAATGCCCATCACATTCTACTTTGCAGGTCCACCATTCAATCAAGCCTGAGCACATCACCTGCACATGGGTAACAAAGGAAATGTCACAGTTAATACATTCTAGCATACTCCTCATAAACTGAAGAGGTCTAGTAACACAGGTGTCCACATTCACTATCTAATGAAACTGTGCCACAAATGAGAGAATTGAACAAATGTGGCATCGCTTGTTGACATAGCAATTCTCAGGAAGAACATGACATCCGGATAATAAAGCAGACATTTGAATGCCTGGTAAAGTCCGTAGAGAGGATAGACTTTTTGAAGTCTTAAGGCTGAGAGTTGGCTATGAGGAATACAAACACTACGTAATTACTAGAGTACAGTACAGCAAAAAAGTAAATCTGACATCCAGCAATCTAAGATTGTTTTACTCCTCTCGGTCTTTGACTCTTCACCCTAGAGAGAGAGAGAGAGAGAGAGAGAGAGAGAGAGAGGATGACATACCCCAAATGATACAATTTATGTGTCCTCCCCACAACCCTTGGATTTCCAAGCTGGAACTTAGTGGCCTTTTGAGTGGGTAGGCCGAGATGGGGGTGGGGGGGCGTACCCACCA
Organism: Polytrichum formosum; assembly: GCA_964035585.1. Classification (NCBI taxonomy): domain Eukaryota; kingdom Viridiplantae; phylum Streptophyta; class Polytrichopsida; order Polytrichales; family Polytrichaceae; genus Polytrichum; species Polytrichum formosum. The sequence continues at coordinate 71,301,341 of OZ037935.1, read as the reverse complement.
GGGGCAGCATTGCCAGGTCCTCCCCCAGATGGTCCAGATGGAGCCCTGTGTTCAGGGCCTGAGTCGCCACCACCAAATAGCCATGGCAGACACATGATTCCTTCACCACCTGCACCCAAGCACAATGTCGATGCCATATATATATCAAAATAAAATATCAATCATGTATATCAACATACAAATTCAATAATGGTATATAAATGGTGGCTTGTATCAATTCGTTCTCTACACAACTAAGTGAGCACCAATCTTGGACAAGTAAAATAGGTGAATGCATGGTATCAATAGGCAATATCAGAGAACCTACCGACTGGTATCAGAATTGTGATACCAGACAAATATTGATATTTGGTGGGTATCACTAGATGAGAGAATCTTTAGGATTGACCCAAGTCATTGGGTCAATCCTATCCTACTACCACATTGATAGTAGGGTATATTTTTTACCTAGGTCTGAAGGTTCTCGGATGGTATACAGATTCAAATGATGTCAAAAACACAAAATATTAAAAGGCATCATGTGATTTCCATACTCTTGAGCCAAAATATCCAAATGTCCACTCGTCATATCAAATCATCATCCTAAAAGGAAATTGGGTATTGTGCAATAACTTCATCGTGTTTGGCTAGATTTATGGAAGGAAATTGACATGGACAAAAACCTATAATATCAACTCCAACATCGAGGGTGAAGTCTGCAGCCCAGAAATTTCTGAGAGACTTATAAACCTCAAAGTTAAACATCACCCAATAGGTACGTCTAGAGACGAGATTGCTCGATGTGCAGAATATTACGCTTTGAGGTACGTATTTCCAAAACCAACACTGACATTATGTACCACAGTCACACTATGGGGCTTCAAATGTATGACACTAGCACATAGTGTTGGTTTGGGGGTATGCTTACAATTGTGCAACACAGCCAAGATGACATCACAACATGCTGCTGACAGGGATTGATTGCATAAACAGCCGAGCATAGGTTAATAGAATCCTCACTGTGATCAGTTATCCATGGATGCTATCTGGAATTAATTCACGGTTCGCACCCAAATGATTCAAGTACAATCTGAACAGGCCAATGGAAACTAAGAAGCTCGGACATAACCCTATCCGACAGAGTCGAAGTCCTAGTTTGACCATGCCATAAAATTGATTGAAGCACTCAGCATCTCACATGCCATAAACATATTGAAGGTAAAATTCCAATCCCTCCAACCAACTGGGATTGCATAAACATTACATCTCGGACACAAGGTGTTCAATTACCCCAGGACACTTAACCTCCTCCGACAATCAAGACGAAAACAAAAACCAAGAAGGTCAGTGTGAGAAGCCACCTGATGAAAGATAAGCAGATATGTACCCTCGTCAGCAAAGAATTCCGTAGTGGGTAGTGAAGAAATCAGCAGAATGTATCCCGGAATCAGCACTTAGAACGAGGTCACAAGAGAGATGAAACGGAAGTGATGGCAGTGGCAAGCTTGGCAAGGGAGGTGGTAGAAACGTAGAGACAGTGAATGCGGGACACGTGTAGCCTACATGTCGGCCGAGTGCCAGCTCACTGAGCCCTAGAGGGTAGGCACCACAAACCTGGGCCTTGTGGCATCGAGCTTTGCATGTTGCATTTTGAGGCCGTGGGAGTTCATGGCCAAAGGTTTGGACTTTGGGCTTGGCCTTTGGAGGCTTCACACTATGCTGCTCGAAGGCTCCAATTCCTATATTTTATTGGCTATTTTCAACCCATTTCTTTGGACTCGCAATAAAGTTTGGCCATTCAATCCCATGGCCTCTCGACTTGGACGGCCATAGTGAGAAGCGGCCCTTAGAGTGATCCAATTTATATACGGTTGATTGTCTCGTTGAATTCGTATAACATTACTCAACCATTTGGACTAGGTCATTGGACCCTAGAATAAAGTAATTTTGATTATGTGGGCCCCATGAACAAAGTGGGAATACTCGATTATTGTTCATACACATGGGTTGATACTTGGAAATTTGAGTGGAGTTATATTCCTAGCACAATTCATAGGAAACACTCTTCATCCCGACACTATTCATGAAACATTGTTCATTGTGACACTATTTACTATTCATATTGGCATCAATTTCTTTCCATTATCTAAGTTTCTTCCCATCAAGGTGAGATGGTGGAGGCCCCTATCAGATGCTAAATATAAAAATACATATGGTTGAGTATTGTCATGCGGAAGCTATGGAACTCAAAATATTTGAATCAATCTTAATTTTATGAAATCTATAAGTGACAAGTTTTCATGTCACATAGGGACACCCATTTGTGCCATCCATGGTGGTCATGCTTCACTACCTGTACCTTCCCTCATACCTTGTGTAAGGCATCTATAACCGATAAATAAGAGAGCTTGCACTTGTTTAGGAGGAGCAATAGCATGGAATTATTTTTCCTGCAACGAGAAACATATTCTAAGGAAAATGCAAATTTTTTCATGGATATGAAAATTGCTACAAATTTTTAAGCAGTAAAGTTTAGGGCAACACATAATTGATCTATAGGTTAACCCATAACCCGCTCATCTAAATACTAGCTATGATAGTTGTCAAAACTTGTATGAAGGTAATCAATCACAAGTCACCAGCCAGCACATAAACTTTAACTATGTTCACCTAAAAACTATAGAATTCATCCATGTTGGCATTACGTGACCTTAGTGAGCAATTAAATGGATAAAGTCGACTATGGATGCCTCCACCTTAGTCCTTGGGTCTCTTCTTGTCCTTATACACAAGCAAGCAAGTAACATGAAATAATCAAAGAAACTAACATACATGCAAGTATTACAACCAATATTTAGGTAAATATGGACAAAGAGGCAATCCAAATTTAACACACATGTATAAATGTTCGTGATAATCTCATGCCCAAAGAATGCATTTTTTTGACTGGGATAATGCAAAGTTTGAAAGCATAAAGTTGCTTGTGCGTTGCATACATTGTTGGTTCAAATTTGCCCATGAATGATGATTCCTCCATGTGCTTCACATGGTTAAATGAACCAACGACCAATGGGTGATCAATTGGAGATTGCTTCTTTCTCCTCTTTTACATTGATTATCCATTGAGTGAGGGTGGGCTAATAACCACAAGTGTGGGAATTAGTGAAGGTGATACTAAATTTCTTTATGCTATGAAATTAGTGCCACTAGAAGATCTAGGGTTTCGAGAACTTAAAGTGTCAAAGTCCTGGAAACTCTCAATACAAGCTCTTTTCAGTTTCTTAGTGTTAGGAGATGCCTGAAGAGTGAGTGGCACCAATTGAGAAGAAGATGCCTCTTCGAGCTCACCAAAACAAATTATGCACTTTATAAACACCTCAGAGCATGCACTTATTTTCTTGAATGATATAATAAATGAGCATGTAGTCATGAATTTAGTATCATTCAATAAATATTTTAGCCCTCAATACTTTTGAGATTTGACAAAATAGTGCATGGTTTAGGAATGATTACCACAAGCATTAAATGGAATAATTAAGGCCAGTTTGCATGGGGTCCCAAGTCCTAAGTCCCAAGTATGCCATGGATGCCTTCACAACATTTTTTGGAGGCGAGGATTGAGACTTACGTTGAGAGTTGGGTCGAGCAGAAAGCTAGACACAACTCTCAACACAAGTCGTGCGAATTTTTGCATAAAATAATCAAGATCTGGCTTTAATGAATATAAACCATATTTTAATGGTTTCTTGAGGATCAAAAGTTGGGACTTGCTAACATGACTTGGGACTTGGGATCCCCCATTCAAACCCCATCTCACATTAGAGCCATCCACATACCCTTGCTGGATGCAGGTACAGTAATTGGGGCTTAAGAAATCTAGTCCGTCCGATCAGAATCCGGATTCCCCACAACCGTCAGATCCACAACAGGTGCCTGTTCTCAAACACAGACCTGCTTGTTGTTGTTCCCAACCAGAGAGAGAGAGAGAGAGAGAGAGAGAGAGAGAGAGAGAGAGAGAGAGAGAGAGAGAGAGATTAGGGTTTTAGGGTTTCTTCCCATGAGCGTTGGAGCAGAAGTGCAAGGGAATCACAGGAAAGCAGAGGATTGGAGATTGGATTTCGCAGGATGAGGGGCGCAGGATCCTTCGTCTTGCGTCTCTCTCGCTACGCAAAACAACAGCAACAAAATCAACAACAATCCCGGCGCATTGCCAATTGCTCTCTATTCCAAGAGTCCTCGCCGTTGACATCATCAACGCACCGAAGCTTGGTGGGGGCTGAGCCTCGATCTGTTCGGGAGTGCATTGCGCAGAGTGGAAACCCTAGTTTCGGATTCTCGTTGCTAAGGCACTTGTCCCAAGCTGTGGAGCGAGTGGAGCCGGATTTTGGTGCAGATGGCGAGGGTGGCGCCCCTCCTGTGGGCGAGGAAGTGAAACTCGATGACGTGATCAAGGCTGTCCCGCGGGACGCGTCAGGGAAGATTATCTGCAAGAAGGAGCGGAGGGCAGGGCGAGTGCCAAGCATTGTGTTTGGGCAGGAGAATGGACACCTTGGGGGTGACAAGCAGCTGTTGTCCGTGGAGACGAAGCAGATAGAGAGAGTGTTGAAAAGGATTGGCAAGAGTTTCTTCTTGTCGCGCACTTTTGATCTGGAAATATTTGACAACGAAGGTAAACCGCAGTCGAAAGAGCGCGTGCTGCCTCGTTCGGTGAGTTTTTAAGAAATCCTTAATTCACCTAACCTTATGTGTGAAGATCTTTCATCTCTGTGGCAGATGCTTGAGAGTCATAAAACCCTTCGATTCTTGTACCATTCGGAAATATTGATGTGCACGATTAGAAGCTTGAAGTGATGATGATGGTATCTCTAGTGTATGTGAGAATTTGAGCTCCACCTGGTGATTGCAGTCTACAGGAATAATCCGTGGAGCTTATGTAAAGAATTTTGGAAGTGGGAGTGGTTTGCGACTTGTTGGGGTTTGGTGATGCATTCGAATGGGTGTTGTTTATAGAAATATCAAGAAATTGAACCCTTGTGAGGCCAAAGCAACATACTATAAAGTTAGATTTTTTGTTCACCTAGTATGTCAAAGTTCTTCTGTCCCTTGATTCACTCAGGGATCATTGTGCAATTCACAACCCTATTCCGACACACACACACACACACACACACACACAAACTCTATATTCACGTCAACCGTTCTTTTGTTTGGTGCCAGATTCATTTGCATGCAGGAACGGATAAAGTGATGAATGTCACCTTCATAAGAGCACCACCCACCGCACGGCTCAAAGTGAATGTTCCTCTGGTTTTTATTGGTGAAGATGCCTGTCCTGGCATTCGGAAAGGTGCGTTTTTTGGCTTTCTGATTGCCGGTGTTCTATTTTTGTTGTTTATTGTGTAGGCTTATAAATTGATCTGTTTGGTTCCGAAATTCTTTTTCAGCAATGTAATGTTGAGTGGAACTTTGAATGTATTTGCAGGTGGGTACATTTATACAATGATGAGAACAGTGAAGTATAAGTGCCCAGGAGATGCTATTCCCTCGTGCATAGAAGTGGATCTCAGCAGTCTGGACATGGGTGACAAAATCCTACTAAAGGACCTGAAAGTTGGGCCGGGTTTAAGCCTTGTGCACACAGACAGCACCCTTCCTGTTTGCAAAGTCATGGGCTCCCGTACCTCTGGTAAGACCGAGGTGGCTACCACCCCAGCTACATGAGACCAATTTGTTCCCTAGAATACAACAAATACATCTTCAGGCGTCATTCTGGAGGTCATTCTGTGAATGAATCTCTTAATTTGAGCAGGATATGAGGTGCTTAGCTCATACTGCAAAAGAGGCCTTACCTGCCTCATGCTTTTAATCCATTTGGTAGAAAGAGGTGTTTGAATGTAGTGCATTAATGCACTATTTATTTGCAAGCACCCACCTGGTGGTTTTGGAAGGTCCTAGTGGAGCTAGAATAGGCCTGTGAGGTTGATTGGACCTTGCTCCAGTCCAAGTTCCTTGAATCAACACTAGATTCATGCAAAAGAATGCATAGTAGAGGAGATGTTTGCACTTTATATGGCATTGATCTCCAGCATCCAAGATATCAAATGGTGGCTTGCGCACTCTCTGGCAATTCTGAAATATTTCATCACATGCTCAACAAAAAGCAGTGGGAAAAGTATGTAAGCATCCCTTGTCGTGATTGATATGTTTCTTAAAAAAAGTAGCATGGCTTGCCCTCGCGGGGTCGCGACTCTTGGAAGTGTTGGGTTCAATTTCTCTGAATTGTCAATTGATCTGGTATTAGTGTAGGTGTACATCACTTTCTTGGTAGTTAACCAACTCGAAAATCCATGGAATGACTTACAAGGGGCTTAGTCTATAGGCTAGAAAACTGCACCATTGGTTTTTGTGGACCTGCTGTTTGATTAAGGAAAGGCATACAATAATTCTTGCATACTGCTGTGGAATCTCAACATGAAGTGGTCACCTTTTCTTAGTAATTCCCTATTTGATGGTGTTGGAACATGCGCAGAGAACATTTAAACCATTCTAGGTTCAATAGCTAACGCAATTGGGTAGGGTCTATGTGATTGTTTAAAGTGAGAATATTCACTTTGACCCCTTTTAACTTCTGCATCTCACCTCGATTCTGAAACTTGCAATGATAATCTCCATGATTCAAAATTGCTAACCAGATGAGATGACTCCCAACTTGGTGCAATTGTCAACATTGTCTAGAGCTGGAGTCTGGATGAGTTTCATTGAGGCTCACAGACTGGTTTTACAGTCTCAGGGATTCCTTTACAAAAGTCAGCTGGACATTCAAAGTAATATTGGAAGCACATCCCTTCTTTGACAAAGTAACACTGGCTTCAACAATTACCTTCTGTGAGAGGAGGTCCTCCAATCCTAAGGTAGAGGGTGCTTAAACCAACACTTTAAGCTATTGCATATACATATGGCTATGTGGTTGATGTATAAAATATATATTTGTATCAGCCTCTGGGCTAAACATAGGTATAAGGAAAGAATTGTATGTTTTAGCCTCAATTGAATATTTGATGAAAATTCAAAGTCAAAACCACTACATTGTTTATGGTATTTAGTGTCACATGCGTAATAGTGTCACTTACCCTCTTTTGAGGCATATGCTAGGATACATTGATGATTAACAACTTCACCATAATTGTCACCTCATGATACTTGGCGTTCAAGTGTGCTGACTAATATCTTGACATGAGCATGTTCAGTAGTGTTATGAGGTGCAGTGATCAGGGAGATTTTTGGGCATAATCAGTTGAGATCCTAGTGTTTGCAAGTCCAACCGGTTACATGTTGACATCCTCCGGTTTTCCTTTATTAAATTGGGGTATATTCTATAAATTCCTCTAAAATGATCGGTAATTTTCTTGTAGTCTTGAACTTCAACCGGTTATTTCTCACCCTCAACCGGTTCATCTGTAACTAACTGCCAGTTCTCCCCGATCATAGATGAGGTGCATGCCTATGTTACACCTTGGTCTACAAGTTGACTAAAGTCTACATAAATGGCACTTGCCAGTAGTACACCCAAAATAATCTTCCAATTGCATATTAAATTGTGATTATTATTTAATGTATCCCAATGTGTTACTCTAATTGTCATAATGTAGATAATTTTTCACTTAAAGAAGTTGACAAATGGAATCACATTGGCAATTAGTGGGCACGGCACTTTGAGATCTCTAGGAATCTAGTGTATGCCCTTAGCAAATAGTGTACATGACACTAAATACCATAAATAGTGTAGCTTCCTTAAATCGATCCCTAGGCCCCATGTATCACAACCTTGCATATGATGAGGACCCCCTCCTTCATTACCTAGAACTGAACAACATACTTGGGTACCAGATCCAAGCTAGATCAAAGCCCAACTAGTAATGGTGCGCAAAGCCACATGGCCAACTCCATGATCCCACCCAATTCGGTTGCAAAAACATCGCCTTGCATCCTAGGTGTTGACCCCCCTGCATACCAGGTACCGACCCCCTAGCATCTTGGGTACTGACTCACTTTATGCCTAGAATCAACACCCTTTGTGCCCATAACCGACCCCTTTTGTGCATTGTAGGCCTACCTCTTGGGCTTTGTGAATAGAATGGCTAGAACCGTTCCTCCCCATCCAAATAATGGTTAGAATAAGCATTGACAAAGCCACCCTAAACCCACCTTGAACTGACACAAGATAGAGTGGAGCCCGTTACGTACCCTATATGGAGGTAGTGGAGGCCAATATGATATGGCACCACTAATGGTAGCTAAACCCATCACTCTGTGGGCCCGGGCAATCCTTTTCCATGGGGAATGGTTCAAGGTAGTAGAGTGTTGGCAATTGGGGAGCGTTTATAAGTGTTGCTTTTGGGTGGGGTGTTGGTTTTAGTACCTCCTACCTTAACTTACTCAAAGTTCATTGTATGTTGTGTTAAGTACACGCAAGATAAATCAGCTTAGGTCCCCAGGGGGTGGACTCTTCATTGGAAACCTAAATGACGTGTGTGGGTCGCTTTGAAATTAAGCCCCCTATATATAAGAAGGTTATAGAGAAAAACAAGAGTATACATACTAATGGCAGGCTAGGGAAAGGACTCATGTATTTATACTAAGATTTTCAATTTAATGTGATGAAGGCCTCCACTACATAGACAAAGTATATATCATGAATTATATAGCCTTTATTGCATATGAAATCCTTTTTCACTTTCCAACGAAAAAGTCATTTTGATCAGTGAACGTATCAAACCAACAAAGATAAGAGCATAATAAGTTAGCCACAAACTGGAGAGCATAACTCAAGGAAGCCCATGAGTGCTCCAAGAGCCTCTAGTTTGTAAAAACCTAAAACCCAAATGCAAACCCTAACAAGAACATACATGGTAGTCATTAAGGACTATGACCATATGATAACAATGGGTGAAAATGTGAATTGGATGAAACTAATACACCTATTGTCAAATTTTCCCTAAATCTTAGGGCCCCGTTTTGTACATCTACCTTTACTTCAAATAAATGAATAGCCTTTTTAAATGCACACACTAGAGAAAAGTAGTACCTCTCCATTATGAACATTATGTATGCTAGTACCCCAATTAATACCCCTGCTTACATATACGTTAGTTTGTATGTGGTATGAAGAGTCCACCCCCCGGGGCTTAGGTTCATGCTCCAAAGCACATGATCATAGTGATGCTAATCTTTAATTTTTAAAATGCTATGCTAAAATATCATGTGTTGAATGTGGTTGCAGCAACGAGCATGGCATTGATGATGCAAGCATGGATAGGCCCAAGATAGAGGGTGCTAATCTCGTCCTTGTCCCAAATCTGTACCCTATGCATGCCCTCCTGAACATGTACCCTATGCGTGCCTCCTAAACCTATAAACGGAGCGCACCTAAAAGTGTCCAAAAGTCTATGGTGCAAAAAGAGGGTGGATTTGGGCAAAAAGCGGGGACACATTTGGGAGAAAGTGGGGGGCAAATTTGGACGAATGTCATGACATAGCTAGGGGTGGATTGCTTATATGTTTTATTTGAGGGCAAATAATTTAATAGGCTTTAACTTTATAACAAATAATTGATGAGGCTCAATTTGTTTTCAATGGGTGGAGTATTTTTTTAGTACATGATTTATTTTGGGCGAAAAAGAGGGATGGTTTTGGGTGAGTGTTGCTTTGTTTTGGGAGCCATTTGTATTGGGGAAATTGTGGGGCTAGGGTGGTATTTAAGTAGCTAGGGGTGAGGTACTTAAAAAGGACTGTGATATATTCAAATATTGTGCAATTTATATTATTTTAGGTTCTACCATGTCTAAGCCAATTTGCCAAGTAAATTCTACATACCACTAACTTAATCCATGTGGACTCCAAAAATATCATGAAATGCCCCGGCCAAAGGGTTGGTTTAAGTACCCTCTATCTTAGCAACATCTTAAAAGCTTGCAACTTTCGTCTCCCCCTCATCTCCATAGTGATAAAATCCAAGTAATATTAATGTTATGCATTTAAACTAATATGCATGGCAATCAACAATATATATGGAAGAAGTAAGAATTTTAAGTATTTATTTGGGGGTGTATGGGCTAAACTAGACATAACCAATGACTCATCCAAGAGCTAAAATGTTATAAAAAATTGTCCCAAATTTTCATCCATGAAGACATTGTATCATCCATCATTCTCAGTTTTTGTCTATAAGCTCATTGGCTATGACTGATAACCAACTCAAGTAGGTGGATGACTCCCAACCTCCACATCTTGTCTTCCACTCTCCTCTTGTTGGTTATCTAGTCCATAAGACAATATACCAACTAATGAGTTATCATTACCAAGAATATTGTAAATCCTTGAAATCAATCCAACATCGTTAATTGTTCCATCCCTTCAAACAATACCTATCGTTTCATAACATTATTCATTTGCTATCAGTCATTTCATTTCAATAATATTCATTGACAATGTGTCACCTGAATAATAAGCAATTTATCAGGCTGAATTTACTTAGACAAGTATCCATATGATACAATTCTAGCACCTTACATGACATATTCCTGGCCCCACCCAACCTTGGTCACTCAGATGAATAATGTTAGAGTACTACTTAGGATGATGTGTATGAGTTCTTTTGTCTAAGGTCAATTAATCAACTGAAGCAACATACACATACAATATAATTTGCTCAAGTGATGTTGATATTCAGCTGGGTGATAACATTATTTATTCTTCTTCTCAAAAGGCATTTCAGTAGGGACCAGTGCCCGGGAAATGTTTGGGCATAGTCGGTCAAGATCCTAGTGATTCTAAATCCAGCCGGTTACATGTTGACATCTTCCGGTTTTGCTTCATTCCTTGGAGGTATATTCTATAGATTCCTCTAAAATGATCGATAATTCTCCTGAAGTCTCCAACTTCGACCAGTTATTTCTCAAAACTCAACCGGTTCATCTGTAACTAACTCACAGTTCACCCCGGACAGTGGTAGGGACTGTATAAGTTAGTGCACTCTTGATGTTTAATTGACTTGTTCAATTTAGAATCTTCTATAGGGTATTTTCACCTTCATGGAGATCATTTTCCAGTTCATTGAATGTACAATACAGTCAAGACTCTATAAATGTTACAGGTCGGGAGTGGCAAAAAAATAACATATATAGAATTATAACAAGTAACACTTATAGAATTCATACCGATGATTAATAACATTTATAGAAATAACACTTAAAATTTCCAAAAATGAAGAACATAACATTTTATAAAAATAAAAATGAAAGTACAAATGATAATACATAATTCAACTAAACTAATTGAAAGAAATAATCTATATAGTAGTAACTTGACAAGATTCTTCCAACTAAACTAACTGAAAGAAAGAGTCTATAGTAGTTTGATGAGAAGCTTCCAAATGATGAGATGAAACTTCCTTCTGGAGCCCTTGAATGCTCTTGATGTGTGATAGGGCATCATTTGATCTTTGTTCAAAGTATTTCTTTAAAGTCTCTAGAGAATGGTCAGCAACACTCAATCCTACAACTTCTTCTACCACATCAACCATAACCTCATCAACATCAATTTCTTGATGTTCTAAGAATACATATCCAAAAACTCCTCATCGGTAGGTTCATAGGGGTTGTTTAAATCAAACTCCATCTCATAATTGAGGTATTCATGAGCATTCATCACCTCACCCACCTCACTATCAGATGACAACAACGTCAGTTGATGAAGTAGAGTAGCAACTTCATCAACCTCTACCAAGCGCCTAGCTTCCTTTATCTCCCTCTCAATAGAGATCGAAAGAACACCCGCCTGATTGTTGACCCTGATTGTTGCGCCTGAAAGATGCTATATCAAGTATTGTAAGCCCCAACTAGCAAACTAGCACCCAACAAGCACCGCAACTCCCAAACCTTCTTTGTCTGCCATCTCCTCTCCCAAATTGCTTGAAAGTGCACAAGGAGGAAGGATCTCTAAATAAGAGAGAATATTTGACTTGTTCGCAAAGAATATGGGATAAATGTGATTACATGTTTAAAATGTATGCTCTCATATATTATTACCTTTATTTTCTCAAAATTAACACTTATAGAGGTGCAATTAACAAAGAAGGGAGTAGAGCATGTTATAACACTTAACACATAACACTTACTAGTCTTACCAATTCTGTTTTTGTAGGGGAGTAAAATTTTCTTAACATATATGAAATTATAACGCTTATAGGGGTAACACTTATAGAGTCTTGACTGTATTGAGTTAGTGTCAGAGTGGTCAGGTTACTCTCTGTAAAGCAGTTGAACTATAGTTAATGTTTTCTAGAGAACCTCTATATACAGCTACTTCTTATACGCACATAGACATTCTAGATGTATGGTATCCTAGCCTATTACCAATATGTGACCTTAAACCAAGCTCTAGGGAAAAAATTAGAAATAATGTTCCCTAGGTGGATGACATGTCCCTAGCTCAACTAACCTCACATTAATGCATTTAATGACGTGGAGGGAGAGAGAGACAAGGGAGGAGAGAGAGACAAGGGAGGAGAGAGAGGGGGAAGGAGGAGGAAGAGGGGGAAGAGGGGGAAGGAGGAGGGACTCGGTTCAAGGGACATAGGTCTCGGTTCAAGGCCCATGAGACCTTGCCACAACGTGTTGGATGAGATTAGTTATTCGTTTAGGATGTCTCTTGACATAGTAAGGTCAAAGTCAGTCTACGGTTCTCGAACATGTTCATAAAAGATAATTATAGAATGCTCATAAGTTGTATTAGCATTGACGTCAAACTTCTTTAGGTCTATCATAAGATACCCTAGGGAACATCTTTAAAAAATCACATTTAATTCAAAATTAGTTTTTAAAATTTCCAAATTTTTGAAATAGACAAATATTTCATTTTACCTTGCATGAAAAATTTTAAATCGTTCATTACCATAGAAGAGGTCATTGTGAAAATTCACCAATGTGTAGCTCTCGGTCATAGGCTAGGATACCATATTCATATGATTACGTTTACGTCAAGAAGTTGGGTATAAGGTATGTGTGCCTATTGTGGGCACAAAGCAATCTGGCTATTGGATAATATAGTTAGAGAAATGTGGTTTGCCAACACTTTAGAATGAGGAATTTGCAATTGGGGTTTGTACGATCATGGGATCTCTAGTCAAAGTGTAGATTTCATGATTTATAAATTGGTTATGTAGGGGTCTCCCGGTTTCAATGTTCACAACTGTATAGATTGGCCTTTCTATGTGCCTACTTGGTTGCCCCTTGGTTGTTACTATTGGGTGTGAAAGATCAGTTTGACACATTTGAACAAGCATGTCTTGTGTTTGAAACTTGTCTACGAGGCACATGTTGGATATATGGAAGTAATCTCAAAGTGTTCACAAAATAAGAATGTGTTCCTTCTTCACTTACAAGTGGTGTCAAAGTGGTTCCTCTCCTCCAACTCTTGGCATCAAGGTTCATGTATGAAAGTGGATGTATGCTCCAAGGTTGTGCAACTATGCCCAGAATGACCTAATCACTACTTTTGATCTACACGGATCATAATTTGGCCTTACCTCACTTGAGTTTAAGATTTGGAAGCATGAAACCATGAGTGAATATAATTAGATATAACGAGAAGCAAATTTTTAAAGAGGGTACAATCCCTTGGGCCCTTTGGCATAAGATTGTTGTTGTGAATTCTTGAAATGTAAAATCCATCATTAACATAGACAATAAGTGTCACATGTATGCACTTCATATTCCGGAAACTAATGTTCACTGGTTTTGGACTTGTAGCCTCGAATTTTTGTGTTGGCATTTGTTAACTCCATGAAGGCTAGAGCTAACCAGAATGGACCTTGTGGAGCCCTTGACTGGCACCATAGAATCTTTAAATGATAATTCCCTCACTCCTAAGCTCGGGGGGGGGGTGCACTCGTTGTTAAAAGTATGGACCCCCATGGTGCACAAAAGGTGTATTAATTGTGCCCAGGGGTTACAAAATATACATAAGGTACAGGACCGGTATTATGGTGTCCATCTTCATCTTCAACATCAACAGTTTATGGCCACTACCTTACCTTTGCTTTTGCATTATTATTCACACCGCATTTCGGTTCAACCGAGTGGGTTGGTGCTTCTTAGTGACGGCCATTGCTTACTTTTGTTCATATTGAATATGAGAGCGGGATCAGTATATGTCTTGTCAGGGTCACCGGCTCTTGCAACCCCCAATCTTATTATTTAGGTGTGACTCACGTTGTCCAAGGATAGGCTCACTAGAATTAAATCAAGTATGTTGTATGTCAAACCTGAAGTTTGACTATCTAGAGCTGGAATAATGATTATTCATTGAAATTGGCATGTGATTGTGTAGTATTATTTCTTTCTCAAGGAGTAGTTGAAGGAGTCAAGAAAAGAAGGAAAAAACAAAAAACAAGTTGACCAAAATATTAACCACCAAGAGTTATTGTAGAGAACTTCAAAACATGGGTTGGATTGAAAATACTATAATGCTTGCATATTCTACAACAATACTTAGTTTTTATAATAATATCTTATTATAACAATTTAATAAGATGAAAAACATTCCCAGGGTTTGGACTAGGACCCCCATAATATAAAAATGCCTTATTGTACAACTTTAAGCCATGATATTTTACATTAGAACTTGTCTATTTACATAAATTTTGATACTAATGGATTCATCTTGACTTTCTCTTTATCAACATATAAAAAATGCCAAGTTAGTAATCATATGGATACCATTATAAAGTGATGCATAAATCAATAATTTTGTAGTATAATCCTAGTTGTTGCCACCCTGGGGGTTCCACATATGCATCCTAGAGGGGCTTCCCCAGGTCCCAATGACCTTGATGTGGTTTTTGACGTTGCAATGCACTTGTTTCATTGTCTCAACAAAAGGATACTTCAAAGTCAAAATCAAAATCTGACCAATTTATGTATGCTCAAACTTCAAGTGTGAACTCAACCTAGCTACATAAAACAAGTGACCACATAAGGCACACATAGCTTAACTTAGGGCCACTTCACACACGAGCCAAGAGCCGTGACCATGAAATTGTGAGAGCCCAAAAGAAAGCGTCCAAAGGCCGTCCCAAGACACCTCCAAAACCATGTAGTGTGGTCACAGACCCTCAAGTGTAGTGTGAAGTCATATGTGCCTGGGCCCTCAACCAAATGCTATTTCAACGAATCTCTATTCGAGCGGGCCCTCACACATGATAAAATAGAATAAATCAATGGTTGTGAGTGTTCGGAGTGTCATGGTCTCCCGGTTTTGTGTTAGGCCTACCTCAAGAGGTGGTTTTTGAATATAGTCCAAGTGACCATGAAACATGATCCATTTGATGCCATGTAAGAAACCATGTAGACTTTACATCCATCTTGCATTCACATACTCCGTTGGTCCCTCAAGCGTAGTGTGAAGTGAACTTGGACTGGCTCCGTCTTTTCCACCAATGAGAGTGCTTGAAGTGTAATGGTCACTGGCTCTCAGTCTCCTGTGTGAAGTGGCCCTTACATGGAGCATTTTCTGTGTGTGTGATTCCAGAATGTGTGCAATGCCAGTCATGATTGAATATTTTCAGGATGCGGGCATTATAATTGCAGACATCTGCACAGCTGGATGTTGGCAGCTGGAATGGGTGATGAGCTTCCTACGCCCCTTCTCTCCATGTTTGGATCTTGGGGTTCGGGATCACTTTGTCAACATGTAGTTGTTGTGTTGTAAGTATCGGCAGTGCCAGGAGTAGAACATTCTTCTATTTCAAAAACATGCACTTCTGCAAAAAGAAACAGCTAGCCCACAGAGTGAATAGCTGAGTGCAGATCTCTGCCTTTTGGCACCATATGGAGCAGCAGGGTCCCTTTTGACTGTTCTTCTCACAGCTACCCTGCAACATTTATTGACGTTTCAATCAAGTGCCCTCTGCACAGCGGCACATTCAGAAATAATGACAGATAACTTTGTACTCTGCCACTTCACTTGTAGCGCTAGAAGTTTCTTATAAGTTATGTGTTGGATTAATTGTTCTGTCTCCAATTGAGGACAGTGGTGTCATTATTGGAAAGTAGCGGGTTTTTTTACTGTCTTATAGTTGTTGGCTGGTCATTGGAATTGGCTTCTTTTATAGTAAGTGAGATCAGTGTCTTTTATAAGATGTACATATCAGATCGTTTCCTAATAGATCAAAATGCTTATAATTTTCTTTAAGTCCAATCCAGGAAGTACACTTACACTCTGCTCACTTTCAGTTGGTATCTTATGTTCCAGTTATGTGTTGGAAGATCGAGCTTAGGCTTGTGTGAAAACATCCATCTCTTTGAACTGTCGAAACAAATGTGGGCTAAATTACTTCTTTATCATATGTAAATGAATGCTGATTCATCAGAAGAACTTAGGAAGTTTGAATTGAATAAGGACTATAAGTGATCTAAAAGTGGTCGGTGTTGAGACTTACAAACGAATCCTTTTTCTTGATAGATTAATAGTTGAGAGCAGGAAATGTTTGCTCATGTCTTTTTGTGCAAAAATATGGTAGGAGGTGTGTGTTGTACTCTTTCATGAAAAGTGTACATATCGAGGTGACAATGGAACATAATGACTTCCAGATAGTGTCACCACCGTTTTGCTGTTTTCAATGCCAGAAACCTTTACTTGTGACACAACTTGTTTGTCAAGTCCCTCTCTATATCGCAGGGAAACATGTGGTAAAGTGGACAAAACCTAATGAATGGAGGCCCATTTTTTTGTCCTACAAGATGGACGTTGTCAAGATGAGATGAGGTCAACTTGAGGCCAATCAAGTGCATGACCTACACGAGACCTACATTCTCAATGTTTGCATGCAAAAAACGACACTTGCCCTTTCACTACGATTCATGATGGACATTTGCCATAACGTTGCTTCCTCTAGTTTCACACTAGCCATGGAGTTTGTCAATCTACTATACATTTTATAACCTTAAAATAGCAAAGGCGCATCCCCGGGCGCATGAACGTTGACGTTATCACCGTCTTAACATTCCAAAATGACAATAGATCGACAACAACATGTTGAGCGGAAGGTGTAGAATGACCCAAGAAATTAAGTCATATGCACAGGTACAATATGTTGGGACAACACGGACCCAAACTAGTATAAACTATTTGAGCTCATATATTTAGCAATGAGTCAACACAAACTAATTTCTAGATGTTCGAGCTCATGTGATAGTTAATGGACATTCTTATGATGACTGTGGCTTGATATAAATGTGTGAGTCACAGTTTGATTAATATGTCTAGAATCTCCATTCCCGCCCTTCCTTTCGTGTTTCTGCTTAATGTTAGCCATACTAGATTTGTGAGGCTTCGATGATCTACATATGGTGTCCATACACTGTAAAGGATGTGAAATGCATCAGAAATGGGTTACAAGCAGTCACAAGAGAGATTATAAACTTGATGTGTCATGTCTCATGGAGATATGATCAGACTGAGCTCTAAGGTTTCTGACTCTCAGCAGGGAATCACACATTTATATCAAGCCACAGTCATCATAAGCCCATCACTATATTCGTTAATTTGGGACTTTTTCGGCATTTTGAGACAGTTACAAATATAAGAACATGGATAAAATCACACAGATATTGGAGAATGTTTGTAAGATGCAAATACTTTGAAGCGGGTGTTCATATCAAGAACCCAATTAAGAACTCATATCAAGATGGTTTAGGTAGGACGACCCAAACATTAGACCATGTTGTTGTGGTCCATATATTAATTTAAGACAAGAGAATGTCTCAAATTAACGAATATAGTGATGGATGGGGTTGCCACTGATGTAATAAGTGTTGTGAGACGTCAAACGTCTGACACCCAGCTACCTTTTGTCGTCATGAGCATCCCCACCTGAAATGTGACTCTCTTCTAGCCTCTAGGGTTCATACACATGCAGAAAGGTTGGAAGTAACCGTCGTTGTCCAGGGAGGTTTTTGGGTATAATCGGTCAAGATTCCTAGTCTTGCCAAGTCCAGCCGGTTACAAGCATGTTGCGATCTTTTGGTTTTTCTTTATTGAACTGAGGTACATTCCATAGATTCCTCTTGAATGATGGGTTAATTTTCCTGAAGTCTTGAACTTCAACCTGTTATTTCTCAAACTCAACGCGTTTATCTGTAACTGGCGGTCGGTTCGCCCTGGTCATTGGTAACCGTTATAGGCTTGTCTACCTTCTATGCATCAATTACTTTCGGCTGCTAGAATATCGCCGCGTCCATTATGGTGCTTGTGCATCATCACTGCTTCTTGACTTCGACGGCCCATGCATGCAAAACGCGGGCACTCATCATCACCACCACCACCACCGCAATGTTACCAACAAATATATGGTAACATGGCCTATTACCGATATGTGACCTTAAACCGAGCTCTAGAGAACAAATTAGAAATAATGTTCCCTAGGTGGATGACATGTCCCTAGCTCAACTAACCTCACATTAATGCATTTAATGACGTGGAGGGAGAGAGAGAGAGGGGAGGAGAGAGAGGGGGAAGGAGGAAGAAGGAGGAGGAGGCCCATAGGTTTCGGTTCAAGGCACATAGGTCTTGGTTCAAGGCCCATAGGTCTCGGTTCAAGGCACATGAGACCTTGCCACAACGTGTTGGATGAGATTAGTTATTCGTTTAGGATGTTTCTTGACATAGTAAGGTCAAAGTCAGTCTATGGCTTAGTAATGTTGGATTTCTTACAACCTCTTACTTGCTTGTGGATAATTATAGAATGCTCATAAGTTGTATTAACATCGACGTCAAACTTCTTTAGGTCTATCATAAGATACCCTA
Source organism: Polytrichum formosum (assembly GCA_964035585.1). NCBI lineage: Eukaryota > Viridiplantae > Streptophyta > Polytrichopsida > Polytrichales > Polytrichaceae > Polytrichum > Polytrichum formosum. Next base: position 71,282,498 of record OZ037935.1, on the reverse strand, counting down.
GGGAACATCTTTAAAAAAATTATATTGAATTCAAATTTAATTTTAAAAAATTTCAAATTTTTGAAATAGACAAATATTTCATTTTACCTTGCATGAAAAATTTTAAATCGTTCATTACCATAGAAGAGGTCATTGTGAAAATTCACCAATGTGTAGCTCTCGGTCATAGGCCAGGTTACCATAATCATCGACCACAAGAATCTTGGGGAAACTTCCGAGCCTGTTTCATACCTGTCCCTCTATTCCCAAGGTTTCGTCCACGCTGCCTGGGCGCCACATCACGTGTGTCTAAAAGTAACACCAGCCTCAAAACGACACCTTTATTCTATCCTTGAAGTGTTAACAAGTGAGCGCGACGGTGCATTGAGGGGTTGTTTACATCACAGACCATGAAGTGGTCCCATGTCAGAGGGCATTTTTCCATGGTCACACTTCCATGGTCCAATTTTTAAAAAGTGCAATTTTAATGTCTTTGGGCCCCTGACTAGGTGTAAACTGAACGTGAACCAAGAGAAGTGACCATGCACCAAAAAATTGGATATGCTAATTTTTAAATATATGTCCACAAAGGGCAGTTTGGGAATTTTCTTCACGTTTAATCTTTCCCCCCTCTTCTTCCCTTCTTTCCTCGTAACTATGGAAACGTTGTTGAAGGTGGAGCATTGGATTGCTCGTAGTCATAGAAATGTAATACTAGAAGTAATAAGGTTGTAATAAGCCTACAAGGTTGATATGTAGTGGGAGAAGAGTTATCCCATATTGTTTGTATCAACCAAGGTGAAAATGAACAATAAAGGGCAAGGCAAGAGATGGTGGAGACCATCTCACTCCAAGCATTGTTCATATGCCTTTGTGTATATGTAATATGCTTGTGCAATCTAATCTCTAGATCTATTGAGTTCCAATAAACATTTGACAATTTTAAAATAAAAATAAAAATAAAAATATTAAAACGACATTTCTTTGCTATGGTCCCCGGACATTTGTAGCGAGAGAACCTCATTTGCCTCTCTCGCCACAAAACATGCTGGACCACGACAGTGGATAATGTAGGCTTGAGACTAGGCCATTTGGGGACCTCAAGTTCCATGGTCACTCTTATATTTTTTTCTTGATGTAAACTGAAGTGGTCCCAGGATGAGTTCACTAGCCAATCACATACTTTAGAGGAGCAAGGGACGACTTCATGGTTCATGATGTAAACAACCCTTAAGTAAGCCAAAGATAAACTTAACCACTAATCACATGCACAATAAACACAAAATAACATTAATTTGGCCAATTGTAGTGGCGGTGCAAGAAGTTTGTAAGGACGGTTTAAGAGGAACACCAACTTTGGCCAAGCATATTGATTAATCTAGGATCTATATGCTTAACAAGGGAGTGTAAGATGTGTTCCACAAAAAGTGAACAATACCCTCATTTAATAGAAGACTCTTACACGTTTAGGTATGTATAATATAGAACTATATATTGTGCAATTTTAGCATTTAGAGAATTATACCTTTTCTATTTTTTTGGGATGTAAATCAACAAAACAAATTCAAGCTCCACCTTATATTTCACCATTTTTTTGGACATACTATGAATTAGTTAAGAATTTTTATGGTTTTTTTCTAGGTTGATGAATGCTAGTCCCAGTGACACCTCATATTGGATTTCAAGTACACCCATTCATAGAGAACAAGGGTTGTTTATAATGGTTGTCTATAATGGTTGTCCTTATGTACATTTAGTCCCATAAGACTTTTGGCTTCCTGGACTTTTATCAATTTCATTCCATAGTTGTATGATATTCCACTTCTAAGTTTATCTTTTACACACTCATCATGTGTCTTGGAACCAACACCTAATGAGCTAATGACATACTAACCTAGCACTGAATGCCCTCACCATGTGTCTTGAATCCCGCACCCTAGCAACCAATCATAGCAAGATATTACTCTGTTGGTGCAGTCTCAATTTCATGACGATTCCAAGCTAGTTCATGAACCTTCAAACCAATATGTTCTACTAATTTCATGAACCTTCTAATTAGTTCAGGATTCTTCTAAACCGACTTGACATGTGGCACACCTCAATTTCATGAGGTTGGACCTTTACCTCTAGCAATATCATGCATCTTCCAAATCAATTTCACAAATCTTTTCACACTCTATGGTTTTTGTATTCTCAACTTCTCAACTTCTTGCCTCTTCGTTTCTCATTCTCTACCTTCTCATTGTTCATTGGTTCCTCTCACTTTGTATTTACCTGGAAGCCTTTAGCCTTGATATCGATTTTTGTTTGATCTTTCATTACAGTACTTCAAACTTGGAAGCAAGTTGTCTCGGTTCTTCTCAAGTCTTTGATAAATTGTACCTCAAAGCAAGCAACACAAACCCAAAGTAGTTGGAGTGCGCAATCTTGTGGATTTGAGAGTGTAGCGTGGTTGTGGATTTGATTATGGGAAGAGTGTTGGCCGTGTGAGCAAAGCACAAAACGTGTTAGGAGTGTAGTGTCTAGTTGTACAATAGGGTCCAAAAATATTTCGAATTTTGGATGTACTCCCAGTTTTGTGCTTCAAAACTAGTTGCATTCAATTGCATGTAGCTACCTCATTATATATTCTTTTTTCACCAAATCAATTGCAACTTGTGAAGCCATTAGTGGTCTTTAGTCACCACCTCTTAATCATGAGCACATGTCAAAAATTTAAAGATTTGGTTGTAATTAGAAAAATGTGTTGTTAAGAGCTCAAACATGCAACTTCCCTTTTGGAGCTCGTGGCGCCACCTCATTGTTTTGATGGCATGTATTCATTGCAAGGTTTAGTGTACAAAGTTCAAGATTACAACATGGAGTGTCATTGCAATGGAGATTGGCTTGCACATATGAGATATGGTGGCTTGAAGTTGTTTTCGAGGTAGTTTGGCCAGCAACATTGGAGTTGCCTTTGTTGTTCTGTTGGTGATTGAATCTAATGATTTTTAGATTGTGCATTGGGTGTGAGGCCAAACCCCCCACCCTTAAGCGTCCGTAGTCCGAGTAGTGGGTTTGGGCTCACATTCCTCCGCGGTATTGGATTTGGACTTGGATGAGTCCATAGTGCAAGGTTCACCCTTCAAGTGGTCTTGGATTTAACTAGCTCCTTCATAAACCCAACTCCTTCATGAACCCAACTCCTTAGCTTCTAACTAAATAAACCCAGCTCCTTCATAAACCCAGCTCCTTCATGAACCCAGCTCCTTAGCTTCTAACTAAACAAACCCAGGTCCTTCATAAACCCAGCTCTTTACTTTCTAACTAAACAAACCCAGCTCCTTCATAAACCCAGCTCCTTCATGAACCCACAACTTTGTAGTTGTAATCCCCAACTACCTCACTAATTATTCAAGCCCTTAACTAATCTTCCTACCTAATTTTCCTAATTCTACTAACAACCCCTTTCTAATCACACAATTCTTCTCTAATCCTAAAATCCTAAAATCCTAGAGAGGAGAGGGGGAGAGAGAATTTCCTAACTTCACTAAGACTAACTAATCCACACAAGTATATTTTTGCACTCATCACAACCTCAAGTGCTCAACTCTTAAACATGGAACTTGCAACCACGTGTATTCAAAACATGAACTTCAAGTACCACAAATTGGAATCATGAATTAACTTTAAAATCCTTCACGTCAACACTAATTCTACCAAGAGGTCAAGCCCTCTTCAAGGCTAACAAGCCTTGGCTCTCAAACTAAAAACTAAGCACACACATGTGCTCCAATATGGCTTCCCACACCCACACTTATAACTCGTGGGGTGCCTTGGAGCACAAAGGAAAGAGAGGATGAGTGAGGGAAGAATGAGGGATTATATAGTAAGCTTGAGGGGGTGAGCACCCTCAAGGCTCACGATAAGCCCTTGAGATTTCCTCCTACTTAGTAGGCGCCAATCCTATCTTCTAAGCCTTCCTCCCTCAAATGATCAACAAGGATCCTAATTCGAACATTTAACTAGCCTTGGCTTTCTACCTACCACACTTTACCAAACTTGGGATGCTTCAACCCAAACTTAGCCTCCTTCGCTTTCCGCCGCCATAACTTTCTCCCCTTACTTTCCCAAATCGTTGCTCACCACTTAATTCAAACCACGATACTTAACTCGTGATTTGATTGGTGCTTTGAGAATTTGCTTATCCTCCACCTTGCATTCTTCCTTGGACCTTCCCCATTAAGTGGCCATGATGAGGTGGTCCACTTGTGCGCTCCATGTGATCCTCCATTCATCCCAATTCGAATGCACTTGCCTCTTGAGTCACTTTGGTTGTCTCCATCCATTTGTACTAGCCTACTCACTAACTACTCAATCCAAGTTCTCCTTACCTATCCTCATTCACTCAAATCCTTCCGAAGGTAAAAACACAATAACAACTCACATCCTAGCCTCTTACAACATGGTACTTCTAAGACTAACATTTCACTCTTTTTATATTTTTGTGAAGTAACATGCTACTTCAAAGTGCATCAACTAACGTTTCAAGGGTCTAAGACTAAATGTGGGCACCCTTTTGGGCTCACATAATTGGCGACCATCGGGGGATGAATCCAAACATCTCTTGCTCCAAGGGTAAGTTGCCTAGTCAAGCTCGGTACTCCTTACATCTACTTCCCGATGTACGGGTAGGAAAGAGCTCACCATTCAACGTTTCCAATTGAATTGAATTATTAGGAAAGACCTCATAGACAAGGTAAGGTCCTAACCATATTGCATCGAATTTCGCCGGAAATTCAAGCTTTCGTGCGTCTTGAATCATGACCATCATTCCCGGTGTTAGGGCCCTTCTCTTATGTCGTTTGTCGAAAGTAATCTTTCTCCTTCTTTGGATTGCCTCAATATGTTGAGCCGCCATTCTCCTCCCTTCGTCAAGTGCTTCCAAATCGGTTAGTCGATTTCGTAAGGATTGACTTTCGGTAAGTCTCGTACTCACGGCCACCCTAAGTGACTCGACTTCATATTCGATTGGTAGTGTCGCTTCAAGACCATAGACTAAGGAAAATGGTGTAGCACGCGTAGTTACCTTATAGGTTGTACGGTATGCCCAAAGTGCCGCCGTTAGTTTCGTATCCCAATCCCGCTTCGAGTCTATAACCGTCTTGCGTAGTATACTCACCAAAATTCCGTTAACCCTTTCCGTTTGTCCATTGGTTTGTGGGTGGTAGGGAGTAGTCTTCCGGTGATCAATTTTAAATTTCTCTGTCATCTCTCGAATCAAGTCATTCAAAAAGTGAGTACCCCTATCGCTTACTAGGATCTTCGGCACCCCGAACCGCGAAATTATGTTTTCGTACATAAATGTTGCCGCGTGTTCCGCCGTGTCGGTCTTCACCGCTTTGGCTTCCGCCCACTTGGTGAGGTACTCGGTTGCCACCACAATATATTTCATTCCTTTTGAAGATTGGGGATGGACCTCACCCACATAGTCGATGCCCCATTTTTCGAAAGGAATTAAGGGTAATGATACATGTAAAGGCATCTCCATTCTAAGGTCGTTTCGGGCATACCGTTGGCAAGCGTCGCATTTCCTTACATAGTCATGGGCGTCCTTAAATAGTGTAGGCCAAAAGTAGCCCGCTCTAAGTATTTTTTGCCCGGTGAGTTGACCCGAGAAGTGACCGCCGCAAGCGCTATCGTGGCAAGCGATTAAAATCGCTTCAACCTCCGTTTTTGACACGCATCGTCGTAAAATACCATCGGACCCCCTTCTAAACAACCTATGGCCCACTACAACAAATTGCCTACTATTTACCCTCACCTTCCTTCTCTCTTCTTTTGTCCACTCTTTGGGCAACTTGTGGGTTGTTAGAAATTCCACTATGCCCGCATACCACTCCGGTGTAGAAGTGACCACAAAGAGGCTATCATCTACTAACATATCATTTACCGGATTTTTTCCTATCTCCTCCGACAACCTAGACAAGTGGTCCGCTTGTAAATGCATACGACCCGGTTTATATTCCACCGTGTAGTCGAATTCTTCTAATAACAAAACCCACCTAGCTAACCTACCACTTAACTCCGCCTTGTTAACTAGATACTTGATAGCCATGTGGTCAACAAAAAATACAACCGGGTTGCACATGAGGTAATGCCTAAACTTTTTAACGGAAAACACCATGGCTAGGCACTCCCTCTCCGTTGTAGAGTAGTTTCTTTCGGCGGGGGTCAATTGCTTACTCGCATAAGCTATAGGTTGATCCTTCTCTTTTTCTCCCGTTGCTTGACAAAGCGCACTCCCTATTGCCACATTACTAGCATCACAATAGACGTGAAAAGGTTTACCCCAATTGGGTGGTATCAACACCAGATAGGTGCTCAACCTATCCCGCAATTCCTCAAAGGCTTTTTGACAAGCATCCGTCCACTCGAATTTGACATCCTTTTTGAGCAAATGGGTAATGGGCACCGCTATCTTTGAAAAATTAGGAATAAGTTCCCGGTACCATCCCACATGTCCTAACAACTTAGAGATCCCCTTGGAATTGGTTGGAGTTGCCAAGTCGCTTATGGCCGCAATCTTATCCGGATCGGGTTCTCTACCTTTCTCACTAACAACATAACCCAACAACACTCCCTTATTCACTTCCAAAAATGTCTTATCCGGGTTCAATGCTAACCTCATCTTCCTACACCTAACCAATGCCTCCCTAACACAATGTAGGTGATCGTCCACATTACTTTGTGTGCTAAAATCGTCCACAAAGACGGTCATGGATTTGAACAACAAGTCGGTGAAGATATACATTACTAATCGTTGGAAAGTAGCCGGGGCATTACATAACCCAAATGGCATCACTACCCACACAAAAGTACCCCAAGGTGTAGTAAAAGCCGTTTTATGGATATCTTGGAGGGCTATGGAAATTTTATTATAACCCGCATACCCATCCATAAAGGTATATCGCGAATGACCTCCAACCTCCTCAAGCAACAAGGTGATAAAAGGTAAGGGGAAGTGATCCTTTTGTGTGCACGAATTCAATTTCCTATAGTCGACACAAACCCTTAATTTCCCATTTTTTTTCTTTACTAAGACCATAGGAGAAACCCAATCCGTGATTTCCACCGGCTTGATAAACCCGGCCTTCAATAACCTTTCCAATTCCGCTTTCACCAACAATTGCAATTGAGGATTCATCCTCCTCTCCTTTTGTCTAATTGGCCTCGCCCCCGGAATTAAAGGAATCCGGTGCTCTACCATTTCCCTAGAAATTCCCTTAAGCTCATCGTAGGACCATGCAAAAGTATCACTAAACTCATCCACCAAATTGCTATACTCCCTAACCTCTTTCTCCCCCAATTTGGAACCCATCTTCATTTGTCGGGTTTTTCCATTCTTTAATTTCACATCCACGTACCGCCAATCCGCTTCCGACACATGTGCTTGTTCCTCTTTGTTCCGATACCAATCGGAAGGCACATTGGGGTAATCTTTCACATCTTGACCTACAACTATCCCCGTAGACGTGGTCTTGAAATGTAAAGGCTCCTCCAATTTCGATGACTCAATAATCACATCCTCCTCTTGAGTCCCATCTACATGAATTAAACTAACCTCACCCTCTTCCACGTCATCTACCCAAGGTGTTAACCCACCGCTAACCCACTCTTCCTCGGTGAGCACCTCACATGGCTCCAACAATGAGCCCTCTCCTAAACTAACACTAGGAAATTCACTCCCTAAGCCTACTTGGTGAAATGTAACCATTACATCAACCTCGGACTCGGGATACTCCCTTAGCCATTGGGCATAATCCCCATTATCCCCATAATTGTAAAAATTAGGACCTAGACTTCCCGAGCCCGAATCTATAACAACCCTTTGACCTTCGGGATGGACGACTCCCACCAATGCCTTGCCAATCTCATTCTCGTTTAAGTCATCAATTTCCTTCTCCAATGGCAAATACATCTCCTTCTTCATCCATCCTTCTAATGAACCAATGGACACTATGACCCTATTACCCTCCGGACCATAAGTGATGGATGGTTTAGGTCCACCCCAATTGACCCTAGCATTCGCCATCCGCAACCAAGGCCTACCTAGCAAAATGGGGAAGGTGTCCTTGTTGGAGTGCATTTTAATGACATGGAAGGTGACCAAGTACTCCTCGCCTCCCGTAGTCATTCTACAATCCTTGATCATCCCCAAAGGCGTAGTCGAACTTTGATTTGCCATATTTATGACCAAAGGTGAAGGCCCCGTGAGTCCAAGTCCCAATTTTTTCATAGTATCCTCCGGTAGTATATTTAGACTACTCCCTCCGTCGACTAGCACATTAGGAACCACCTTATCTACTATAACAACTTCTATTTCTATAGCTTTCACGTCTCTTCCACCTTGTGATTGGATCCTAGCGGCTATTTTAGCTTTCACCTTCCTCATCCTCTTGTGTACCGGCATTCCCTCCTTTAATGTTTTCCTTGCCGTGGGTGAAATTTCCAATAGTTGGCCGAAAGTAATATCCGCCTTGAGTGTACTAAGGTCCGCCCACAAGTCGTACCCGGTAGATCTTTCCACCTTAGAATTACCCACTACGTCGAATTCGTCTACGGGAACCCCCGGTCCTTCCCATTCACCCACATCGCTATTATCCAAGTCATGTACCGCATTAGTCCTCTCCCTATCTTGTAAAATTATATTTTCCCTCTCCACATCCTTAGTAGCTCTTCTAGCTACCCTATCCAACTCGGAGAGATTAATCTCTTCATCCGAAGAGTAATTTCCTTGCTCTCCTATTCCTACCTCCAACGGGGCATCCCCTCTCCTAGCCCTAGTAGTTACCGCTAGTGCAGGTGCTTCTTCAACCACACCCTTACCCTTCACTAACTCATATGTAATAGCATTGGTGTGAGGAGGCCATTGACTTTGCTCCTCTCCAATTCTCGTTGGGAGAGGAAGCATGTCATCACATGTGGCCTCCAACACTACATCCATGAACCTAACATCTTGGGAGTTAGATGGTCCCGGATCCGTTGGAGGCGCTTGTCTCCCGTTACTACCATTAGGTGGAACTCCTTGTCTATTTTGTATTGGAATGTAACCGGTTGTAGTTTGCAAGCCCGCCGGTGGATGAAAAGTTTGCCTAGCATTACTATGGTCATAGTATAAGTTAGGTGGCCTAAGTTCATTGGCCGGTACTCCTTGTGGCCTAGCACCTCGCATATTATCCCTTGCTTGTTGTTGTGGATTAGCCACCGGGTAAGGGACATTAATTATTTTGTCCGGTTGGCGACACGTATCCGAGGGATGACTTCCTCCATAATTGCTACAATTAAACTCTTGACCTTCGGACCAACATTGTCCTTGAGCGTGCCACCTTCCACAAAAGGGATGAAATTCCTTCTTCTCTAAATTTTGGCCACCTTGCCCTCTAGGTTGTGGTCCTCTATTGCTTCCATTTCCATAGTGAGGTGGCGCTTGACCTCGTTGATTTTGTTGAGGTGGGTTACCGTTTCCTCTTTGGTCACGGTTTTGTCCACTTCTACAAAATTGACGCGTGTGGCCCGGTTGGCCACATTGGACACACCATAATCCGGAAGAATGCCTACCCGACTCAACCGGGGGTGGAGGCCCCGGTTGTTGACTCCGGATCATTAATGACATTTGATCCGTGAGGCTTTGCATTTGTTTTATCATAGCCTCTTGGAATCCTAGTTGGCTAGCACCTAGTCTTCTCTCAACCTCCTCCAAGTGTGGATCCGTTCTAGGGGCCGGTAGTGCCAAAAGAGGTGCCGGTTCCCTAACCGCTAAAGGTCGGGGGCCGGTGTCCACAATGGCATATGGAATTTGGTTCTCATACTTAGCGGGTTCTACCGCTACCACCCTAGGGCGTATGGGGATGAATTGTGGGATCAATTCATCCTCCCTTCTCCATAGCCTTTCGTGATCTTTATCCAAGTTTTCAATATCTCTAGCCGCACGCTTGGCATCCGCCAAGGTCAAGGGATTCCTTTCTAGAACACCCCTAATAGTTCCGGACTTAAAAAACCCTTGAATGAAAAATTGCTTTAGCGTGTCGTCGTTGAGCATGGTACCCACAAATCTAGTGCACACTAAATCAAACCTCCTAATGTAAGCCGAAATTTCTTCCTCCCTTCCTTGCTTCAATGACGACAATGCCCTTAATGCGGTACTTTGACCCACTTCCGGCCTAAATTCGTTAAGAAACTCCCTTTGTAATTGTTCCCATCCCCTAAAATGTCCCTCGGCATGATCCCGATACCATTCATAGGCTTCCCCCTCTAGAGTGGTAGGAAACCACACTAACCAATAACCCGGGTCAGTTATGAGGAAGCTAGCCAACCGTTCGATATACCGTTCCATGTGCCGAGAGGGGTCCTCATCCTTGGTCCCATAAAATTTAGGGAGATGAGATGGCATATCCATCGCCGCTAAATTTTGTGGAACCACAATTGGTAGGCCTCTTGGCCTAACCAATGGGTCTATTGGAGGTATAGGAGGTATGGGCGGAATTGGGGGTATGGGTGGTGGATCCATCCCCCGTTCCTCGGCCATGGTGACCGGTGAACTATTCAACAATCCCCTATCAACTTCTACCGGGAATTCTTCTCTAAGTGTGTAATTTTCCGAAGAAGTTTCACCACTCAATTTGGAGGGAGTGATCTCCTCTTCAAGTTGAGCCCCAAGTTCTAAGGTGTCTAGAATTGACCTAGTCCTAGGTTCGACGTTCAAACAACTCTCTATTCTAACATTATCTTGTTCTAATCTATCACTGATTTTAGAGGACCGCCTCTTTCGAGTAGATTTCTCTAGTCCTACTATCAAACTTGGTTTTTGTGAGCGAGTCCTACCTTGCATTCCATAAGAATCGATCGACCCTCACTTGACCACACATAATCCTAGCAATTCCCCTCTTAATATTTTCACTTGTCTTGGTGTGGTTATAATTTTTTTTAGGAGGTGAGGAAAAGAACCTGCAAGCCCACTTAGGTGAAAGAATCCCAATAGGGGATAGGCATGTTCATGTTAATTTTTTGGTTAAGTCGGAGCATCACCTCCGCACCTTCCCGCAAATTAACACTCACCACAATACCGATTGTGAGGGGGTGACCTTCCGAGTAGATTATGTTAAAAGTCGAGGCTTCACCCTTCAACTTCTCACACCATCCACAATTCGGGAATTACCCTCTACAACGGATAACAACAATCACGAGTACAAAAGGCATTCCTTAATTAGTTAATGAGTTCACTTTGAAGAAATAAACATACCTTGAGCAATCGCATCCCCCTGTGAGTTAGCACTCCCCTCAATCGTGACTCAATGTAACAACACCATAAACTTTGTGAAATATTAATTTAATCTAGAGCATGAAATGACAACTCCCAAAACTTTGAGACTCACCCCGAGGTGAGTGTCAAAGTTCAATGTCCTAAGGTGAATTTACCCTCTAATGTTTTAATGAGCTACTCGGTTATAGGTTCCTTTTAAGTTCTTAGCAAATCCCCAAAAAGGTTGAGGACGTACCTTCGCCGCGCTCCTTCCTCAAAAATGAATTTGCGTAATTGACAATGCAATTCATTCCAAGGAATAGTTGAAATACAATGAATTCAAATGTAACCCAAAGAGAGAATACTTACCGAGTTTCGGGTGCTCCTTCCCTTCTCTCAAGTTTGTGTCTCCAATTTTTCCTAGTTGCCTCCAAGTCTCCTAGTCGCCTCCAAGTCTTGTAACTACCTTCCGCTTCGCTCCCGGCGGACGCACCAATTATGTGAGGCCAAACCCCCCACCCTTAAGCGTCCGTAGTCCGAGTAGTGGGTTTGGGCTCACATTCCTCCGCGGTATTGGATTTGGACTTGGATGAGTCCATAGTGCAAGGTTCACCCTTCAAGTGGTCTTGGATTTAACTAGCTCCTTCATAAACCCAACTCCTTCATGAACCCAACTCCTTAGCTTCTAACTAAATAAACCCAGCTCCTTCATAAACCCAGCTCCTTCATGAACCCAGCTCCTTAGCTTCTAACTAAACAAACCCAGGTCCTTCATAAACCCAGCTCTTTACTTTCTAACTAAACAAACCCAGCTCCTTCATAAACCCAGCTCCTTCATGAACCCACAACTTTGTAGTTGTAATCCCCAACTACCTCACTAATTATTCAAGCCCTTAACTAATCTTCCTACCTAATTTTCCTAATTCTACTAACAACCCCTTTCTAATCACACAATTCTTCTCTAATCCTAAAATCCTAAAATCCTAGAGAGGAGAGGGGGAGAGAGAATTTCCTAACTTCACTAAGACTAACTAATCCACACAAGTATATTTTTGCACTCATCACAACCTCAAGTGCTCAACTCTTAAACATGGAACTTGCAACCACGTGTATTCAAAACATGAACTTCAAGTACCACAAATTGGAATCATGAATTAACTTTAAAATCCTTCACGTCAACACTAATTCTACCAAGAGGTCAAGCCCTCTTCAAGGCTAACAAGCCTTGGCTCTCAAACTAAAAACTAAGCACACACATGTGCTCCAATATGGCTTCCCACACCCACACTTATAACTCGTGGGGTGCCTTGGAGCACAAAGGAAAGAGAGGATGAGTGAGGGAAGAATGAGGGATTATATAGTAAGCTTGAGGGGGTGAGCACCCTCAAGGCTCACGATAAGCCCTTGAGATTTCCTCCTACTTAGTAGGCGCCAATCCTATCTTCTAAGCCTTCCTCCCTCAAATGATCAACAAGGATCCTAATTCGAACATTTAACTAGCCTTGGCTTTCTACCTACCACACTTTACCAAACTTGGGATGCTTCAACCCAAACTTAGCCTCCTTCGCTTTCCGCCGCCATAACTTTCTCCCCTTACTTTCCCAAATCGTTGCTCACCACTTAATTCAAACCACGATGCTTAACTCGTGATTTGATTGGTGCTTTGAGAATTTGCTTATCCTCCACCTTGCATTCTTCCTTGGACCTTCCCCATTAAGTGGCCATGATGAGGTGGTCCACTTGTGCGCTCCATGTGATCCTCCATTCATCCCAATTCGAATGCACTTGCCTCTTGAGTCACTTTGGTTGTCTCCATCCATTTGTACTAGCCTACTCACTAACTACTCAATCCAAGTTCTCCTTACCTATCCTCATTCACTCAAATCCTTCCGAAGGTAAAAACACAATAACAACTCACATCCTAGCCTCTTACAACATGGTACTTCTAAGACTAACATTTCACTCTTTTTATATTTTTGTGAAGTAACATGCTACTTCAAAGTGCATCAACTAACGTTTCAAGGGTCTAAGACTAAATGTGGGCACCCTTTTGGGCTCACATTGGGTCATTGAGAGATACCATGCCGTACAAAATCTTGAGTGATGAAGAAAGGGGTCGCATTGTGGGAATGCGTGAGAGTGGAATGAAGAGTTCAGACATTGCATCTGTATTGAATGTTCCACAGTCAACTGTTTCTACTATCTTGACAAATTGGAAGGTCCGAGGGAGTGTAGAATCCTTGAAACCCCGATGTGGTAGGCATCGGAAGTTGAGTGATCGCGATGCTAGAGCGTTGGCACATTATGTTAGAGATGATAGAAGACAACCATTGTCAAAATTATCAAGCCTATTGAATGTGACCAGGGATGTACAAATGGACGTGACGCGGCCTAAAAGCGTCACGTCCAGGGTGTGACGCCAAACAGACATTACTGTAGTTAAAAAAATTACTAATGGGATTTTTTTTTTCAGATAAGTAATTATTTCGACATCAATACAGGCAGTCGTCTACCATGGTCGACTGCTATATAGGCAGTCGACCACTTAATCGACTGCTAATGTAGCAGTCGACTAAGTTGTCGACTGCTACATTGGCAGTCGACTACCACCGTCGACGAAGATAGTCGACTGCAGTTGTAGCAGTCGACCATTGCCGTCGACTGATACTATTAACAGACAAATGCAGTCATCATCATATGTTTGTTGGGTTAAATTTTAATAGTTTGGGTATAGTGGAATATGGATGGATGGAAGTAGTTTAGGAAAAATGTGATTAAAGCCAACAATGATATGTAGAAGAAAAAAAACCGCGTTGTATTAAAACAAGTATATCGTAAAGATATAAAAAATACACAAGGTTGTCCATATCAATGATACATGCATACTACCTTAACCCCTACGATGTTACCTAAAGAACTAAACAGACAAAACACTATCCTTAACCTCAGTTCTCCAGTAGTCTATGGGCTCATCCCACCCCACAAACTGCATCTGCATCCGTAGTTTGGCGATGGTCAATGAAATGCGGTTGGACACGTTCTCGCAGGTCAATGCACTCAAAGTGACATCCCAAATTTTCTTTCCTTCATCGGCAAAGAATATTTGGTCATCACCATCGTTGCAAAGTTGTCGAGCAAGTACGCCGACCGCATAACACTCAGCCTCCGCGGTGTAATATACATCAGGATCCTTGTGTCTCCTGTTTTGGATGTAAAACAGTTCCGGCGCCACCCAAAACTTCTCCTTCCTCAATTTTTCCTTCGCTTCTACGGTTTCCGCATGCCATAGCGATAGGACATCCTCACCCGAATGCGTTGCACATCCCTAATAGCACACCCCAATCTTCAGGCTCCCATCCGATTCCCAATGCAACATAATGTTGTCAATGGATAGATCGTTGTGTTGCACATTTGCAGCGTGCAAAGCCTCCATGATCCATAACAACGCCCAAGCCAACTTTACCCTCTTCGCCCGGAACTTTTGGACTTGGTCATAGAGTTGCCATTCGGTTGCGTCCATTGTCAAAATGTTGGCATTTGGGCGGTGGGCTCTATCCCGGATGAACATCTCTCGTAGAGTGCCCCCGTTCCACCATAGTGTATAGCCCGCATTGGACACACTGTTGATTAACCAAAACTTGATGAAACCTGGATGCGTGCTCTTTAAAACGCATACCTCCGCACTTACTTGGATACGAGTTTTTTGCCTATCCGACGTCTTTGGGGTCTTTTCAGCCCACGTAATCTCCGGTGGGAAACGATCGTCGCCATCGATCTTCACCTTCCTCACCTCCCCGTAACCCCCCACCTTCTTAATGCTCCTCAAACTCACGACATTTGCCGTATCGGGAATCCACAATAGTTGGCATGGGCCCGACACCCTTAGCCACTTCTTCAATTTCTCCGCCTTCCAAGGAATTATTTTGGAGGCCGTCTTGGACAATCCTTTGGCCACGGGATCCCACCACAAAAATATTTCCCGGATTCTTACAGCTCGAGGGCTCAACACCTCACATGTTTCGCCCTCCGGGAACATGTTTTCAACCAATTGCTTGAGGTTGAAAATACCATTTTGGGCCTTATTCTTCACCCATGAATTGAACCCCGCAAGATTCCTATCACCGCTAAACTCGGGGCCATCCACTTCCTGTCGAATAGCAACCTCCATGTCCCTTTTAATTATCTCCACCCTTTTGTGTTTCGACTGCTCCAAAAAATGGAATTTGATGCCGGCCTCCTCATTCCTCAAATACCAGTCAACTATGGCTTGGTGGACCTTTGCCGTTATCGCATTCGAGAATTTTACCCTTGGTTTCCCGCTCCTACTCGACGACCCTGAGGCCGCGAAAGCCCCTCCTTGACCGCTCGTAAGGGCACCGGCATTTGGGCGGACGGGAACGGTATTATCTGAACGGGGGGTAATATTGGCTCCCGTTCCCGAAGCACTTCCTAATCCCACATCGGAATGTCGTTGCCGCTTAGGGGGCCGTTTGTACACCCTGCCGGGTGCATCCGGGTCGTCCTCCGGCATCCTCCAACTTCGATCCTCCATCGTGTTTAAAAACACGCTATTATTGTGTTCACAAACACAAGTCAAATGTGTTCACAAACGCGGCCGTATTCACACCGCTCCTGTCACCAAAAGTACTCCACCCTTCGATTTCGTCCTAGCCCGAGTGGAATAGTATTGATGACACTTAGCAAACTCCTTCCTTAGTAACTCAATGTATCATTCCAATATGCCTTTGGAATATACACAACGTTAATGATTTATGATTTAACCCCCAAGGCTACATCCAGAACAAATTTCAGAATAATGTAACTTTCCCATTACTTCTCGGAATGTCCTAAAATTTTATCTGTAACTAGGGAGACAAAGCAAAAAACATCTCACCAATTTGTGAGCCTATCCCATTTTCTGTCCGACAGTTATGACCATTTTGGTGTGTCAGTCTACCCAGATTTCAGAATGTCATAATTTCCTCCCACGGGCTCCAAAGAACTTCAAATTTTGGGAGCAATCACAAAAACTAATTGTTTATGACCCCCTGAAATTTCACACTATTTTCATTTTCTGCCAAAATGTTATGGCCTTTTTAATCTGCAACTCTTAAAAACACTTCAGAATGATATATCTCCTTCTCATCTACTCGGAATGACTTGAAATTTGTACCACAACTAGGAAACCTAAGAACAAAGCATCCCTCAAAATTTCATGCATTTCCAAGCCTCTGTCCAGGAGTTATGCCCATTTCAGCTCGAAAATGTAGGCAAAGTTCAGAATGTCATAACTGCTGCTCCAGTACTCCAAACATCCTCAGATTTTGACCATGTTCATATAAACAAGTTGTTTACTAACCCTCTAAATTTCAACAAAATATCTTCTTCTGCTCGGAAGTTATGCCCCTTACAACCTAGACTACTCAAAGGACCCTCTCATTTACGAACTCGTGTTCCGGCAACGTGTCACCAAAAGTACTCCACCCTTCGATTTCCTCCTAGCCCGAGTGGAATAGTTATGATGACACTTAACAAACACATATACCCAAGAAATATGAACTCAAGTACTACAACTTGAAGCCATAAATTATATTAAAATCATTCACACCCAAACTAATGCTAACAAGAGGTCAAGCCCTCTTCAAGGCCAACTAGCCTTGGCTCCTAACTTCAAAACCATGCACACACATGTGCTCCTATCTTGCTTCCATACACCCACACTTATAACACGTGGAGTGCCAAGGAGCACGAAGGAAAGAAAGGATGAGTGAGGGAAGAATGAGGGATTATATAGTGAGTTTGAGGGGGTGAGCACCCTCAAGGCTCACGATAAGCCTTCGAAATCTCCTCCTACTTTGTAGGCTCTCATCTTATCTCCTAAGCCTTCCTCCCTCAAATGATCAACAAAGATCCTAATTCAAACATTTAACTAACCTTGGCTTTCTACCTACCACACTTTACCAAGGTATATCCTCATACTACTTAAATCCACTCCACACAAGCCTAATGCTTCAAACTTAGCTTTCTTCAAGCTTCACACTTTTTATATTTTTGTGAATAATCATAAATCAACAAAACACTACTTGTAATGTTTTACAAGTGTTAACAACACATGTGGGCATCAATTTGGGCTCACAGCTCCACTGTAAAAAATCGGATCCAAAATTGACAAGAGTTTGCACCCTAAACCAATCTTCCAACCGCCCCCTAGGCCCTCTCAAAACATTAGGCAAAGGATGCTAGGTATGCTTAGTCCCAATGTCCCACTTGAGGAGGGGTGGTTGAAAAATGATGTCAATGAGGCCTCCCCATTTATATATAGAGGTTGGGTGGGCCTCACACCGACGGTCCGACCGGACGCCGCGCCCCTGGATCGTGACCGTTGGACCGTGCATCATCCAACGGCCAGGATGAATGCGACGATTGGTCGACTGCTATACGGCAGTCGACCATCCAGTCGACTGCCAGATAGCAGTCGACTCTGAATAAGGCAGTCGACCATCCAGTCGACTGCCAGATAGCAGTGGACTCTGAATAAGGCAGTCGACAATTAGCAGTCGACCGCGGCGTCGACTGCTATGTGGCAGTCGACGTGTGGGCCGACTGCATTTAGCAGTCGACTGCGGGGGTCCACTGCCATGTCGACTGCTAGTTTGCAGTCGACCCTGGAAGTCGACTGCCACGTCGACTGCCAAGCAGCAGTCGACCCCCGATGTCGACTGCGAATGGCAGTTGATGTGGCGGTCGACTGCCATGTCGACTGCCAAGCAGCTGTCGACTACGAATGGCAGTCGACGTGGCGGTCGACTGCGGGGGTCGACTGCCATGTCGACTGCTAGTTATTCATTCTCCCTCGCTCTAGTTGACCTTGATTGCCTTTTGGCATTCGTTGCAAGTGAAGAGAGGTAGTAGGTTATATTGGGATGGGCACGCGAAACGAATGGAAGCCTTGGTTTGTGCCCAAGGAGTGGACTCCAACGTCCAAGAAGGTCGAGTGCAAATTTTGCGCGTTGGAATTAGTTTATAGGAAGAACCGCATGGTTGCCCATTTAGGATACCAAAAAAATGACGGCAAGATGCGGGGGGTGGCATTGTGTCAACGTCAAGGGCCGATTGTAAAGTCTTTATTTTCGAGGTGTGGCAGATCGTGGCCGCCAATTCCGGATGACTTTGTGGACGAGTGCATTGAGGACGGAGGAGAGGCTGTGGTCGGGTCCCAACAACAAGCGTCATGCGGTGCATTGTCGAACGCGAACAGAAGCCAAACCGCTCCACTATCTCCCGCACCATCAGTGGCAAGGGAGTTGGTGTCCGGGACGACTCCCGAACCCCACCGACGATCCCAACGGCAAATGGGACTAAAGGAAGGGTTCCAAAATTCGACAAAACGAGACTTGGATACAAAATGGTCGCAAGCTTTTTATGAGGCTAATATCCCCATTAGTATTGTCCGCCATCCCGCGTTCATCCAGGCCGTTAAGGCAACTGCCGAGGCTAGAATTATGTACAAACCTCCAACATACCATGCAATGCGCAAGAGTTTACTTGACGATGCACGGTTCAATACACAAAAAATCGTGAAGTTGAAGACAACATCATCCATCCACAAATATGGGTGCACTATTTGTTCGGACGGATGAGAGAATGTTGTTCACCGCCCTTTAATGAACGTCATGTAAATTTTTCCGGCGGGCGACGTGTTCCTTGGTTCCATTGACACCACCGGTAGCACAAAGGATGTCGCATACGTGGCCACCGAGGTCAAACGCTACATCGTTGGAGTGGACCCTGCAAATGTTATTCAAGTTTGCTTCGATAATGCGACGGCCATGAAAACCGCGGCGAGCAATATTAGCCGGGAATAGCCACACATATATTGGCAAGGGTGTGCGGCGCATTGTTTGAACTTGTTGTTGAAGGATTGGGATAAACAACGATGGGCGAAGGACGTCGTAGACAAGGCGAAGGACATTGTCAAATACATCCGGACCCACCAATGTCTGACGGCGGTCTTCCTCACCTACTCGCCCAATTTGGGCTTGAAGATGCCCGGGTCCACACGATTCGCCACCAATTTTTTTATGATTGACCGGCTTGTAAAGGTGAGATATGCTTTAGAACAAACGGTTATTCATCTCGATTGGACCGCCTACGTGAACAAATTAAATAGAGGAGGCGATGATCGAAGGAGAAGTATAATGGAGGCACGTCAAATCAAGACAACGGTTAATGACAACAATTTTTAGACAAGTTGCGATAATTACTGCCACATGTCGGAGGAGGTGTTGAAAGCATTGAGAGTGTTTGATGGCGTTGAGCCGGCAATGGGCAAGGGTTGGTTGACCATGAAGAACTTGGAGAAACATGTGCTTAGCCTAAGGAACCCTCCTTTCAACCTAGCTCACAACCTCGCTACCTTGGCCGAAGAAGATTTCTACAGCCGGTGGCGTATGATGACCACGGACCTATAACATGCCGGTGCAATCTTGAATCCCTATTTATTGGACGACAATGTCGTCTACGAAGACGCGGCCGTTAAATCCGGATTCTTCGACGCCATGAGGAGGTTGACCACGGGCAAGGACGGTCATTACGGTCGGGTTGTGGCCGAATTTCAAGCATTCAAAGAGCGTAGAGGCGCGTTTGCCAATATGCCCCTAGCCATGGAAGCCAACATCCCACTCCACGAGTGGTGGGACCTCGTGGGCGAAGGTGGCACCCACTTGCCCCTTTGGCAAAGCGAATATTGGCCCAAGTGTGCTCCTCTTCGTCATGCGAAAATAATTGGAGTAGTTATTCGTTTATGCACAACAAGACTAGGAACCGGTTGAGTTCGGCGAGGGCCGAAAATTTGGTGTACGTTTATACCAATTCACGGTTGGCACGGAAGAGGGTTGATCGGGACTCGGCCGCATGGTATCTAGTGAACATAATGTCCGAAGACTTCGACTATTCGGCCGACGAGGATATAAATGGTGACCCCCCCGCGGGACCCGGCGGAGATTCCTCGGGGCCTTCGGACAACGAGAGCGATGGAGGACATGGTGGAGGGAATTTGGGCCTTGACAACCACAATGATCCGTTTGCATACGATGGAATTGACGCCGAGGACGATGGTGATCTTCACATGTGGGCCAACATAGCCGGTCGGGAGGTTCTCTCCACTACGCATGTGCGTCCCGCTACGCCGACAACTACAATACCCGATGTACGGGTAGATATTCAACCCGTAGTGGATGAAGATGTAGTGGCCGAACCACATATGGATGAAGCTCTTGAAGCGGCTCCGAACCGGATGGACATGGACGAAGTCCCACCACATGCTTTCCCCATTCATCCACCGACGGATGTTGTCCCCACTCCTATGGTGCCGATAACATATGCACAACCCATGCAAACTACACCACCTTTTCCCGAGCCCCACGGAGGGCACGTCCAATGTTGTCTTTAACAGTAGTCCATTGCGAGGTATTGGGCAATGCCCGGTCGTTGTGCGGGCACCGGAATCCGACTCGGATGACACATTGGCGCAATACATTGCGCGTCGGGCCCCAACAATACCACGCATGGGCTCCCGGTTGGTTGGTGCCATCATCGGCATGCGCGCCCCATGCCCCACACCGGCTATGCCACCCCCTAATATTGCATTGACAAACTTTGGTCGGACCACGATAGGTCAAAAAAGAAAACGACAAAAGGATGTGCGAGAATGGAGGACTACCGGGGCCACCCCACTTGCATGTCCACAAACTGACGGCATTATGGATGCAACGGGTTCAAGACCAATGGTATCGATTAGAATGCCAAGGGCTGGCACACGGTTTAGTCGAATTCCCGGCCCGGCAATTGATGGTCACGAGTCCGACGCCCGAACAGATGACAATGCCAGCACGGACGATGAATCCGGCGTAGGCGAA
Source organism: Polytrichum formosum (assembly GCA_964035585.1). Lineage (NCBI taxonomy): Eukaryota > Viridiplantae > Streptophyta > Polytrichopsida > Polytrichales > Polytrichaceae > Polytrichum > Polytrichum formosum. Next base: position 71,261,321 of record OZ037935.1, on the reverse strand, counting down.
GCTCCCGATGATAGTGATTACCAAGCACCGCCCCCAAGGGTAGCTGTGGAAGGGCCACGGAGGACAAGAAATTCTATTCCTCAAGACAACGACAATGCCCCTTCATGAATGAATATTTGTAATAATGTCAAATGTCCTATGGTGTTCAATGGGTTTAGTTGTATTGGTGATCAGTTTTTGTAATATCTATTTTTGGGTATGTTTGTTGAAAAAATAATGGAAATTTCAAATTTGTATGTTGGATGTTGACTAGAAATTGAGCCTACATGTATGATGTGGGAGGATGAAATGAATGTCCAATGTGCACTAAGATTAGGAGTAGGACACATGGAATTGATTTGTAATGCCAATAGGCCCTATGTAGTGTTGCATTTTTTATTCTAGAGGTCGGAGGCGGTATTATAAAATATTTTTAAAATATTTAAAAATGTTTTTTAATGTTTTTTTATTGAAAATCATCGAAGACATCAATCCGTGAGGTCCTTTATGGCAAATCATTGTCGAAAACATTCCCCTCTTCTAGGATTAGGTCTTCGAGCTCTTCTCCGCCCAAATATTGATCCAAGAATGAAGACATTGTAAATGCAAACCACCATTCACGACTTGTCCGATGTGCCATGTGGTGCGTTATGTATTCCAATATTTGCCAATTTGTGTGGCAATGCTCAAGGCCCAAACATTGCCATTGAGTTTTGAATGTACTAATGCTATATGGTAAATTGGTAATATGGAACAATTGTCAAAGTTGAGCGTGTCTATATTTGCCCTATTGCCATGGATTGGCTATAGTCGTGAACTTATAATAAAAATCATTAAAAAATGCCTCAAAATTTGTCGAGTATTTTAAAATGCATTTTAAACTGTGTATTTTAAGATAAAGTAAAATTAAATGCACCTCTTGCCCTATGTCATGTGGGAGGATGAAATGAATGTCCACACACACACACATATATATATTGCAAATACCCCCAAATATATATATATATATATATATTGCACATACATCCATCTCGGGGAGATCACTCCATTGTAGAGTTGAACAACCACGTGCGATCATTTTAGATGTAAAAAATGTAAAAAATGTAAAAATCATCACCAAAATGGGTCACAATTTTATAAAAAATTTTCATGAGTAGATATAAATGGTACATGTTACATAGTAAAAAATGGTGACTAAATTTGATGATTTGTTTTTTTAATAAAACATACCGTTTCTAACTAGAATGACGCAGAATTGAACTAAAAAAATTGCTACAATTAATGAATATGACTAAAAATTTCAAAAAAATATACAAAAGATACCATCAATGGTTGTGTATATGTAGAAAAAATATCGTAAAATTTAAAATTATTTATGACATGTAATATAGGGGTAGCAAACTTTGTTCGCACGTGGTGTTCAACTCTACAATGGAGTGATCTCCCCGAGACATCCATATATATAGCGCATACGTATAGAACATACGGTATACCGGGAACCCACATATATATTACACATACACATACAAATGTTACACATACATATTGCAATTTGCACGTACACCCATATATGTTAGACATACATATTGCACACGGGTGTAGCTAATAAGGAAGTTATCATTTATTTAAATAGCGATCCACTTTTATTTCACATTACGGATCATATCTTTTACATAGTGCGATTATATCCACTAGGCCTAAACACATATACACGGTGTTTGCTAGGATTAAATCGGCGAACTATATAGAACACGAACCGTTACATCTACATAGAAAAATTATCATGGCAATAGTCGCTCCGAAGGACAAATCTAAAAGTTGGTGCATCGACGATATTCGGCAGAACGTCCGTCGACTTGAAGCCAATATTCTCCATTGTTCACAAGCTTATCCCGCAAGTATTCAAGTTCCATGATCCAAATATCGTTGAACCGAGCATGCTGAACTTGCCATCGAATTGGGATGGCAATGCGTTGCGTATGGCTGAACATGAAGAAGTTCAGACGGAACGCTCGCAACAATTCGGCGAGCTCCAAAGTCCCTCTCACGCCCCTAAATCGATGCCCCATTGGTATGTCTACGTTCCAAAGCGACATACGCAACGCGTTGTACACTTCTCCCATACCAAAATGTTCACGCCAAGCTTTGTTAACTCCCATGTATTTATAAATACATATGAGAGTAAAAAATTTCGCCCTCACTTCACACCCCCGCACATAGTCTCCTCGGTGATATGGCTCCAAAAGAGGCTCAACGACCTTCGGCAATATGTGCTCCCCCACAATTTCGGCGGTTAATCCGGGTAAAAGTGTAGACGGTGCCATCTTTTAGTACAACCCCGAAATAGCAGCTCCTCCGCTCCTTGACCCTTTGTTCTCCGTATGTAAAGCTTGCTAAAACAGGCTATGGCCAATGGAGAACTTGGGAATGAGGGAATAGGGAGGTTGGATTGCTATATATATGCATCCTTTGTCATGATTGTATGCATTTAATGCATGATTTGACTAAGCTAACGCTCTTCCCAAACCCTAACGCCTAATTTTGACTGCTGGGCAGCAGACGATTTGCATTTTCGACTGCTGGGCAGCAGTCGATTACCATATTCGATTGTTGGGCAGCAGTCGATTACCATATTCGACTGCTGGGCAGCAGTCGATTACCATATTCGACTGCTGGGCAGCAGTCGACTGTGGATGGTCGACTGCTACACAACAGTTGACTGATAAAATCGATTGCTTCCTAACAGTCGACTGTGGATGGTCGACTGCTGGAAGGCAGTCGACCATCTTAGTCGACTGCTATAAGGCAGTCGATTATATCAGTCGACTGCTGGGCAACAGTCGATTGATAAATGCCCAGCAGTCGACTGTGGATGGTTGACTGCCTTCCAGCAGTCGACCAGCCACAGTCGACTGCTGGGCATTTATCAATCGACTGTTGCCCAGCAGTCGACTGATATAATCGACTGCCTTATAGCAGTCGATTTACATAGTCGACTGCTATGAAGTAGTCGATTATATCAGTCGACTGTTGGGCAACAATCGACCATCCACAGTCGACTGTTGTGCAGCAGTCGACTATGCAAATCGACTGCTACAAGGCAGTCGACTGTGGATGGTTGACTGCTACACAACAGTCGATTACCTTGCAGCTTAATTTAGATAAATAATTAGGCACTGCCTAACCCAACCTGCCAACTCATTGGATGCCACCCGAGGGCCCACACTGCGATATCCCTATAAAATCAAGTGTGCTACCCACCATGAGGCCACCTTACCTCGTAGTGATTTTGAGGACCTTGTATGCATCGCATACATTGCCCAAGATCAACTACGGTGTGGGCAATCCATAGGATTGCGATGGCTGGGAGTGGCAAGATACGGGATGCGGGTGGTTCGTCAAGAAGTATGTATTACAATCCCCGACACGCATGGGGCTTGCCGGACGAACCGGACGAATTTACACCCGAGGTGGTTGCAGAGAACACACGAAATGAGGACGATTTGCGCAGTGTTTTACGTCCGATTCAAGGGTTCACTGAATTCTATTGGGTTTGACTGCCTAGGAGACAAGTTGATCGTCACCACCGCGGATACTTGGACGCTCAAGAAAGGCTTACAAAGAAAAACTTTTCCCATGGCACTTGTTTCAGGACCTTAGCGACGTTCTCACGAAGGGGAAAAATCAATTGTATTTTCGGAAAAACTATGGGACCTTGTGGAGGTTCTACCAAACCATAAAACACTCGGTGCATGACGCAATTCATTGGGGGTTCAACCGGTGCACCGCGTACCAAAAGGAATACCGGGTGTATAGAGAGTACACACTTAGGTCGTCAATGTAAGATTTGCCCACGAATATGGTGAGAGCGTAGTATCAAGTTTGTACTTGCACGTATACTTACGTATGTTGTTAAGTTGGAAATGCGCAATATATGAATTCCCGGCAATATTGCGGTGATGTTTTCCGCTTGGTGTGAACTTATAATCATGCCACATGGAATCATTGTCACAGTTATTTGCATCGATACGTGTTTGATTTAAGTGCAAATGCATGTAGATGCAAAGTCCATGGTTTAATTAAATGTTGGTGGCAACCGATTGTGTGGGCAAACATAAGAAATGATCATTGTGCGACACTTGTACATTACTCCCAAAATTGATAGTGAACAATAATTCACTTACAAACATTTCCAAAATCATGGTTTTTCCCGCATTGTGTACAATTCAGTATCAAATAATGCCTCCTAGTCCAACGCCTATCTCACAAACAGTAGCCAACATTCCTAATCCGGCTCCGAATCACTATCCAATGCAATGGGGGGTCCGCGGCTTGAGCTTGCACCGTTCAGATTTGGTGGCCGTAGTGTCCGGCGCCTCGCCTCACGCCTGCTCTCGGTGATGGCCCATAGTTCTTGCGCCGCAGTCTCCCGGTCAGCTTGTGCACGAGCGCGCGCGCGGTCTCCAATGTGCAACCCCCTCGCGACATTCGGATGGCGCAGGACGTCTTGCATGGTGGGGGTAGAGGCCCCGTCACGGATGTCCAAAAGGCCGTTGACGTATTTCACTTATTCATCCGGATTTGGACGTCCACCTCATTGAAGCTACCCTCTTGTGTAACGGCCGCCTGCCTCTCCAGATCGGCCTCAAAACTTGTTGTGTCCAACACGTGTTCCACATCCCAAGTTGTTTCCTCGCCCGGGACCGGTTCCCGTGGCAATACCCCCACTGTCACATTGCCGTTGGAGTCATACACGTATCCGTGGGGGTGAGGACCTGGGACGTATTCACCCGTCTCTCCGGCGTGCCCACCCACAACATGGTACAAAAATGCCCTCAACCCTACGGCCTGAGGAGAGGAGCCGGGGTAAAACTCATGAGCAACCCTTGTGTACATTTCAGGCGTGAAGTTTTTCGGGTAGCCTCGGAGGTCCTTCACATACCTCCGTGCACGCCAGCTATAAGCAGGAGGATCGCCGTATTCTGCGGGCGGCACACCATGGATTATTGTGTATTCAAAATCGGGAGGCATTCCCCATTGCACTCCGAATTGCTCGTACAACCTTCGATGCAGAGGGGCTTGGCACGTAGGACAACGGCGTGTTTGCAACATGTGCGGCAACAAACAATTCGGGTGGACCATGTGACCGCACGACCCAACGATCCATGCGCCTTCGGGTCCCCAAGGATTGGAACAAATGGGGCACATGCTCCCGTCCTTGATCCAATCGGGGACACATGGCCACAACAAGGCTGGTTTGGCCGGGGGTATCACGATCCGGGATGATACTGCGGTATCCCATTGGAATTCATCCTCGGGCCTCTTGGTCCACGCAATACTGGGGTAATGGTCGTCATCGACCGGGAGGTTCTCAGGATACATAAAATCCAATGGCGGCCACGAGGTGAAAAGAAGCCGTCGTTCGGGCCATTGTTCGCCGTGGTCCCTATAGTGGGTCAGCTCGTCCATCAATGTCCTCTCACGCGTGGCGAACATGATAGTGGTTGTGACCATGCCCATGTAGTCGTCCTCCAACAACCGGTTCCTCCTAATGACCCGGTCGTAATCAACCCTCATTGCCTCCAAGTTTGTTGTGGGCGACGGCTCCCGCCCTTGTCCATCACTACCAGACATTGCTTGTGGCATTTGTGGCGCATCAGCCCTCGCAAGTTCAAGGTTGGTCAAACGTGCAATCTCGGCCTTCAACCCTTGGACCTCCTCGGCGTGTGCACGTCGGAACATCTCCAATTCCCGTTCGTGGTCAGATTTGCATTTTGCCAACTCCGCCCTCAACGCCTCCACAACGTCGTTGTCGGCAACTACCAGTGGTGGGGATGGCACCGCCGATGCCATCTCCACGTCAACGGGCGAAGATGGAGGACAAACCAACCGGGAACCATGTGGCGGTGTCACGTGGACCCTTTGTCGCCGGCTAGGTGGTTCAACCGGCAACCCTATGGCAATGTTGTGCTCGTCCATGTTTGACTCGGCGGCCGGTGGAGTCCCCACAATTTGATGATCTGGTCCCGCAAGGAAATCAAAATAAGATCGGACCCTCGGAGGATTCATTGGAGTTTGCCATGCCAATGGAATCGGACGGCCAGCGTTCCGGCCTAGCACGGCACTTGGTATGACCATGACCCGGCGTGCCTGCCTCAAGTCCGGGCTCGTGCGGGGTATGGTGGACCAGTCGATATCCACTCCCAAAATTACCTCCGCGTAGACCATTTGGCATAACCACATTAGCATATGCCCGCGATCAAATTCCCTCGGTGCACCCCACAAGAAATCCCACACCTCCTTGCACCGTTCTCCAAATATTTGATGGCTCACCTCCCTCCATATGCCATAGCGTTGTCTAGACATCCGTTCAGCATTCGCGCTAGGAACGAACATCCTCGTCAAATGGGTCCACTCTACGTACCTTCGGACCGTGCTATACAGCCACATGCCCCTCTCATTTTGCCAGCCGGGATTGGCGAGAATGTTCGGGTCCCGCGCCACCTCCAAATTGATTGGTTGCGGCTTGCCCCTCGGCGCATTGCCGCGTCTTCTAGCGCCTGCCGACCCCGGTGTCGATTGCGGAGTCCCCCCCGGATCCAAATCCCCGCCACGTGGAGGTTCCGGCGGCAAGTTATCTTCGTCTGCCATCGTTGCCCCTAACCCCTAGCTTTGTATGCCTACTATAAAGTAAACCTAATATGGTAGCACTTCCAAAATAAGCGCCACCACCCACAATTTTTTTTCCAATCTGCTAAAACCAAATTAAGGCCGTTCAAAGTTCAAACTACATAATTAGATGTAAACCACTTTCAAAATAAGTGTTCACATATAACAGTTTCCGGTATGGTTCAAAATAACCGCAATGGGGTACAATGTAGACCGTATATATGTGGGTTGCAATACACACATTAGGCAGTTATAGTATATCGTATGTACGTATACGTATTTCAGTACATATGTCCACCTGTAGCCCTCCAGCTCTAATGGCAAGGGTTGATTAACAACCTAGGCCTAAATGGAGGGAGGTGGGAGTGAGGGAATGAGGGAAGTGGGGTCCATATATACCCCAAGGAGGCGTCCTTTCGATTAGACGCCCCCTGGACCAACCCATGGACGCCACGTCTCCATGGGTGTCTCTACGCGACTGCTCGTGAGCAGTCGCACCCCTTCGTCGACTGCTATTAGCAATTGACGAAGAAGGGCAGACGACTGCTGGTGGGCAGTCGCACCCCTTCATCGACTGCTATTAGCAGTCGACTTGAAGGGCAGACGACTGCTCACAAGTAGTCAGGGATTACACGTCACGTCGCGTCACGTCGCGTCACGTCCTGTGACAGCGACGTGACGGCAGACCTGAAAACGTCACGTCCGTTTGGGGGGGGTAAAACAGTTTACCCTGTCGTCACACAGGGTAAACTGTCGTCAACAGTGTCGACTGCTAGTGGGCAGTCGACGAGTTACAGCGACTGCTACTAGGCAGTCGACACACTGAATCGATTGCTAAAGGGCAGTCGTATAGGTGTGTCGACTGCTGACGGCAGTCGAATTTCCATGTCGACTGCTCAAGAGCAGTCGACTACCATAACTAGTCGACTGCTAATAGCAGTCGACTTGGCTTGTCGACGGCTCTTGGGCAGTCGACATGGAAATTCGACTGCTATTAGCAGTCGACGACAGGCGGGCGACTGCTTGTGAGCAGTCGTCTGCCCTTCAAGTCGACTGCTATTAGCAGTCGACTTGGACTGTCGACTGCCCAACTGCAGTCGACAACCCAAATCGATTGCTAATAGCAGGCGACAAAGTCCGGACGACTGCTGGTGGGCAGTCGCACCCCTTCGTCGACTGCTAATAGCAGTCGACGAAGGGATGCGACTGCCCACCAGCAGTCGTCTGCCCTTCTTCGTCGACTGCTATTAGCAGTCGACTTGGACAGTCGACTGCCCAACTGCAGTCGACAACCCTCGTCGACTGCTAATAGCAGTCGACAAAGTGCGGACGACTGCTGGTGGGCAGTCGCACCCCTTCGTCGACTGCTATTAGCAGTCGACGAAGGGATGCGACTGCTTACAAGCAGTCGTCTGCCCTTCAAGTCGACTGCTATTAGCAGTCGACGAAGACAGTCGACTGCCCAACTGCAGTCGACAACCCAAGTCGACTGCTAATAGCAGTCGACAAAGTGCGGACAACTGCTGGTGAGCAGTCGCACCCTATGGTCGACTGCTATCAGCAGTCGACTTCAATGGGTTGCGACTGCTCGTGAGCAGTCGCACCCCATGGTCGACTGCTAATAGCAGTCGACGAAGGGGTGCGACTGCTCACGAGCAGTCGCGTAGAGACACCCATGGGCATGTGGCGTCCATGGGTTGGTCCAGGGGGCGTCTAATCGAAAGGACGCCTCCTTGGGGTATATATGGACCCCACTTCCCTCATTCCCTCACTCCCACCTCCCTCCATTTGGGCCTAGGTTGTTAATCAGCCCTTGCCATTTGGAGATAGAGGTGAGCTGGAGGGCTACTGGTGGACATACGTACTGAAATACGTATACGGTGCATACGATATACTGTTATTGCCTAACGTGTGTATTGCAACCCACCTACATACGGTCTACATTGTACCCCATTGCGGTTAGTTTGAACCATACCGGAAATTGTTATATGTGAACACTTATTTTGAAAGTGGTTTAAATCTAATTATGTAGTTTGAACTTTGAACGGCCTTAATTTGGTTTTAGCAGATTGGAAAAAAAATTGTGGGTGGTGGCGCTTATTTTGGAAGTGCTACCATATTAGGTTTACTTTATAGTAGGCATACAAAGCTAGGGGTTAGGGGCAACGATGGCAGACGAAGATAACTTGCCGCCGGAACCTCCACGTGGCGGGGATTTGGATCCGGGGGGGACTCCGCAATCGACACCGGGGTCGGCAGGCGCTAGAAGACGCGGCAATGCGCCGAGGGGCAAGCCGCAACCAATCAATTTGGAGGTGGCGCGGGACCCGAACATTCTCGCCAATCCCGGCTGGCAAAATGAGAGGGGCATGTGGTTGTATAGCACGGTCCGAAGGTACGTAGAGTGGACCCATTTGACGAGGATGTTTGTTCCTAGCGCGAATGCTGAACGGATGTCTAGACAACGCTATGGCATATGGAGGGAGGTGAGCCATCAAATATTTGGAGAACGGTGCAAGGAGGTGTGGGATTTCTTGTGGGGTGCACCGAGGGAATTTGATCGCGGGCATATGCTAATGTGGTTATGCCAAATGGTCTACGCGGAGGTAATTTTGGGAGTGGATATCGACTGGTCCACCATACCCCGCACGAGCCCGGACTTGAGGCAGGCACGCCGGGTCACGGTCATACCAAGTGCCGTGCTAGGACGGAACGCTGGCCGTCCGATTCCATTGGCATGGCAAACTCCAATGAATCCTTTGAGGGTCCGATCTTATTTTGATTTCCTTGCGGGACCAGATCATCAAATTGTGGGGACTCCACCGGCCGCCGAGTCAAACATGGACGAGCACAACATTGTCATAGGGTTGCCGGTTGAACCACCTAGCCGGCGACAAAGGGTCCACGTGACACCGCCACATGGTTCCCGGTTGGTTTGTCCTCCATCTTCGCCCGTTGATGTGGAGATGGCATCGGCGGTGCCATCCCCACCACTGGTAGTTGCCGACAACGACGTTGTGGAGGCATTGAGGGCGGAGTTGGCAAAATGCAAATCTGACCACGAACGGGAATTGGAGATGGTCCGACGTGCACACGCCGAGGAGGTCCAAGGGTTGAAGGCCGAGATTGCACGTTTGACCGACCTTGAACTTGCGAGGGCTGATGCGCCACAACTGCCGCAAGCAATGTCTGGTAGTGATGGACAAGGGCGGGAGCCGTCGCCCACAACAAACTTGGAGGCAATGAGGGTTGATTACGACCGGGTCATTAGGAGGAACCGGTTGTTGGAGGACGACTACATGGGCATGGTCACAGCCACTATCATGTTCGCCACGCGTGAGAGGGCATTGATGGATGTCGCGGCCCACTTTTACTTAAAGTTCTTAAGTAACCTTACTTTACGTTTAAAAGATAGGTTTGACAAAGTAAAAGATCATAAATTAAGCACTTTATAGATAGATTGTTAGGTGTGCTATTTAGAATCGAGTAGAAAGAGTTGAATCCTTAAAGTAGCTAAAACCATTAAATTAGTTTAGTGTTAAGGTTTCCATTTTCGGCTTGGGAACCTTAGAGCGGGCCGCAACCGCCATGGCGACCCAAACTCGGAAGCGGACCGCGGAGAAGCAGGTAGCCCTCCGCAAGGTGCACGTGGTCACCCCCTCCGACCGTGAGGAGAACAACGAGTTGGAGGCGGATTTGAGACGCATGGGCTGCCTCGGATTGTGGGAGAAATCGTGGAGAGTGCGGAGTGAGGATATGGTGAGGGAACTGGTCACCGGGGAGGTGGACCGCGTTTACGCTTCCACCATCCGGGGCCGACCGGATAGGTGGAATGCGGAACTTTGGAGTGGCGTTTACGGGTTCAAACCGGGAGGGGAAGGCATGGCCACTAAACGAGAGGATTGTACGAGGGATAAATTCTCCTCTAGGTTGGACCCTAAGTATGGCTACTTTGTGAAGGATTGTAAAAACGAGAGGGAAAGGAGGATGTTAGCTTTTCTTGTGCCTATCTTTAGTCCGGAGAAGCCCTATAACATCACTCTTACTCTCGCCACCACCTTGCTTCTTGCGTACTCTGAGAAGAAGGTGGTGGATTGGAGAAGCATCATCGGAGAGTTGGTGCACAAGTTGGCAACCAACACCAAACGCGGCCACCCTTCTTACATTGGGCCTTTTCTCTTCCACCTTTACGCACACGGAAACCTACTCACTGACGAAGAGGAAAACCAATGGACGTCGCACCAATTCATGCGGGAACTCCAGACTACCGATTCGGAGCCGGAGATGGGCCACGAGGGTCCGAAGGAGGAAGACATAGTGGAGTTGAGCAGTGGAGAGCGGCCTGCGACCAAGAAGCGGAAACTCATGTTGGGGAATCGTGCGACGCGGACCAAGTCCGCCACCAAACCCGGAGGAGGTGGAACCTCCACCTTTCCCTTGGAGGACAATCCGGTGGACTCCATTATCCGCGACTTGGAGGGAGTACGGTCCCGGATTGTGGACTATGAGCTGCAAATGCACCAAGTAGGGGAATTGGTGGGCAACCCGCCGCGGGAGAGTTTGTTTGCCGCAATAAAGGAGGCCATCCAAGATCCGCGCCGGTTGCGGAAGCTGGAGAGTAAGGTGGACCACCTTACTGCGGAAAAGCGGAAGACCGAGGAGCGAGTGCGGAAGTTGGAGGCGGAGCGAGAGAAGCTCCTTAAGCGGGTAAAGGATACCACTCTCACGGTACAAAAATTGAGTGATATGGTAGAAATCCCGGGGAACGTGTGGTGGAAAGCCAAGATGTTCGACGCGGAATTGAAGAACGCGGGCCACGTTTCCGGGTCGAAGATGGTTACTTTCATCATGGATCAAGGGAGTAAGATGGACGCATCTTTGAGAGCAATGAAGGCCCTCATTGCTAGCTGCACGGAGTTGTTTCCCGACGTAGTTGAGTCATCGGGGGAAGGGGAGTCCTCATCGGGCTACTCGGACTTGACCCCTCATGACATGGTGCAAATTCAAGGTGCCGCGGTAGAAGGTGGAAACCCACATGCGGAAGAGGTGGACCAGGTGGAGGACATCACGGCGCTCACGGTCCCGCCGGTTTCCGCCACCGAGGTGGTGGTTCTCAATGCCACCCCAGTTTCCGCCACGGTTGGAGAGGAAACCCGGGATGATTGCCACATGGCCGAGGTGACAACACCGAGCCTTGCCACGGACTTCCAAGTGGTTGCCCGGGATCCGCCGCCACTTGCAATTCTTGCTCCGGGATTTCCGCCGGGCAACCAACTGTCCGCACCACTGGCACCGGATGTTGCGGGGACGGCGGACCACGTGGGAGTGATTCTCGGACCCGATGGACACGAGGTGTCAGTGCCACCACCACGTGCTCCATCTTTGGCAATTGACAGCGAGGAGCGGAAGCAAAATAAGAAGGAAGCCAAGTTGAAGAAGCGGAAGGATAAGGAGTAGATTTTAGTTAGGATTCCATTTTGGTTTGTTTTGGGCAAGTAGTTAGGTGGCCCCGAGTTGTGTGCTTTGTCATTTTCTTTGTTTAGGGCCTGACCTCTCAATGAGGTGGATTGTCAGGATTGCCACGTGGCCCGCGATTTCCAGCATGGAAACCATGGCATGTGGGTGTTAGTTTGGTTTTAAAGGGAGAACACTTCGGTGTTTCTCTCATCATTTTGCAATGCAAGTGTTCTTTTGTTCAATTCAGACCTTATGCTTCACTTCACCTTCGGTATGAGTTGAGTCTTAAGTCCATGTGTAATGCAAGTGGTCCCTCCTTTCCGTACTTGAGGTTTCCGAGTTTTCCGCCATTCCCTATCACTGTGTAGGTTAGTTAGGTTAGTATTCCGTGATAGGACAGGGGGTCAGTAACACCCCAAGGTGCGTGTGGTTAAAACGCCCCTGTGTGAGCAGGTGATGGGCGGAGGAATCTTAAGCACGGAAAGGCGGAAATGATTGGACGAGCAAGGGGAAAGAACCCCACCGTGGGGTTGTTGGGCAAGGGGAGTTCCGCACACACGGTAGGTTCTTCCCCACTTACTCCGTCCAACTAGGGACCGACAATGAGTAGCAGTGGATAGACATGTCCAATAGTAGGGGGAGGGTTCTGGTTTACGCCTTCCGCTTGCCGTGACCTGGAGGTGGATCACACCGATCAGCAGTAACGGAATGGTCTAGAACACTCATGCACCTGCCGCGACTGGCGCTTGGTTCCCACCGCGGATGGTAGGCGTGGTAGCCCCATCCCTATGTTAGCCCCGCCGTCACGGAAATCAACAGACCTTAGGTCCTATCTTGTGTGACCGGTGGAGCAGCACAAGCTACCCATTGTGAAGATAGGACGCGGATGTTGCGTTTCCACCTCTCTCGAGGGAGGATTCGGTTTCCGCGTGTGGTATAGTGGAAACTGTGCCATCACGGAAAGCGGATCATGCTGGTTTTGTAGACCCAAAACTTCCTCCACCTTTTCCCCCGTCAAAGGGGGTGGCACGCGTCGGATACTTGAGTGGGACTCCTTCCCAAGGGAGGGCTGCCCCCATCATAACACCAATCTAAGGGAATAGTAGTTAGGCGGAGGAAGTGGAGATAGGGAGACAACCCTAAGAAATCAACCCAAAGGGCGAGATCCTGATGAACAACTACCAAGTCTCTCTGAGCATTCTAGCCTAAAACACTAGAATTATTGTCCTTGTGACACGGTCAAAAATCTAGCGGATAGTGGAAATACAAGTCAAATCCGCTACCTCTATCGCGGAAACCTTATCCCGGAAGTCATGACCCGTAATAAGGAATCTTAGAATGGAGTGTATATAGTTGTTATACTATGGATTCGGGACGCTGAGTCTATTGTTGTTACTACTCTATGGTGGGAGCTTGTCCATACTTTGTTTTGTGTTCCCTACTTCGGTCCACTACCGGGAAGGCGGAAATTTTCGTGCTATGATTTCCGTAATATCCCGGATTTCTTAATCCGATTTGTGTTATCTTAGTTTATGGTGTTTCTTGTGTGTGTGTGTGTTCATCAACGATTTCCTCTCTCTTGTCTTGTAAACGACCGCAGGTTCTTCGTGGGAACGAACTCGGCGCGGTTTTGACGTTTTCCGCGTTAATTAGGTTAATTAACTGAATACGTTACCACCGTGCTACGACAATGGACGAGCTGACACACTATAGGGACCACGGCGAACAGTGGCCCGAACGACGGCTTCTTTTTACCTCGTGGCCGCCATTGGATTTCATGTATCCTGAGAACCTCCCGGTCGATGACGACCATTACCCCAGTATTGCGTGGACCAAGAGGCCCGAGGATGAATTCCAATGGGATACCGCAGTATCATCCCGCATCGTGATACCCCCGGCCAGACCAGCCTTGTTGTGGCCATGCGTCCCCGATTGGATCAAGGACGGGAGCATGTGCCCCATTTGTTCCAATCCTTGGGGACCCGAAGGCGCATGGATCGTTGGGTCGTGCGGTCACATGGTCCACCCGAATTGTTTGTTGCCACACATGTTGCAAACACGCCATTGTCCTACGTTCCAAGCCCCTCTGCATCGAAGGTTGTACGAGCAATTCGGAGTGCAATGGGGAATGCCTCCCGATTTTGAATACACAATAATCCATGGTGTGCCGCCCGCAGAATACGGCGATCCTCCTGCTTATAGCTGGCGTGCACGGAGGTATTTGAAGGACCTGCGAGGCTACCCGACAAACTTCACGCCTGAAATGTACACAAGGGTTGCTCATGAGTTTTACCCCGGCTCCTCTCCTCAGGCCGTAGGTTTGAGGGCATTTTTGTACCGTGTTGTGGGTGGGCATGCCGGAGAGACGGGTGAATACGTCCCAGGTCCTCACCCCCACGGATACGTGTATGACTCCAACGGCAATGTGACAGTGGGGGTATTACCACGGGAACCGGTCCCGGGCGAGGAAACAACTTGGGATGTGGAACACGTGTTGGACACAACAAGTTTTGAGGCCGATCTGGAGAGGCAGGAGGCCGTTACACAAGAGGGTAGCTTCAATGAGGTGGACGTCCAAATCCGGATGAATGAGTGGAAATACGTCAACGGCCTTTTGGACATCCGTGACGGGGCCTCTAGCCCCACCATGCAAGACGTCCTGCGCCATCCGAATGCCGCGAGGGGGTTGCAAATTGGAGACCGCGCGCGCGCTCGTGCACAAGCTGACCGGGAGACTGCGGCGCAAGAACTATGGGCCATCACCGAGAGCAGGCGTGAGGCGAGGCGCCGGACACTACGGCCACCAAATCTGAACGGTGCAAGCTCAAGCCGCGGACCCCCCATTGCATTGGATAGTGATTCGGAGCCGGATTAGGAATGTTGGCTAGTGTTTGTGAGCAACGACGCTACCGTGTGAGCGGTGGGACGCGAGCGGTGAGCGGTGAGCAGAAAAAAGTCAACGCTTTCCAATTATAGTAATAAAATTTCTAAATTTAGATAATAAAAATAGAAAAAATCGTGGGACCTCTTTTTTTAGTAAAAACGTTGGACCTATTTCCGTGCAAATTTTGAGGGCTTTAAGGACAGAGACTTGGTTTTAGGGTACCTTTCAGAGAGACTAGTTGACATGATCTAAATAAACCAGGGAACTTTTGACTGTCCACATTATGGTGAGAGCCGCTTAATCATAGGCTATGGTCACAACGTAAGAGAAAATTCTAAGTCAAAAAATTCAAGCATTCAAGCAAAGTAGCAAAACTCGTACTGTTCAATAACATCTAAAACTACCGTTGGAAGAAGAGACCCATAAATATTTAGAAACCTTTATAGATATGTAGAAACGAATACAATTCACATCATGTAGATAAAGATAGGTGTGATATATCAACGATATTTTCGGAAAACGTGCACTCATACTATGGTATACTCAACGCAATAAGAAATACTTAGCGAGAACTTATAAATAAGGGGGGGCAGCCTAGCTCCTATAGGTATCCACGCTAAGGTCCCACATGCTTCATGATGCCACTTTCGAGGAGGTGCTTCACTTCATTGAAACTAAGGCTCGGAGCATGGATGAAAGTTTCTTGGTATTGATCCAAGTTGCAGGTGACACGGAAGATGAAGTACAAGTGCTTGCAGTTTACCCAAGTGCGCCGCTTCCCAAGTGCTCTTGCTGACATCTCCACGAAATCCGGGCATGTGCACGACGGGAAGGTGCTGATAGTGATACGGTACTCTTCAACCTTAGCCTTCTTTCGGGACTGGAAGAGAATGATGCACCCGATCCCTGGATGAGGTATCATTGTGACGGAGGTAATTTGTCCGTCGACGTTGAGGGCTGACTCCCACTTGTTGCGTTGTTGGACGCATGGTCCGTTGTTACTGCGTCGGATCTTCTTTCCAAACCTGAGCGTAGGGTATTGATCGGCTTGGGCCGGGGTAGGGAGTTCGGCCATGGATGAGGCAACATTGGAGGAGTCGCCGAAGAGTCTTCTGGGTGACACATCTTGACGCTGCTGAAGTTGGAATCCCCCTTCTTCAAGGGCCAGAACCTCCTGGAGAGTGAGGTTTGTCCCAGTGAGGACAGGCCAGACGTCCGGGACATCCGGACGGTGCTGCACCCACTTCCTCCTAGTGCCTTTGACACATCTCTCAATGTCGTCGTTGCAGAAGAAGAACTGTGTCAAGAATTCCTCGTTCTTCTTGTAGTCGCGCATGTAGCCGGTGTATGTAGGAGCTGGAGTATTTTTACCATGCCGAACGATCTTCTGGGTGCACTTGGTCTTTGTGCGAGCTTGCATGGCGAAGCAGGCCTTGGCGGAAGTCTTGGGTAGTCTAGAAATGTGCCACTTGGAGACATCGCAGTGGGTCTCTTGAATGTTATTGACGTGGGTGACCCGTTGTGGAATCGATTTCTCGGGGGATTGTGTTAGGGGCAGGGTTGATGGTGTGGCGGAATCAGTACGGGCCTTGGTTGACCTAGTGCTCACTCGTGGATGAGAGAAGCTGACCTTGTCGGGTCTATGTGAATCTTGATCAGAACCAGGGGGCATATCAAGTTTGCGCTTTGTGGTGCCAAAGACCTCCTCTCCTTCGAGTTGGGGTTTGCGGGTGCACCAATGCTTTGCTCCAGGCATGTGCTCGAGTGCTGCAACAATTCTCTTGGCGTCACCGGATCGTTGTGCAACACGAAGGCGGAGTTCTTCTTTTCCTGGGCCAGTACCAGAGCGATCACCCTTCAAGTAGGCGTAGTAGTTCGTACATTGCATGAACGCCCTCACGAAATCATCCACGGTCGCAACATATAGATCAGAGCCACGGTTTCCAGACTGCTGAAGCCATTTGTTATGGACTGTCTCAGAGAGGTTGCAAGATGGCATCTCTGCCAACTCAGAATCTGTGAAATTCTGAGAGAAGTCAATGAAATGTAGTGAGTACGCTTTGCACAAAAACAGGCTAAAAGCCTAAACTGACACCAAAAACCCAAAAAAAACCAAAAAAACCAAAAAAAATCCAAGAAATAAGTTGACACCAAAAAGCGAAATAGAAAGTGGGTGGGTACTCACTAGTTGCATGAAACCACCCCATTGACGGCCCGGGGAGTGCACTTAATGCTAAGACTAGGAATCACGTGAGTGCGTACTTTCGACCCCCTATGTATGTACTAAAAAATCATTTAAAATTTGTTAAAATAATATGAAGTTGTTAAACACAATCTAAAGTTCTTGTTGTATAAATTTCAAAAAAATACTCACTTGTAAATATTTTTAAATTGATTTTTGAAGCGAAAAACAACACATTTCAGTTCAAACTTCTATAATTTTTTTTAATAAGATTTTAAAAACTTTTGGTCCTGAAATTTACACCAAATGATAGATATATACGTAATGATTTAGCACCTAAAAAATCTTAATTTAAAAACTATTTCAAGGTCAAGTACATAGGGGGGTATGCTATTAAAACGCACTCACGTGTATTCCTAGTCTTAGCATTAAGTGCACTCCCCGGGATTGACGGTAACGAAAATGCCAGAATGCAAGCCATGTATCAAGGTCCTTGATTCCTTCCTCGGATGCAGCTCCAGAGGAAAGCCACCAAGCCCGGATGACAAGATAACGGGACTCGGATTGCTCGGGAGTCTTGGCATCCTTGTACTGCTTGCATAACAACTTGTGTTGCTGTTGGAGGTCGGGCTTGATGTGGGCGGCGGTGTGGCGCTCCATAGACACTGTCCAATGCAATAGACATGTCCTCTCGCGAGACTCCATAGGAACCTTGGGATCACCACTGCCATAGATAATCCTAACTGCATTCCAATTTGCTTGTGCACTGTCCGCCATGAACCCTTTGAAGTTAACTTTAGCAATGCCATGTCTGTGCATAACTTCATTGAGCCCATGCCAAAGAAGGCTTTGCGCCGTGACATCCTCAGACTGCATATCACATACTGCAATAGTCATAACCCGGCAGTAGGCCGAGTCATAGACATGGCAAGCCATGGTTGTCCACCCCTTGACACGCTTGACATGGTCAAACATGACCCAAGCATCCTGCAAATCACCGTGTGGTTGCATTCTCTTGACAAGGTCAACTCCAGACCCAGGGCCCACCTCGGACATTTTGAACACATAGACTTTCTCCAACAGCTTTCCCTGGCCTGGGAATTTGTTTTCTTGCACATAGGGCCAACTGCTATGACCTCTCAGTCCGGTGATGCTATCAATGATCCCCCCTCGCCCAATGCGCTTGAAGGAAGTGACTGTGTTTCGAATACTCGGGGTGCTGAGGTGTTGGTACCTGTCCATGACAAACTTCATGGACTCCAGGTCCATAACTTTATTGGGATCAGATCCCGTGCGTAGAAGATACTTGGCCAGGAACTCTTTACTTGCAGCCAAGGCAATCGCAGAGTTGGTGGCGGTGGGAGTCCTCTCAACTTCTCTACCAATGAGATCATGAATTTCGACCTTAGACACTCTACAGACACCTTGCGAAACGGGGTGATGGTGATGACCCATATGGATGCATGCACGGGTCATGACACCTTTGCCAAGAACATAGTACATCTTAGCTTGGCAAGTATCAAGACAGTAGGGTGGTGTCTTACAGACCTTACAAACGAGAGAAGACCCAACTGGGGGATCAGCTCCTGCGGAGAAGGGTGAGGCGGTACAACCTTCCCATTCGGTCTCGTTGACGTCAGTGGCCCGATTGGGGCGGTTGAGGTAATCACAGCCCTCGTTAATACAACGGAGATGGCCAACACAACATGAGAACCGGAAGGTCAAGCCGAGATCATTGGTAATATTAGACGTCTTTGTCCTGCACCAAGCATGACCGTCGAAACGCTTGTCCATTCCGAACATGAGTCTAGCATGGGAATGGGGAGCATCAGCTCCCAGAGGAGGGAACTCAAAGATGACGTCGCCGTGGACGACACTTGTATGTGAGCGTAGAGCGGAGAGCGGAGAGCGGAGAGCGGAGATTTGGAGAGCGGAGAGCGTAGAAGATATAATAATAGCAAACTTGAAATGCCAAAAAAAGACATTTGTAAATATAGACTGGAATATACCTGGAATATTCTTGAATCTGCCAAATATAGTAAAAAAGGGACCTATTTCCGTGGAGGGTAAAGGCCCGGAATTTGGAATGGTCTCATTAAGTTTGGAAACCGTGAGGTGGTTGAATTATTAAAACCAAGGATGATCACAAGAAAAAATCAATGAAAATTGATTTTCGGAGATTGGTATAATTGAAGAATGAGTCAATCAAAATACAAAGGAATCAAAATAATTAACTTCCTTTGTTTGGATTCATCACTTTTCTCTTTGTCTTATATGTGAGTCAACTCTATAGCTTGGACTTTAGCAATTATTGTGTGTGGCCGAATAGATTATATATTGGACTCTTACCCAACATCATTGTATATACACTTGCATACAATGGGTGATGAAAGAGATATGTTTGCTGGATTAGGATGGGAGAAGGAAATAAGGAGTCTAGCAGATCCTCATATTCCGGTTAATTTATCGCCGGAATTTTCGTTTGCTGCTGGAAATCGAAGTAGTGATGACTATGACCTGACTCCATTTTCGCAGTCTACACAAGCATGGAGGTGGAGGACACGGGAGGAGCAAAAACAACGCGAGCAAAAAGAAAAGAGGCAAGAAGATGTGCCGGAGAAGGACGCTGATTTGGATGAAGACAAATCGAACGAGACGGAGGAGGAGGTGAAGGTTATAGGGGAATCTTCGAAGTCTCTTTCATTTCGCGAACGGATGAGGGGAATGACGCCGCATCATCTTCCGCTAAAGGAACGAATGAAAGATAAGACAGTTTCTTATATGGATTTGCTTCGACCGGGTCCACCTCCCTCGGATTCATCCAAGAAGTATGCAAAACGGAAATAGAGTTGATAGACATAGGAAGCATTGTAATCATACCTTTAGTATATCAATAAATTATTGCAATTGGTTTCGGCGGTGACGGTTCTTGGAAAGGAGGGATCTGGAAGAGATAAGAGTACCCAAAATGTAGTGAACCATGAAAGGGACATGGTTGAAAGAGGTGTGTCCAAATTCGATGACTCGAATTTGGCCACACCTCTTTCAACCATGCTCCTTTCATAGTTCACTACATTTTGTGTACTCTATGCGGAGTAGAGCTACAGATGAAGAGTCACTTCAATGCGCTGGAGGCCGAAGAGAAACGTCATGTATCTTAAATTGTTGATGCTTGAATGTGTATCCAGATAATTTAGGCAGTCTTGTAAATATATATTTTCTGCCTAAGCTGGTAGGAAGCATTGTAATACACAATTTTGAAGTAAATAAAAATAATCATTGAGATTATACCTTTATTATATCAATCAATTATTGCTTCACAAGATGTCCAGAAATGGACACAAATATCATAGCCTAATGTAGTGCTAGGCTGAGAGGAATTCTAGGAAGTTGAATGTGTCAAGAGACCTCCCTCCATGATGAGTTTGACCTCATTGAAGCTAAATGTCGGGGCGTGTATGAACAAATTTACATCCGCATCCAAATTAGAAACCTTGACGTAGATGTAATACAGATGCTTACAATTCATATAAGAATTCCGTTTGCGGCCGAACTTGGAAATCATATCCAAGAAGTATGGGCAGTTGCATTCTGGAAGAGAACTCACTGTGACTTGGTAGATGGGTGGCTGCGGTTCTGACTTGGACTGCAGTGTGATAATGCAACCAAATCCCGGTTGAGGGATCATAGTTAACTTGAGAACAGTAGCATGCATAGCTTCAGCAGATGCCACCATCTGCCTCTGCTTTGCGGAAGGAGCGCTACTGGATCGCCGAACAAGTTTGGACAATCTTGTCGTAGGGATGGCGTCGGGGTTTTCTGGAACACGGATTCGAGACATATCCAGCGGGGTCGCAGAGTTGGTGAAGAGTCGAGACGGTGTGATGCGCTCCTTTGGTGGGAGTTGAAAACCTGCGTTCTCAAGCGCGAAGATCTCCGAGCGGGTGAGGTTGGTACCAATCTTCACGGGCCAGATTGGGGGGATAGGAGGCTTCTGGTCATTAGCAGAGAACGGCATGACCCATTTCCGACGAGGGCCCTTGACGCAACGCTCGATGTCGTCTGGGCAAAAGACAAAGTCTGTGCGCTTCATAGATTGGAGTTTGTAATGATGCCACATACCGGTGTAGGTGGGCGCAGGGACGCTCTTGTTATTGGTGACGATTCTTGCGGTGCATTTTTTTTTCGTGCCCGCATGATTAGCCCAACAAGACTTTCCAGAGGTATAGGGTATGCGGGCAATATGCCAAAGAGAGACATCTACTTTGGTTTCTTGCACTGCGGTGACACGCTGGAAACCAAGTCCTGCAGGTGAAGGCACTTGAACCTCTTGTACAGAGGGGGAAGACTCCTCAATGATAGTAGGCAGTGTTTCAGGTTGAGAGCGAGTGACTCGCTTAGCAGGGGGAGGGCGAGAGAAGTTCACTGTATCGGGACGGTGGGTCTCGCCATCATCACCAATTGGAGTGTCGGGTCTTCGCTTCTGCGATCCAAACACCTCGGCGCCCTCAAGGTGGGGATCGCGAGTGCAAAACTCTTCCCCACCGGGCATTTCAAGCAAGACCTTCTGCAACACTGTCGGGTCGCCAGTACGCTGAGCTCGACGTTGAGCACCTCTCAGCTTTAGTTCTTCTTTGCTTGGACCATCACCGCCACTTCCACCTTTAAGGAATTGGTAGTATGCCACAACCTGTAAGAAGGCGCGAATGTAGTCGTCAACCGTAGCCACGTATAAATCTCCACCCTTGTTGCCGGAGGCTTGAAGCCACTTGTTGTGGACAGACTCCGCAAGATTGCAGGACGGCATCTCGGCCAACTGGTCTTGGGTTAAAACCTTTTCCTGAATGGACAAATCAAGTATTAATATAAATGTACACAGAGAGGAAAACGAAGCCAAGAAAAACCAATAATGAATTATGACGGAGATGTACCAATTCCATGAAACCACCCCATTGAAGGTAGCGGAAGTGCCAGAAAGCAAGCCAGAGCTGAAGATGCTTGAGACCGTCTTCACTTGTACAATTGGATGAAGCCCACCAAGCTTTGATAGCTAGGTACCTAGTCTCCGCCTCTTGCATAGATGAGGCATTTCGATATTGAAGGCAAAGGTGTCTATGTTGGTCTTGCAACTCATGCTTTATATACGATTTCGTATGTTTCTCGAGCGATTGTTTCCAATGAAAAAAACAAGTGCGCTCACGACCCTCCATTGGAACTTTGGGATCTCCAGAACCATACACAGTGCGAACAGCGTTCCAATTGGCTTGGGCACTGTCGGCCATGAAGCCTATAAAGTTTGGATGTGGGATACCGTGGCGGGCCATGACGTGGTTGAGGTTCTGCCAGAAGAGAACTTGGGCATCCTTATCCTCCGATTGGAAATCACAGCATGAAATGGTCATGACCCGTTGATAAGTCCCATCGTATACATGAGCGGCCATGGTGGTCCACCCTTTGACCCGCTTCACGTGATCGGACATCATCCACGCATTCTCGAGGTCCCCCCCCGGTTGCATCCGACGAACCAAATCCACACCACTTCCAGGACCAACCTCGGACATCTTGAAGACGAACACCTTGTCTGTATCGTCACCTTGTCCTGGGAATTGGTTGCGTTGGACGTAAGCCCAATTGCTAACGCCCCGGAGCTTTGCGATGCCATCCATAACCCCGAACCTCCTCAAATATTTGAAGGAGGTAACCTTAGAGCGAAGGTTAGGGGAATTTAACTCTCTACAACTTTCGAACACAGGTTCGAGCTCTTTCAAGGAGAGGAGACGTTGCGTGACATTATCGCCAGAAAGAAGGAACTCACCAACAATGTCCTTGCTGGCTTCAAGCACGATCTTGCTGTGAGTGGCTTGAGGCATACGCTCAACATGCTCCTCGATAAGTGCATTGATACGCTTCCGACTGTCTCTGCAGTCTCCAACCTTCACTGGGTGTTGATGAGTACCGATATGAATGCAGGCTCTTTGAGAAGACTCCTTCCCATGGACGTAGAAGATTTTGGCATCGCACAGAGCAATGCATTTGGGGGGTTGTTTGCAGATCCTGCAGACAAGAGTAGATCGGGATGGCACAATGCCAGAGAGAGGGAAAGGATCTTTAGTGAAACCCTCAAATTCCGTGTCATTAACCTTAGAGGTACAATGGGCGCGTTGAAGGTAATCACAACTAGGGTTTTGGCATTGGAGGTGGCCAACACAGGCAGAGGAACGAAAAGCAAGGCCAACGTCGTTGGTAATGTTGGTGGTTTGAGTCTTGGTCCAAACATGGCCATTGCGCTATACTTAGTCTTGGCCAATCCAAGTAGGGTTTGGGTGAGAGAATGTGTTAGAACAACCAAAAAGGTAGGTGCATGGAGGAATACTTTCGGCCTTTGGTTAGGCTAGTGGATAAGGAGCATTCGGATGAGAAGGAGAGTTGGAGGTGCTCTCGGCCATCTCAAGTTTGAGGTGCTCCCAGCCATTTCAGGTTTTGAGGCACTCTCGGCCATTTCAGGTTATACTAGGATATGTGTATGAATGTGCAAAGAGGCGAGGCCTCATTCTAGAGTGCAAAATTTGATTTCAGAATATTGAATATATGTTTGGATTTGAGGCACTCTCGGCCATTTCAGATTATGCTAGGGTATGTGAACGAGTTGTGGGAAGAGGCCTCGGATCCGAGGCCTCATTCTAGAGTGCACAAACTGATTTCTTAACGGGGGCTAATATGATGATTTTGAGGCCCTCTCGGCCATTTCAGGTTATGCTAGGGTATTTGTATGACTTGTGGGAAGAGGCCTCGGATCCGAGGCCTCATTCTAGAGTGCACAAACTGATTTCTTAAGGGGGGCCAATATGATGATTTTGAGGCCCCCTCGGCCATTTCAGGTTATGCTAGGGTATTTGTATGAATGTGGGAAGAGGCCTCGGATCCGAGGCCTCATTCTAGAGTGCACAAACTGATTTCTTAAGGGGGGCCAATATGATGATTTTGAGGCCCGCTCGGCCATTTCAGGTTATGCTAGGGTATTTGTATGAGTTGTGGGAAGAGGCCTCGGATCCGAGGCCTCATTCTAGAGTGCACAAACTGATTTCTTAAGGGGGCCAATATGATGATTTTGAGGCCCTCTCGGCCATTTCAGGTTCTGATAGGCTAAGTGTATGACTTGTGGGAAGAGGCCTCGGATCCGAGGCCTCATTCTAGAGTGCACAATCTGATTTCTTAAGGGGGGCTAATATGATGATTTTGAGGCCCCCTCGGCCATTTCAGGTTCTGATAGGCTAAGTGTATGACTTGTGGGAAGAGGCCTCGGATCCGAGGCCTCATTCTAGAGTGCACAAACTGATTTCTTAAGGGGGGCCAATATGATGATTTTGAGGCCCTCTCGGCCATTTCAGGTTCTGATAGGCTAAGTGTATGACTTGTGGGAAGAGGCCTCGGATCCGAGGCCTCATTCTAGAGGGCACAATCTGATTTCTTAAGGGGGGCTAATATGATGATTTTGAGGCCCCCTCGGCCATTTCAGGTTATGCTAGGGTATTTGTATGAGTTGTGGGAAGACGCCTCGGATCCGAGGCCTCATTCTAGAGTGCACAAACTGATTTCTTAAGGGGGGCCAATATGATGATTTTGAGGCCCTCTCGGCCATTTCAGGTTCTTATAGGCTAAGTGTATGACTTGTGGGAAGAGGCCTCGGATCCGAGCCCTCATTCTAGAGTGCACAATCTGATTTCTTAAGGGGGGCCAATATGATGATTTTGAGGCCCTCTCGGCCATTTCAGGTTATGCTAGGGTATTTGTATGAGTTGTGGGAAGAGGCCTCGGATCCGAGGCCTCATTCTAGAGTGCACAAACTGATTTCTTAAGGGGGGCCAATATGATGATTTTGAGGCCCTCTCGGCCATTTCAGGTTCTTATAGGCTAAGTGTATGACTTGTGGGAAGAGGCCTCGGATCCGAGGCCTCATTCTAGAGTGCACAATCTGATTTCTTAAGGGGGGCTAATATGATGATTTTGAGGCCCTCTCGGCCATTTCAGGTTATGCTAGGGTATTTGTATGAGTTGTAGGAAGAGGCCTCGGATCCGAGCCCTCATTCTAGAGTGCACAATCTGATTTCTTAAGGGGGACTAATATGATGATTTTGAGGCCCTCTCGGCCATTTCAGGTTATGCTAGGGTATTTGTATGAGTTGTGGGAAGAGGCCTCGGATCCGAGGCCTCATTCTAGAGTGCACAAACTGATTTCTTAAGGGGGGCCAATATGATGATTTTGAGGCCCTCTCGGCCATTTCAGGTTCTGATAGGCTAAGTGTATGACTTGTGGGAAGAGGCCTCGGATCCGAGGCCTCATTCTAGAGGGCACAATCTGATTTCTTAAGGGGGGCTAATATGATGATTTTGAGGCGCCCTCGGCCATTTCAGGTTATGCTAGGGTATTTGTATGAATGTGGGAAGAGGCCTCGGATCCGAGGCCTCATTCTAGAGTGCACAAACTGATTTCTTAAGGGGGGCCAATATGATGATTTTGAGGCCCTCTCGGCCATTTCAGGTTCTGATAGGCTAAGTGTATGACTTGTGGGAAGAGGCCTCGGATCCGAGGCCTCATTCTAGAGTGCACAAACTGATTTCTTAAGGGGGGCCAATATGATGATTTTGAGGCCCTCTCGGCCATTTCAGTTTCTTATAGGCTAAGTGTATGACTTGTGGGAAGAGGCCTCGGATCCGAGGCCTCATTCTAGAGTGCACAAACTGATTTCTTAAGGGGGGCTAATATGATGATTTTGAGGCCCCCTCGGCCATTTCAGGTTCTTATAGGCTAAGTGTATGACTTGTGGGAAGAGGCCTCGGATCCGAGGCCTCATTCTAGAGTGCACAAACTGATTTCTTAAGGGGGGCCAATATGATGATTTTGAGGCCCTCTCGGCCATTTCCGGTTCTGATAGGCTAAGTGTATGACTTGTGGGAAGAGGCCTCGGATCCGAGGCCTCATTCTAGAGTGCACAACCTGATTTCTTAAGGGGGGCTAATATGATGATTTTGAGGCCCCCTCGGCCATTTCAGGTTATGCTAGGGTATTTGTATGAATGTGGGAAGAGGCCTCGGATCCGAGGCCTCATTCTAGAGTGCACAAACTGATTTCTTAAGGGGGGCCAATATGATGATTTTGAGGCCCTCTCGGCCATTTCAGGTTCTGATAGGCTAAGTGTATGACTTGTGGGAAGAGGCCTCGGATCCGAGGCCTCATTCTAGAGTGCACAATCTGATTTCTTAAGGGGGCCAATATGATGATTTTGAGGCCCTCTCGGCCATTTCAGGTTATGCTAGGGTATTTGTATGAGTTGTAGGAAGAGGCCTCGGATCCGAGCCCTCATTCTAGAGTGCACAATCTGATTTCTTAAGGGGGACTAATATGATGATTTTGAGGCCCTCTCGGCCATTTCAGGTTCTTATAGGCTAAGTGTATGACTTGTGGGAAGAGGCCTCGGATCCGAGCCCTCATTCTAGAGTGCACAATCTGATTTCTTAAGGGGGGCCAATATGATGATTTTGAGGCCCTCTCGGCCATTTCAGGTTATGCTAGGGTATTTGTATGAGTTGTGGGAAGAGGCCTCGGATCCGAGGCCTCATTCTAGAGTGCACAAACTGATTTCTTAAGGGGGGCCAATATGATGATTTTGAGGCCCTCTCGGCCATTTCAGGTTCTTATAGGCTAAGTGTATGACTTGTGGGAAGAGGCCTCGGATCCGAGGCCTCATTCTAGAGTGCACAATCTGATTTCTTAAGGGGGGCTAATATGATGATTCTGAGGCCCTCTCGGCCATTTCAGGTTATGCTAGGGTATTTGTATGAGTTGTAGGAAGAGGCCTCGGATCCGAGCCCTCATTCTAGAGTGCACAATCTGATTTCTTAAGGGGGACTAATATGATGATTTTGAGGCCCTCTCGGCCATTTCAGGTTATCCTAGGGTATTTGTATGAGTTGTGGGAAGAGGCCTCGGATCCGAGGCCTCATTCTAGAGTGCACAAACTGATTTCTTAAGGGGGGCCAATATGATGATTTTGAGGCCCTCTCGGCCATTTCAGGTTCTGATAGGCTAAGTGTATGACTTGTGGGAAGAGGCCTCGGATCCGAGGCCTCATTCTAGAGTGCACAATCTGATTTCTTAAGGGGGGCCAATATGATGATTTTGAGGCCCTCTCGGCCATTTCAGGTTCTTATAGGCTAAGTGTATGACTTGTGGGAAGAGGCCTCGGATCCGAGGCCTCATTCTAGAGTGCACAAACTGATTTCTTAAGGGGGGCCAATATGATGATTTTGAGGCCCTCTCGGCCATTTCAGGTTCTGATAGGCTAAGTGTATGACTTGTGGGAAGAGGCCTCGGATCCGAGGCCTCATTCTAGAGTGCACAATCTGATTTCTTAAGGGGGGCTAATATGATGATTTTGAGGCCCCCTCGGCCATTTCAGGTTCTGATAGGCTAAGTGTATGACTTGTGGGAAGAGGCCTCGGATCCGAGGCCTCATTCTAGAGTGCACAAACTGATTTCTTAAGGGGGGCCAATATGATGATTTTGAGGCCCTCTCGGCCATTTCAGGTTCTGATAGGCTAAGTGTATGACTTGTGGGAAGAGGCCTCGGATCCGAGGCCTCATTCTAGAGGGCACAATCTGATTTCTTAAGGGGGGCTAATATGATGATTTTGAGGCCCCCTCGGCCATTTCAGGTTATGCTAGGGTATTTGTATGAGTTGTGGGAAGACGCCTCGGATCCGAGGCCTCATTCTAGAGTGCACAAACTGATTTCTTAAGGGGGGCCAATATG
Organism: Polytrichum formosum; assembly: GCA_964035585.1. Classification (NCBI taxonomy): domain Eukaryota; kingdom Viridiplantae; phylum Streptophyta; class Polytrichopsida; order Polytrichales; family Polytrichaceae; genus Polytrichum; species Polytrichum formosum. The sequence goes on along the minus strand of OZ037935.1, from coordinate 71,233,339 downwards.
ATGATTTTGAGGCCCTCTCGGCCATTTCAGGTTCTTATAGGCTAAGTGTATGACTTGTGGGAAGAGGCCTCGGATCCGAGCCCTCATTCTAGAGTGCACAATCTGATTTCTTAAGGGGGGCCAATATGATGATTTTGAGGCCCTCTCGGCCATTTCAGGTTATGCTAGGGTATTTGTATGAGTTGTGGGAAGAGGCCTCGGATCCGAGGCCTCATTCTAGAGTGCACAAACTGATTTCTTAAGGGGGGCCAATATGATGATTTTGAGGCCCTCTCGGCCATTTCAGGTTCTTATAGGCTAAGTGTATGACTTGTGGGAAGAGGCCTCGGATCCGAGGCCTCATTCTAGAGTGCACAATCTGATTTCTTAAGGGGGGCTAATATGATGATTTTGAGGCCCTCTCGGCCATTTCAGGTTATGCTAGGGTATTTGTATGAGTTGTAGGAAGAGGCCTCGGATCCGAGCCCTCATTCTAGAGTGCACAATCTGATTTCTTAAGGGGGACTAATATGATAATTTTGAGGCCCTCTCGGCCATTTCAGGTTATGCTAGGGTATTTGTATGAGTTGTGGGAAGAGGCCTCGGATCCGAGGCCTCATTCTAGAGTGCACAAACTGATTTCTTAAGGGGGGCCAATATGATGATTTTGAGGCCCTCTCGGCCATTTCAGGTTCTGATAGGCTAAGTGTATGACTTGTGGGAAGAGGCCTCGGATCCGAGGCCTCATTCTAGAGGGCACAATCTGATTTCTTAAGGGGGGCTAATATGATGATTTTGAGGCGCCCTCGGCCATTTCAGGTTATGCTAGGGTATTTGTATGAATGTGGGAAGAGGCCTCGGATCCGAGGCCTCATTCTAGAGTGCACAAACTGATTTCTTAAGGGGGGCCAATATGATGATTTTGAGGCCCTCTCGGCCATTTCAGGTTCTGATAGGCTAAGTGTATGACTTGTGGGAAGAGGCCTCGGATCCGAGGCCTCATTCTAGAGTGCACAAACTGATTTCTTAAGGGGGGCCAATATGATGATTTTGAGGCCCTCTCGGCCATTTCAGTTTCTTATAGGCTAAGTGTATGACTTGTGGGAAGAGGCCTCGGATCCGAGGCCTCATTCTAGAGTGCACAAACTGATTTCTTAAGGGGGGCTAATATGATGATTTTGAGGCCCCCTCGGCCATTTCAGGTTCTTATAGGCTAAGTGTATGACTTGTGGGAAGAGGCCTCGGATCCGAGGCCTCATTCTAGAGTGCACAAACTGATTTCTTAAGGGGGGCCAATATGATGATTTTGAGGCCCTCTCGGCCATTTCCGGTTCTGATAGGCTAAGTGTATGACTTGTGGGAAGAGGCCTCGGATCCGAGGCCTCATTCTAGAGTGCACAACCTGATTTCTTAAGGGGGGCTAATATGATGATTTTGAGGCCCCCTCGGCCATTTCAGGTTATGCTAGGGTATTTGTATGAATGTGGGAAGAGGCCTCGGATCCGAGGCCTCATTCTAGAGTGCACAAACTGATTTCTTAAGGGGGGCCAATATGATGATTTTGAGGCCCTCTCGGCGATTTCAGGTTCTGATAGGCTAAGTGTATGACTTGTGGGAAGAGGCCTCGGATCCGAGGCCTCATTCTAGAGTGCACAATCTGATTTCTTAAGGGGGCCAATATGATGATTTTGAGGCCCTCTCGGCCATTTCAGGTTCTTATAGGCTAAGTGTATGACTTGTGGGAAGAGGCCTCGGATCCGAGGCCTCATTCTAGAGTGCACAAACTGATTTCTTAAGGGGGGCTAATATGATGATTTTGAGGCCCTCTCGGCCATTTCAGGTTCTGATAGGCTAAGTGTATGACTTGTGGGAAGAGGCCTCGGATCCGAGGCCTCATTCTAGAGTGTACAATCTGATTTCTTAAGGGGGGCTAATATGATGATTTTGAGGCCCCCTCGGCCATTTCAGGTTCTGATAGGCTAAGTGTATGACTTGTGGGAAGAGGCCTCGGATCCGAGGCCTCATTCTAGAGTGCACAAACTGATTTCTTAAGGGGGGCCAATATGATGATTTTGAGGCCCTCTCGGCCATTTCAGGTTCTTATAGGCTAAGTGTATGGCTTGTGGGAAGAGGCCTCGGATCCGAGGCCTCATTCTAGAGGGCACAATCTGATTTCTTAAGGGGGGCTAATATGATGATTTTGAGGCCCCCTCGGCCATTTCAGGTTATGCTAGGGTATTTGTATGAATGTGGGAAGAGGCCTCGGATCCGAGGCCTCATTCTAGAGTGCACAATCTGATTTCTTAAGGGGGCCAATATGATGATTTTGAGGCCCTCTCGGCCATTTCAGGTTCTGATAGGCTAAGTGTATGACTTGTGGGAAGAGGCCTCGGATCCGAGGCCTCATTCTAGAGTGCACAAACTGATTTCTTAAGGGGGGCCAATATGATGATTTTGAGGCCCTCTCGGCCATTTCAGGTTCTGATAGGCTGAGTGTATGACTTGTGGGAAGAGGCCTCGGATCCGAGGCCTCATTCTAGAGTGCACAAACTGATTTCTTAAGGGGGGCCAATATGATGATTTTGAGGCCCTCTCGGGCATTTCAGGTTCTGATAGGCTAAGTGTATGACTTGTGGGAAGAGGCCTCGGATCCGAGGCCTCATTCTAGAGTGCACAATCTGATTTCTTAAGGGGGGCTAATATGATGATTTTGAGGCCCCCTCGGCCATTTCAGGTTCTGATAGGCTAAGTGTATGACTTGTGGGAAGAGGCCTCGGATCCGAGGCCTCATTCTAGAGTGCACAAACTGATTTCTTAAGGGGGGCTAATATGATGATTTTCAGGCCCCCTCGGCCATTTCAGGTTATGCTAGGGTATTTGTATGAATGTGGGAAGAGGCCTCGGATCCGAGGCCTCATTCTAGAGTGCACAAACTGATTTCTTAAGGGGGGCCAATATGATGATTTTGAGGCCCTCTCGGCCATTTCAGGTTCTGATAGGCTAAGTGTATGACTTGTGGGAAGAGGCCTCGGATCCGAGGCCTCATTCTAGAGTGCACAAACTGATTTCTTAAGGGGGGCTAATATGATGATTTTGAGGCCCCCTCGGCCATTTCAGGTTCTTATAGGCTAAGTGTATGACTTGTGGGAAGAGGCCTCGGATCCGAGGCCTCATTCTAGAGTGCACAAACTGATTTCTTAAGGGGGGCCAATATGATGATTTTGAGGCCCTCTCGGCCATTTCCGGTTCTGATAGGCTAAGTGTATGACTTGTGGGAAGAAGCCTCGGATCCGAGGCCTCATTCTAGAGTGCACAATCTGATTTCTTAAGGGGGGCTAATATGATGATTTTGAGGCCCCCTCGGCCATTTCAGGTTATGCTAGGGTATTTGTATGAATGTGGGAAGAGGCCTCGGATCCGAGGCCTCATTCTAGAGTGCACAAACTGATTTCTTAAGGGGGGCCAATATGATGATTTTGAGGCCCTCTCGGCCATTTCAGGTTCTGATAGGCTAAGTGTATGGCTTGTGGGAAGAGGCCTCGGATCCGAGGCCTCATTCTAGAGGGCACAATCTGATTTCTTAAGGGGGGCTAATATGATGATTTTGAGGCCCCCTCGGCCATTTCAGGTTATGCTGGGGTATTTGTATGAATGTGGGAAGAGGCCTCGGATCCGAGGCCTCATTCTAGAGTGCACAAACTGATTTCTTAAGGGGGGCCAATATGATGATTTTGAGGCCCTCTCGGCCATTTCAGGTTCTTATAGGCTAAGTGTATGACTTGTGGGAAGAGGCCTCGGATCCGAGGCCTCATTCTAGAGTGCACAAACTGATTTCTTAAGGGGGGCTAATATGATGATTTTGAGGCCCCCTCGGCCATTTCAGGTTCTTATAGGCTAAGTGTATGACTTGTGGGAAGAGGCCTCGGATCCGAGGCCTCATTCTAGAGTGCACAAACTGATTTCTTAAGGGGGGCCAATATGATGATTTTGAGGCCCTCTCGGCCATTTCAGGTTCTGATAGGCTAAGTGTATGACTTGTGGGAAGAGGCCTCGGATCCGAGGCCTCATTCTAGAGTGCACAATCTGATTTCTTAAGGGGGGCCAATATGATGATTTTGAGGCCCTCTCGGCCATTTCAGGTTCTTATAGGCTAAGTGTATGACTTGTGGGAAGAGGCCTCGGATCCGAGGCCTCATTCTAGAGTGCACAAACTGATTTCTTAAGGGGGGCCAATATGATGATTTTGAGGCCCTCTCGGCCATTTCAGGTTCTGATAGGCTAAGTGTATGACTTGTGGGAAGAGGCCTCGGATCCGAGGCCTCATTCTAGAGTGCACAAACTGATTTCTTAAGGGGGGCCAATATGATGATTTTGAGGCCCTCTCGGCCATTTCAGGTTCTGATAGGCTAAGTGTATGACTTGTGGGAAGAGGCCTCGGATCCGAGGCCTCATTCTAGAGTGCACAAACTGATTTCTTAAGGGGGGCCAATATGATGATTTTGAGGCCCTCTCGGCCATTTCAGGTTCTGATAGGCTAAGTGTATGACTTGTGGGAAGAGGCCTCGGATCCGAGGCCTCATTCTAGAGTGCACAATCTGATTTCTTAAGGGGGGCTAATATGATGATTTTGAGGCCCCCTCGGCCATTTCAGGTTATGCTAGGGTATTTGTATGAGTTGTGGGAAGAGGCCTCGGATCCGAGGCCTCATTCTAGAGTGCACAAACTGATTTCTTAACGGGGGCTAATATGATGATTTTGAGGCCCTCTCGGCCATTTCAGGTTATGCTAGGGTATTTGTATGAGTTGTGGGAAGAGGCCTCGGATCCGAGGCCTCATTCTAGAGTGCACAAACTGATTTCATATTTTCGAGTCTATGGTGTGTGGAAAGAGGTTTGGGTTTTTGTTTTTTTATGGTCACTAAAATATTGACCTTGCTTTTTGAAATTCTCATTCTCTTCATGTTCTTAGGAAATGGACTCTTCACAAGGCGCTCAATCGCAACCCGAATTTGGAGAGGATGTTGTTGTTGAGGCTCCGTTGGTTGAAGTTGAAGCCGTCCAGGTGGATGCTTTTAATTCAGAAGGCGAAATGCAAGTAGAGGTAAATTGGATGGTTGTTGAGTGATGTGTTTAGCAAATTTCTTGTGTTCAAGCATTCTTAGCATTCATTTCTTGTTTGTGATTTTGTTAGGCTCTCCCAATGAGTGACGATGCCGTGCAAGCTGTTTCCGACACCGATCCTGTTGTGTGTGAACTTGAGCTTCGGAAATCACAAAAGGAAGATTCCGTTGGTGTTATCCAACGCCTCCGGATTAAGCCAACGGGTAAGTCCCGTTTATCCATTCCTTTGTGCCGCTTGAGAGCCCTCCCTCTTGTCCGTCCTATCAGTGAGGTTGAGGTGCAGCGCTTGGAATGTGAGTTTGTAATGGGATACCGAGAGGGTGATCGAGTTCTTTACGTTTCTATTTTCAACGATGTTCCCGTGGACCTTCCCATTCCCCCTGGCATCATGGCCTCTTGGAGCCCCCTTTGGCAAGAGGCCTCCGCAAAATTTGATACCAAGCTCAAGCTGGATCCGGATCTCGCACATTTCGCGGGGAAGATGTTCTTCGTTTGGGAAGGCAATCATCGTCTCACTGCTTGGTGGAGGCATGTCAATAACCACCACCCCGATGAAAAGAGTTGGCATATCTCGGTGGACTGCATAATTGTTGACCCTAGAGGCTACACTGGTGTATTCCTCAATGCCATGAGCGACATTAATTGGTAAACTCACTCACTTATTCATTCATTTTGCATTTTTTATTCAATTTTTTTGCATTATTTTCAGTGCAACTTCCTCACATACTTTGTCTCAGGTCAACCGAGCATGATTATGTCAAAGCAAATATTCCGGCCAAGCTTCTTCGAATCCGCACTTTTGGAAGGTTAGAATTGTCCACCTTCAAGGATCTCATATCGCCAGCTGACTACAAAGCATGCGAGAAAATAAAGGAGAGTCGCCCAACTTGGTACACCTTGACGGCTGATGTGTTCGTTAAGTTTCTTTACAAGGTATGGTTTTGTGCATTCAATCATTTATAGCTTCCAACATAGACAATCTCCTTTAATATAAACTCACCAAGTTCTATCTCGCAGAGAGACATTTCAGCTCAAGCAGACATTGCAGTGAGGCATTACCGTGAGACGACACCAGTTGCAGAGAGATCAGCCACTGAGATTTGGAATGTTATGACCAAAGCCCAAGAGAGAACAATTAAGAGTATTCGGGCCCGTTCTTTTGAGAAGTACATATCCGTTGCACACCCTGACAATGGAGATGATTTCTTTCATGAGGTACTGTCTTCATCTCAAATCACTCTAGAATCCAACTCATCCCATTCAAGCATTGACTCTCTTTATCTCAAATCATTTTTTCTTCGTGCACAGATTGACCGCCATTTTAATGAGTTCTCGTCGACGGACATGACAATTGAAAAATTACAAAAAATTGTCACATGTCCGGTCGAAGCTTCGTTCAAAGCTAAGTGGCTTCATTGGTGGAACGCCCCTCTTCCTGAAAGGTTAGATAACAAGTTCCCCGTCGACAAGCCTTTGAGGGAGAGGGCTTTGGACGACTGGCTACACAAGGCGTCCTTTTGGGCTCAGGTAAATCCCTTTCTCGGCATTCTTTGATTTCATTTTCCTTTATTGGAGTTATCTCGTATCTAATCATCTCCCTCTGCAGTTGGAGAAGGAAGTCGCGGTTGAAATTGAGACCTTAGAGGAAAGCCTCTCCGTGGACATTGATTGGGACGCATCAGAAACTATCCTTCGCCCTCGTGAATACGTTGATCACTGGCGGATTATCCTTTGGGACAAGGCCTTCAAGCCTTACCTCGGCGATAAACCTAACATCGGCTTTGCCAAAGGTGATAACCTCTTGGAGTTCGAGGAGGGGTCACTCGCTGTCAAGCGTGTGGCGTATCGGTAATATATCTATCATCTTCTCGCACCTATCCTTATTCTCATTTCTTGCTCTTTTTCTTGTTTTTCTTACTTTCTTGTTTTGTCATGTAGGTATATTATGAGAGAGTTGGTTGAGAAAAATGCATTGGCCTCGTCTTCCTTGCCGGAGTACCTCTCGGACTGGGTGAATGTTTATTCTAGCCTTTGTGTGTACACGTCGGCGCAAACAAGCAAGTTCTCCGAATTGCACTTGCAGGGTGGTGGATGGTACTTGGATTGTGCTGCAGGATTCGTCCCCGGGGAAGAGAAGGCTTTGTTTGCTAGCCTAGTGGGTAGTGCTCCGGATGATAACATTCTCAGCTTGGACGAGCCTGATATCGTTGAGCTTCCCCCTCCTCCTCCTAAGGCACCAAGAGGAAAGGGCAAAGCAAAGAAGTCTGCCACTCAAGCATCTTCCCAAGTTCTCACTCGGTCAGCTTCCAAGACCCCGGTTGAGCCACCCACTCTCCCACACAGTCCATCTTTCGCTCCATCCGTTGCTCCCTCTCTTGCTCCCTCTCTTACTCCATCTGCATTTCGTCCACAACCTCTTGACACTCCATCTCACAGTGGCACTTCTCTGCTCTCTTTGCCTCGCAAGAGGAAAGCTGCTCTCTTGGATACCACTGCCACCTCTTCGGATTCTCCTAACACGCTTTCTCTCATCGAAAATGTTGACATGGTTCAACTAATGCTCGATTCCGATGTTGCCGGAGGTCCCCTCCCCCCATATACCCGCATCCAAGAGTTCATTGCCAAGGTTTGTTTACTTACCTTTGTCAATTCTCCATTTTATTTCCTTTTTGGTTTTCTTTGTTTTTGCATCCTTGTTCTCATGAAGCTTCATTCGCAGGTTGGGGCTGGTCGTTCCCGTGTTAACACGTCGAATTCAGCTCACAAGGGCCTCGACTTGCTCTTTGCCGATATTCCCGAGAACTTGCCTGTGCCCAACATCTCCACAGATGTTCCTGTTTGGAACAAGCTCCACGAATCATACTATGAGTGTCTGTTTGCATTTGCGAAATCTAACCTCTATGACCATGGTGTCCTTGTCCTTGCCCATTGTGCGAGTGCCAAAGTTTCTAAGAGTATTTTCGATTGGGCACACACTTATGACTTCTACGTCGCGGAAGATTGGTTTGGAATGAATGATTTGGACCTCCAATCTCCCGTTGTTCCCTCTGGAGTGGTAAGCTACTCTCCCTCTCTTCCGCTTCCGTCTTGCATTTCATTTCAATTTCAATTCAATCTCAATCCCATTTCATTTCAATTCATTTTCCTTTTGATTGTTGCAGACTCGGAAGTTCAGCATCAAGGTTCTTGTTCGTGTTAACTCCGTTCTTAGAGTTCGGGAGGAGGCCATGCAGGAATATGGTTACAACCTCCAGCGAGATGGATAATGTAGCCACATTATTTGTGTGCAAGCCACATTTGAATTCTGTTGGTTTATTCTTATGTTATTATATTCAGGTTGTGTGTTTCAATGTGACTCAGGTAACGCAAAAACGCGCCGATTCGTCGTCATTGTGCCCCACGTATTGGAGCTGGACCTAGATGTACAGTTGTCCGTATTAGTTCCGAACTTAGTGGTGGGTGCTACAAAGGATTATACGAGCCGGGAGAAGGCGTTTGACACCAAACGCCGTTTGTTGGTGATCGGCAAATTACGACTATGTTGCAAAGCATGGAAGGACATTGTCGATACCAGTGTGGAGTACCATGCGCTTCGTTTGGCGGCGCATGAGTTTAGGATGGGTCCACATGCTCTCCCAGAGTTGTGTTTGCCACGCGAACACAACCTGGTAAAACTTTTTAAATTGAACCTCATGTTGTTTTCGCAGAGCCGCCACGTCACCTCAACAATTTCCAAGAGGATTTTGCGGTCGGAGTTGGCGGAGTTGTCTTTGCGTAATTTGGCTAGGCTTAGAGATGAATTAGAAAGTTGTTATGGTGCAACGGAGTTTTATGGCATGTTTTTTGGATCTTTTTACCCATATTGGACATGCCCCGCAGATAGGGTGTAGATGGCCCTAAACTAGACTATATAGCTACTTGAACTAACTACACATTTTTGTAAGTCTTCATGTTGGATACATTTTGTTGACCAATAAATTATTTTTTGTGTATGGTATTTTGATTTTCATTTGTTGATGTTAGCCCTAATCAAATATATTACATTTTAAACATATACTAAAAGATGTTTAATAACAAATGCAATCTTCCACGCCTATAGGATCCATTGGTTTCTCAAACAATTCTAAGTTATACTGTCCACGGGAATGGGGTTCCTTTCCAAAAAATGTAATTGAAAATATCTCTAATTCCACGGAAATAGGTACTGCTTCTCCTAAAATTACCTAACAAAATCTAAATTTTCCGCTCTCCAATCTCCGCTCTCCGCTCTCCGCTCTCTGCTCTACGCTCACATACTTGAGTTTCCCACGTCGCCGTCAAAAACAGAAGGGAGGAACTCAACCTTCTCATGCCTAACAGCTTCATAATCAATACTCTTGAGGATGTTCTTGGACCCTGGTCGGGTTGCAAGCAACTTCAAGTGGTGGACAACACTGGGACGATCTATAGACACACCTAGGTGAACTGGGGGTCTGGAAGTAGATGGTTGACTTACAGTAGGCGAGTGTGGAATCCTGAGAGGATTGATGAAGGGCTGATCATGCGATGGAGGTGGGGTAATGTCAGAGGCAGGTGGCAGATCATCATCAGAGTCACTGAGCAAGGTAACCTCTTCGATGCCGGGCTCCTTCTTGACCGTCGCCAGATGAGGAACCTGCGTGGTGGACGTGAGGGACACACCTGGTGTTAGCAACACAGTTGTGGTGGCCATATCCGACTCGGTGACGCCTATGGCCTTGTACGTTCCAGGGATCAAGAACCAAACTCTACCATTGTCATTGCGAAACGATATCTGAAGGACAGTGTGACTCAAGTCACCGTTAGCATCAAAGACCTCTTCTTCGACATGAATTGAGGCTGGGTGGAATCTAAACCTCAAACTAAGGAACGACTCTGTGACTTTGGCTAGACCATCATCTCCTAGAGGGATCATAAGCGGGATGGAATGGTGCAGTGCTCGGATGGTGGCCATTGTAGAAGGATTGTGAATGCGAGTTCACAGCAGGTAGTGGCCAAATGGGCAATGGACTTAAGGAAACCACAAAGTGGGGAGGTGTATATAGTGTTGTGATTAGAAGGCATGGCAAGATGGAATCTATGAATGAGGGCGGAGACTTGGATTAGTAGTGGAATAATAAGCCGATTCATTATAGAAATGTGAATAAAAATTGAAAATGCACTGCAGCATTTACTTAAGTTAGTCATGATCATATGCCAATCCAAACTAGATATATCAATACCAAACAATGAGGCTGGATGCCGACTGACGAACTTAAAAATACACAAGACCACGTGAACCATTTAGTGGATGTAAGGGGCACCCTAAAGGAAAGTGTTTCTTTTTTAGTCGAGGCTTGAAAAGGGCAAGGGTAGAGCATTAACCTTTATGGCGAAGCGAGAATAGGAAAGTTTATTTGGAAGAGTCTCGTCAAGTTATGGCTATACAAACCGAGGAATAATTAAAGAAATTGCAGGTTAATTATCTAAATACAAGATAATAGGAACATAATGATGGCGCATAGATGTTAATTATGACAGATTTGACAATGATATATAACATTTGTTTGCTTCAATATGGTTAGAGATGAACACTCGGACGAGAGCGAGAGCAGATCGAGAATTGAGGAGGACTATTGAAAAACAGAGGCGTATAGAGAGAAGGCAAAGGTTAGAATCAAGAGAGAGCTCAGGGACGGCGTACAACTTGCGGAAAACAATGGGTAGACAAGGGGTTAATTCTTCTAGGGGAACATGTAGAGGTTCCAAAGGGGAAAAGACATGGAGGATTGTAGGAAAGAGGATTGTAGGATAATTGGCTGTTTGCTAAAATTATTATAGCAGCTGTAAAATTCATGGGCAAGGGTGATCAAAGGTATGTCAGCGCATAAGTAGTTGTGTGGAATGTGTGGCAACCGAATTTAGGCACAACCGACGTCATTTATTGGATCGATTAAATATCTATCCAAATTAGAATCAGAGGTTTAGGTGCAAAGTCGATTGCCCTCGGCCGCAATTTGAAGGATGAAAATAACAATTATGCGTTATTATAAGTAAATCATTAAAAGGGTCCATTAAATTGGAATGTAGTGGAGATTTAAACAAGATGCAAAACACCATAAAAGTCCTCTCAGATTGCAGAAAGATGAGCTGAGTTTGGTAATGAGGTAGTATCTCAGATGCATGCTGTGTATCCATTAGACGGTGTGACACCTTCGATTGCAAAGCGAAGGAGAAGGAGAAAGCCCTTATTCTCTAGTTCAAAGCAGATTAGGCGTGCTAGGATGAGAAATGCAGAGATTAAAAGAATGCGGCTTGCAAACTTGGATGGTACCGTCAAGTCGTTAACGAACCAGTTTGCGAAGCTTCCAGTCGAGATTGTACAAAATCAACTTGTCGAAGAAGAACTTACTTTGGTCTCACACTCAAAGTGTGAGACCGAGCTCCAACTATCGGTGGACTTCAGTATTGTCGAAGAGAGTCAGGTATTTGATAACCCACTCATTAATTACTGTTGTTTTTGATATTATGAATTGCCATTTGGTGCAAGGTTAGGAACAACCTCGAATGGGACGTTCACACATAAGGACCAAACCTTCGAATTCGTATGCGCTGCTCGGCTGGACTGCAAGGATGACGAGAAATAATAAGGGTAACAGCTTCGTAAAGGATTGGGTAAAAGCAAAGAGTGCCACAAGAGGCAAGAGAGTTGGCAGCCAACGAAGGGATACTGAGTGCGGACTTCGTGGGTCCGACGCACATTTCCAGCACCCTAAGGGTTCTGGATTTTTTTTTGTGGTTGCCCTGTTTTTTTGGTTTTTTTTCCCGCAGTGAGGCCTCGGGCTTTGAATCTGGTTTTCAGTGCCCAATGGGTGGTGGAAATGGGCGGTCGCGTCCGACAGGGCAACCACAAAAAAAAAATTTGGGCAGCCTTGTGAGCAGACTTGTGAGGTCATAACCTGATTTGTTGTGGCTTTGTGGGGTGGCTGCATGCTTCGCGTTCAGGTTAGAGGCCGCAGCTGGGGGCACTGTCGGATCCGACAGACCCCTTTGGGCACATTTCTGAACCTCGCTTTTGATTTCGGAGATCCAGGGTTAGGCATTTGGGCAGCCTTGTGAGCAGACTTGTGAGGTCATAACCTGATTTGTTGTGGCTTTGTGGGGTGGCTGCATGCTTCGCGTTCAGGTTAGACGCCGCAGCTGGGGGCACTGTCGGATCCGACAGACCCCTTTGGGCACATTTCTGAACCTCGCTTTTGATTTCGGAGATCCAGGGTTAGGCATTTGGGCAGCTTTGTGAGCAGACTTGTGAGGTCATAACCTGATTTGTTGTGGCTTTGTGGGGTGGCTGCATGCTTCGCGTTCAGGTTAGACGCCGCAGCTGGGGGCACTGTCGGATCCGACAGACCCCTTTGGGCACATTTCTGAACCTCGCTTTTGATTTCGGAGATCCAGGGTTAGGCATTTGGGCAGCCTTGTGAGCAGACTTGTGAGGTCATAACCTGATTTGTTGTGGCTTTGTGGGGTGGCTGCATGCTTCGCGTTCAGGTTAGACGCCGCAGCTGGGGGCACTGTCGGATCCGACAGACCCCTTTGGGCACATTTCTGAACCTCGCTTTTGATTTCGGAGATCCAGGGTTAGGCATTTGGGCAGCCTTGTGAGCAGCCTTGTGAGGTCATAACCTGATTTGTTGTGGCTTTGTGGGGTGGCTGCATGCTTCGCGTTCAGGTTAGACGCCGCAGCTGGGGGCACTGTCGGATCCGACAGACCCCTTTGGGCACATTTCTGAACCTCGCTTTTGATTTCGGAGATCCAGGGTTAGGCATTTGGGCAGCCTTGTGAGCAGCCTTGTGAGCAGACTTGTGAGGTCATAACCTGATTTGTTGTGGCTTTGTGGGGTGGCTGCATGCTTCGCGTTCAGGTTAGACGCCGCAGCTGGGGGCACTGTCAGATCCGACAGACCCCTTTGGGCACATTTCTGAACCTCGCTTTTGATTTCGGAGATCCAGGGTTAGGCATTTGGGCAGCCTTGTGAGCAGACTTGTGAGGTCATAACCTGATTTGTTGTGGCTTTGTGGGGTGGCTGCATGCTTCGCGTTTAGGTTAGAGGCCGCAGCTGGGGGCACTGTCGGATCCGACAGACCCCTTTGGGCACATTTCTGAACCTCGCTTTTGATTTCGGAGATCCAGGGTTAGGCATTTGGGCAGCCTTGTGAGCAGACTTGTGAGGTCATAACCTGATTTGTTGTGGCTTTGTGGGGTGGCTGCATGCTTCGCGTTCAGGTTAGAGGCCGCAGCTGGGGGCACTATCGGATCCGACAGACCCCTTTGGGCACATTTCTGAACCTCGCTTTTGATTTCGGAGATCCAGGGTTAGGCATTTGGGCAGCTTTGTGAGCAGACTTGTGAGGTCATAACCTGATTTGTTGTGGCTTTGTGGGGTGGCTGCATGCTTCGCGTTCAGGTTAGACGCCGCAGCTGGGGGCACTGTCGGATCCGACAGACCCCTTTGGGCACATTTCTGAACCTCGTTTTTGATTTCGGAGATCCAGGGTTAGGCATTTGGGCAGCCTTGTGAGCAGACTTGTGAGGTCATAACCTGATTTGTTGTGGCTTTGTGGGGTGGCTGCATGCTTCGCGTTCAGGTTAGACGCCGCAGCTGGGGGCACTGTCGGATCCGACAGACCCCTTTGGGCACATTTCTGAACCTCGCTTTTGATTTCGGAGATCCAGGGTTAGGCATTTGGGCAGCCTTGTGAGCAGACTTGTGAGGTCATAACCTGATTTGTTGTGGCTTTGTGGGGTGGCTGCATGCTTCGCGTTCAGGTTAGACGCCGCAGCTGGGGGCACTGTCGGATCCGACAGACCCCTTTGGGCACATTTCTGAACCTCGCTTTTGATTTCGGAGATCCAGGGTTAGGCATTTGGGCAGCCTTGTGAGCAGACTTGTGAGGTCATAACCTGATTTGTTGTGGCTTTGTGGGGTGGCTGCATGCTTCGCGTTTAGGTTAGAGGCCGCAGCTGGGGGCACTGTCGGATCCGACAGACCCCTTTGGGCACATTTCTGAACCTCGCTTTTGATTTCGGAGATCCAGGGTTAGGCATTTGGGCAGCCTTGTGAGCAGCCTTGTGAGCAGACTTGTGAGGTCATAACCTGATTTGTTGTGGCTTTGTGGGGTGGCTGCATGCTTCGCGTTCAGGTTAGACGCCGCAGCTGGGGGCACTGTCGGATCCGACAGACCCCTTTGGGCACATTTCTGAACCTCGCTTTTGATTTCGGAGATCCAGGGTTAGGCATTTGGGCAGCCTTGTGAGCAGACTTGTGAGGTCATAACCTGATTTGTTGTGGCTTTGTGGGGTGGCTGCATGCTTCGCGTTCAGGTTAGACGCCGCAGCTGGGGGCACTGTCGGATCCGACAGACCCCTTTGGGCACATTTCTGAACCTCGCTTTTGATTTTGGAGATCCAGGGTTAGGCATTTGGGCAGCCTTGTGAGCAGACTTGTGAGGTCATAACCTGATTTGTTGTGGCTTTGTGGGGTGGCTGCATGCTTCGCGTTTAGGTTAGAGGCCGCAGCTGGGGGCACTGTCGGATCCGACAGACCCCTTTGGGCACATTTCTGAACCTCGCTTTTGATTTCGGAGATCCAGGGTTAGGCATTTGGGCAGCCTTGTGAGCAGACTTGTGAGGTCATAACCTGATTTGTTGTGGCTTTGTGGGGTGGCTGCATGCTTCGCGTTTAGGTTAGAGGCCGCAGCTGGGGGCACTGTCGGATCCGACAGACCCCTTTGGGCACATTTCTGAACCTCGCTTTTGATTTCGGAGATCCAGGGTTAGGCATTTGGGCAGCCTTGTGAGCAGACTTGTGAGGTCATAACCTGATTTGTTGTGGCTTTGTGGGGTGGCTGCATGTATAGCAGTCGACCAATCGTCGCATCCATCCTGGCCGTTGGATGATGCACGGTCCAACGGTCAGGATCCAGGGGCGCGGCGTCCGGTTGTACCGTCGGTGTGAGGCCCACCCAACCTATATATATAAGTGGGGAGGCCTCATTGACATCATTTTTCAACCACCCCTCCCCAAGCGGGACATTGGGACTAAGCATGCCTAGCATCCTTTGCCTATTGTTTTGAGAGGGCCTAGGGGGCGGTTGGAAGATTGGTTTAGGGTGCAAACTCTTGCCAATTTTGGATCCGATTTTTTGCGGTGGAGCAGTGTGAATACGGCCGTGTTTGTGAACACATTTGAGTTGTGTTTGTGAATACAATAATAGCGTGTTTTTAAACACGATGGAGGATCGAAGTTGGAGGATGCCGGAGGACGAGCCGGATGCACCCGGCAGGGTGCACAAACGGCCCCCTAAGCGGCAACGACATTCCGATGTGGGATTAGGAAGTGCTTCGGGAACGGGAGCCAATATTACCCCCCGTTCAGATACTACCGTTCCCGTCCGCCCAAATGCCGGTGCCCCTACGAGCAGCCAAGGAGGGGCTTCCGCGGCCTCAGGGTCGTCGAGTAGGAGCGGGAAACCAAGGGTAAAATTCTCGGATGCGATAACGGCAAAGGTCCACCAAGCCATAGTTGACTGGTATTTGAGGAATGGGGAGGCCGACATCAAATTCCGTTTTTTGGAGCAGCTGAAACACAAAAGGGTTGAGATAATTAAAAGGGACATGGAGGTTGCTATTCGACAGGAAGTGGATGGCCCCGAGTTTAGCGGTGATAGGAATCTTGCGGGGTTCGATTCATGGGTGAAGAATAAGGCCCAAAATGGTATTTTCAACCTCAAGCAATTGGTTGAGAACATGTTCCCGGAGGGCGAAACAGGCGAGGTGTTGAGCCCTCGAGCTGTAAGAATCCGGGAAATATTTTTGTGGTGGGATCTCGTGGCCAAAGGATTGTCCAAGACGGCCTCCAAAATAATTCCTTGGAAGGCGGAGAAATTGGAGAAGTGGCTAAGGGTGTCGGGCCCATGCCAACTATTGTGGATTCCCGATACGGCAAATGTCGTGAGTTTGAAGAGCATAAAGAAGGTGGGGGGTTACGGGGAGGTGAGGAAGGTGAGGATCGAGGGCGACGATCGTCTCCCACCGGAGATTATGTGGGCTGAAAAGACCCCAAAGACGTCGGATAGGCAAAAAACTCGTATCCAAGTAAGTGCGGAGGCATGCGTTTTAAAGAGCACGCATCCAGGTTTCATCAAGTTTTGGTTAATCAACAGTGTGTCCAATGCGGGCTATACACTATGGTGGAACGGGGGCACTCTACGAGAGATGTTCATTCGGGATAGAGCCCACCGCCCAAATGCCAACATTTTGACAATGGACGCAACCGAATGGCAACTCTATGACCAAGTCCAAAAGTTCCGGGCGAAGAGGGTAAAGTTGGCTTGGGCATTGTTATGGATCATGGAGGGTTTGCACGCTGCAAATGTGCAACACAACGATCTATCCATTGACAACATTATGTTGCATTGGGAATCGGACGGGAGCCTCAAGATTGGGGTGTGCGATTGGGGATGTGCAACGCATTCGGGTGAGGATGTCCTATCGCTATGGCATGCGGAACCCGTAGAAGCGAAGGAAAAATTGAGGAAGGAGAAGTTTTGGGTGGCGCCGGAACTGTTTTACATCCAAAACAGGAGACACCATGATCCCGATGTATATTACACCGCGGAGGCTGAGTGTTATGCGGTCGGCATAATTGCTCGACAACTTTGCAACGATGGTGATGACCGAATTCTCTTTGCCAATGAAGGAAGGAAAATTTGGGATGTCACTTTGAGTGCATTG
This sequence comes from Polytrichum formosum, assembly GCA_964035585.1. Taxonomy (NCBI): domain Eukaryota; kingdom Viridiplantae; phylum Streptophyta; class Polytrichopsida; order Polytrichales; family Polytrichaceae; genus Polytrichum; species Polytrichum formosum. The sequence goes on along the minus strand of OZ037935.1, from coordinate 71,216,449 downwards.
ACATGCGAGAACGTGTAGAACCGCATTTCATTGACCATCGCCAAACTACGGATGCAGATGCCGTTTGTGGGGTGGGATAAGCCGATAGACTGCTGGAGAACTGAGGTTAAGGATAGTGTTTAGTCTGTTTAGTTCTTTAGGCAACATCGTAGGGATTAAGGTAGTATGCGTGTATCATTGACATGGACAACCTTGTATATTTTTTATATCTTTACGATATACTTGTTTTAATACAACGCGGTTTTTTTCCTTCTACATATCATTGTTGGCTTTAATCACATTTTTCCTAAACTACTTCCATCCATCCATATTCCACTATACCCAAACCATTAAAATTTAACCCAACAAACATATGATGTTGACTGCATTTGTCTGTTAATAGTATCAGTCGACGGCAATGGTCGACTGCTACAACTGCAGTCGACTATCTTCGTCGACGGCAACATAGCAGTCGACTATCAACCATGGTCGACTGCCAATGTAGCAGTCGACTACCATGGTCGACTGCTACATTGGCAGTCGACTACCATGGTCGACTGCTATACAGGCAGTCGACGGTGGTAGTCGACTGCTACATTGGCAGTCGACCAAGGTAATCGACTGCCTATATGGCAGTCGACCATGGTAATCGACTGCCTATATAGCAGTCGACGGTGGTAGTCGACTGCTACATTGGCAGTCGACTACCATGGTCGACTGCTACATTTGCAGTCGACCATTGTAGTCGACTGCTAAGTTAGCAGTCGATTAAGTGGTCGACTGCCTATATAGTAGTCGACCACTTAGTCGACTGCTACATTAGCAGTCGACCATTGTAGTCGACTGCTAAGTTAGCAGTCGACTACAATGGTCGACTGCTAAGTTAGCAGTCGATTAAGTGGTCGACTGCCTATATAGCAGTCGACCATGGTAGACGACTGCCTGTATTGATGTCGAAATAATTACTTATCCGAAAAAAAAATCCCATTAGTAATTTTTTTTTACTACAGTAACGTCCGTTTGGCGTCACACCCTGGACGTGACGCGACGTGACGCGTTTAGGCCGCGTCACGTCCATTTGTACATCCCTGCAAGTAGTCGCATCCCTTCGTCGACTACTATTAGCAGTCGATGAAGGGGTGCTAGTGCCCACCAGTAGTCGTCTGCCCTTCAAGTCGACTGCTAATAGCAGTCGACGAAGGGGTGCGACTGCCCACCAGCAGTCGTCTGCCCTTCAAGTCGACTGCTAATAGCAGTCGACGAAGGGGTGCGACTGCCCACCAACAGTCCTCTGCCCTTCTTCGTCGACTGCTAATAGCAGTCGACGAAGGGGTGCGACTGCTCACGAGCAGTCGACTTGAATGGCAGACGACTGCTAATAGCAGTCGACGAAGGGGTGCGACTGCTCACGAGCAGTCGTCTGCCATTCAAGTCGACTGCTAATAGCAGTCGACCATAGGGTGCGACTGCCCACCAGCAGTCGTCAGCCCTTGAAGTCGACTGCTAATAGCAGTCGACTATATGGTGCGACTGCCCACCAGCAGTCGTCCGCACTTTGTCGACTGCTATTAGCAGTCGACTTGGGTGTCGACTGCAGTTGGGCAGTCGACTGCAGTTGGGCAGTCGACTAGTTATGGTAGTCGACTGCTCTTGAGCAGTCGACATGGAAATTCGACTGCCGTCAGCAGTCGACACCCCTATACGACTGCCCTTGAGCAGACGAATCAGTGTGTCAACTGCCTAGTAGCAGTCGCTGTAACTCGTCGACTGCCCACTAGCAGTCGACACTGTTGACGACAGTTTACCTTGTGTGACGACAGGGTAAGTTGTTTTACCCCCCCTAAACGGACGTGACGTTTTCATGTCTGCCGTCACGTCGCTGTCACTGGACGTGACGCGACGTGACGTGTAATCCCTGAATGTGACACAACAATTTACATGATCATCCTCAACAATTGAAACTATGGAAGATGGTGCTCCAGTCCACCGTAGCTCACTTACGTTGCAATGGAGACAAGCTCATGGTCTGGAAAAACTAATTTGGCCTACAAACTCTCTAGATTTGAATCCCATAGAAAATTTATGGAAGATTGTCAAAGATTTGTTACGACATCGTCCTAGACTCAAAAACAAGGAGGAAATGGCACAAACCATTCAATCAACATGAGATGCAATATCTTTGGAGCAACTGATTAGAACTATGCTTGATAGAATGCAAGCAAGTGTTTCAGCAAGAGGTGGTAGCACTAGATGGTAGATACTATATTATAATAAATTTTTAAATGTATTATTTTCTACTTTTGTAATGCAAATTTTTCATATTGTCAAAGTAGACTCTATTATCTTTCCAACACAATTTACGGTTTGAGAATTGATGAATTTTTGAGCCTACAAGAGGTTTTCAAAGTTTGTAGTTTTCATTCTCATTTAACTCCATGCCAAAAATTCGAAATATTTTTGGACCCTATTGTACGGTGCCTGGTTGTCGTAGCATTTGGTTGTTGGTGAGAGACTCCAAACATTATCTTCGTACTAAGTCTGACACTAAAATTTGGAAGTGATTCATAGAATAGTGCATTATTCAAAGGGTTTGTTCCATGTTGGTTTGGATCATATTAACAATGATGTACAAGCAATCACTACAAACATGATCCAAGGTTGGATAAGAGAGACATTAGGGAGTGAGTAGGAGAATCTTATACATGATGTACCGTTCTTTGTGAAATGAAGTTATACAATTCATGAAATTGATTTTGTGAAGTTGTGAATATGGATACCAAACCATGAAATTGTTCACAAGTTCACAACTTGTAGTGAAATGGGTTGAAAGTTCAAGTTAAATCTGTTGTCTAATATAATGAATTTATTTCATGATTCCAATGAATTTGATAGAACCTATTGCTAAATTGGCTTGTAAAATCATAGAATTGAGTTTGCAATTCTATGAATTCATCTTACCAAAGGAGTATCTTGACGGTCCTTGAGACCATACTGATCTTGCCAAAATGAGAGAGATTGAGTTCATAATTTTGGTACTTACCTCTCCCATGCAAGTGCTTCTAAATTTCCTTCATAGAGATGGGCTTCACCTAACTGTGACACCTCCCCTCCCTCATTAGTTTATTGCATTGGGAACTTTGGAAACCCTAGGACCTTAAATTTGGAAGTTGTTCCCTAGAGCTCAGTGAAAGGGTAGCTCCTTAGAAATAGGAGAACCTTACAAATCTAACTTTGAGTGGTTTTCACTTAACAATCCAACATTAGTGGACCCCTATGTGACACCAAAAGACCTAATATTGTAGTCTCGGGGGGTGCAGTGTGTTAGAAAGTTAAGGATATAGGTGCGAACAACCACTATTTTATAGGGGGGTATTATTTTCAATTCTCTTCTTTTTTTCACATGCTACCATTATGTGATTTTCTATTTTGGGTTAATAGAAAAATGGCTTGCATTACTTATAATTCCAAATTACCTATTATTCCATACACTATAGTACTTTAAAGATGTCCAGTGCCATTTTTGATACCCTATATTACTCTTAAGTCCAATTATAATTTTTTTCCCCCATGTTTTTAAAATACCCTATCATTTGTTCGCACGTATATTGCTACTCCAACCAATGACTACCCCCCCCCTGAGATTGTAGTGCACTTTGACAATTTATAAGGGTCACCCCAAAAAATCCAATTCTTTAGGGTGGGCATGTTTCTAGCTTATTTCCTAACCTACCATAATTTTCTTAAAGTTTTCCAAAAATGGGACAAGACCATGGGGGTGTTGCTTTAAGGACCACATATCTTAGGTGGTGCACTGTCCAAAGTTCCTTGTGTGTGGGCAATAAATTTTTGAATAGCCATCCAAAGGCTCGATTGATATAAGTTCTAAAGGCCTATTTATAGTAGAAACCAAGGGCCATAATCACCGCTTTCTAAAGCCACTCACTTGTTGAAAAACTAGTGCCAATCCCACTTCGCTTCATACTAATTACCATCAAAATAAGTTTGACGGTGACAAAAAAGGGATGAAAAATTAAGTGAATGAATTCCTACATATCGTGTCATAGGTATTCTATGATGGTCATCCGGGCCACTTGAGTAAGTTGTCTCAATAACAAAACAAGGGCAACCATCCGGTGTACGTTAGGTTATGTGACCAAGGTTTGAGAATGGAATGTGGGTTTCTCTTCGTCATGGCTTTGGTCCAAGGGATGTACTCATGAGAAATCTAATGCACATTTTTCACATCCCTTGGTCACTAGCATAAACACGCCCTAAGATTGATATAAAAAGTATATGTGTTCCAAATGTTAAAAGTCTGAAATATACATCATCAGGGTTGTCTATCCCGCCGTTGTGACGGTGTCGTGCCGTCACGACGTGTCGTGTCGTGACGGACCCCTCCGTCACGACACAATAGGGTCCACGTAGGGTCAACATAGGGGGAGCCGACTAGGGTGGGTAAAATACTTACCTTCTTGCCAAGGTGGCGTCCTATGTGGCAGAAAACGTCGACGTGGATGTGCATATTTCCCCTGCCACGTAGACCATTTTGCCATTGTGTTTATCATTGTGTTAAAATCAAAGTAATAAAATATTACTAAGGAGGGTGTGGGGCGGACGGGGGCGGACGGGTGGGGCGGACGGGGAAGGGGGGTGGAGCGGACGGACGGGGGGGTGGTGCGGACGGTGGATGGGGGTGGAGCGGACGGACGGGGGTGTGGAGCGGACGGGGGAGGGGGGGGTGGGGCGGACGGACGGGGGTGGAGCGGACGGGAGAGGGGGGGGGGTGGGGCGGACGGAGGAGGGGAGGGGCGGACGGAGGAGGGGGATGGAGCGGACGGGGGAGGGGGGTGGAGCGGACGGGAGAGGGGGGGGGGTGGGGCGGACGGACGGGGGTGGAGCGGACGGACGGGGGGGTGGAGCGGACGGGGGAGGGGGGGTGGGGCGGACGGACGGGGGTGGGGCGGACGGACGGGGGTGGAGCGGACGGACGGGGGTGGAGCGGACGGGAGAGGGGGGGGTGGGGCATCCCACCCGTCCCACCCGTCCGCCCCGCGTTCCCTCCCGTCCGCTACCCTCCGTCCGCCACACGTTCCCCACCGTCCGCTCCTCGTTCCCTCCCGTCCGCCCCACGTTCCTCTCCCGTCCGCACGCGTTCCCTCACGTCCGCTCCACGTTCCCTCCGTCCGCCACACGTTCCCCGTCGTCCGTACCCCGTTCCCATCCTGTCCGCACCCGTTCCCTCCCGTCCGCCCCGCGTTCCCCCCGTCCGCCCCGCGTTCCCCCCGTCCGCCCCGCGTTCCCTCCGTCCGCTCGGAGTTCCCCTACGTCCGCTCCGCGTTCCCTCCCGTCCGCTTTCCGATCCCTTCCGTCCGCCCGTGTTCCCTATCGAGTTCCCTTCACGTCCGCTCCACGTTCCCTCCGTCCGCCACGTTCCCTCCGTCCGCCCGTTCCCCTCCCGTCCGCGCCTCGTTCCCTCCCGTCCGCCCGAGTTCCCTATCGCGTTCCCCACCCGTCTGCTCCTCGTTCCCTCCGTCCGCCCCCACGTTCCCTCCGTCCGCCCCCTAGTTCCCGCCCGTCCGCCCCTAGTTCCCACGTTCCCCATACGTCGTTTTCGTACCCTAAACCCTAATTCCGACCGGGATCCCATAATGATTGGGCTCCTCGTTGCCTATATAAAGCCGTGAGGCTTTAGTTCCTACCACTTTCCTCTCCTCCCACCACATAGGGACCCGAGACCTTGTTGCGTCCCAAAGGACAGCATCACCGCGCGGGTCTCAAGGGGTTTGGGAGGGCAGGGCAAATTGTGGGGGAACCCTCGCAATTTTTTTTTCAGATTCACTCGCTCCCGTGATTTTTATCACGAGAGATTTTCACACTCACTTATTCACGTGATTTTTATTACGACTCATTTTCAGATTCACTCACTTACGTGATTTTTATCACGATGGAGGGGGAGGGCATTGCTCCTTACGAGAACGAGGATTTGAGGGTGCACCGTGCTTGGCTCGTAGGCAATGCATCGGCGAATACTGCCGAGGGTACGGGAAGCGATCCTGGAAGTGGAAGTACTGCAGCACATCCACCACGTCCAGATCCCTTTCAGTTTGACGAAGAGTTCTTGGCTGTTGGTCATTCGGGAGGCAACCAAACACGGGGAAGCCGTGGAACACGTGGGAGTCGGGGAAACAGTGGACATAGAGGGAGAACTGGAAGGGGACCAAGCTCAGGCAGTTCCACAGAAATACATGCACCGGCTCGTTCGGAGAACGTGCCACCACAATCTCCGACACGGCGGACATCAAGACCGGAGAGCCCTGCACGTGATGTACCTCAGGGTTCGGAGCAGACTGAAAGACGGGGATTAAAACGCCCAGCAGTTTCGGAAGGGACGGAGGACGGGTCCGCGGCATCGGGTTCGCAATCAAAGAAAAGGAAACATAGAGGCAAACGCGACCCGCGGACCGATGAGGCTCGAAATCATTGCAGGATCGTGTTGTTGGATTGGTTTAGAAGTAACAGCATGGTTTATTTGGAGAAAAAATACCTCAATGATGGTACAAAGGGTTTAGAGTTGGCGAGGAACGAGTTGATGCTTATTCTCACGGAAGCCACGTCTGGACCGGAGTTTGAGGAAGCTAGGGGCATGAGCGATTGGAACACATGGATTGAAAAACAAGCTGTGGAAGCAATCTACAATCCAACGATGTCATATGAGGCTATGCATCCTGGAGAGGGAAGTAGTGGTGGGAGGAGGTCCGAGCTGTACATTAAGCTAGAGAATTGGAAAAGAGGCGTAATAGCAGCAAAAGGCACATCCGCCCGCAACCTTCCCGTTTTTATTGACAGGCAGCTGGCAGACAACATTGCCACTCAGGGCCGGCAGGGTGTCATATGGTTGCCTAGGAATGTGGAGATCAAACCCTTGGATAGGGAAATCTTCCAAGGGACCTTCGGAGTGGTGCGGAGAGTCACAATTCATGGAGCATCATTCATCCCTAACTGGATAGAGTGGGCTGGGAAGACCATGAAGGCCACGAATAGTCTGGAGAACCGAAAGGAGCGTTCGGTTGAAGCATTGGCATGCCCAGTAGATCATCCTGGGATAATCAAGCTACAATACCTCCACCCGAAAACATACGAATCCTATTCGATGTGGTGGAATGGAGGCTCCTTGAAGAACATGAGGGTCTATGACCACCAAGTTCCGGAAACCCACGAGCGCACAATCCTTCAAATGCCTGGGACAGACTTTGAAGCACGGAAACGGTTGGTTGTATATCGAAGGCATCGAGCTTATTTGGCATGGGCTCTAATGTGCATTGTGGATGTAGTGCACAAGCATGACGTGTTGCACAATGACCTTAATCCCAACAATGTCATGCTGCATTTCCCACAAGACCGTGAGAACACGGTTTTCATTGGTGTGTGTGATTGGGGGATGGCATCATGGGGAGATGAAGACGCACCCTCCAACTATGGAAAAGAATCAGTGGATGAGATGAACAAGCACCGCATAAAATACAACTGTGCTGGTCCATAATTATTCCATGTACGAGGGCAGCGTGGAACATCTACCTCTCCGGTGAGGATGGCTCGGAAACATAGGCACACGTTTCTCTCGGAGTCCTTCTCAGTGGGTGCTTTGGCAAAGAAGATTTATGCCAGGGATTCGACTTCCTCGTTGTTTCAGCTAAACAGTGATCCAAATGGCTTGAAGATGTGGTTTGAGATAGCATTGGATGCATTGACGAAGCCCAATCCAGCGGAAAGGTCAACCATCACACACGTAGTGAACATGTTGAAGTCGCCTCCATACAACATGGTTAACCCGACAATGTGCTTCCGTGACACTGCAAAATAGTTTTTTTTTATTTTCTTTGCAGCAATTTTGGATCATACCAATTTTGTAACCGTTGGAGATGTAAATAAAGCCATCATTTTTTCATACACAACTTGTATATTGTATGAGATTTATGGATCTTAGTGCAATGTTCATACTCCATGAGGATTTTTGCTTCATAATCGAGAAGAAGTCTATGGGAGACTAACCAAGGTTCTCGCCTCTCGTAAGGCCACATCATTCTTTCACATCGTTGTTATCACATCCATGTGCTAAGTTCAAGTTAACTATAGTTGTTCGTGATATGTCTTGCCAAAATGCAATTACCTATATTTATTCTAATTTTGGTATGCCACAAAATGTAGTCAACTATAGTTATATCTAGTTAACTAAAGTTGAGCACAATGTTGCAATAGTTATATCGGTTGTACACGTGATCCTAAACATCTCTAAATGTTCTTTCTTGTACTCCACACATATTGCACACATACTTCACAATTGCTTATATTTATATTTATATAATTCACAATCACTTTTTTTTGGAAGTTTGGACATAGTCTCGGTTTTTTGGCTCTCAAAAATTCATATGAAGTCCAAAAAATGAGTTCTTGGTATCCATGGATAGGTAATGAAGTCCTCTACAAGAATATGCAATAAAAGTCCTCTACATAATAGTCCCCCCATCCACATAATAAAGTACACTAAAATAGCAATAATCAATTAAAGGTGAACGTAAAGTGGTTAAAAAAATTTCTCTTGGAACTGAGAAGTGGATGCATAGTTTCATATTGCTTTGTGCTTGTTTATCTCAACAGAAACTGTTCGGTTGGTGAATTAAAAATAAATAAATAAATCATAGAAGTGGTACAACATATTATACAAAACACTATATTCGTTAATCGGAGACTTTTTGATGATTTTGAGACTATTCAAGAACGTGCTTTTCGAATTTGGTCTAGTAATGAGAACATAAAAATCCCATATTGATAATTTTGGGAACAATTATTCGACATAAATGCATCAAATGAGCAAAAATGTAAAGCACACATGAAAACAAATGCGTATGATATGAGAAATTGTTGCCAATGGAAGGGATGATGCGGAGAATGATTGGAAATTGAATCTATTAAATGGGTTTGAAATTCAAATATAATGGAAATACCATTAAAGTCTTCAAATAGAATAAATGACCATACTCTACGTTCTACCCCTACATGCATTTAGGAACCACGTGGACGTTTCTAGTCACACTTGTACGTCACACTATTTTTTTTTAGCGGCCGTGTCCTTGTTTTTTGCGGCCTCCATGGCTTTGAAAATCTCCGGCCCGCGGCTGTAGCCATTTTTGTAGACTTGCCCGGAATATGTGTCGTTCTTCCATATATTTGGACGTGCTCCCGAATTGTACGAAGTGGTATTGTAAGTGGAATACGAGTGCGTTTGCGAGAGGGAATGCCTTGCACTTCTCCGGAGGGCCAAACAACGATCGGACTCGGAAGATGCGGCCTTGAGGGCGTGCCTATCCAAGGAAGAAGTCGAGGAAGGCCGGCCACCAAGCGAGCGGGGAGCCGCCTGCGAAACAACGCCATGGGAAAATAAGAATAAGAATGGAGTGGGGAAAATAGTGAGGGAGGTTTGGGATGGGCGTTCGTAAAGTTCTCGTCACGCGGATGCAAGATAAGGAAAACAACGGTGAACAAGGGGGGGACGAAGAAGGGCACCTTGGATTTGGGGACGTCGGCGCGGGGCAAGATGGGCACTGCGGGGGCGTCGAGGGGAGCATCCGGAGACGATTGAGAAGGGGGATTGTTGGATGACGGTGGGGAATGAGGGCATGGAGGGCCCACGATGGCGGATGGCTTTGCGGCAGGAGGAGCGGAGACAGCAGGGGAGGGGTTGCACCGGGGAGCTTCCATGCGGAGACGACGGCTCGGGCCACGACGAGCGACGCCGTCGACGCTCGAGGGCGACAAACGCCCTAGCCGAACGAGCGTTCGCTTCTCCTTGGAGAGGGGAGAGGGCGACGGGGCGTACGCGCGGGAGGCAACTCTTGGGGGCGGGCTGTTCACAACGCCGTCGTCGATGCCGACGTCCAGGGAGTAATCCACGGCCGAGGCTGCGTCCACCGCCGAGAAATGGTAGAGGGAGGGGATCTGGAAATCCGACACGCCGCGGGAGGGGGAGCCAAGGGACGAGGGGGGACGGGGAGTGCCGTTGAGAACACGGGTGTCACATAGGGGGGCAGACTATGGGCAACAAATAAAAGACATCCAAACATGGAAGAAAGCATTAGATAAGTGAAACACAAGGACACAAACACGTGCAAGGAGAAAATTCAAATCAATTTACTGAATTTAGCGAGCCGAAGGATGCTCTTATATACACTATCGCGGGGGCTGAGTGCCGCGTTGCCGATGGGATTGGACCTAACAAAATCCGGGACACTCCCGGTGTGGAGCACAAGCCTTCTAAGGTAAGGTGCTAGCCTATCTACCAAAAATGTGTCCTTCCTATCGCCGGTCCAAGGGTCGGGGAAGACGACGTTGCCGGGGGGGTTGAGAACGCTCTTGGTGGGGCTGTCGTCGATGAGGAGGGTGTTCTCCGGAGTTGGCCACCACCCGTGGGGGACCCCCTCGAGCGGGGGGACGCCTCGCCAAAGTCTAGACCTGAGGACCTTGAGGAATTGTTGCCCTCCGCCTCGACCGCCGAACTTGGGAACCGGCAGTCCCTTCTCGTCAAGCAGCTCATCGCATGCCTCTTGGCCGAGGACGAGGCAAGGGCTGGGTAGGTCACGGAAGAGGAAGTCGACGATGGGCTCCGTGTTCTCGACGACCATAGAGCTCCACACGACGACGTGAGCCAAGTCGAGCACCTCACGAAGGAAGTCTCGCAAGCCGGGACGGGCGCGGACAGCCTTGCGGTTAATGAGGGTGTCGAGCTCGCCGTCGTAGTCCCTCTCGTCGGGATGACGGAAGGGACGCGTGGGGACCCTGGGGATGTGTTGGGTGTGACACAACACCCCGTTGAGGTCAAAAACTATGAACGGTTTGTTTCGGGTCTCAAGTCCTCTGGCCGAGGGGTTGCGATCTATCTCCGGGGGGTCCTGTGATTAACAATTCGACTAGTTTAATGCTATGATAAAGTAATGAGATTATCAAGAACATGAAGTGAAACATGAAGATGCATTATGAGGGAAGGACTAAGAGCAATAATAGCAGCGCAATGAAAATGTGGAAGGGTGTATTCACGAACGAGCGTTCGTGAATGAAGGCCGACAGTGGCATGGCGCATCATTTACGAACGCTCGTTCGTGAGCGCGGCTTGATGAACATTCACGAGCGGTCGTTCGTGAAGGTGGAAACGGGGTCGCACCCTTTTACGAACGTCCGTTCGTGAACGAATGTGTATTACAAGGATCGAAATGAACGCACATGAACATACAATACAAAAAGAATGCGAGACGAAACAAATTTTGGGAGGCATGGATGCAAATCTCTTTTGCATATGTATTAATTCGATGAATATGTACAATTTCTCAGGTGATAATTCATCACATGTTCCTAAGGCAACATTATGCCGTGTTCTACAAAATTTATCGACCTAAGGGAGCACGCAAAAAAGGCTCCAGCAGGTCTTGGATGTCGATGGAGAGAACGCGCCAAAACACAACGCATGCGGTTAGAAGGGTTACGAACGAGCGTTCGTAAAAGCATGTGGCATTCTCAGAATAGAGTTACCTCGTCATCGGGGGGAGGGGCACCGGCACTGGACCGAGGAGCCGCTCCCTCCTCAGCGATTAACGAACGCTCGTTCGTAACCTCCACCGCCGCAGACGCCTCCGTCTCCATGACATCGTCCGCTCGCTCCGCCTGGGACGCCTGGGTCTGTTGAATGGGCTCCACTTCGTGGTTGTCGCCCCCCAGGTCGAGTGCCTCCATATTTACATCCTCCATGTACGCGGAGGGCTGACGGTCAGGGCTGTCCTCGACCTCCATTCTTTGGACCCCTGCCGTGTCACTCGGGCTCGCCTGCGTGTCCCTCACAATGACCATGTCAGTGTGTTGCGCAGTGTCATCGCCCTCCCTACCTACTCCCCTCTGGACGACCGCGAAAGACGCTGTGTCCGTCTGTGAAGGCAGTCCTACCCTTGACGGGGGAGGGGTGAGGACTGCCGGACCTGCAGATTCACGAACGAGCGTTCGTAAATCTTCGTCCTCTTGGATGGCCGCCGCGACGGCATCGTGGGTGATGGTGGTGGCCGGCGGGAGTGGAGGAGTCCCCACCGGCGTCGGGTGGGGTGGAGCCGGGAATGACGGTCCTCCAGCATAAGGGAGATGTGGGGGGTATTGGCCGGATGGGTACCCAGGAGGGAAGGGGTACGCTGGCTGTGGAGGAGCCGCAAAGCTCTGCATCCTGCTCAGCATCTCCAGGATTGCGTCCGTCTTGGCGTTGGAGGCCCTTATCTCCTCCTGAATGACGGACATCTTCCTGGCATTTTCTGCTGCAGCGGCCGCCATGTCCTCCTTCATCTTCTGCTCGAGCTTGGCGTTGAGCTCGGCGACAGAGAGAGCCTCCTCCTTGACCCGCTTGTTCTTGTCGAACTCCACCCCCAGCTCGACCATGATCTCCATGTCCCCCTCGTCCTCGTCGGAGACCTCGATGACTGCTCCCTCGGGCAACTCCACGTACGGGGTCTTTTTCATCCTCCGTCGCGTGTTGCGGAAGTGGTCCAACGATGGACGGGAGCGCTGGTCCAGCACATCCAGGTTCTCCATTTTGGGCACCTGCAGCCTTGGTCTTGGGGATACCGACGTTGAACACCCGCCAGGCGTGCCGAAGGGGTCCGCGCCAGAGACGCGCGCGGGGAGGACGTCTTGTGCTGCCCCCGCCGACGATCCCGTATAACCACCGGGAGTGCCCTGCGCGTCGGATGGATTACCCGACGGGCCCATTATTTGAAGCGGGGGGATGTCGAAGGACCGGATGATGGAGTCCACGTTGACGGATGGGGCCGGCTCATCCTCTTCTACCTCCATCACGGGCACGCCCTCGTTGGCAGACACGCTGACGTCCGTCCTCGTGGCGGTTATGTCGCCCAAATCCATGGTCGACGCCTTCGACCTGTGGACCTTGTAGTCCTCCTCGTCTATGGTGTCAACGTAACTGTTGACGCACAGGCCCAACATCTGAGACACAGAAGGAAATCGGTTAGCCATATACGAACGTGCGTTCGTAAACATCAACCCTATGAGCCGAGCAGTATACATTACAACAAAAATAGTTGAATTTCAACGATGCCTCAGAAAATGGCATTTACGAACGAGCGTTCGTAAATGAGATCTTACCATTGCAGCGTACATGAATTTGCTGCCTCCACACACGTTGTAGACCGTCTCACCATTCGTGGCCAGGGCTTGGAGGACGGAGATGTAGAACTCCATCCTGAGCTCCAAGGCGGGGAAGACCGTGTACAGCGTCTCCTGGAAGAGATCTTTGGGAGGGGGGTGTGGAATGCTGTAGATCTTCTTGAAGGTGTTGTTGGCCTTGATAGGCGCGCGCCCATGCCTTGCCGTATTCAAGGTCAAGAAGATGAGGCTCACCGCTCCCACCTGCTTGTTGCCCCTGGCCTCGTTGATGGCCACGATCCCTTCCGTCTTCGCAGGGACATACGTGTTGTGGAAGATGCTGTACTCGAACTTGATGGTGTCCTCGTACAGCTCCGTGACGACGGAGGCCTTCTCCTGTTCCACAATCCATAGCCACACGTGTGGCTCCCTCATGGCCGGAGATCTGTACTCCATGAATTTGGCCATGAAGGGGTTGTAGAACGGCACCCCCTTCGCACCCTGCCTTGCGGCACCCGGGATACCCCTGAAATCGATGAGTGCGAAGGGGCACCCCCTTCGGTCCTCCCTCACCTCAGCCCTGCTGATGGTTCCGTCCCACTTGGAGAACGAGGTCCTCTCCAGCCCCGTTGTCACCACGCAAAATCTTGCCACCCCCTCAAATGTGGCGTTCCTCTTCCTCTCCAAGAAGGAGATGTACCGCTGCAGCTCCACAGGTTCCGTCTCTGTTTTCTTTGTTCTTTTATTTCCCTTTAGCTTCAAGACAGCGACGTGCTCCTTTACCAAACTGCGCATCGATGCGCCGTTTATGTTGTACTGCACCTTGAAACCCTTCCAATTTGCCCAATTGACGTCGCCGTCGGCATGGAAGAGTTGCATCTCCGGCAAGAGCCCACTCAACTCCCGGATCGCAGCAGTCTTGAGCTTCCTGTGGTCGCACCACTCCTTGATGGAGTACGTGCCGGGCTTGTGCTTTGGTCTCTTCAAAAAAATCTTGGGATACGGGATGGTCCTTCCCACTGTATTCCCAAGAAGGTGGACCGCACATCGCTGCAGCTCCGACTCTGTGAGTCCTTGCAATGCCCTGAAAAATTCCCTCAATAGTGGAGGGGCTTCCGCGCTCTTGTCGACGTTGTATTTCTCTTCAGTGTCGGGGTTGACCAGATCGCCCGAGCTGTGAGCGTCGAAAAAGTGGGTCCACAAATCCCAGGTGTTGTTGTTGCAGCAAATCAGGCGGAGCTCGCCCTTGAGCTCCAGGACTGATTTCGTGGTGGTGGACTTCATGTCGATGGAGGAGAATTTGTCCACCATCGCGTCACAAAACGCCTGCAATACACGAACAAGGATCAGTGTTGTAAATTAAATACGAACGCACGTTCGTAATTTCACGAGTTTCCGAAAATGCAATTGATGCCTAATTGCGAGTTGGGAGAAACTAATTGCAGCCCACACTTTACGAACGCTCGTTCGTAAACTCACCTTCCACTGTGGAGACTGGCTTTTGGCGTTCTCCCTCTCTTTTGGCGGACACCCGTGGGCGACCCATACGTCTCTCGCAGCCACTATGTTTGCCGCCCAGGACGCCTCAAAAGCCTTGATCTTGTTTCCGGAATTCAGGTATGTCGATATTTTCCGGAGCTTGTCCCAGTCGTCCGACCACACCAAGAACGCCTTCCAGTACCGCAGCTCCGCCTTGAGCTCGTGTTGGAAGTTATCGTCCTTGAGGATGATTTGCGACGCCTCCAAGCTGTGCTGACCATCGATAATCCAGAACTCGCCATTCTGGATTCGGGGCCAATCCCTCTCCGTGGGACGAGAAGTTAAACCCTTGGGCATGACGCAGACAGTCTGCCTATCCCACTTCACGTTGTTCATGAGATTGTTGATCTGCCACTTCACGCCCTCGCTCTCGCGAGACCTAACCACCCACTTGTTGGGGGATTTCTCGCACTTGAAGCAGTCCACGTTGAAGGTGAAGTGGCGCCCCATGGGCCAGCAATCCTTCGAGTAGTTGTTGAACTCTCTCAGGATACGGGTCGCCTTCGTCGCGTCCGGGTTCTCTCCTTTCTTCAAAGGGGTGGGCATAACTGGCGGCGAGCTAACCTCAGCGGCTTCGGTCACTCCCGACCTCTCCAAGTCGTCCCTCGACCTTTTGGATGGCGTGGATTGTCTGCTTGGCCCCTCCGGCAACCTGCTCGCGGAAGGCACTGGCCTGGGTGCGCTCCTGGAACCTCCTGCCCCCGATGCAGATGGTTTTCTCGGACTTTTCTTTTTCTTGTTGGCTTCCGCGACCGCACTGTTGTACTTGGAGATGTTCAATGCCAGTGCAGTCAATTTCCTGGCAGTCCAAAATTGGCTGAGGATGTACTTTGAGAATAGATCCTCCAGGTTGAAGTGTTTTGCATCTGGTGCAACATTCAAGCACGCGTAGATGTAAGAGAAGGAGTACTTCAAGTAATGCAACAGGAGATTGATGTGGTCTTTCTTGTTCTTCATGTCCAAGATAACATAATCTCCCTGGGCCTCTATGGATTCTATCTCCCACGTCTTCATCTGCACCCACTGTTCTGGCTGGTCTGGCCTTGTTTCCAGCTCGTAGGTGAAACGGAGCGCGAAAAGACCGTCTTCCATTTTTGTTGGTATTGCCGTCCACTCCCCCATGAAATCCTCTTTTGGGACATAATTCGCGTTACCGTTTGAGTCCGCAACGGAATCTGGGAGGCGATCAATGGGCACGGCGAACAGGTCAATTGCGCTTCTGGTCGATCTGGCCATCTGCACCATAACAAAACAGTTAGGATCGTTTTACGAACGTTCGTTCGTAACATTAGCGATTGGCATGTGGGTAGGATCTGACTAAGATCTGTGGAGTATTTATGATCGTCACAAATTGTATTCAATCAAGTGTTCCAGCAGATTTTTAGGAGATTTACGAACGAGCGTTCGTAAATGATTGTGATTTTCAAGGCGGTTAATTAAGTTTACTTTACGAACGCTCGTTCGTAAAGTATTGTACTTGTATTACGTGATGCATATTATCGAAGGTTATTTGGAAATGCAGCATGTTGATGTTATTTGTTATTTGTTAATGTTCGCATTTTAGGTATATATTTACGAACGAGCGTTCGTAAATATTGAGCCCCCAGTTTGTATAAATGTTTACGAACGTACGTTCGTGAAAATGAGGCACTGGATTTTGGGTACGGTTGTTTACGAACGCACGTTCGTAAACATGAGGCACTGGTTTTTGGGTCCATATGTTTACGAACGCACGTTCGTAAATATGAGGCACTGGGTTTTGGATACGGTTGTTTACGAACGTGCGTTCGTAAACAGGGGTTGTGTTGAACGCCGTCTACCCATTTACGAACGCTCGTTCGTAAATGGGTCATCTTTTGTGTTTATTGGAAATATTGTGTATAAATATACGTATACGTATACGTATATATACGTATATATATATATGTGTACGGATACGTGTACCAATTGCTGCTCGATTGGGCTGAGCAATGCTTGCATTCGTGCCTGCAACGCATGGTCAGAATAATGAAACTGCAGAAATGAATAGATTCAAACAAAATTGAGTTTCAGAATGTGATGAGGAATTCAGAATGAGGATCATAGCTTAACTTGCATACAGAACAGGCCAAAGCTCATCATGCATATAACAAAACACATGTATCTCAACAATGATCAAACTCAAAATGTGAGGGAAGAGTTCAAAAGGATTACTGTACTCACATTGAAATGTTCTACACCAAAAACCTGATCTTCCACCCTTACTGGAAAACCCTGAGAACCTCACAAATGTATACTTTGAAATGCACCCTTGCACCTTCCTCACACTTAAGCCCTCGCAAGTTATATACAAACCCTAGCAACTACTCTGATGTACATGCAACTCCCAACCTTGCAACTCTGAAGTTTGTGACTCAAGCTTGCTGCTCCAAACCTTGCAACTCTCAACCTTGTACTTCTTGCGCTTTACACTCAAGCTTGCTACTTGAAACCTGCAACTCTCAACCTTGTACTGCGCTTTACACTCTCAAGCTTGCTACTTGAAACCTGCAACTCTCAAGCTTGTAACTCTTCCGCTTTACACTCTCAAGCTTGCTACTCAAAACCCTGCAACTCTCAACCTTGTAACTCTTTCGCTTTACAGTCTGAAGCTTGCTACGCAAAACCTTGCAACTCTCAAGCTTGTAACATAAGCACTTTGCCCTAAACTCTTGAAACTCGCGCCAACAAAACTAATATCTCTCAACACACGCACGCACAATACTATTAAAAGACGAGAGGAAAAAACGCAAGAGCTTCGCTCCACATCTGCTCGGCGCTCCGCTCCTCTCTCTCTGCTCCAAATGACAATGAGGAGGAGAGCTGAGGGGGCGCGGGGAGGTAGCCGCCGCCGCTAGGGTTTTCCCGCCGTTGACACGTGGCCTCCCCCCACTGGGGGGGCCGGGATGAGAGGGTGATGGGGGATGGGGGGATGGGGAGGTGGGGGATGGGGGGATGGGATGGGGATGAGGGGATGGGGGGATGGGATGGGGGATGGGATGGGGGGATGGGGGGGATGGGATGCGATGGGAGGTGGGCATGGGGACGGGGACATTGGGGGATGGGATGGGATTGGATGTATAAGAAAGGCATGACATAATCATGCTTTGTAATATGTATATGTAGTGGATGCGTTTATCACCTTAACCATAAGAACTTAGTATAAATACATGAATTTTGATTGGTGCATCCCCCTAGTACATCTACATTCGGATTCCTTGTAAACATCTTTTAAATAGGGGACCGATAATAAAATCGTAGTGAACAATGCACGTCATTTAGTAGGGATTCGAAGAAGAATTCAACCCCAAGGATGTTGATATGGTCTTTTGAAATATAGTGTTTTCGTGAATGAGACATCTTTCATGTTGTTCGATGGTTCCTCAAATAATTACTAGGTTCAAAAAGAACCCAATTTGAGATTGGCAGGAGGCGGTGTCCTTTTCTTACAAGAGGTGGATGAAAATTCAATTTCCAAAAGGTCGTCAATTCATTTAATTAGGTGCCAACTTGAACTAGCACATTTGAGCCATGTGGTCGAATGTTTGGCTAGCATCAAATGTGAACTACACATAAATTAACAAGTTATGCCCCCTTCCCACTTGACTTTAGCTAAGACTAAAAGTATTTCCCAGGAAACGGGTAAAGATCCCTCCCTTATAGCGGAGGCATACGGCTATCCCAATGCACCTACAAGAACTTGCTTTGGAGACTTTCAAGTAGGTTTTCTCTAATTACCTTTCACACATCTTCATTGTTTTATCTACCAAGCAAGGATTGTTGGGCAGTTTTTGTCCCATCCCCAAATGCCTTGCCACTCACCTAACTGACCAATGGTTTTTGTTAACGGAGCTCCTTGTGCCCTCATAGCTAAGACTAAAAAAACCAATGACAAGGATGGGAGGCACCACTTTTAAACGTCCTAGATTATTGCCTCATGTTTAGGTACCGATGGGAGGGTTGGTGCTTGAGGCTTAAGACCTCCACTTTTAAGCCATGCCACATCATTTGCAAACTAGGCTCGGCAATACATAATGTCGATGCTGTGAAGGCCGGGTTGTTAGAACCAACTTTTAGTGTTACCTAAAGTCAGGTGGGAAGGGGGCATTAGTGCGATATGGGTTTTTGATAGGTCAATGTTGTTTGTGTGTGTACTAATCTATTGTATTAACTACTAGACATGCACAACTTCCACAAACCCTAAACACTAACCCCAAACCCTAAACCCTACATCCCTAAATCTTCAATAGTGTTAAGTGCAAATTGATTGATCACACAATCCATGACCTTATTATAACATGCATATGTTAAGACTAGTTTAAATCAACACTTTTAGCTATGCACATACTTCTCGTGGGATGCAAAACACACAATTATAAGTGTGGCTCCACCTAGGTATGGTTTCAATCCATATGCTTACTCTATCTTATGCACGATTCCAAAGTAATTAAACCTTTCCACACATGCCGGATTAATTCACTCTTTCCACAGCTAGGGTGGGATCTGAAATAAAACCCACATTTAATCTAGGTATGGTTTGAATTCATATCCTTAATCTACCTTACAAGCCATTATAATAATGGATAAACCTGCCTTTTATTGGTGTTCACGCACTTTGTGAGCGTATTACGGGCATGTTTTGATGTGAATCATATGATTATACCTACAAGTTTAAGGGCCTCCACAATCAATTTTTACCCACTCTTACCTCATTGTCTCTATATATATATCTCACTTAGACCTTGGTAATATATAATAGGTAACAATATTAATTGACAAAAAACTTGTACTTCACACCTTGGTTGCAGATCATTTATTCTATCTTAACCATCATCATATTTAGATTACATTAACTATTACAATACATATATATAT
Organism: Polytrichum formosum; assembly: GCA_964035585.1. Classification (NCBI taxonomy): domain Eukaryota; kingdom Viridiplantae; phylum Streptophyta; class Polytrichopsida; order Polytrichales; family Polytrichaceae; genus Polytrichum; species Polytrichum formosum. Next base: position 71,196,850 of record OZ037935.1, on the reverse strand, counting down.
ACACCTATATATATACACATGTATATACACACACACACACATATATACATATATATTTACACACACACACACACATATATATATATATACACATTTATATATACACATTTATATATACACATATATATACATATAAAAATTATAATTTTTTTTCGGCAGACCTTGGTAACAAGTAAGGTGTATAACCAATGTACATATTTTGAATATGTTGCGTGCATGCCATTCATGTTCCATACATAGGGTCATGTATGTTCCGCATGGATAGAATGGCATATTGTTAGGTCAAAGTAGGCGGCGGGAATCCGCTTTTTAAATAGCATCCAAGGGCCCTTGAACCACTCCAGAGAAGTACTTAAAGCTCTTCCCCCCCATAACAGAGCTCTTTTTTGCGGCAGACGCCAAGTGTGCGCCCTAGAGACCCCACGGAGCGTGCTCACGCCATTCTCCTGCGCATCAAGCGTACACTCCCCAGGTACAAGACAACGTACAGTCACCGCATATACCGCCGTTAATACCGGAGCTTTACGAACGCACGTTCGTAAAGATGGAGCACGCTTTAGTGGGTGGATCATAGGATGGCCGACAGTATTTACGAACGTGCGTTCGTAAATACACCTGGGATTATGTCTGCGCAAACAGCGACATCCAGACATTCATGCAGACAAACAATAGGTCAGAGATACGAACGCACGTTCGTAAAGCTTAAGTCCACGCATTTGTAATTGGATCAGACATAGGAGGGTCCTCTGTTTACGAACGTGCGTTCGTAAATACACCTGGGATTATGTCTGCGCAAACAGCGACATCCAGACATTCATGCAGACAAACAATAGGTCAGAGATACGAACGCACGTTCGTAAAGCTTAAGTCCACGCATTTGTAATTGGATCAGACATAGGAGGGTCCTCTGTTTACGAACGTGCGTTCGTAAATCCACCATGGATGATGTCTGCGCATACAGCGACATCCCTCCAGGCATTTATGCAAACAAACAATACGGCAGAGATACGAACGCACGTTCGTAAAGCTGGAGCACGCACTGGAGGTTGATCAGACACATGATGGTCTTGAGTTTACGAACGGACGTTCGTAAAGACCACCGAGGATTACGGTATGCGCATCCAGTGACATCCCTCCTACACATTTATGCACTGACAATATGGCAGAGATATACGAACGCCCGTTCGTAAATATGCCATCAAAGGATTTACGAACGGACGTTCGTATGTCGCACACGCATTTGTCACTAGTTCAGACAATGATGGTCGGGAGTTTACGAACGTCCGTTCGTAAATGCACCTGCGTGTGGTCCACACCAACACCATGTCCAGATACGTATGGCGATGCATATGCTGAATATATCATTGATATACGAAATGGATTTCGTAAATATGCCACTCAGGAGTTTGCGAACGGACGTTCGGATGTTGTACACGCATGTGTACCAGTATAGCATGTGGAGATAGTATACATATGGCTATGCCTAGGCACTCTATGTCAGTGATATACGAACGGGCGTTCGTAAATACTTCAATGGCATATTTACGAACTCCCTTTCGAACGATGGCCTTGAGTTTACGAACGTGCGTTCGTAAATACCACCTGAGAGTATGTTCTGCGCAGCACTACATCCCTCTAGATACATTTATGAAAATACACCTAATGGTAGATATATACGAACGGGGGTTCGAAAATATGCTATTGTAGGTTGGACGACTTGACGTTGTTTTGTCGCACACTTATCCATTTCGTCCAATACACAGGATGGCATTTCTTTTATGAATGAACGGCCTGAAACACCACAATGGCGATGGTCCATGTTGTAGTTGACAGAGTATGGCCAGGAACATACAGCTGTTCGTATTTAGACACTCCAATAGTAGCATGGGTTGTTTGCGAAGTTCGGGCCATGTATTTGCAGATATTGTGCGCTCTTGTATGCTTGGCATCCGTTCTTGTATGCGTGGCATCCGTTCTTGTATGCGTGACATCCGTTGTGTGGTTGGTCATGACATGGTTGTTTGTTTAGGTGTGATGGCAGTGGATGATGGAGATAGTGCATTTGAGTTTTCGACGAATGCATCGTCCTCCGATATTGAATGTGACCTCTCGTCCCCGTCTGCGGACACTAATGACGGGACGAACGGGGTGGGCGTGTCTGTGTATACCTCCTCCCATGAATCTTTCGAATTCCACGAACAATCTCCACATTCTGGGGATGACCATGATGACATTCCTCTATGTGCTGGTTTCGGGAGGGAGGAATGGGTGGGCCTAGATGTTGTTCTACTAAACGAGCTTGGTGTCCCGGTGGCAGATGGCATATGTAGAAACTCCGATCCCCGTGAATGTGTTGATGTCAACCCCCTTGGTTTCGATGATGTGGGCGTGTGCATCTTGAATTCCTTGGCACCGTGTGAGGTCCCGTTGACGTGGAGATTTTCCTTGCGTCGATGGCCCCTTCGTAGGGTTCTCCATGAAGAAGTAAGCTTGTGGGATCATGGACGGCGGCACAAGCAAACGCAGTTAGCTTTGTTGGGCACAATTCGTCCTCGCAAAGGCCTACGTAAATACGATTCAAGTCGCGTGTCTCGCGGAGATACGGAGAGACGGCGGGATCGCATCTTGGGAGACGATTCTATCCGTCTCGTTTCTGGAAAGGATTGTTGCACGATGAAATGTTGCCAATTTTTTCCACGCGAAAAAATTCGGTCTCTTCGTCAAGAGATGTGGCTTGCGGATTTTCGTATGCGGTCGGCAAAGAAACTCGAGGTCCACAGAAATTTGCACATTGATACCCATGGCCGTAAGGTCGTGACCCTTGAGAATGTGGACGTTTGTTGCACAGCGTGGTATATCATCCATGCGGTCTCCAAGGCTGACTTCTATAGGTTTCGGAAGTATTCTTTGTTGGGTCGCCGATCTCGATTTCATGGCAACTCTGGCACAAAGAAACCTAGGGAGGCGACACTCCAAGCATCCGCGACCCTCTCCACCATCATAGTGCCATTGGCCGATGCAATGCCCCACAAGACGAGGACATTGTCATCAGGTGAGAAAGTTGTTCAAATGGTGTTGCCCACGGGCACGAAATGGAAGAACATCTTAACGGACATCAACGAAGTGGGTCGCATCGCGGGATGTGGGCCCATTTCGTTGTCCAAGTTGAGTGTAATTAAAAACCAACAGTTTGCGGAATACATTTTGAAGAGACCTGGGGACAAGTTCGCTAGGTGTACGGCGTGTGAGAAATACAAAGGTCTTCGAGACGCCCACCCTATAGGCACTGAATCCCATACTAGACACCAGAGAAAATACATTGAGCATGTCAACAACCAGGAGGCACATCGTCAAGATTACTACAAGAACCGTGCACTATCCATAATGAGGCCCGCGGAGGTTCTAACAGTGATTCATGATAAAATGGACCATGCGAAGACCGCATGTCCTTGTTATGCACGCAAAATAAAGGCCACGGATGGTCTCTTCAAGTTGCCTGTAGCTGTCACAGGTTCGTATAGAATTCCACATGTGTGTTGAAAGGATCTCCGATTTGCATTGGGTTTGTTTTCCAAATGACCAACTCCATCCATCCGGTGTGTAGTTATTTCATATTTTTGTTGTTCACGCATCGTTTGTTTTTCTTAGGTATGATCGCCCATGGACATGTGGATGTCAAATATGCCCATTATGGTTTGGATTTTTACCCTGGCGATGCCAACCACACGGTCGGTTCATTTGCAAAACTATTGCGCGATCTCGAAAAGCCACCGGTACACTCTTCCCGTGCCCTTTTCGATGGTTGTGGAACGACACCCCTTTATGAGGCAGTGCTACAAGGGAAGGAGGTTTGTATGTCTTCATTGCCGGAACCACCCGGAGAACCCATTATTGCAAAACCCTTGCCTCCAACTCTCCACGTTCAACTTGATAATTGTGCTAAAGACAACAAATGCCGATACGTGTTTTGTTTTTGGTCGATGCTCGTGGCAAAAGGCATCTTCAAAGAGGTGTTTGTGTCTTTCTTGATGGTGGGGCACACGCACGACGATATTGATGCCTCATTTGGCCGTTGGAGCATGAAGTTGCATGAAGAGGATTTTCCCACCATACCACTTCTCATGAAATCATACATGGATTTGGACAATGTGCCGGTGATCCCGCACATGATTGAAGAAATACCAAATTTCAAGGCCTTCATCAAGCCATACATGTTGAAGGGAGTGGACCGTCTGGTGGGACATACCAAAGCACAACAATTCCGCTTCTATATGAGGGATGATGGTGTCCCCGCCATGCAGTTCAAGCTTTTGTGCACATCTCTAAATTGGGGCCCGGAGGATGGTATACTCGTGTGGCGTCAAGACAAGGATGGGAAATGTTTGCTTCCGGATGGGGAACCAAAGCCTTGCAAACCCGATCCCATGAGGAATGGGCCGGAAATCATAAAAGGCATATCCGGGTTCATTGAGTATTGGAAAGAGTTGTGTGAAGAAGACATCACCAGACGTGTTAGGGATACTCATGAGCCGTTGATCGCGTATTGGGATCGCATACGCTCAGCCTTGATGACCGTTGGTGTCGACACCCGTACGACTTTGACACAAGGATTTTGGCCACAAAGTCGTTTGACAGTTGTGGAGTCCGATGCTATGTTCTTTAGCAATGGAGACGTCCGTGAAGAGTTTGCAATGGACGAGCATTACGTTGGCCCTGCGCGCAATCGTCCGGCTCCGTCGTTTCGTGTGGGTGTTGATTGCCACGAGGGTTATATGGTCCTCGTACGAGCAGGAGATGAGGAGCACCCCAAACCAATTTGGTTGGTGAAAGCATTGTCTTCACCCAATTTTGTTAGAACTAGCCCCAACTTTCGTCAAATTGAAGTGGAATATTGCCGTCCGAGCACCAAAGACCAGAACGTGCTCCGCACCTATTTAGGTTGGGACACCAAAAAGGGTTTCAAGTGGACAGTGGACTCCGCGTACGGACCGGTTTGGATAAACACGGATACCATCCTTTGTGCTTGGAAGCCGCGCAAAGGTTCTAAATTGGAAACAATGACCATCCCCCAAAAACATATAGATTTTGCCAAAGACAACTTGGTACGTATTGCAGCTGCGGAAAATGATGCCGATAATGGATATGAAGCGGAAGATGGAGATGGGGAAACATAACGTAGGTTGGAATTAATGTGGAAAATAGGGGCACTTTGTAGACTTGGTTTTATTGCGGATAGTATCAAATTTATACATACGTTTGGGATGTGCCATCCAATTCCATAAGACCCTTATATATGGGATGCGCATCCTAAACTTTATAAGGACATAAAAGCATTTGTTTTTGGGATTCGATTGTTATTTTCCACTTATAGTTCATGTTTTGATTATGATTTAAAGACTTACTATTTTGAGTGTTGTGCATATTCTTTGCATGCGAAGTTGCAAACCGTCATGTTCCCGATGTTCCCGATGTTCCCAATGTTCCGCATGCTCATAATATTGGCATCCCAAACTATGGGCGTATTTCATTTTGAGACTTTCAAAAGTCTCCAATTAACGAATATAGTGTTACAAGTCATAACTTTATTATTGCGACAACGTTACAAATGCCCTTTATTAATCATATACATGAACAAACCATGCAAACTATAATATTCCACTTCATTCCGTCATCCCAACCTCGTAGATGCTCCTGGCTTCCGGCGAGGCTCCATTTTTGGAAGAGGATTCGGCTGAAGTAAATCAAAATAGCTAATCGTTCGGTCTTTCATCCGTTCCTTCAATGGTAGCCGATGAGGCGACAATCCTCTCCTCTTCTTACGAATAGACATAGTCTTTGAAGATTCCCCCGCTACCTTGACTATTTCAATGTCGATTGAAGTCTCCTCCACATCCACATCCACATCCACATCCACATCCCCGGGCTTCTCCAAAATATCCGCACACAAATCAATTAGATCATTTAGATCTCCACCCACGCATTGTGTGTGGTCTTTCTCCACCGCATCGATCTCAAAGTTGTCTGCATATCGTCGTTGTTCCTCCGCCGCCCTCATCCTCCAAGCTTGTGTAGATTGTGAGAAGGGAGTCATGACATACTCATCACGAAATCGATCCCTAGCACTTCTCTCATCTCTCTCACGCTCGGGTGTTGCATTGAATGGAATATGGGGATCGTCTAAATTGTGTATCTCCTCATCGCATTCTACACCCTCAAACATGACTCTCCCCTTTCCCATCCTATCCATGATACTCTACCTTCGTTATATGTATGAGTCTCAATGATCTACTTATATATTGACCTCTAAGGACTTGATGACCATGACCAATAATTGATGTAATCCAATATGTAGAGGATCCAATTCTCGTTAGTAAGATAAAGTCAACGCAATCGGAATAAAAATAAAGTTGGTTAGGTTAAAAATGTACACTTTTGAAAAAATCTTCCGACATCCGCATTGGAAACCTCTTTGATACCTCTTTGAACTTTCCATATTTGATTAGTTATCCACTCATTCAACAAATCACCAATTTGTGCTTCAATCATAGTGGTTCATATGGTTTCATAACCAATGTCACCCATCCGAATGCACTTTCATTCAACAAATCATTAATTTGTGCTTCAACCTTAGTGGTTCATATGGTTTCATAACCGATGTCACCCATCCGAATGCACTTTCCTTCAATAAATCATTAATTTGTGCTTCAACCTTAGTGGTTCATATGGTTTCATAACCGATGTCACCCATCCGAATGCACTTTCCTTCAATAAATCATTAATTTGTGCTTCAACCTTAGTGGTTCATATGGTTTCATAACCGATGTCACCCATCCGAATGCACTTTCCTTCAATAAATCATTAATTTGTGCTTCAACCTTAGTGGTTCATATGGTTTCATAACCGATGTCACCCATCCGAATGCACTTTCCTTCAATAAATCATTAATTTGTGCTTCAACCTTAGTGGTTCATATGGTTTCATAACCGATGTCACCCATCCGAATGCACTTTCCTTCAATAAATCATTAATTTGTGCTTCAACCTTAGTGGTTCATATGGTTTCATAACCGATGTCACCCATCCGAATGCACTTTCCTTCAATAAATCATTAATTTGTGCTTCAACCTTAGTGGTTCATAAACCCTAAACCCTAAACCCCTAAACCCTAAACCCTACGTCATTCCAAATTACTACCACATATGTGCCATTGATTTGTTCTCACACTCATGTAGAAGTGTTTCCATACATGGTTTGAGGGTTTAGGTTCCTAGCTTTCCAACGAACCCACCTGCTTTTTTTTTCGATGCCTACATTTTTTTCATTATAATAATCAATCATTGACAAGATCTTGGCCGTTAGATTGGAGGGGTTATTTTGAGCAAGTAATAAAGTGGCATGCTCCTTTGAGTTTGGACTTTTGGGCTTGGCCTTTGGAGGCTTCACACTATGCCCAACTAAGGCTACCCTTACTATATTTTATTGGCTATTTAGGGTTCATTTCTTTGGACTCTCAACAAAGTTGGGCCGCTCAATCGCACTTTGATCCACTCCCGAGGGTTAACATTTATAGATGGTGACTATAGTGTCCGTTTTTTGGCTCTAAAAAATTCATATGAAGTCCAATTCATATGTGGTCGCAATTCTACGCTGTTCCCCTGCCGCCCCGTTCCCTCCCGTCCGCTCCGCGTTCCCCACCCGTCCGCTAATCGTTCCATCTTTCATCCGTTCCCCCCCGTCCGGTCCACGTTCCCCACCCGTCCGCCCCGTTCCCCTCCCGTCCGCGCCACGTTCCCTCCGTCCGCTCCTCGTTCCCCACCGTCCGCTCCTCGTTCCCACCCGTCCGCTCAGCGTTCCCCACCCGTCCGCCCCGCGTTCCCTCCCGTCTGCGAACATGGAGCGGACGGGAGGGGAACAGGGGGCGGACGGGGGGAACTGACGGCAGGGGAACGCGGAGCGGACGTAGGGAACGCAGAGCGGACGGCAGGGAACGCGGAGCGGACGTAGGGAACGCAGAGCGGACGGCAGGGGAACGCGGAGCGGACGGCAGGGGAACGCGGAGCGGACGGCAGGGGAACGGTGGCGCGGACGGGAGGGAACGCGGGGCGGACGGGTGGGGAACAAGGAGCGGATGGGTGGGAACGAGGAGCGGACGGGATGGGAACGAAGAGCGGACGGGTGGGAACGAGGAGCGGACGGGATGGGAACGAGGAGCGGACGGGATGGGAACGCTGGAGCGTATGGAGAGGAGCGTACGGAGGGGAGCGTGGGAGCGGATGGGGGGGAACGCTGGGGGCGGACGGGAGGGAACGGGTGCGGACGGGAGGGAACGGGTGCGGACGGGAGGGAACGGGTGCGGACGGGGGGGGACTCTGGGGCGGACGGGCGGGAACGGGTGCGGACGGGGGGGGACTCTGGGGCGGACGGGCGGGAACGGGTGCGGACGGTTGCGAACAGGTGCGAACGGGTGGGGACGCGGGAGCGGATGGAGGGGCGGACGGGGGTATATAAGTGGAGGGGACCACTTACATACCTTACTCCACTCCTTCTGGGCGCCCAGACAACCCTCCTCTAACACAGAGTGCGGGGTAGCGGGGCTCTCGGAGGAGTTAAGGATCCCTTTTTTGGGATCCTTTTACACTACTTTTGGCAGGTTGTGGCCGGTTTTGGCAGATCCACGTGGCCGTTATTTGGCATATTCCTTGTGACGCGCCCAGTCAACTGGCCTCTGCGTGAGCGCCGGTAGCGGGGTGCTCGAAGGGTGTGCCGAATAGTTGAACTTTAATTTTTAGGGACATTTTTGAACTAATTCCACAGCAACACTATTTTGAAGTGTATGCTTGGATATTTTGTAGCACTATTATGAAGTGCAATTAGTATTTTAAAAAGTAGAGTTCTAGATTAGAATTAGAAACTCCAATTTGGGTGGAATTAGAATTAGAAACTCCAATTTTCAGACATGGCAAGTGGAGGAACTGGAGACATGGCAAGTGCAAGTGGAGGATCTAGTTCTGGGTGTTCCAGAGGACATGGACGCAAGGCCGCTGATTTGGAGTGGAATGTTTACGATGATCCCTCCCAAAAAGCCAGGGTAGGTTGGGAGAATGTACCACAACCGTGGTCAGCGAAGACTGCAATGCAGTACGTGGGCTTCCCTCACTTTGATCGGTTGTGGCCAAGACATTGTCACGAGCGACATTGCAAGGCCGTCAATGCGAGCTATACGCAGCTTGAAGACGTGGAGGCAAAATGGAGATTCCTAACGATACTTAGAAGTATCTCCAATTTGGATAGATGGCCCAAGAGTGCAATTCCAAAGTCGGTGGCGTGTATGATGTATGCGGAGCACGTGTTGCGAGTTAGGGTGGATTGGTCAAGTTTGGGTGCTCTGCATGATCAAAAATTTGGGGGTATTGGAATTGCATTCACTAAATGCACAGTTCTGGATATTCCATACACTCCCGTTCCAGAGTGGTTCAGGAAGAATCCTAAACTAGTGGATGAGCCTGGGGCACCAATTCCAGAAGGTCGGGAACCAAAAAAACCACGTACTCGCAAACGACCAGCCAATGACGTGGAGATGGCCATCGAGGAGGCGTTTGAGCATATGGATGAGGAGGGCATGGAGGTAAATGTCGATGTGGTTAACGAGTTGGTTAACCAGGTGGTTAACGAGGCCCTAAACGAGGTAAACCCTGGTCAACTTGGTGCGGACATGATGGAGAGCAGAATGGAGGCATTGCGCCAGCAACATGCCGAGGAAATTCGTGAGTATAAAGCAAGGATTCTCGAGCTGGAAAATCGACTTGCAACACTTACGATGGGGGAGGCTGGCAGTTCAAGTAGTACACCAATTAACATCCAGTCTTTGGAAGCAGAGAGGGATACAGCTTTACAGGAGGCCATGATTGCAAAGTCACAAGCAGCGGACGTATGTACGAGGAATGAAGTAATGCAAGGAAAGATGGAGGCTTTGCAAAAGGAGGTGGTGGACATGCAACAACAACTTCAAGTGGTCAATGAAGTGGTTGTCGATCACGAATCCAAGATTGGCACACTGGAGGAGCAGAATGCAAGGTTGAGGAAATTTCTATCGGATGCGATCGTGGAGCGAACCAATATGAGGACAGGGACATTGCTTTCTATGGCCAAGGTTCGTCAATATGAAGCTGAATTTGAGAGCATCCAGCGAGAATAGAACCGCAATCATAGATTGCGGAACTTGATGCTCACGTCATGGCCAGATCAGGAACATATGTACCCTAGTAGGTGGGATGATGAGGATGACTTGAAATTGCCTAACGGGAGCTTGGATTGGCGGCAACTGATCGACTCCGATCACCATTGGAATGTGACCCAAGTGCATGAATATCCATACAGCATGAGGGGTGAGTTGTTATGGCCGGGTCCACATCCAATGGTCTTCGACGGATCCGTGTGTGGGATTTGCGGCAGTCCATTTGGCCCAGAGGGATGCTTTCAAGTTGGATCGTGTGGGGGCCAATTCCATCCACAATGTCTGATAGTGGCAATGATCAGGAGACGGCAATGTCCCCATTGCAGATCACCCTTCCACCCTCGTTTGTACCTCCAATTTGGCCTTCGGGATTACATGCCTAAGGACTGGGTGGTAAGGCCAACGGACTATCCCTTCAACCTTTGCGAGTTTGATGGGACTTCTGTTGAGTGGAATTAGTTATTCAATTGTGCAACGGTTGAACTTTGGAACGATAACAAAGATGGCGAATGGACACAAAATCCACGTCAAATTTTGTATGTTGCAGACGAGTTGTTTCCCAACAAGCCCCCAAACTATGGCATGAAAAGATTTTTGTACCAAACTTTTGGTTGGCATTGGGATGCGACAACCATGCAATTACGGAGAGGCATTCAACCTCCTTTTTACAATGCAAGTGGTGAACCATCAATATCGGAGCATGAGTTGGAAGAAGATGCACATGAGATGCCCATGGAACGGGATTCCCATTTTGAAGCGCACTTAGAGCAGTCGTACCACAAACACAGAACGCAGTTGGAGGCAGTTGAAGCACTCTTGAATAGAGTTATGGATGATGCGGTATTGAGATGGCTAAATGGGGGGCCTAGACCACGTAATGCCACTCCACTGTCTCCTGGAAGTCGTCCATATCTCACCCGTGAAACCACGCGAATGATGGAAGCCGGGGAATCATCACGAGCACGACGAGGATCTACTTCAGCTGCAATAGACCTCGATTCAGATTCGGATTAGGCATTTTTGTAGCATGTTTAGAAAGTTGTATAGGAACGGAGGAAGACTTTGTACACATTGAACATATTTCATGTTCAAAGAATATGTAATATAAAGAGGAGTTACCGACAAGTTGTCATTTCTAAGATCGTGTAAAAGATAGCATATGGATGTCACATGTTTTAATGTTATTCGAAACTTTTAAAAACTCACTTGAATATTTGTAATTCATATGATAGTCTAACCAAAAGTACTATTGACTACATAGTCAATATTGAATACCACATAAAGATATAATTATATAAATATGCAATAAATAATTTTAAAAAACATGCAATAAATAATTTTATTACTATAATAAAATGATACAACTTCGAACGTAACGTTCGCTTTGTGGTCTAAATGTCTTACCGAAGGCCCTAAGGTTGTAACTTGTATCAATTTTGACGGAAGTAATAAATTATGGGAGTACGTGGGAGCACCGAAAGAACACATTTGTGCAAAATCATTACGTTCGAATCCGTACTGTAGGATCATTTGCTTCGACACATCTTGGGTCCTCTTCAGACTCGTCTGTGCTGAAATCATCATCCGTTTGGGGAGTCGCGCTTCGAAGATGCAACTCTCGGTCACGTTGTGAGAAAATTATCCTCTTGGTCGGCCGGGAGCCATCTGCATCCTGTATGCCATTTTCATCTAGATGTGGTCTACCCTCATCTTCATTGTAGTCTTCAACAGTAAACGGAAGCGATCGTCCCTGATACCTCTTCCTAGTACGTTTGACACCTCTCGTAGTTCTCTGGCGCCCTCCACCCGTACCACGACTTGAGTGCACTTCATCTCTACTTCCATCTATAAAAGCATCCCCCGTTGTACTTCCGCCTCCAACTCCAAGACCACCTCTTCCATTGGATTGACTGTGTGGAAGTGAAACAGACGCGGGTGGAATTGCAATTGGTATGTTCTCAACAACATGTCGACGTACAGAAGGACGACGTGGCGCCTCTATAGTAACATTTCTTGAAACATTGTGCATAGCAACCAAAGTAGCACCCACCGCAGTTGCACGTGAAACACCCAATCTAGAAGTATTGGCAATACTTCGAGTAAGAGGACGATGTTGACCTTGTGCATGCAATTGCACCGTAGAGGTGGATGCAATCCTTTGAAGAGCACGGAATCGAGTTGTAGGCATTTCAGGAACATTGGGCGTTGGATCTTCTATACGATGGTTGGATATGAGGGAGGCATCCATGGATTCAGAATGTACTCGGGTTGGAAGTGGATCATGTTGAACGTGCGTTGGCTCATTTACGGGTAGTACATTGTCGCCTTCACCAAATGAAAGAGAATCGCTCCGATGTTGCAAGGAATCTACTTCAATTCCCACATTCTCACTTGCCCCCATAGCAACATTATGGTCAGATGGAAACCCTTCTCCAGTGTGGAGAGTTTCAACATGCGGTCTTCCAATAGACCCCTCATGATCGTCATGCATTCCGTCGTTATGTTGGGGACATCCGGTTCATCAAACTCAAACACCCCAAGGTTTCCATCACTACCATTGCCATCCTCATCTTCTGAACCATGATTCTCGGAATCGAGGTCATCCAAATCAAAGTCAATGTCATCAACATTGTTGTCTTCATCATTTCCAGCCTTACCAGTTGGATCCACGTCATCTTCGTTGTCATCTTCTTCGTCAAGGTCATCGTCAGAATGGACCTCATTCAATTCGTACCATTGAGCAGGTCTTGGGCCCCTCCGATGTCGAATGAGCCTACTATTGGTATATATGTAGACGAGGTCCTCAGCACGACTATGCTTCAAGCGATTGCGACTCTTGTTGTGAACGTATGAGTACATGCTCCAATTGCGTTCACATGCGGATGCGGAACATACTTGTGCAAGGATACGTCTTGCTATTGTTTGGAGGGCTTTAGCTCCACCTCCCATTGCATCCCACCATTCATGGAGAGGTGCGGCATGCACGCTCGGGTCAGTAGAATCAACAAAAGGCCCTCGATTTTCAAGAAAATCTTGGTACTGGTGGAGGATTTGGACATAAGTGTCCTCATCTTGAGCAAGCCTGCGAAGAACTCGATTTAGGATTGTCCTCGAATTGTCATCCTCATGGAGTGGGGCCCAACCACGTAGAAGCGGATTTAACATCGCTCCAGCCCAGTGTAGATCATTCAACATCAACCTCCATCTATTTTGAAACGTTACCATAGCATTTGCAGCAAGCTCAGGGCTTAAGCGAAATGGAGGTTTACTGAATCCACGAATATGGGTTTGTAAATCATGCATGACCCTCCAAGCCATTCCCATTGCAGGCGCCTTGCCGTCAAATACACGAAGAGCTTTAACAACCGGGATCACCATATACAATAAATTTTCGCACGTGTTCCAGAATCCATCAGAACGTATAAAGCTTCGCACAGCAGAGCCCTTCATGTAAGAGGTGCCAGATCTCCTCCTCATATCACGCATTAGAGTGATCCAATCCTCATCAACCACCATTCTTTCCAAAGCATTGCGTACTTGGAGAAGACGTTCAATCATGATGAAGTTCGTAGCAAAACGGGTCTCTACAGGTAGGCGGAGTGAGAGATTTGGTGACAACCTCCGGAATATAGCTTGAGAAGCATGATGGTTTTTAACAAATACACAAATATGGCGGGATTTTTTTACCAATTTTTTCACCCATTCCTCCTTCCCCCAATCTTCTAAGAGGAGATCTAGGCAATGTGCAGCACATCCTTGAAAATATAGATCGGAATTTGCTCGAATCAAGTCGCGAGCAGCGGAGGCCATAACTGGGGCATTGTCGGTGCAAACTTGGACCACATTATGTCGACCAACCTTTTCCACAAATGGTTGAATTTGAGCAGCAACGTAGACATGATCCTTGTGATTTCCCGTGGTGTCAATGGTACCCAAGAAAACGTCTCCCTTTGTGCCACATTGAAGAACGTTTAGGAGAGGTCGGTTTTGCACGTTGTCCCATCCATCACAACATATTGTAACACCGTATTTTTCAACGGAATTCCCCAGCTTCTCCTTCACTTGCCTATCTAGGTCAACCTTTATATCAGTTAACAACTTCGTACGGATGGCATTGTACGATGGTGGTGTGTAGGCTGGCATTCGATGACGGGCAGTTTCACGCACAGCATGAACAAATGCAGGATGTCTCACAATGTTGAAAGGAATGTTAGCTTCATAAAAAGCCGTTGCCCATGCTCTATCGAGGAGTTGTTTTGTTGACACATTGAACCCCTCCGTTATGTTGAGTTGACGTAGTTCACGAGGAGGAGTGCCATATATCACAACATCAGAATGTTGAGTGGTTTGGGACATAAGCAAAGGCTCTGTTTCACTAATTACGGAGTCCGCTATAATAAGCTCCAAAGGTACAATATCTGCCACCAGAGAGTCCTCATTTACAATGCCTACATGTAAGGGCACAATGCCTCCGCAATGTTCAAACAAGGCCCTAATATGCGGGGGTACCATCCTACATGTGGAAACATCAGAAGCACCCCCTACATGAGGTCTATAACCAAGGTGGGCCAACATTCTATCTCCTCGGTAAGATATGACGAACGGGCAAAACCTACATTTAACCTGCCTTTGTGATTTACCGGGAACCCTCCCCTTATCCTCGTACCAATGATCCCATGCATCGTTTCGGCGTGGCATGACTTCAACAAAACCTGCAAATACAAACAAGTTAGAGCAAGTCACTTTGATCGCATACTAGGTCCTGTTCAAGAGTGCCACGAGGGCAACCCTAATTCACAGACACTAGATTGGACAAAGTATACTCTGCATTCGGGTCTCACGCATTCAATCCTCACTCGTCAAAGGAGAATCAAAAGACTTGAGACACACTATGTCAGTGGAGGCAAAAATGGCACCTTGCACCCTCAATTTATAGTGTTCGAATCGGACGGGGGAGCGGACGGAAGGGGTGGGAGCGGACGGGGGTGCGGACGGGGGAGCGGACGGAGGGGGGGGAGCGGACGGGGGGGCGGACGGGGGGGGGGGGGGGGGGGGCGGACGGGGGAGCGGACGGGGGGGGGGCGGACGGGGGAGCGGACGGATGGGGGGGGGAGCGGACGGGGGGGGGGGCGGACGGGGGAGCGGACGGAGGGGGGGAGCGGACGGGGGGGGGGGGGGGGGCGGACGGGGGGGGGGCGGACGGGTGAGCGGACGGAGGTGGGGGGAGCGGACGGGGGGGCGGACGGGGGAGCGGACGGAGGGGGGGGAGCGGACGGGTTGGGAACGGGGCGGGGGACGTGGGCAGACGGAGGTTGGGAACGGGAGCGGACGGGGTTTGGGTACGGGAGCGGACGGGGGGGAACGGGAGCGGACGGGGTGGAACGGGGATTGGGAACGAGGGCGGACGGGTGGGAACGGGGATTGGAAACGGGGGCGGACGGGGGGGCGGACGGGCGCTAGTAGAATTTTCCCCACTTTCCCTTTACTTTGCTGACATGTCGTCACACGTGGACAATGTAAATCCTACGTGTCCGAAATTGGGTAATGTAATTACACAAAAAAATCGGTAAAATTCAAGTCCGGCAGGATAAAGACAGCATCCGGCATAATCCGGCATAATGTCGTGACGGATACGTGTCGTGACGGATACGTGTCGTGACGGCACGACATTATGCCGGGATAAGCCTCCGTCACGACACAATAGACAACCATCATATAGGAAGGTCTTTGCGAGTCTTTCTTACAATCTGAACTATATGCTCTCACTGAATTGTATCTCAAGTAATACAATCGGATCATAACTAGAGGAATGTGATCTCTAGAGATGGAACATAACTAAGACAAATTTTGGAGGCATGCAATTGAAACTTGCATGGATTTAGATGCAGTAATACTAGCTATACAATGACTCACAAAAGTACTTGGCCACTACTGAATCCATTTGGCATGCAATTGTAGAGAAAGGTTAATGAAGCCGCCTCCCAAATTAATTAGGGTTAATCAACATCATTTAATGTAGTATTAGGTGGCTTCCTTTGGGTAATCCAAGTGGTACATTTTTGTGGGAGTGGTTCAAATAATCTCAAGGGTGGCCAACTACATATGTTGACAATAGTGACTTCTTCCACTTGTGTTTCCATTGAGTGTATAGATCTTTGAGAGCTTCCAATAGTCTTAAGTTGAGATTATTCACATCAGCCAAAATCAGGGACTGCGGCAGTTGTAGGTCGTAGTTTGAGAGCTCAAGGTCTTTGTTTGTCTGATGAGACTATCCGTAGAAGTTTTCGCAGGCAAAGGCTTGGTGCTAGAGTGAAGAGGAAGAAACCATTGTTGACAGAGAGGCATAGGCAGAAGCATTTACAGTGGGCGAAGGTTTCACATGACTGTGATGTAGAAAACTGGAGTCATGTCATTTGGTCAAATGAGTCCAAGTTCAATGTTTTTGGTTTAGATGGCTGTCAATGGTGTTGGAGAAATCCTACAGAGCCTCTTCGTGATTGTCATGTGCAACATACGGTTAAACATGGTGGAGGTAGCATCATGGTATGGGGATGCATGAGTTGGGCAGGTGTAGGAAACCTTCACCGCATTGATGGCATTTTGAATTCGCAAGTTTATTTTGACATTTTACATTCGCAAGTTTATTTTGACATTTTACATTCGCAATTGTTGGGTACTATTGAGAGATAAGGTATTGATGAGGCAGAAGTGATTTTTCAGCATGATAACGACCCGAAGCATACATTCAGTCTTCTACAACGATGGCTAGGTCAACAAGATTTCTCTGTGATGGAGTGGCCACCACAATCTCCCAACCTAAATCCTATCGAACACTTGTGGAATGAAGTAGATAGACGCCTACGATTGTTTGGTGATTCACCCAAAAGTAGAGATGACTCGTGGGAGAAGATCTAGGTTGTTTGGCAAGACATTGAAGTAGAATTTGTGCAGAAGCTAATCCGCACAATGTCAACAAGGGTGGTTGATCTTCTTGCAGCTAAGGGTGGACACACACGTTGGTAGACATGTAGTTGTTGTACATATGTAGCATTTGCTACTTACTAGCTTTTCATTTTGAGTTTTCTTTGTGTTATCATGATTTCCTACTTAATCAACATAAGTTCTTGGCCATGCTTTTTGCATACTTCTTTCAATTTCTTTTTACCATTTCGATTTTTTTTCCCAAATTTTTGATAACATGTTCTTGACAACTTGTATGGTATCTATGACAAATCTTGCTTATTATTTCTCACTAGTCTAAGAGCTTTTGTCCAATATTCACGATCACAGGCAGCGGCCAAGTACTTTTGTGAGTCACTGTAAGTATGTGTGTTGGTTCCACCATGTGAACTCTAGAAAGTTGCCCTTTTCTTTGTTTCGATCCATTCGGCCATGTATGTATTTTGGCAATGAAACAATTTTGTAGCACTTGTCTCTCTCTCCCCCTTCCCCAAAAATAAATGAATAAAAAAAGGAAGAGGAAGATAGGGCAGTACCTTATACCTATCCATTGGCATGGCGGATATTTTGGCACTATGTCATCCGAAGGACAAAAACTCATCAGTAGCTCAAGTCTTTGCGCTAATTCAGAGAAGTACGTAAGTACATTCAATTCAATTGCTTGGCTTCAAAACTCCAAGTAACTTACTCACATACACCAACCCTCAAAGCCCAAGAGAAGAACTCGACATCTGCTCAAACTCTTAAGTTCATGTGGTTAAGGTCAAAGAATATCTGCAAACATCAAATTACAACCCTCTATGGAATCAAAAGGCAATATAAAATTTCTGGGGCCAATCAAATGTTGCCACATACACAGTGAACTTATCTCAACTATATTTTGAATTTTGTCCAACTCCGGGGGGTAGCCTATTAATTGGAAATCTAAAATGATGTGTGTGGGTCACTATGAAATCAAACCCCTATACATGAGAAAATTATTGAGAAAAACAAATGTATATGTACAAATGGTAGGCTAGAAAATGAACTCATGTATTTATATTAAGTATTTCAATTTAATTTGATAAATGTCTTCACCACATATATCAAATGTACATCATGATATGAATACGCCTTTATTACATATACAATCCACTTTCACTTCTCATAAGAAAGTCATTAAACACAAATGAAGACAAGACCATAGCAAGTTAGCCACGATTTGGAATGCAAAACTCAAGGGACCTGACAAACGCTCCAAGAACCTCTGGTTTGTAAAAACCTAAAACCCAAACGAATACCCTAACAAGAATGGATAGGGTATGTATTGGGGACTATTACCATGTCACAATAATGGATGAAAACATAAATTGGATGAAAGTAACAAATCTATCGTCGGATTCTCCTCTAAACCTCAAGGGACCCCTCTTTCCTACATCTAAATTTCCTTCAAAAAATTTAATAGCCTTTTTAAATGTATACAATAAAGAAAAATAATACCTTTCCATTAGATATACTATGTACACTACTCACATTAGTTTGCACATGGTATGAAGCGCCCCCCTCCCCCTCTAGGTGTCCAACTAAGCTCAGAGTTAGGAAAACATGTAATATTGATTCACCTTCACATTGAATATTTTCATTTGAAGTCTTTAATATGTATAAGAAATGAACAAATTTTTAGGAAGCTTTAAATCCAATAGGTTTAGGACATCCAAAAAAGAAATTTTTTTTGGACAAATCTTTGGTCTAACACAAGAATTTCAAGCCCATTTTAGGTTATTGTTGCACTATGAGAAATATGCACATGTTGATACGAGGGCTTCATCTCAAGTTAATACATCCCAGGATTCCAAATGCATTGGTCCTCTAGGTCTCCTCTGCACTTGCATGAAATGTACGGCTTCTCTTCCCATGTATTTACAACTAAATCAGTGCAAAAGTGTTCATTTGCGTAATGATCCCCTAATTTACCAATGATTATTGGACTACGTGCTCAAAATCCATTAACCATTCTAGGTTCAATATAATGGGGGAGGGGAGGGGGAGAGGGTACTTGGTCGTTTTGTGGCTTTGTTACTTTTGACTTCGAAAAATCACAACAACAAGGAAAACCAAAAAGTTCTATAGAATGTTGATAAAATCTCAAATCACATTCGTAGATACTAGAAAACTCCCAACTTTGAATTCCAATTAAGTTGATAATCGACATGACAAACAACAAATAAAACTGAACATTTAAGGACTAGATAACCCAACTAGAGGAGAGTGGACGACAAGCCGCAAGAGCGGCGGTGAGTCATACACTTACTCAAGTTGGTTATCGGTTGTATCCAATCAGCTCATGGACATAACTTGGATTTTATGGATGATATCATGCCTATGTGGATAAAGAAGTGTGACGAGTTCGAATAATCCTACTGCTCTTGGATGAGCAATCGATTATGACACGGCCTGAATTGCTTGAATGTTGGTGACGGTGATTCTTGAATTTTTGTGTGTTTCTTGAATCTTCAGTGTGCAAGAATTGTAAGTGAGTACCTAGTTAGATAGGTAGGTGAAATTCTCGTCCAAAATTTAGGTAGGTTGGACCAGGTGTAACATTTGTTCAAAAGGTAGGTAGATGAGGTTGACGGTTCTACAATATGACCTTCGACCTCTCAGCCAACCAAAAGTTGCCACGTCTTCGAAAACCTCCTTGAAATCGTTATGACACGGTTGCCTTAATAAGTTGGTGCAGCAAAAGCGAAGCATAAGAAAAAGGATCGGTTCCTAGTTACACAGATGAACCAATTGAGTTGCATAACATTATTCAAACGAGTTTCTACTCTGGGTGGGGCTAGGAATAAGTCAGATTCTATTCGGAATTACACTCTGTTTATTCTCACGACGATTCTCACAACGAAGGGCTACACCGATAGATTCAGGCTGCAAAACTCTGGTGAAGCAGTGTACTGCTATTATTAGAATGGAATGGCTGGATGCAGCTGAATAATGTTATGGAGAACTTGAGGAAAATTACCGATCATTTTACAGGAATATATAGAGTATGGCCAATGTAGTCAAGGAAAACCGAAAGATTTCCACATGCGACCGGTGGCTGCACTTTGAAGCACTAGGAATTCCCCCGATTATCGTGCCCATGAATCTCCCCGGACACTGACCTGCGGAGATCCTTGCCATGTTTCCGTGAGCATGGAGGGGATGATTGTGGGGGCAACTTCGGCCTTGCATAGCGCATCCCTCTTTAGCAAATCAACCACCAACTAGGATGCCAAAAGTGCACACCAGCGAGCTCGCGACACGGATCGGTTCGCAATCCGCCACTCGCTAAGCTCCACCCACCGCCTGGCATAGGTCGGTGGCGCGGTAACTTCAGACTCACTTGCCATCGCCACCGTTCACCGTTGAGCTGGAATGTGCACTACTGACGGCCTGCCTGCCACATTGAGCAGGTTAAGGTGATCGATCGGGTACGACAACGACAAAGACTCGGAGCCCTCCCGTGGTGAGCTATAAAATCCCCTAATAATCCCTGCGGCAACCTAACCTACCCCATGGATATTGCTCAACCCGCTAGCGATTCCAGTACTACTACAGGAGCTCCATGCAACAACTCGCTCGAATAGTTCGATCGACAACCTCCTAAGTCTTGCTAACTTGCTGCAACATTGATTCGAGAGCATTGAAGGAAACCAAAGCCATCGAGAACTGAGAGTAGATGGCGTGGTCCTGGGTTAGGATGATGACGAGGAGTCACTGTGCAGTGGTGGTGTTGGTGCTGCTTAGTGCTGCAGTAGTAGCAGTTCTACCCTCGCAGGCTCGGCGGGACCTGTCGGAAGGGCTCACTGTTCCAGCGACTCCGACCACTATTGGACAAGTAAGTTGGCTATATATAGTTTCCTGCAGTTTTGGGGGTTTAGTGGGAGATTTTGTTGTGAATATAAAATATGGTGCAGTTAGACTTCTTCCTCCAGTTGAGGCTTGACTGATTAGGTCAAGGATGAGGAGTAGTTCCAGCGTCGCTCCACATTGATGATGTTAGAAGGTTCAAACTGGCTGTAGGCAGGAGGCTAACTACAATCAGACAGCAGCTCGATCGAGTATGTGGTTTCCGTAGTTGTCAGCTATTGTTACAGGTGTTCCTTAAATGCTGTGTCCAGGAGCGGAGGTTTGTGCAAAGACGTTAGTGAGAGCTGGTGGTGAACTGAATTGAAACTGTTAGAGATATAGGTAACGGAGTCCTAATTGAAAACCTAGTTTCTGGACGATTAAGCTTCACGCAACCAAAAAACAACAGCATATCCTCATCCAAAATGTAGTTCGTTTGTATCAACTCCTAACCTGGAATCACTGCTCACCAGGAGTCTACTGCCAGGCGACATTTGTCATTGTAATGCTGGCTGGGTGGGGACTCTGAAGCTCCAATTCTGTGAATATTAAATGTAGCTGACTAGCCGTTGTTGTGGTGATGGACAATTGTGGGGTTACCAATGTGGTAGCTTCTTCACCAATTCTCAGGAACCACAAACTGCAGATCAGTGGCATGCTACCGTCACCAAATTGTTTTTAAACAATTCACAATTGGCTTCAGTACCTAATCGTGAACTAGTTTATCAACACTTGAATGTGCGGAGGAAAACATATGTAGAAGACACTTCAATGTGGGGCAGGATTTGCAACAACCATGGTCTAAGAAAATTCTGTGGCGATGAATGATTTGATGCTCCAGGAGTCTCCAGCTTCACCTGTGCGCACCGACACAGGGACGATCCCAGGCGCTGGAGGTGCGGGCGGCGGTCCAGGGCAAAATGGCCAAAACGGCTCCCCAGGGGGAACTGTGCCTGCAGGGGGGCATCCTAGAAATGGATGCTCCTGTCACAGCAACGGAGGCACAGGAGGAGGAGGAGGAGGAGGAGATGGTGGATCGGCTGGAAAGCCTGGTAGCGACGGTGGTGGTACTTCCACCTGCCATTGTGGCCCCCATGGTGGAGGCGGTGGTGGTGGAACTAGTGGAGGTCGTGGAGGTGATGGTGGAGGAGGAAGTGGTGGTGGTGGAGGCGGAGGAGGCGGAGGGGGTGGTGGTGGCGGCGGAGGAGGAGATTATGGAGATTACGGATGGGACGACACCAATGGTGCAGTCTTGGATGGAAGCTATTATTACAGGGACGATGTGAATGGTGGAGGAGGAGGAACCCGCCGGTAGATGCATTCATCTATCAAAGCTTCCCGTTGATCTCTCGCTGGTAAGCATTTGGTCATGAGCAAGATTCATCTCTGAATACTAATGTTCCTGTGTCCACCATAGCCATGCATTTTGGAGCAAGTATGAGTCGATTAGGTTGCAAGAGTTGATGAGCATTCGATCGTGTCATCAAGTGATTCGCTTCTGAATTTTGACACCATCAGTTGCATGTCTCTCTCAATTGTTTCGCACCGAAATCCTTAGGAGAGCAATTCGACCACACTCTTGAGTTTAGGTTCGACAAATTCTCTACCTATTCTTAATGTAAGAAATTGAACAATTTTCCCTCTGAGAATCACTTCGAGTAACCGACTTTCTTTGCCAAGTATCTCGATGACACTGGTTTAATTTGCAAACATAGGACCAAAACACAAACCGACAGACTATAGGACCAGAAAGAACAGTTGGAGAATAGGACTACATATTTAGAGCTTGCTAAAGTCTAGCGTTTAGGTTACAGGAGATCTCTAGACCTATTCTGAATCTAAAGGATTGAATTTCACTCTGAGGATCGCTTCTATTGACCTATTTCCTGTGCCAAGGACGTCGATGACATTGGCTTTGCAGCAGTCGTCGTGGGTTTTGGAATTCAGCATTTTGTGTCACTCACTCCCAGTGTGCATTAGAGACTCTTTTATCATTTGTGAGCATCTTCGTTCATTGTTGATGGACCATATAACGAAGACCGTCACTGATTTCATGCGGTTGTTAAATTAGCAGGAATTGAAGAACAGGTGATGTTTGACATCGGAATATGTGAAGTTGAAAATTTTGATGCGGTGGGCGGAGCTTCCATAGGAGGGTATATTCAGTCACAAAATGTGGTTCCATGCATCTAAATTCCACCAGTACATGGAAGTTGTATAAGGAAGTCCTAGTCATAGTCATACCTAGTCCTAGTCCTAGTCCTAGTCATACCTAGTGTTAGATAATCTCATCTTTTTGTAGATTTGAGAGTTGTCAGGAAACTGTGTGATTATATAACCAACTTTCGGATATAGTAGATTTCCCCTTCGCTCTATTTAAAACTACTGTAGAAGATGTGCAGTACTTAAGCTTCTTCTATCTGCAGGGAAAACTATAGTGCAAGTTAGTGTAAGTTCTGTTGTGGAAATTTGGGATATTCCAAGACACCATATAGATGACAGCCTCCACCATCCTTTTAGCAGACTCCAGGATCTGTATGAACTCGCAAAATGTCGTCTTTTGCGCGGTTTATTAAATTGCAAATGTAAATTCTAAGATACTGAGAAGCTGGCTGTGTGGGGTTAGTAGTGCATAAAATTAGCTTGCACAATTGTAAGGTCTAGACAATTTGCAACAGATGAATGATTTCCTAGAGATTTCATGCCATCCTATATATTGATAGGTAGTACGACTCATATCAAGAGTGACAAATCCCTCAAAAAAATTTATAGCAATTCTTTTTCAGCTAAATTGAGTTACTAGTATCATCATTGTTGTTTCTCAAGTATGTTGGTATACAAAATCTAATGGAACCTTATGTTGAAAGGCAGCTAGGATCCAGCAGCTGCCTGCTCTGAAATTTCATCATTGTTCAATCCAAAATTATCTTGTCCAAAAACGACATGGAAAAATGGGGGTATTGGAGACCAAGATGAATGTTCTTCCTACCTATATCGATCAGTTCGAGACCTCGCGTCCTTGAATAAAATCAATGCTTGTGAAGAAAGAAAATCAATATGATCTATCATGTCACAAGCTCACCTAGCCTACAACAACAGACAGGCCAGATCATGAATGTGCATAATTTTTGTGCAGGTAACAAAAGTACATAGGTACTTGAGAGCGGATTTTCTGTGAGATCGGTTTCAGAAGGTACCCACAATTCACATGTTTTCCCCAATTGGTCAGGGGAGAAACCTATTCGATGACATGCTCCTTCGTACAAAGTAGGACACGTGCCCCTTGTTTGCAAGACAAATATATTGTAATATCTAAGCTTCATGTGTGAACACGGTTCTTGTTTCAGAGCTATTTCACTGCACATTGCTCATTTTGAAAACAATCTTGCATTTTATGCATTCATATAAGGTAAGTGGGTCTACAATGGACACTTCTCTCTCTGCACCCACGTATAGTAGGAAATGAAATATGCAATTAGTGCAAGATGATTAGCAAATCCAATTCATGCTCGTGACCATTTTCTTCATAATTTACAGAGTTTGTGTGAATATCTTATTCTTTGTCAACATGAAGACTCTTTGAGTTGATAGATCATCATATAGGAATCCCCCCCGCCGATTATGTTGACTATTAATTACGTCTAGGATGGTGAAGAGATTTGAACACATAGTCCACTAAAATACAGGTATCCATTTAAGCCAAACTAGGCACATCTACCTTACATTTGTGAACAAAAGATTTATGCGAAATAGTCACATTGTCGTGGATTACATTGGAATTTGGTACAAGTTTGACATGGGGGTCCCCTATCAAGCCTTGATACATTTATCATAGTGATAATTATCAAGCATAAGGGATCCACGTTATGACCAAAGTGATATATCCTATCAGCCACATGGTTTAGGATTAACCTTGTTAATGCACAAGTGCGAAGGAGAAGCTCCATAAGAAGGTTGCCCTCTTATATGTGTGCACAAAACTACCTTTCATATCCCAAGTGTTGTGGTGACTTAACCTACCCTACGGAGGGGGGACACTCTTCTTTGAGAGTCAAAGCCACGTGGGTTCAGGACCCCTTATTAAAAGCCCTTACTAAAATCCTAGTATATACAAAAATTTCACAACCACAAAGGAGGCTATACATACAAATGACACACTACAAAATAGTCTCATGTATGTATATGGAAATTTTGAACTCCTAGAGTAAGTTGCTTCTATTATGTGCACAAAATGTAAGTAATTGAAAAACAATTGGAATTCTCTGAAGACATACTCATATATCACTTTTTTTATGACAAAGTCATTGAAATATGACGCAGGGGGATGACAAGTGTTGTCTTTTGGATTAGCACATATGATCTTTTGGAGTGTATAAGGTATATATGGATGACATATGCTTCTTTTGTGAGAAACTTAGGGGGACCTTAGCTTGTACTTACATCTCCCCCAAAGTTTATCAGTTTCTTAATTATTTGTACAAAATTAAGTGGAACAATACCCCTCCCATATGTGTACATTGTAAGCCAAATCTTTATCTAATACTGTTTTGTACACTCATATGATACCATATGGGCTACATCAAGTGCCCCCGAGTTGCATGGAGGTCAAATTTATGTGACATGAGAATTCAAACACAGTCTGACCTTGCACATAAGTAGACAATGTTATCGATACCTTTCACACAATCTCCTTTGCGGAAATGATGCCATTGTTGTACTGAGTTGGACTTGAAAGAACGTGCGTCCCACTCTAGATTTGCATTTCCTTCAATGACCAATAAAACTGAAGCTAATTGCAATCCTGTAATCTGGATCAAGGAGCTTGATAAGAAACGTTGACAAAAGAGAAGATCGACTCACCGACCTTACAAGTTACAGCTCAGACCGACCTCCTACAAAGCCAGCATGGCAAAGGTTAGGAACGGATCTCCCAGCTGCAGCCAGCACACTTGGTTTTTATTTGTTGTCTTTGAAGGTTTGACGTCTACCTCTATGTGGGCCCTTAACTCTCTTGTAAATAATACTGGCAACTGGTTGACATTCTTGCAAAGCTGTACTGTATCCTCCAATGTGCAGCCTCGGCCCTAGAAGCATATCATATATGCCATCCCAAGATGCACCAACTAGAAGGCATGGCATGCCATCCCAAGACGCATCAACTAGAAGGCGTGGCAAGCCATCCCAAGACGCATCAACTAGAAGGCGTGGCATGCCATCCCAAGACGCATCAACTAGAAGGCGTGGCATGCCATCCCAAGACGCATCAACTAGAAGGCGTGGCATGCCATCCCAAGACGCATCAACTAGAAGGCATGGCATGCCATCCCAAGACGCATCAATTAGAAGGCGTGGCATGCAATTATATGATTGAACCCCTAGGCTTCTGATTCACCATCATTAGGTACAATTTAAGGACAAGCCTTGACAACATATTATTATTGAAGGCTAGTGGATGTTAGCCAAAAATGCAAAATATTTGTCTCTGGTAGGTGACGCCCATGATTTATACTTGTTTTTCATACATTCATGACTTTGGATTGAGCTTTCCAACACATCAAATTTCTTAAAATTTAGGCATTTTAATCATTATTTTTTCTTCCATTTAGGCCTTCTAGACCAATAATTTTGAAAAATTAGGCTCAATTATTTTGAATCATTTTTGCCCAACCTGCTATTAGGGTAAGGTAGTGGGTAATGAGTTGATGATGTCTTTGTGAAAGGTCAATACAATATATATATATCGTGTTCGTGTTGTAACATATTCTTTTGTGCAATAGTGCTGAAATATTCTCACCTTCATGGAAGACAAATGTCCTTCTCAAGGGTCATGCTGTTGAGACTGCAAGAAACAGAACTCTTACAGGTCCAGTGCTCCATTATTAATCAAAACAATATCTAACAAACATCTGCCATTCTTGAGATCCTGCCAGACTTTTAAAACTTGAAACATTTCTATAGTATCAGCGGTATGAACTTATAAGAGGTTTTTGATGAGGTGAAAGTTTAAATGCAGATTTCTTCTCCTACACCAACTATTGAATTTAGTGAAATCCACTCAAATCCCACGCTCACTGCTGAGTTGGTGGGGTTCTTTGGATAAGGAAACAAACTCATATACAACTTCATTTTTGAGTTTGGGATGACGGGAAGAAGAGAAAGAAGCGTCTGACACACCCTGCGGTGGCTGTAATGGGTCTTTGTGCCAAGTTGTCACCAACCCCACCGTCCATTTATATGGAAGCTGTGCGGCATTAAATGCAATGACAAAATCTTGACTTCTTTGTCGTGGGCCCACAGGATTCCACACCAGTTGGCAGTTTCCCTTTCAAGTGAGTGGACTTTTGTGTCAACTCTCTGGTCCACTCCCAGTCCACGGCGGGTCCATGTGAGTCATCATCTTTCACTTGCTTTTCCACAACTGATCATGTATGTTCTCATCTCCACTGAATCATACATCTAGGCATCAAAAGGATTATAGGTATGGGGAGATGGAATGCAAAATTGCAGCCAATGAAACTACTACTCTTTTTGAGAAGCTCAAGTAGCAGATTCATGGGAGGCATTTGAGCTGAGGTGAAGATCTGTTTTCTGATGATGTTGCAGCTGGTTCAGGGCATTTAAAGGCTTATTGTGGCATATCACATTCCAATTTAGTGTGAGTTCTCTCAGAAATTGTAAGCTTTGATCCTCAATGACAGGAGTTGTTATGCATCAGCTTAGCAACGTGTAAATGCGTACTAGCTAATAATGTTTGGCTTCAGATCAGTACTGCTGCCCTGACACTGCACAGCAGAATCACCTGCCTCTAGGGCAGTAAGGTACATGTGCCCAACATCAACACATAACCTAAAAATAACACTATGTACCCAGGGGCGTCGCCAGCCTTCATTTTCAGGGTAGGCCCATTCAAGAAATCGAATTTTATACAGTAAATATTTTTTTAGGAAAAATGTAATTTTCTATATATGACCTAGGCTTTCATGTGGGCCTTCGGGCCTAGGGTAGGCCCGGCCTACCCGAGCCTAGGCCTGGCGACGCCCCTGTATGTACCACTGACTTACATGTTTTTTTTGTTTTCTTTTTCTTTAGTTGTCCTTGAAAAGCTTTTTCCCACTGCAAAAAATAGTTCCAAAGCCACCAAGGCCTGCCAGAAAAGAGAGGAGGGTAGTTCTCTTGGGCACTTGTGGTGGAAGCAGACAACCTGGAGAAAGGTAACAAAATGTTTCAGCATGATCTACTATGGTATCATCGGGCAACTTAATTTTGCAGCAATAGAGTTAATGCTGGATTTGGAGCGAAAGTAGAGTAAATTGTCAGTTCCTTATGACAAGCCCAAGTTGTCAAGGATCGCTTGGCCAAGTTCAGAGATGAGGGATATAGGCCTTATGTGGTCAGTCGTCTTAATTAGCAACCTATATGTACGTGGCATATGGCAAGGATTGTAGATAATAATAAAGAACAGATAGACATGTATTACATTGAGATTGAATTATGTGCTCACACTATATTTACTATTTTAATTTAACAATAAACACAATCGGGTCTTGGGAGGGCCTGCCGCCTATGTGATTGTTAAAATTAGAGAAAGGTAATCTTCACTCTGAACGTTTATAACATTGGTAATCGTCATGATTTTCAGTTGGTAACTGATTGAGACAATACCTTAGCCAATCCAACGGTCACAATTGTCTGTGGAGTTGGAAGTTCGTAGTGGCCATGTCACCGTGCTGGACATGGAACACAATAGGGCCACAACCCTTGTGTGATCATGTGTAGTGTCAATTTAGTCTATTTGTGCACTAGTAGAGACTACTTGTTGAGAGGGAAATGACTAAGGGCCACTTCACACACAAGACTGAGAGCCCGTGACCATTCCACTTCAAGCACTCTCATTGGTGGAAAAGGCGGAGCCGGTCCAAGTTCGCTTCACACTACGCTTGAGGGACCAGTGGAGTATGTGAATGCAAGATGGATGTAAAGTCCACATGGATTCCTACATGGCATCGAATAGATCATGTTTCATGGTCACTTGGACTATTTTCAAAAACCACCTCTTGGAGGTTGGCCTAACACAAAACCGGGAGACCATGGCACTCCAAACGCTCACAACCGTTGGTTTATTCTATTTTATCATGTGTGAGGACCCACATGAATAGAAATTCATTGAAATAGCATATAGTTGAGGGCCCGGTCACATATGACTTCACACTACACTGGAGGGTCCGTGACCACACTCCACGATTTTGGAGGTGTCTTGGGACGGCCTTTGGACACTTTCTTTTGGGCTCTCACAATTCCATGGTCACGGCTCTTGGCTCGTGTGTGAAGTGGCCCTAAGTCATATTCCTATCCATATTAAGTTTCCTGTGGAATGTCAAGGTGTCACATGAGCTTTGGTAGCTACAGTGCAGCATAAACGCCGAGCCTTGGCCATGTCCCTGTGCGTCAGATGTTTGTATGTACAGTCCACCCTCTATAAATGTTAGGCTTTGGAGTAAAATTTTCCTAACATTTATAGTGAGTTAACATTGTAACAGTTATAAAGGGAGCTTTTTGAATGCTTAACAAATATAAATTCATTACAATTATGGAGGGAGAGTTTTGCAAAATTATCATATATAAAATATGTGTATCAAATCAATATTTTATTTTTATGAAACAAAATAAGAATCAATAGTCCTTTGGACTGATTCTGAAGCATTTACAATCTTCAAATGCTTTTCAATCTCCAACAACATGCCTAACTGGCCTCCCATCTTAACACCCTAAAAAACACAAAATGAAAATGAAACCTATTTGTGCTAAATTAACAAAGACTCTTTGCCTCCATTACTTAACATGACATGTGTCCTCGCTCTCACTCCACAGTCCAATAATCCAACGCTCAAGCCGCTCCAGACGTTCCAATCCAAACCCTCGCAGCCTCAAGACCTTCTGAACCCTCATATGGTACCCTCCACAATATAGTCCAGATGAATAATTTGATCACAAAAGTCAAATTTGGTGGCTTTTGCCACTTTGAAAGGTTGTGAGTCAATGTAATGGATGTCATCACACAGTATTGGATGTATTTCGTAGGTTAACATTTATAAGTGGAAAATTAACAAAGAGGGGAGTAAGTTATTGTTAACTTTTAACATAGTTAACATTCTAGTTAGCAATATGAGGGGAGTACGATTTTGTTAACAAATATAATGAGTTAACGTTTATAAGTGTAACATTTATCGAGGGTGGACTGTAATGCGGCTGACACCATGCTGCCCGCACCATGCAGCTCAATTGATGAGGTGATCCACTTGGCTGCCAGACTCGGAACTTAACCGCCCACAGAATCCTGCCACATCTTAACCAATGTAGCCTGAGATTTATCGGATTCTAGACCATCATATATCGTTTATGCGTCATGTTAAGCATATATGTATAACAAGGAAATATACCGAGCTGTAAGGGCAGGTGGCATATTATTGGGAGATATTGCAGATGATTAACTTGGATGCATGTGGGCATCATGTCAGCATGAGTTATGATAGGTACGTGATGAGTGAGGTGTGCTTCCACTCTGATCTTCCCACCTATCCAAGGAAATGTGTGGTACTGGTTGATCAGGTGAGGCCAGCAAAGATGTACATTTGCCAACAGTTGCTTGAATTCATGATTGCAGTATGTGTTGGGTCGGGTACTGCTTGTTTGCTTATATGAGTTGGGCCGGGTACCTTGGTAGATTAACACAAAATCATGTAAGCTAATCCATTGCAAATGGTAAACGACATATGATGGACATATGAGCACACGAAATAGCTGAGGAAAATGCATCAGGTGCACAAAGTCCACCAGTTGGGACTGTACCTGTTAACCGCATTAACTGATCATGAATCATCCATCTGAGTGAAAGCCACAGTCTTGTCAGTGCTCGTTCAGAATACACTCTACTGTCCGCTTCAAATCGCATTCAATTTACTCAATGCGGCGCCTTGTTCCTGGAACATTCCGTGAGCCAAGTGCGGGAAGTATAAAAGACTGCGCAAAGCACTTACAATGCATATTCACTTGCCCACCATATCGGGATACATGGGGAAAACTAGCATTCTCTCCAGGGCGAGAGCTCCTATCGGAGTCCTCTCACTGCTCGCAGTGGTTTTACTTGTTTCACAAGCACTTGTGCGTCCTGTCATCTGTAGGGAGCTCCATGGGGACAGGTCAGTGTTGGAAGACGAGGATACCAAAGAGGAGCTGGAAACCGCCACGGCGCTGAGGAGGGGCGCTCTTGAGGTAATCTAACAAACAATTCCTGGACGCTGTTCGTTTCCTGTAGCAGACACTGCAGGTAGTCATGGTTTGTCAATGTACAATTCGTGCTATATTCGCGGTACTGGGTCATTTCGAATTGCTGCTAATAGAGTATTAAAGGGCTTAAGTGTAGCACTACTCAAGGAACGAGCAAAATCGATGTATGTGTGTCTCTCTGTCAGTGCGATTATGGTATCCCGCTATCTCGCACCTTGCAATGCAGCTACACCACGTACTGCTTCGTGAAATTTACCCACGCACATTGATGACCTCTACGCTTCCAGCTTGCTATTCCTCAAACTCATCCTGCGACAACGCTAGTACAGTGCTTTTGTGTAAGTCTGATAAAATGTCATTCGCCCTTGCAGACCGAATCCGCTGGTGGTGCTGGTGGAAATGGTGGTCGAGGAGGGGGCCCTGGAGGGAATGGCCAAAATGGTCAGCCTGGCGGGCCTCCTTATCATGGGCCACCGAAAGGCAGAGGGTGCTCATGTCACGGCAATGGGCAGCCAGGTAAACCAGGAAATGGAGGCGGTGGAGGCGGTGGCGGAGGTGGTGGTGGTGGCGGTCCGAATGGACATTCATCATGCAACTGCAATTCGCATGGTGGAGGAGGCGGTGGGAACGGAGGTCGTGGTGGAGGAGGGGGTGGAAATGGTGGTCGCGGTGGAGGAGGTGGAGGACCAGGGTATGGAGGTGGGGGTGGCGATGGCGGAGGTGGAGGTGGAGGTGGAGGTGGAGGTGGAGGTGGCGGAGGAGGTGGTGGTGGTGGTGGAGGCGGAGGCGGTGGTGGAGGTGGAGGAGGAGGCGGTGGATGGGCCAAAGAAGACGGGGCTCCCACCGGTGGTCAGAAGATGAGCCTCTCAACTGGTCGGTACTGATCAGTACATTCTCTAAACCGCGACAATCCCTCTCGCAAATTGAACCTTCTTCGTTAATTCTCTGCACTTTACCTATGTACACATCACAACACATCCAATCCTTTTGGTTGGTCACACAATTGGTTGCACACATTCATCATCACATTCTCTCTGCACACATTCATCATCACATCACATAACATAATAGCAGATAGGGGGGTGAGGCCAGGGAGCAATAATAGACTGGGCTGAAGTCGTTATCCTGCAAGACATTATTTCGCTCAACTCAATTCTGTAGAATCGAGATATTGGTAATGACTTGCTCTAATCGATGCCGCAGGTCCGGTTGATACACAAAAATGGGGTTGGCGTCCTCCTCGTCGCGGTAGAGGGGGTGGGGGTGGAGGAGGGGGTGGTAGTGGAGGCGGAGGAGGCGGTGGAGGTGGGTCTCACTCCGGAGGAGGAGGTGGTGGAGGAGGGGGTGGTGATCACTCCGGAGGAGGAGGTGGTGGAGGAGGGGGTGGTGATCACTCCGGAGGGGGTGGTGGTGGAGGAGGGGGTGGTGATCACTCCGGAGGGGGTGGTGGAGGAGGGGGTGGTGATCACTCCGGAGGGGGTGGTGGAGGTGGAGGTGGAGGGGGTGGAAACCAATCTGGTGGAGGTGGAGGAGGCGGAGGTAATCACTCTGGAGGTGGTGGTGGAGGTGGTGGTGGAGGTGGAGGTGGAGGTGGTGGTGGCGGAGGGGGTGGAAACCAATCTGGAGGAGGTGGAGGAGGCGGAGGCGGAGGTAATCACTCCGGAGGTGGTGGTGGTGGTGGTGGTGGCGGAGGGGGTGGAAACCAATCTGGTGGAGGTGGAGGAGGCGGAGGCGGAGGCGGAGGTAATCACTCCGGAGGTGGTGGTGGTGGTGGAGGTGGTGCAGGTGGTGGTGGAGGTGGAGGTGGAGGAGATCACTCCGGAGGTGGAGGTGGCGGCGGAGGAGGGGGGCGGTGATCATTCCGGAGGTGGGGGCAGTTCACCATCTCCTCCGTGGGAACCTCCGAGGTAGTCATAAACTATAGTTGGATTTGAGTTTGAGAGGCACATTATTTCCAAGTTTGCAATGAGATTGAACAGATCTGGTGGTGATGATGAGAACCTGGATCGACGTGAGCAGCTCATGACTTCATCGAACTCCGGGTTAAGGTTCTTATCCGGAAGTTGTGGGCTAGCTTCTCCCGAAGAAGGCATGACGCAGTGAGCAACAACTGGAGCGAGCAGCTGCGTTGTTTGGAGTTCCGGTGAATATACTACAATGTGCACTGTTGGAGGACTAAATCAGATATATGTACGAAAATATGAAGTTAGCTTTTCAACATTGCCGTGTCGTTTATTTGCTTTGAATCATCAATTGAAAAACTTCACACTGAATCATGACCCATTCGGAAGTGCAATCTTATTATATGGATTAATTTGATCGAATTATAAGAGAAGTACCGGATTTTCAGTATCGATCCCAGAATACCTGTGACATGCTTTGGCTTGAACTTGCCTTCATTAGAGTTGCATAGTAACAATGACATTGATCTGCCGCGACTTAATTGGTTTCCAGCCAACGACCTTGGCAGATTTGTCGCCCAATTCAATGCTTTACTTTATCCAGAAAATTTCTCCGACAGCCTTCAGGAGCTTCTGGCTTTCTTTCCGACTTGGGGAACCTGCTCATATCCCCGATCACATCAATTGCCCTCAATTTCATCTCCAGTTGCATATTGCATGTAAGTAGGTTCTGAACAGGAACTAATCCAGTAGCCTATTTCCACCGAAGGTCAAGATTGAAGGAGCGAATTGGAATGAGATTCGATGTCAAAAAAAAATTTCGAACGTTCTTGCAGGTTATGACTGCTCAAATTTATAGAACATTGGCAACTCGAGTAGAAATTGAGAGACCATGTTCACCTTACTAGATGGCCTTGTCAGATTGGTGTGCCTCGCAGTAAATGTGACACTGAATCTGCTGTCTACTGAGGATGCCTAGTTTATTCAAAGTAAGCCATGCTTGTGAGAATTACGTGTGTTCACAGCGAGATTTTCACCTTGTGAGGTATTATGTGGCGCTCAATCCCTTACGGCTGTTTTCGGCTTTGAAATGCCGATACAAGTATTTCAATTACATTAGAGCAATTCATCGCTTCAGGTATATTTCCACGAAAAGATTGATGGCGACAAAGATATGATGCACAGAGACTGATTGAGGTGTATGTAATTGTACTGGCTCCTTAGTGTGAGGGAACAAAATGATGTGATTAGAAAATGACAGTGATCTTCAAATCATGTGAGCAGCAGCCTTACTTACCCAACTTCATACCACAAAATGGCTCTCCAAACATTGTTCATCACTTGTCTGGGACACTTGATGTCGCTGTTTATAGTAAACTCTGCCTGCAAGGTGAAATTGCTACTGGTAGTGGTGATATTAACCTACAGGACAAGTGCATCCAGCAGCTCAGCCTCTTGTTTTAAATAGCAATAACTTGCACAAGTGAACAGCAGGATGAGAAGATACAGAAGGATAGATATTATGAGAAATGGATACAGATATGAATGGATGCCACCTCAATTTGATTTGGGACAAGCAGGTGTCTTTGACGAGCAGACCTGAATGTGTTGATGTAATTGATCCACTAAACACTGAAATAAGCTTGACATCAGTATCACACAGGTCCAATCACGTGAAACGCGTTAGTAGATGAGGGATTGTTAGGCAAGAACCAAGTGCAACAACAATGATGATCAACTTCAGATTGCTGGTGGTCAATAACTGCAAAATGAGGAGGGACAGAAACCCGACAAGGTAATCATTACACCTATACTAAGCATTGCTGAGGAGCTTTATAATTGAGGAATTTAAAATTTTGTACAGAGGAATTGATTAATGGGGTTAGCTAATTTGTTAACTAAATGAGCAGCTGATATCAGCTGTAGGATCTCTGGCCGTTGTGTGGAAGAATGTAAAGTACAAAACATCCAGTGCCATCAGACTCATCCAGAGGCCATGATGTACCCAAAAACCAGGAAACCGTATTTATCCTTGCTCCTCGACAATCAACAAGTAAGAGCAATTGCCTGAGAAGCTCTGCATGGAAACACTATGAAAGCACTCAAAAAGCATTTCGGCTTCACTGGGACACACAAGGCAACAAGCTAAGTTAGTCTAAATAACGACGGTAGGGCTGTCATGAGGTTGGTCGTCACCAAGCATGCCCTTGAGGCTCTTGGTCAGCCAGATGGCGGTCTCACGGGGAGAAACTTTGCCTCGGCCGAAAGGCTTTAGGACAATGGCGAGTTCCTCCAGCCGGTGCTGGGATAGGAGTTGGGCAGAAAGCTCCAAAAGACCCTCCAAAGCTTCAGCCCTCTGCCTGTAGGATTTGACATCCAGGCCATTTCCATGACGTTGATGCATGTCCACTTGCGGGTGACGGCTGGTAACACTGTTGCCAGGTGAGACCGAAACAACCTCCACATCGGAGCCTCTTTGTGGCAGGTCCAAGAGGGAAC
The DNA here is from genome assembly GCA_964035585.1 of Polytrichum formosum. Lineage (NCBI taxonomy): Eukaryota > Viridiplantae > Streptophyta > Polytrichopsida > Polytrichales > Polytrichaceae > Polytrichum > Polytrichum formosum. The sequence continues at coordinate 71,161,103 of OZ037935.1, read as the reverse complement.
CAATGTCCATTTTACCGTGGAAAGGCTCAAGGTCTGTCTTGCCAGCACGGAAGTCAATTTCGCCCATAGTGGCATAATCAGTATCCGTATGCGAGTGATCGCTAGTGGCTCCGAGACGGAATGTGCTGTGTCGGATCACATGGATCACATCGTTGAATGCTGGACGGACCGGTGGTGCACTCACAGGCGATTTCTGGTTGATCTGGATGGTGCCCTTCTCTTGGGTCTTCTCAATGAGATCCGTCTCTACATCCGAATGGCGCAGGGACTTGTTCACTGATTCTGGCACAGGTACCACCATACTGCTGGGAGATGGCGTGGCGAGGCGAGATTCAGTAGTCTGCTTAGGGGTCAGTGAATAAGAATTCCGTGGGGAAACAACTGCGATATGGCTCCGAGTTGTAGTAGGCATAACTGACGTCGGGAACTTGGGACGCTCCACAGCCACTTTAACTTCCTGGCAAGAGATCTGGCTCTGATAGGGCTCGGGTTCTGCAGTAAGCTTGAACTCCGGAATCAAGTCCAAGCGAGGGGCGTTGACAGAAACATTTGGAGAATGGTTGTTGTTAAGACCCAACTCTTGGATGATGTTTCCATTCTCACTGGGACTAGAGCGGTTAGAACGCATGGAGTCCTTGGAGGACCTTGACGTGAGGCTCGACAACCGTTGGAGTGTAGCTTTGACGGTCTCTGTGTCACGGTCTGAAGCACGTTCACGAGTGGAGCCGCGGTGCTGGTCCGAAACACGACCGCTCCCAAATCCATCATTCCTGGGAGACCGGGGAGGAGCCACGGGAGCTGGTGCTGAAGCGCGAACTCTGGGAATAGGTGTCGCCCTTGTGCTCGGAAGAGGAGGAGAAGTCCTACGCGTAGGTGGAGAGGTCCTTCTTGTAGTCCTCGGCAATGGAAGAGATGATCTTCTTGGATTACTTGTGACTGTGGGAGTCACTGGCACTCGTTGTTTCTTCACCACCGTTTCTTCCTCCGAGGTGTTGTGCCCCTTGGTAGGAAGTGGAGGAGGGAGCTTGTCAGCCCGTAATCTTGTTCTCGGAGAATCAGCGGCGACGTTCTGAATGAAGCCACACCGCAAATACGAAGGATTAGTAAATTCAAATCGTCTCAATCGTACTTGATACTGCACCTCAGGGTGCGTGTACTGAGATTCTTCAAACATGCGATGAGGTGAAAGGGTTCCGAGATCTTTGGCAAATTACGATACCCTTAAGAACAAATAATTCAGCGATTACTGGCAGGCACAAAGTTTTATATGTGGGGGGGGGGGGGGTGTTCAATACTTACACTAGCATCTTTCGTTTTTGATAATGGTGGGGTACGCTTGTTGGGATCCCCCTTTGCTCTCAACGCATTCACTACTTTAGCAGCTGGCGTTTGAGGGTTCTCTGCAACAGGAGGATTGCGGTTAGACCTCGAAACTCTTGAGGTGGTGGTCTTTTCGGCCAACCGTGCTGCCCTCTCCTCTCCAGGGGAGGTCCGGTCTCTGCCCTCTGGTTTCGGACGAAGTAGATTTATTGCATATTGTGCAGCTACTTTACTCTCTTCCTTTGCCCAATCTCGATCCGGTGTCCGTACTGTGTCTCTTTGTCGAGGTGCTGGATGTTGGACACCGTCTCTGGAAGGCCTGAAGCACCAACAAGAAATCGACGAGAACTGTTACTTAACAAGACACAAACAGCAGTAATCGGGACAGTCACAACCTATTCTAATTCCCATTTACCTAGATGGGGACGTCAATGATAATGTGCTGCTGTGTCAACGAAGCTTGACAGAGGATCTCGTGTGCTCCCAGCTATGAGATTTCAAAGACCACTACTGTCCAAACCACATTGATTGATTCTTAACATTTGGAAACAAGCAATAGATCCGCAATACTATTTGATATGAAATTTGAATCAAACCTTGATGTCTCCTTGGCCCCTATATCGTCATAAGTCCACGTCTGATCGATGCAATCTTCAACAGGTGGTGCATCTGTCAAATCACCGTACTCTGTATCCCTGTCAGGGCTGCTTTTAGCATCCGTTGTGAAACTTTCTCGATCAGTACTAGTGTCCACATTAGTTGGCTCAGGATTGACGATCGGAGGAGGTACTTTATGAGGCATTGATCGGCTCTTTCGTATAGGTGGTTCTGTTTGTATAGGAAGCTCCTTTTTGATAGGGGGCTCCGGAGAAGAACACTGCAATGCAGCTTGTATTCGACACTGCATTATGTACGGCTGCATGTGTGGATGCTTGATGAGCTCTGCAGCCTGCCATTACACATGAAATGAAGATATAAAACATCAGTGTCAGTTGTTAGAAATATTTGCTATTAGAAGCAAAGCAGAGCGTGTTAGGTGTAAGTCTGCTTAGGAAGATGATTGAGCACTATATAAGAGTCTAATAACTTGCAATCGGCAACACACATAATTAAACCTATAATTTCACGAAGAGGAACACTTACAGATGGTCTGTGTTCTGGGTTCTTTCTCAACATGCTCCTTATCATGCTCTTCCTGCAGTAAAATACCTTCTCAAGATTAACTACTGGGTTCCGTAATGGGGATGATAACTGCCGCTGGCATTCTAAGATAATGCAAATAACTGTGATATTGTGGTGAAGGATAACGTAGTTGATTCATCTAAACATCCCCAGGAAATGTGCTCATATTGCTGGGTGGCAAAATACTGGGTACGCAATTTCATGCAGATACTTACAAGGGGCTTGAGTAGTTGCTGGGAAGAGGCCCAATGGTGGATTTGTTGATCTTACTGATCAGCCCTTGCATGTCCTGAACACAAGCTCACCATAAACTCGTAAATATTCATCCAAGCCACAAATGACATCGAAATTGTTAGAAGTAGGATAACGAAAGATGAAAAGATTGCAGTCACCAGCAGAATCACGATATTTTGGTCTGCTTCTGAAACAGCCAAACCCAATTTGGCACTTCCAATGGCATGGATAGACTTATTCACCAAATTCAGGGAACTTAAGTATACAAATAGCGAGACTCACAAACGCTTTAAAGGCAGGCCGATGGGCTGCCATTTCGTACATACAACACCCTGCAAAGAATATCAAAGGACGCCACAATCAGGAACGAAGTAACTTCTCTTCAACGCAAAAGAACATTGCTGCTGCTCACCAGGATTGAGCGTGACAGCAAGAAAACAGGAGGAAGTACCTAAAGACCAGATATCCGATTTGAACCCATACGGAATATCTGCAAGAAGCTCTGGACACATGTAATTTGGCGTGCCCACAACCTGTCATAGCCAATAATCAGCAGCTATTAGAACGGATTTCAACAAATTTCAAGTGTTACTTGCTAGTTCTCATTCTTTCGTAGAAAAAAAATGGAGGAGCAATGGCGATAAATAGGAAGATGGCGCTCTTATAAAATTTACCGAGGAAGCCAGATCATCTTTGTTGAGCATCTTTGCTAAGCCAAAATCACCTGCAGAAAAATTTAGCACAATTAGCATTTAAAGTCCCGGCTGAAGATTGTAAATAGAATATGATGATTTTTTTTCTGTTCATCAAGTTCACAACCGACATGAGGAAAATGATGAAGGGAGCATGTAAGGAAGACATACCCAGACGAATCTCTTGATCCTTTGTCAAAAATATGTTCGAACACTGCGATCCAACAATGAAAGGTTGGCCACACGTTAGAATAAGCTTCTTGTGCCTGATACTCATAAACAAAGAAGTCATTTTAATGATCAATCACAAATTTAAGATTCAAACAAGTGAATAGACATTCTGGAGTGAAGACCCATATTGATCACCTTTAGATCTCGGTGAAGAACATGATTGGAGTGCAGATAATCCACTGACAAAAGAAGTTGAGCGAACCACTTCAGGAGTCTCTGCATAATCAAATCATAAAACACATGCCAGTAAGAAATCTTTGGTGTGAATCAGAAACCAGTGCATGGATTCGGTAAAGCTAGCATACTGCACATCATGGCATATTCTAATGTTAATGCACAACACTAATAGTCACTTAGATTTGCACATTACGCACATGAAAAAACCATTAGCACAGGATGTTCATTGGTCGATAAGATATCATCAGATATCACAAAATCGATATTAGTGATCAATATCTGAGCACAAAATGCTTGATTACTGAGAGCAGCAAAAACAGGGATTGGATAAAGAAATTAGACAAGTACCTCTTCAGAGAAATATTGACCGTGTGCTTTCCTAATCACGTCAGCCCTGCAACCAGAGAAAAGTAATGTGCATCTCTCAAGACCCCAGAAGAGTTTGATAACTTTGTGCCTTCACTAAGTGCAATGTGTTTGCAAAGCAGACTCATCAGAACGTGGACGTTACTACTCAGTCGGGCCAAAAATTTGCAACGATCAAGCATAACAATCAATTACGTTTCAAGAAGCAAAAAATTCTGTAGCAGACAAAATAGTAGCAGACAACAAATATGAGAGACATAAGAGCGCGACTCACATGTCGCCACCTTCGCAATAACCCGTCACAATGCAAACGTAGCAGCCCTGCCACAACATATAAAGCTCATGTTTGAGATTCATAGTACGTGGTAATATATAAAGAGACAGGAGAAAGTTGAGGTTCACGTGACATCAATGCAGAACATGTGCTCACCTTCTCTACCCAAGATTCCTTGTACTCCACAACATAAGGATGTTGTACCCTGGAGACCAGCGACATCTGTAAAAGTGGAATGCACGATATCAAATTTCAAAATTACTATTGCGACCTTCTAGGATCAGTCTTCCATGATTTTGTGGTCCCACAGTCTACATAGTACATAGCAGTCACCAGAAATCTTATGCTCTCCTGCCTGAAGAACCAGTACGGCAAGATGTAATGTGACAGATTAGTACCTCTTGGTGAGCGGAGCGTCGACATCTATCTGTCTGACGAGCGAGTCGGATCTTCTTCAAGACGTATCTGCTCAAACAATGTTCGACTTACATGAGAAAGTATCACACTGACTAGAGAAAATGTGCACTACGAGGCGCAATAAGCTTCCCAGCAACTGCGATGCATTAACAAAGACTTATACCAAGTCATCAAAACTGTAGACAGAGAATGCAATAAGTTCATGTAAACTCATAGGTTTTCAGTGAGGACAACATAAATTTATACTGATCTTGGACACACTTTTATTCGACATCTATTTTACTCTTATTTACGGTATAAACGCGGCGTAAGTCTATGTGTTCTGAAATAATAGAGTAACGAAGAGTTGAGGAATGACTTGCTGAAGGATACAGATCATACATTCCATAATTTCTCTTCAATTTATGATTGATGTGACACACGTCATTCTCATACCGGAGGATAGAGAAGTATTACATCGATGAAGTGGATCTCATATCTTGATTTATACTATGAGACTCTTTAGTGAAAGATGAGTATTGTAGCTCTAGATCGGCAGCACGACAGCTATCATTTAACAGTTCCTTATGGAAACGAGTAAAACGGAAGCTAGACTTGTGATGAAGGTTCAAATGATCGACGTCCAAAGCACCGAGCGCAAAATATTCATCTTTCGAAATGAGAAACATGAATTCGGCCACTAACGAAAATAAATTGCACGTTCTTACTTCTTCTTTTCGAGCTTGTGGTTGACGAGGATCGCCGATCCAAAGGCACCTCGTCCGACCTGTTCCATGATCTCATAGTTGTCCATCTTCGACTCTCCCATGTTGCCAAGCTTTCCTTCTCAAATCCTTCACAGCCTATGATAGTGCTCGATCGAGTGTGCGATAGATTTCTTCTGAACAAACGAATCGACACCAATGTAATATTTGAAGCTCGTATATAAGCTTGTCACTGCATTTTCACTTCTCAGAGTTCCATATTCTCCTCGATGTCACAATCGAGCACCCTAACGTAATCCAGGCTCGGCGACATATTTTCTTCACTAGCCCCTGTGAGGGAGACCTGAGAAAGGAGACCCGCAGTCTCCATTTCTTTACCCGAAAGCTCCTGGTAACTTGGAAGTCTTCAAGCTAATCTCCACAAGCTGCGATCCGGATACCTCGTCCTGCTAACTGAAGGATGTCTGCAGATTTCTTAGTACAAGGACAGATTCAGCTCCGAGAGAATCGGAGCAGAACAAATAGAACTTGACGTTTGAATTTCCGTATTTCTCGCATTCCTTGCTTAGAAACGAACCTGCGTTCTACTGCTTGCCGAATCTATTGCTGCAATTCACGCTACTTCAATCCTCCTACAACGAGTCAATTCCGGACTGCGGTTCTCCAATGCCGACGATTTCTCTGTTTCTCTCTCTCCGCTCAAGTAGCACTAACTCGCAATGCACACACCAGGAAATCGCAGAACTCCAGTGCGCAGCCGATCACACGCCGGTTCTCTTCCACAATGCCAGGATGAAATCAATCTCTCTCCCGACAATTCACCACGCCGCATAACTTGCGCGCGACTTCAAGATTCTCCAATCTCCGAGACTCCAACACAACCCGATTCAGCCTAAGACCACTCGCAGGAACTGCTAATCCCCGATCAATCTCTCCAAAGTTTTCAAACCGCGATCAATCAATCTCCCCAATCTAGTACTCAAGAGGACAACCAATGGCGATCCGCCTCTGGAGGACCAGCGGAAAAGGGACAGAAGAAGCGGCAGCAGGAACGAGGACGAGGATTGCAAAGGCGACGGAATCAGCATCCGTGCGTGGCAGGGGCCATGGCGGCAATCATCCGCAGCCTAGTAGGTCTCAAAATCCAATGCTACTCCGAAGGGAAGCAAACAAACAAATCAACACCGAAACAAACAAGAAGGATAGCCTCGAGCCCACGCGGCGCGGGAGCGTGGAGGGGAGCGGGGCGAGGGGTGGAATTCACTAGTAAGGTGTTTAGTGAGTTACGTGTGGCGGGTTAGTGAATTTTTAGTAAGGGTGGAGTGAGTCACCACAACGCGGGGTTACTGGTTACGGGCTAATTCGGGCAGCCCGGACTAGGAATTTGGCGCCCGTTGCCTTTATAGGTTTCGTCCCAGGGATCATGGTTTCATCCACATCCTCTCCTTCACCTAACAAAATGCCTTGAAACTATAATGTAGGTTGAGGAGCATAATTTTGTTTTTTTTAGATAATCGAAATTAGTTTCAAAGACCTTGGAATAGTCTAGAAGGACATCATTAGAATGAATCAACCATACACTTAAAGGGGAGTAGGCTCTTAACATGAATCAATGAGATGTAAGCTTGTACATAACATTACGCAGCACCCACCGTTTGTTCAGTGGGCCCTCAGAATATAACAGTCAGATGCTTGAAAAGCTAAGCATGAGACTTAGCTTTCCGAGCATCCGATTGTTATATTCCGAGGGCCCAGTGAACCAACAGTAGGTGTTGAGTAATGTTATGTATACAATAATTTCCTCTCGCCTAGGTGTCCTTTAAATATTAATATATCTATCCCTTATATGTATTCATAACATTATTCAACCTCTCATTGTCATTTCCTTTCTAAACAAGGAGTGAAAGGTTGTCAAAATCTCTCGAAACCCAACTACTTATTCCCGCTCCACTTGTTATGGGATTTGCATACATAAAGTTGTCATGCCTAGCACGCTGCATGTTGCATATGAGGCCCGTCATATGGAGGAAAAGGCTGTGATTTTATTTATTTATTTATTTATTAAGAACATAGATGCACAATTAGTGAGCCGAGGAGCCAGTGAGCCACAACTGCCAATAAAGAGCTTCACAATGTGAACAACAATTGTGTTCACTAGAGCTTGAAAAGGGGGGAGAGGCCATAATAAGTGGGGTACAATTGCATGTCAGATTCTCGAACCTACAATGCAATATCCCCTCAACTGAGTAACGTTATGTATGTTGATTTATGTAAGACCAGTAGTTGGGGTTGTGGGTCTGGGTGTACTAAATATTAAGAAATAAAACTATAACAACAATGTTTTATTTATGACTTTACTTCGATTATCTCCATAAAAAACAACTATAACAACCAATGGTAGGATGTAGAAGAAGGGGCGAGGAGACTCCCTAGCAATCAAGGAGGTTGAGGAAATGAGTAACAACTTGAGTCACAATTGAGTTCAACTACATCATTTATGGCATTTAGCATCACATGCCTAATAGTGCCACTTATCCTATTACAAGGCCCATGCCTAGCTCACACCTGACATTTGGTTGCATGAAGATAATCACATGATGGTAGTTGTGAAACTATCATCTCAAATACTCCAATATGCCATGTTCAAATCTCTTGGTTTGGAACTTCACAAGTTATCCATATTATCAAATAGTGTCTTGTTGACAATTAGCAAGCATGACAATCTTTAAGCCTCCAAGCAATATAGTGCAACCCTTCACAAATAGTGTACTTGATACCAAGTACCATAAACATTGCACTCCTTCGTTTTAAAATGATACATTGGTCATGACCTTTCAAGTTTAATCTACTTCATGGTCATTTCTTTAATAACTATAAATATGAGTGGTGTTTTTTGGTGTAAGCTACAACTAAGTATTGTATTTAGTGTCATATGGTATTTTATGTCATTGTGGTAACTTTTCTACTGACACTTCTTATGAATAAGTTTACAAACATTGTCACCCTAACTTACTTTTAGTTCATCCACTTTTGGTGTATTATGCATCCTAACATTTCTATAATTAAATATCATCGTGGATGATTGAAATTTGGATGAAAAAACACTTAGTAAGTGATAGTAATTGCCACATTGTAAATCTACAGTGCCCAATAATTTTACAAGGAATGACAAATTATGTTAAATTTATAATTAGTGTTGGTGACACTACGCATGCGGTTGATGATTAATATTGAGCAAGACAAATAGAATTGGTGACACTAAGTACAGCATTTAGTGTATAATAGTATGCAGACTACTGTAGCTGGGGAAGGGGATTTGGAAGTTAAGGGAACGGGAATGGGAACACAGTCAAAGTTCAAAGAACAAAGAGGATGGGGATTGGGAACGGTATGGTAAATGTCTTAGTTACGGTACTTGCAACATTTAAAATTACAAGTGGCTTTATTGTATATATGGACCCCCGCCTCTTGGCTTTTGGATCCCAACACATTTTTCACGCCTCCCACCTTCCCTTGATAAATTGTACCTTGACCTCTAAAAAGAAAAGTCGTTCATTTCAAATCATATATTACATCCACTTGATTTGTGTACTACCACCATTACATGGTCTACATGACAATTTGTACAAGCCCCAAGTTGTCAAGGCGGCATTTAGGGCTAACCCTTAACTTCCTGGAGCGTATTGTGGTTTCACTAGATCATATTTTAAAATAAGTTTTCAAAAACATAAATTTTATTGTACTTCAAAGAAAAGTTGTTGCTAATGATTCTAAGATCACATTAATACAATATAAATATTTAGCAATTTTTGTAAAAATTATAATCAATCTAGAATCGTGGAACTTCAAAGAATTGTCATAAATGTATGCAATAGAATTACAGTCCAAACTCTCAGTATTTATATATATATATATAATTGTGACATTCCTAGCACTTCCTTTGGATAAACTTGCTTTCAAGAGTGATTCATAAGTTGAAAAATGGCCTCTCATGAAGTTAAAGGTTAAATGCATCATGAGATTTCTCATTCTTTGTTGCCTCATCTTTCTTTAATTGGTTTGAGGCTTTAGTGGCTATGATGGTTGTTTTGATCATCACAATGGAAATGTGTTTGCCATAAATCACACATGAATGACATGATTATTAGTCTTATATAAAATCGATTGAATCATTAAGGAAATCCTTGTATGGTTATCTTCAACGATGGTTTCCATGTTCCAAACTATAATTCTAAATTTCAAATGATCATATCTTGCTAAGAAAGGAAAAGCTTTACCAAATTCTCGCAATCAAATATTTTATCATGTCCAAAATCTCGATAATTTTTCTAAAAACCAATAATTATATATGTTATATTCTATAGGTACCATAGGAAGTCCTCACATGTCAAACCCCCCCCCCCCTACACACACAAAAGAAAAATAATAAATCAACTCATTGTATGAGCACAATAAGTATTCTTTTTTCTTATTGTATTTATGTGACCCTTTTACCTTGAATTGCTTGAGAAGCCACCTCGGTCCTTTTTGTTTGTCACACTTGAATGGCACCTTGAAGATGACTTTGATTGTATATGAGCTCAACCAATGAAATAAGATTCTTGAAGCATGTTTTTTGTTCCACTGTATAAAGATGGAATTTTTTCAAAATAAGAATTTAGATGCATTTGCAAGCTCTATAGTTCTAAGATTTCAAACTACACTATCCAAAATATAGAGCAAAACTAGGACATGAGCATGAGTGTGGCCATATTCCCATAGACCAATGGCCCTATAAATAGACATATTAATTATCTTATGGTTTCCAAGTTAATACTTGCTACAAGCTGCCCAATGTTTTTTTTAATATGTTGGTTTTTATTTATTTATTTTAGTGGGGGGGGGGGACTACATCAAAAAGTACAATGAACACCATAGATGTTGGATTCTATCATCCACTCGAGCTTTAGAAGTGGATGAAACCTTAGCATGGCCTTCACCTACACATGCAAAGTTTGCTTAAGGTCAACACCACCACCAGCCTAGGCGTGATACAGTTCCACATGCTTCCCATATATGGACACATAATATCTAACTCTTTTGTGCGGAGGCTGACTTGACTTGGGTCCTCGAGGATTGAGGCAACAATGCCTAAGTGTTTTTTAAAAAGGATAGTGGAACATTATCCTAAGGGAAGCCATTGTCATTGTCGTCGTCCAAAACAAATGTCTTAAGAAAGGAGGTTCCATCTATTTCTCGTATTGTTACCTTTCCCCTTTCTATCCTCATCACCTTGGGGTGTATTGGTTGGCGGAAGAGTGTTGAATTTCACCTTGGATGCAGAGCCTACTAAAGAACATTACTAGAACATGAATCTTGGGTGTGTCTTGACATTGTGTATTGTGAAGAGGATGCAGTTTGACCCCTACCAAAAATAGCAGTGTTTACATTGTCTGTAATGAGAATATTGTGACACTAGATGTTGTGCATGTGCTCAAGGTCAACCAATATCCTAGATGTAGGTGTCCAAATTACCATACTATGCATAACATTAAGTAACAAGCCTGGAATGACCTTCTCAAAAGAGCATCAAACCGGCGCGTGCCGGTTTGATGCTCTATCAAGAGCAAAGGTGGCGCTATCTTTGAGTTTTTCTTAGGCTATTCTTGATCTATTTGGGTAGTTACTTTCAATTCTTAGAATTAATTATGTCAAGGACAAAGCTAATGCCAAGTGATGGTAAAGGTTCTCATCTAGGCTAAATTACGATCCAAACAAATCTAAATAGCTATAAAGCAACGGGAAAGTTGGCGAGGTCAAAAAGGTGGGTGCACTTTCTGGAATTGTCTTCCGAAACCCGCATTGAAAACCTCTTCGTTACCTTTCTGAAGCTACTATTTTTGATTAATTCTCCATTCATTCACCCTTGCTTTTGCAAGGTTTTCCCTCCTTGTCGAGGTAATATTGCGGGTACTCAAAGGGTACCCTACTAGCATTGCTATTTAATGTTATGTGCACTTGGGAAGTATTGAAGGAAGAGGTAAATATGTCCCATGTAAGCACTCGTGTCATTTGTTCTTAGTTGTTTTCAAGGCAAAGGCACATGGGGACTTGTCTCTCCACAATCCAACATGGAGTGAGGAGGAACTTGCCAAACTTTTTCCCATGACAACCGAACGTAGTTCACATGTGCATGTGAAGCACCGGTGGTATTGTAGTAAGGGGGATGATGATGTTGTGGTTGACCTTGACATCTCCACATGTACAATTTTCTTTTATGTAGCATCATATTCAATTGCAACATCTACATGTCTTCTTATTTTGACTAAAACACTCTTGTTTGGGCCGTGTCACAAGAGCCACAATTTAGGCATGCCAAGCTTGATGCCAAATAATTGGAAATTGTTATTCCTCTAGATTATGTCATCCATGACTCCCTCATTCAATCCCTTCTTTAGCCAATTCAAAAAAACTAGTCCTTCATGAATTGAATTTGGATTCAAAGAACCCCGACTCATGCCATCATGCTCAATTGTTTTCTTGTTTTGTTTTTTTTTTTTTTTTTTGAACTAGATGAAATTGAAGTTATTTCGTAAATTGTTTTCAATTTGCGTCTATCAAGGGCTAATGTTTGAAGTTGATCCACTAAATATTGATTTTGTTGTTGTTTGTTGTCTTTATTATAGTTGCTCGCATGGTTGGTGGGTCTCCCAATCTCCATTACAAGCTCCTTCCTTACGTTGAGGCCATGGCAGTGGCTTTATGAGGCTATAGAGTTCCATGCACTCAAACATATGTGTCAAAGATTGGATGTTGACGTCAAATAATTCATGGATATGGAGGTAATGGTTAATCACAAGTTTGAGTCTTCAGGTTGAGTGGACCTATAAGGGTTGCACTGTGGCATTGCAAGTGATTTAGAACAAAATTTATGGGTTTTTTTTGTTTTTTTCTCCTCTATTGTTGTTTTACAAATAACATTGATTGAAACATTATTTGGTTTGCCATTGGCTGCAACATTTTAGTTCACAATCAATTGCATTGATAACATAAGAGTAACAATGTGTGGTTACTAGTGGCCACACATATTATGATTCATTCCTTTCCAAAATATTATTCTCCACTGGTTCTTGCAAAACACAAGAACCTTGCATATGAAACCCATGTGTTCCATTCTAAAGTGTGTACATCCTCTGTCAAGCGTGTGCATCCATGCACTCAAGTTAGATTGATGTGCCTCGACGGGCATTGTTTGTGTCCACCCATATTAGACATTGCTTCAAAACTCCCTCTCACATGTAGACCGCATCAACACATGTGTTATTTTTATCCATTACACAATACATAATGATTGTCCCATTTTTTACACCTTATATGTGAGTGGTATGTGGTTAGGTATGGATTTAAGAACGGGCACCAAAGGACTTATATTTTGGAAGAGATTGGACTAAGCGCTCAAAGTATGCTCAACGTTTTGGGCTCAATAGTGAACATGATTGGGAGGACCTATGTGACCACTTGAACAAAATTTTCATATGGGCCCCCAAACGTGTGAGGCAAATGGCTATGGGAACGATTTGGTAACCATCTCGCAATGATTGCGTGTTTCATATCTTGTGAGAAAGAAGCGGCAAGATGGAATGTCAACCCCCTTATCACCATCATTGCCGATGTAAGGAGAGCCACCTGCGAACACTCCATTCAAGCACTAGAACATCTCCACAACACCTCCGGTTGAAATCATGAAACATATGAAACCTATACAATGGATATCCATAACATATCTCACAAATTGAGGACCAAAGAAGAGAAATCTAGACAACAAACAAGCCCATGGAACTCCCCCGTAGGAGGATCACTCCTCCCATTGATGACATTACTTAAAAGGAGCCTACTTTCCAAAAGGAAGGAAGTACTCGTACCTCAAAGCTTGGTAAAAACATGATTAAGGTAAGAAAGAACAAGCTCCAATATAGTGATGTCGGTGTACTATACAAAAATATTGATGTTGTTTTTTCTTTTCATCTTGTGAGAAGTGGGTGCAGAGAGAAAAATGTCCAAATAACACAAGTTGCACCTTGCATAACATTACTCAGCTCCTTGATTGCGTTCTACGTGGCCGTGCATCAAGTGAGCATAATTATTCTTTAATTATAGAATTCCCCATTTATGGGAAGCACTCAACATGTGGATTACAAAGTTTTTGACAAGCAAGTATAATTTACTATAGTTTCTTAATTGCAACTCTTTCTTTGGAAAAAGACCATCATCGTGACATTATGTAGTTGTATCAACCGTTGTATTTTGATAATATTCAGTGATAGTGCTTCACCCGAATCTCACTCGTTTTTCAAGCTGAATCTATTTTCTGACAAGCATCCATAAAATATAATCGTAACACCTTACATGACACACTCCCAACCCCACCCAACCTAGTCACTCAATTGAATAATGTTATCATATACTTTCTTAGTAATGTTATGTTGTAGTAATGCTCAAGAAACCCTTGGCAATGTTTATATATAACACATATTAGAAAAGGCTTTACTAGGGCCTTCGGGTCTTTCAAAGAGTTAACATAAGTTAAATAAAGAGAACAAACTCAGCAAGGAGCCGCGCTGAGGCTGACAATCTCATCCATCCGCCACTTCCATCCATTGTTGTTTTTCCAAACGGGCTGCCCGAAAGGACCCTTGGTTGGCGGGGCCTCATCAGAATTTATGATCGATGGTCGGTGAGTTATGTGAGAAAGGGTTAGAGAATTCAAGCAAGTTACTACACTAAAACATGGTATTCAGTATCACCAATTCTATGTGTCTCGCTCAATACCAACTGTAAGTCACCCGTGTAGTGTAAAGCTAACATTAAATGTCATTCCTCGTATAAAAATAAAATAAAATTTGGCATTAGAGATTGACAACGTTACAATAACTGTCACTTATCAAGTGATTTTTCATCCAAAACTCAATCATCCACGACAACATTTCATTATAGTTCAAATGTAAGGATGCAAGAATACACCAAACTAAACATGGTTGAACAAAAGAGTAAGTTGTAAACGACATTACTTGTAAACCTGTACACAAGGAAGTGCCATTAGTAAAGTTACCATAATGACATAAAATACCATGTGACATGAAACGCAACATATAGTGTATCGAGTAAAAGCCGTCAGTGAGTTACTACACTAAATATTGTATTCAACATCACCAATTCTCTTTGTCTTGCTCACTACTCGGGGAGATCACTCCATTGTAGAGTTGAACACCACGTGCGAACAAAGTTTGCTACCCCTATATTACGTGTCATAAATAATTTTAAATTTTACGATATTTTTTCTACATATACACAACCATTGATGGTATCTTTTGTATATTTTTTTGAAATTTTTAGTCATATTCATTAATTGTAGCAATTTTTTTAGTTCAATTCTGCGTCATTCTAGTTAGAAACGGTATGTTTTATTAAAAAAACAAATCATCAAATTTAGTCACCATTTTTTACTATGTAACATGTACCATTTATATCTACTCATGAAAAAAATTTGATAAAATTGTGACCCATTTTGGTGATGATTTTTACATTTTTTACATTTTTTACATCTAAAATGATCGCACGTGGTTGTTCAACTCTACAATGGAGTGATCTCCCCGAGGCTCACTACTAATTCTTACCCCCCCCCCCGCCGCGTGTAGTGTCACCAACACTAAATGTAAACCTAACATTATTTGTCATTCCTTGTAAACAAAAACAAAATTGGACATTATAGATTTACGATGTGGCAATCACTTGTCACTTACTAAGTGATTTTCCATCCAAACTTCCATTTATGCATGACAATACTTGTAGTAAAGTTATTCGTAAAAATGTCATTAAAAAAGTGACCACAGTGACATAAAATGCCACATGACACTAAACACAATACTTAATTAGTGTAGTCACTAACTCACCTCTCTAAGTAAGTGGAGATGCATTAGCGTGAAGGGGGAGTAGAGTTGAGCCCTCCTCTCAACCCCCCCCCTGCCGGCTCAAAAAGTGTTGGGAACATGCGGGCAGCGCTTTTATTAGCTGCCCGTCAGCCTCTCCGGCCTTTTCTTCTGGGCTAGGCTGTCCCCTTCACACTATTACCCCACTTTTTGGAAAGTGGGATTCTTTTTTAAAATGCTTCCTATTCTACCAAGGAATCGCACAGTACCATTACACTAAATAAATAACGTGTTTAGTGTCGTATGGTACTTCATGTCGTTGCCTTGTTGTAACTTCTGTAAGGTAGAGGGTGCTTAAACCAACACTTTAAGCTTTTGCACATACATATGGCTATGTGGTTGATATAAAAAATATATATTCATATTAGCCTTTGGGCTAAACATAGGTACCAAGAAAGAAAAAATATTTTTAGTCTCAATTGAATATTTGATGAATATTCAAAGTCAAAACTACTAGCTTCCTTGAACAAATCCATAGGCCCCGTGTATGGTAACCTTGC
Organism: Polytrichum formosum; assembly: GCA_964035585.1. Lineage (NCBI taxonomy): Eukaryota > Viridiplantae > Streptophyta > Polytrichopsida > Polytrichales > Polytrichaceae > Polytrichum > Polytrichum formosum. Next base: position 71,145,041 of record OZ037935.1, on the reverse strand, counting down.
ATATGATGAGGACCCCCACCTTCATTGCCTAGAACCAACACAACATAGTTGGGTACTAGACCCAAACTACATCAAAGCCCGAGTAGTAATGGTGTGCAAATCCACATGGCTACCTCCATGATCCCACCCGATTCGCTTGCAAAACCATCACCTTGCATCCCAGGAAACAACCCCCTTGCATCCCGGGAAATGACCCTTTTGTGCTTTGCGAGCCTACCTCCTTGGCGTTGTGAATAGAATGGCTAGAATAGGCATTGACAAGCCACCCTAATCCCACCTTGAACCAACCCGAGACATAGTGGAGCATGTTACATGCCCTACATGGAGGTGGTGGAGGCCGCTATGAGGTGGCACCACTAATGGCACCTAAAACCGTCACTTCGTGGGCCCAGACACTCCTACATCGCCGTCAAGGTCGTAGAGTGTTGGCAATTGGGAGGCATTTATAGGTGTTGGTTTTGGATGGGGTGTTGGTTTTAGCACCCTCTACCTTAATGACACGTCATTGCAAGCCATGTCATCCCAACTCCCACTTTTGGGTTGGTGTATTCTGCATCCTAACATTTAGGTTGTAATGAAATATTGTCATCAATGACTAAACTTCAGATGAAAAAAAACACTTGGCAAGTGACAACTATTGTAACATTGTCAATCTTCAATGCCCAATTTTTTTTGATGATAGATGAAACATAATGGTATGTGTGCACGTTCTCATTCACCTTTCCAAAATTTACCATTTGGACAAAATATGGGACATTAAGGGTCAACGTGCACTCCTTCGAAGGTAAGACATGTGGTATGCAAAAAAATAAAAAAATAAATAGTCTTCTCTAGCCGTTTGCAAAGCACCTCATGGATGCACTTTGCCAAAATTTCAATCACCCATAACAATATTTCATGACACAAAATGCTAGGATGCACAATGCACCAACCTTTGTTTCGATGATTGACATTTGGATAGTTTAAAAGTGAGTTGGTTTCACAATAAATATCAACCTAATCATAAGAAGTGTCATTAGAAAAGTTACCACAATGACAAAAAAAAATGCCATATGAATCTAAATCCAATATCTACTGTACTTAACATGCATTTGACGTGCACCCTGAATGTGTATGGATTTAGGGGTTTAGAGTTTAGGGTTTAGGGTACTTAACATGCATTTGACGTGTACCCTGAATGTTTGGTGTGTCCTAATTTTATGAATGTAGATCAACATCAAGTTCATCCTTATCAACATAACATTATTAAGCAGTATGCGTTCGTTTCATGTGGGTCCCGAGAATATAACCATGACGGACATTGAACCTTGAAGTTGGTCCCATAATAACATTGCTAACAGTCTCATGAGTGAGTCACCACCCAAATTGGAGTTCTACTACACATAGCTTATCATTATGTAAAGTTAAGCTACAATGTTAGTATGTGGTATTTCTCGGGTCCCGAGCAAGGTTTTAGATTATGTATTTTCCCTAATTGCACCACTGACAGGAGAGAAATAGTAAGGGAGAAACCTTAAAATTAAACAATGGACAGTGGATGAATATCAAATAATAGCCCGGTAGATGAAAATGTTATAGAAAAATTGGATAGAGGGAAATTCATTGTATATGTGCATACTTCTCATTCATCCAACATGAAAGCCCTAAAATAGTATGCAACTGACCCAGATGTCATTTAAAAAAAGTTGAAATGACACTGGAATTAGTTTTGAAGTCCCTGAATTAGTCTACTCAAGGTCAGTTGAGATGAGTCGGCAACAAATCTATAGGGTGTCGAGTTTTTATGTTGAATGGATGAGAGTTACATTCATATATGATAATTCCATCTCTCCCTAGACGCCCACCGACTCTTTGAGTTGGGCCCCACCAACATTACCCAAGGTGAAAACGTGGTCAATTATATTATAGCTTGTCATTTTTCCCTTTTTAAGAAGATTTGACCTCGGAATTAACATTAGAGACCTTGAACTAGTCTACACGAACACACTTGAGATGAATGAGCCACAAATAATATATAGGGACTAGGGTGCTACTAGACCCCTTTACCTTGATGATAGTGGTAGCATGGGCCTAGCTCAAATGATAGGTGGATGTCTAGTCTTGGCAGTAAAATAGTTGTGCTATACTAAATATGATATTTAGTGTCACTTACTATTTAAAATTACGCAACACTCTAATTTTGTTTATTGTACATCTCATTTTTTTGCCAACAAAGGTCGAATTGGTTGTTTGGACATTATAGAAAATTAACATCTTTACTTGGTATTTTTTTTAATGATAGTAAAAAGATATAGGAATGTGTAACTCCGAATAGCAAGTGACACTAAATATCATATATAGTGTAGTTCGTGGGGTGCCTTTGAGAGTAAAAGTAATCCTCCTTTTTGTGTCCTATGAAAATTGTTCATTTGCATTCACGAAATGATAATAATAATGAAAACCCACTTCTTGGAGGTAGGCCTAACACAAAACCGGGAGACCATGGCACTCCAAAATCTCACAACCGTTGATTTATTACATTTGATCAAGTGTGAGGATGCTGCATGAATAGAAGTTCATTTAAATAGCATTTGGTTGAGGGCCCAGTTACATATGACTTCACTAGTGTTGCATTTTTATTCTAGAGGTCGCAGGCGGCATTATAAAATGTTTTTTAGATTTTAAAATGTTTTTTATTTTAATGTTTTTTTAATTGAAAATCATCGAAGACATCAATCTGTGAGGTCCTTTATGGCAAATCATTGTCGAAAACATTCCCCTCTTCTAGGATCAGTTCTTCGAGCTCTTCTCCGCCCAAGTATTGATCCAAGAATGAAGACATTGCAAATGCAAACCACCATGCACGACTTGTCCGATGTGCCATGTGGTGCGTTATGTATTCCAGTATTTGTCATTGAGTTTGAATGTACTAATGCTATATGGTAATATGGAACAATTGTCAAAGTTGAGCGTGTCTATATTTGCCCTACTGGCATGGACTGGTTGTAGTCGTGAACTTATAATAAAAAACATAAAAAATGCCTCAAAATTTTATGAGTATTTTAAAATGTGTATTTTAAAATAAATTAAAAAGAAATGCACCCCTAGACTTCACACTATGCTTGAGGGCCCGTGACCACACTACATGATTTTGGAGGTGTCTTGAAATGGCCTTTGGACACTTTCTTTTGGGCTCTCACAATTTCATGGTCACGGCTCTTGGGCTCGTGTGTGAAGTGGTCCTCAATTTCTTTTACTAATCCTAGTAGAATCTCCGGACAAACACAATAGCACTATGGTGATAGCACTATGGTGTCCGTTTGACTTTTGACCAATACTCATTGATGCATCTCCTTTGGACCCCGGACCCGGGAGAGTGTATGCTTTTGCATTTCATGAATAGTATTCAACCAAACACCTCAGCCTATTGAGGATATTCCTTCAAGATTTTGGAATACTTGACAATTTTGAATTTTAGGTCACACGGAGCAAGGATAACATGATGCATAACATTATTAAATCATGTGTGTTCGTTCATATGGGCCCTAAGAATGCAACCATAAGATGTCCCAATCTAACGCAGATTCAGGCTTTGATATGAGTCTCTTGCACTAGGTTGGGGCATCCCATGCTTATATTCTCAGGGTCCAAATGAACAAGCCCGAGGCTTTAGTAATGGAATAAACGACTACGTGCTCTATGGAGACATGTTGAACTTAATGGGTTCGTTCTAGCTAGGAAGCACACACTACTTCATAAGGTTATATGAGTAATGTTACGCCTACTTCAAATATTTTATGATGAGATTTTAAGTTCAATAGGTAATTTATACATATTCTACAATATCATATCCTTTATGCACTTGGTTCAGGCTTCGTGGTGTCATTTAAGTTCATGGACGAAGAACTACTAAGGTAGAGGGTGCTAAAACCAACACCCCACCCAAACGCAACACTTTGAAATCTTGCATAATAAGTAGATATTGTTCTTGATAGTGTTCACTATGTGAACATCAAGCCTGCCTAACAATTTTGGGTGACAACACAATTTTCACTTCAAAAAATTGTCTTCATTTCAATGTTAGGGACGGGGGGGGGGGACTTGCAACACAATTGGTCTCTTTTTTTCTACTTGGGGATAATTTATTTTGGTTCTTATGGCTACCACGTGTATGCCAAACACCTTAACTCTTTGGTTGAAGGTGTTGCAATCTTAGGGGTTCGGGCTACTATATACGTCCAAGTGGATGAAGGTGTTATAGTAAAAACAAACCTCCAATCTGTTAATATTGATCATGCCTAAGTATATGCATGCAACTATGCCGTTTATGGTATTTAGTGTCACATTCATAATAGTGTCACATACCCTATTTTGAGGTGTATGTTAAGTTACACTAATGGTAAACAACCTCATCATTAGTGTCACCTCATGACACTTGGCATTCAAGTGCGCTTACTAATATCTTGGCATGAGTATGTTCACTACACTAAATATTGTGTTTAATGTCACTTAATATTTGGAGTTACACAATGCTATATATATATATATATATATATATATTACTATTAATGTGATGTTTTTTCAAGTAGTGTTATGTAATGTCCAAACAACCGTATTGACCTTTGTTGGCAAAAAATGAGAAATACAATATATAGTTATAGCATTGTGTAATTCCAAATACTAAGCGACACTAAATACAATACTCGGTGTAGTGGTATGAGGTGTATGCTTATGTACACAAATAACACTTTGGCATCAATATGCTTAGTAATACCTTCCCCCCTGTATACTAAAATGCACAACTATTATCTCGAGTATTCCAATGTGCTACGGTAAATGTCAAACTGTAAATAAATTTTCACCTACGAAAAGTTACGTTAGATTACATTCGGAGTTACTTACTCCTATATCTTTTTACTATTAATGTAAATTTTTACCACATAAAGATGTTAATGTTCTATAATGTCCAACAACCCAATTCGACCTTCGTTGGTAAAAATTTACATTAATAGTAAAAAGATATAGGAGTAAGTAACTCCGAATGTAATCTAACACTAAATATGCTATTTAGTGTAGTGGTCTATAATGTCCAAACAACCATATTGACCTTTGTTGGCCAAAAATTGAGAAATACAATATATAAGGTAAGTGTGCCAATGACCGAACGCAACCCAGGGACCGCACACCCACCGCACAAATTTCATTCATGAGAACTCCCGAGGGAACTTCGGTACCATCACTATTAGATGTTTTATTACATGTACCGCAAGGTGTGCGGTGAAGGGCTCAATAAGCTTTTGAGATCCACCTATGTATGTATGGATTCAATTTGTGATAGCTTTCACAAATCATAATATCTTTTAATTTTATTTTTTGTAGGAGAATCCCCACTTCACAATCAACAATCCTTCAAAATTTGAAACGATTTAAGCTTGTAAATTATTATTTACAAGGATTTGAAGATTGACCGTGCGGTCATTGGCACACTTACCTTAGTTATAGCATTGTGTAATTCCAAATATGAAGTGACACTAAATACAATATTCAGTGTAGTGTTATGAGGTGTATGCATGTGTACACAAATAACACTTTGACATCAATATGCTCAATAGTACCTTCCCCTTGTATACTAAAACGCACAACTATTATCTCAAGTATCCCAATGTGCTACGGTAAATGTCAAAATGTAAATAAATTTTCACCGATGAATAGTATCATACTAGCAATTTGACTTAGCGGACATGACAATTTGAGACCTCTAGGCATCTAGTTTAGACTAGTGTATCTAGTTCACAAATAGTGTATGTGACACTAAATACCATAAATGGTGTAGTCCAAGCATATAACATGAGTTACAAAGTGATAGGGGATCCATACATTTTAAACAATGAAGTTAATAACTCCATTTTGACACATCACTTCCTATAATCAAATTATAAAGAAAAGTATCGTGTTTAATCGAGTGTTGGTTTAATCAATATAAGGTTTCATGGTTTCATGATTTCATCCAAAATTTTGACCATGACATGTTAACCCTAAATAAATACCACGTGTTAACAATGTCAAATGGTATTTAACACGTGAATAACACGTGAATATTCCCCGAGGAACATTTACAAAGTTGGAGATTTCAAGTTGAGGCTGCTAGTGAACATCTTGTTCTATTACACCTGTATGAGCCCTCTATAGCATGCCAGTTAATGTGTTGCCATGGCTCTTGTCATTGGAACACGTGGTCTCATTGTAACCATGCATATTAAATACTCCAAGGAACATCATTTGCAGTTGTGAGAGGTGTGTGGGCTTTATGTGACCCCTCCTCTTTATTGGACACCTATAATTTAGTGGTGTATGACAAGCCTTGTAGCTCAAAAAATAAACACCCAATAGAGGTGTGTTATGATGAAATTGAATTATGTGCTCAAACATCAATCTTTAAAGGTTCATTAGTTAACATGACATGGAAGGACTAATCTATTACTTAAAATGAAGAAAAAGCTTATTTATGATCCAATCTTATGATTTTTGTATGATTTTGAAACTTAAAATGACAATCTTTGCACTTCGCAATTGCTAATCGTATGAGACACTTTTTGACCTAATTCAACAGCCATGATTGTTTGTTCGATTGTGGATTTGGAAGTGCCCACATTAGGGCCAAAAAAATGACTATGTGATTTCACCGCTAGTACAAATTTTGGAATTTGGGTGCTGGTAAAACCTCCAATTTGTGGTCCCTAATCTATCATTTAGGGGCTAATCAGTAGCTTGTAATCTTTAACGTTCAATTTCCAAGGCAAATCACAACTAAGGTAATTGGGCCTAAAACAAACACCATTAAACATTAGTCTAATCGTACTTTAGGCTAATCGTCATTATCATCTCGTACTAATGTTATGACTAACATCTAACATCATTAGATGTTAGACTGATTATCATCTAATATCTAACATCTAATGTTAGATGATGTTAGACTAATGTTGGATGATAATAAGTCTAACATCATCTAATGATAACATCTAACATCTAATGATGTTGTTAGATGATGTTAGACTAATGTTAGATGATGATTTTGACTGATTATCATCTCGTACTAATTGCATGTTTAATAGTCTAGCCTAAAGTATGAGATGATTAGCAAATCCAAATCAAGGTTGTAGCCATTTTCGCAAGGGGGGTGAACTCTTCATACCACATACAAACTAATGTGAGTGTAAGAAGGGATATTATTTGAGGCATTAGTGTACATAGTATACATAAGGGAGATGTATTATTTTTCTCTACTATGTACATTTGAAAGGGCTATAAAGAATTTTGAAGTAAAGATAGATGTACAAAAAGGGGCCCTAAGGTTCAAGGGGGAAAAAATGACAATAGCCTATGTGTTGGTTTCATCTAATTTATGTTTTCATCCATTATTGTCATATGGTAGTTTTCCTCAATGATTACCATGTCCATTCTTGTTACAATTTGCATTTGGGTTCCAGGTGTTTATAAAGTAAAGCACTTTGAGTGCTCATGGGCTCCCTTGAGTTTTGCTCTCCGGATTGTGGCTAAGTTATTATGCTCTTGTCTTTGTTTCTTTGATGCAATCGTTGAGTCACACGCTTGCCACCAAATGACTACAATATCATCGATGTGGGCTGATGATACATAATGTTCGCCATATCAATGTAGATGTGTAGTGTACCTTTAACTGGGGCTCCAACCTTGTGGCGTCAAAGATAAAACATTCGGAGTGGATGAGGCCCCGTGTAGGTTGAGGACCAATTTATTTCAATTGGATCCCACCAGACTAATTTAGGGTCTCTATTGCCATTTTGGCGTCGAATAAATAAAACTGGCTATTGAAAAGTTACCTTTTTGCATCACACATTATTTCATTTATGATAGTTTGTCAATATTGTAGATTTTCTAGGGTTTGGCGTTTCACCTTTCCCAATGGATGAGTTAATATGAACACCACAAGCTCTAGAGTCTACAGTAGCCATTCAACTTGTGCTACATGAAATTATGATATTGGGAAGTTGTAATGTCCATGAAGGCGACATGAATTTGAAGCAAGCGCATAACATTTAAGGTGGACAAGGATTCATCCATGTATGTTATAAGTGGAAACATGGGAACCATGTGAAGGTTCTAATTCTAACTAAATTGACTACGGGATTAGAATAAGAGGTCCTCAATTAATCTAGTGAGATTGAGTTGGGATGAATAAGCCGTAATACATAAGATATAGAGGTTGCTAATTCCAACCCCCTCCAAAAGCGCACCTTATGCACGCCTCCTATTATTGTGACCAAAGCACACCCTGAAACATCCATATGTTTGTGACATAAAGCATGGTGGATTTGGATAACAAATACACTAGTTTCAATAGAGTGTGAGGTTGGTTTGTGTGAAAGTGGAATTGAATTTGGACAATATGTGGGTTACTTATAAGGTCCTATCAGTGTTCAAGTTTGAAGTGTGCACATGCATTTCAATGTGAAGGGCTTCAAAATAATCACACTTCACTCAAACTTTCAAACTTTTTTGCAACACTTCACCAAAAACACTAACTTGATATTGGCCGTTTTGTATTGAATATGAAAATAAAACGATGTCTCACTATATTGAAGAAGTACATGCAAAAAAATGATGCACTAAAATTATTTAGATTCCCTACACAATGCACTTAACCATCATCCACCTCCAAAGGCAAAGTCCTCCGGTTTTTGGTCGATGTCCAAGTGTCAAAAGTTCTAGCCCAATCCATATTTTCCATTGGAAGATCGCATAATGACACTCGCATCAATGCATGCAATATTTCAAGTTTCAATCGACTTTTGCGATCACTCTTCACCCAATTCTATTTGAAAAATCCACATTCACATATAGCTGTGCTTGCCAAGCCGAAGTTGCAATCAATGCCGAGTCGAAGTTGCAGAGTTGAAATTGCAGAGTTGAAATTGCAGGAGTTATTGAGATTTGGAAGTGTTTGCTAGAGTGCCAAGATTGGAGTCCAACTATGTTTCTATTTGCAAATTGCAGCCACTGTATTTTGTGACATGCAATTTTTGGAGAGGCCTTCACTGTGAAGGGTGGACACTTTGCAGAGCACATTTTTGTGAAGTGCCCACCAAAAAAAAACTTTTTTGACGGCCAAAATGGCATTTGACAGGTGTTGAAGACTTCAATATTGAACACTGGGTCCTATACGCAAAACTTATAAAGGCTCAATTTCTTTTATTAGGTGGAGTGTTGGTTCTAGTGCATATCACCACTCCAAATGGACTCCAAAAATAGGCTATACCAATGAAAGGGTTGGTTTAAGCACCCTCTACCTTATAGGTAGTTTTTTTGTGAATGAGTCACAGAGTTGACCAAGTAATGTGATTCAAGATAGTGAAACATTGCAGGGAGAGGGAATTATTGTATACGAGCATACCTCTTATTCATCCAACATAAAAGCCATGAAATGGTATGCAACCCACATGTAACTTATTTTTGTTACTTTGACACTTAATTAGCTTAAAGACCACAAATTAGTCTACTCAAGATTATTTGAGATAAATTGACAACAAAACCTTTAGGGGATCAAGTTTTTATGTTGGATGGATGAAGGATATGCTCGTATACAATAATTCCCTCTCTCCCACTCTCTGAACATTGCATCGAAATTGCAATAAGTAGGTTGGAAGAACACGAAGGAAGCTTTGGAACATGTGTTTTAATGGGTTTGTACAAACACAAGAATTGACAAAGCTTAACCCTTAACACTTCCAACATGTTCATACTAATTGTGTATTCTCGCTTTACATTGGATAATATGAGATCTTCATTAGACTCTTTCCAAATTACTTCGTGCCCAAATGTCAAGAAAAATAACATTGGAAGACAACAAGCTATCACTATCTACTAAAAGCTCACATCAAAATCTATATTCACATTGTACAATTTTAAAATATTGTATGCGTCAAAGACCCAAATCGGGCTCCAAAAACGTTTAGGAGTTAAAGTATCTACTTTACATCCTCATACTTTTCGTGATCATCTATACTGCCTACTTAAGCTAATTCATTTTGTTGCATTGAAAGAGGCGTGGCACCAATACTGGATGATTGCCCAGAGCTTTTGTCCTACTGGGATCTAGAAAACCATGTTTTCATGCAATGTACAGGGAGAATTGGCAACTAGGTATACTGGTATTTCAATTAGTGTGGATTAGTACTAGGAGTTATGTAGTGCAATATCCTTCAACTACTATAGGGTAATAGCACAAATAGACATTACTAGGATATCTATGTCTATGAATACTATGAATCTATCTTTAGTCTGAAGTTATAGCATTGCGTACTTCCAAATGGTAATCACCAACTAATTGAAATAAATGGCGTAGTTACAAGCTGACTGATTGAAATGGCCTAAACACTGATTCAAGTTTCAGATCTTAAGGGGGAAAACTGATCATTTAAGAGGACTAGCAACGAATATTCTTTACTTTTTTAAGGCATAATCGATAATCTACTCCAAACAATCAATTAGCTTTGAAAAACTTGTTGACCGGTTGTCTCCAAATTCTTCCCATTGTTTTGTTTCAAGTAATTGAGTGCACAACAATAAATATCTAGTTTGGATGCGCTTGAGATCAACACATGTCAGAACCAACTTCATTAGAATCATCTTGATCTCTGAGACATGTAAAAAAGAGAACTCACATGGATGACATTACACTATACATAGGATTCAATGTGGCCCACACTATTCATCATTGACCCACAATAATAATCTTGCAATCACTAGGTGACAACCATAGAAGGTGGCATGAGAATCATGTTGCAAAGATAGACATGTGTTATTCATTCATGTTGACTATTGAGCCTATAATGGTTATCATATTTGGAGCACACAATCCAATCCCTTTGACAACACATGTCTTTTTGGTGTCCGTTCTTAAATCCCCACCTAACAACATACTACTCAAATATAGGTGTCTAAGTTGCTACTACGTTGGATTTAGGCACATCTATCTTACATGACAAGTCATGGAGACCACTCAGATTAACATTGCCACATGAATTTGATGCCACACTAATTCAGGTTAGCAGTGTACCTGGTAACAAGCCAGCTAGGATCGCCCTGTCAGTATCTAGTAGCACTTCAGCTTGTGGGTTGCATTAAAATTGTCGATTTCAATGCAGGAGGGACTTGGAAGGGACCCTGCAGTATCATTTGCCAACCCTCTCTTTCATGTCTCACTGGCATAAAATTCTCCACTTACCAGCTTTCCCATATATTGCGATGGATGAACCAACAACGTGCACAACTCCACATATCCTTACACTGTACAATGAGTACATATTCTTCATATGAGAATAGACAGGTGGTGTTCCAACAACATTCCAACACAATCTGTCTTTCACTAATTGCGTTGCTGAGCAATCTGAGCAATCTGAGCAATCCTAGCAATCCAACTTGACGCCTATGGGTTTATTTGAGAAAAGGAACAATCTTCTCTGCAGCCAAAAATATGTGCAAAGAATGACTGCACAAGTGCTTCTCAATCACAAAGTCATCCCATGACATAGCTCATCAACTCCAAGGCGATCCTGCATTATGGCAAAAACCATAATAACATCCAATTTACTCATCATTTGTTGTTTAATATCCCTTTGAAGTACAGTGCCATTTTCGATTCATGCAACAATGATCTGCCCATGGACTTCTGTAAAGTGTCAAGATCCTCTCAACATTTGAACACATACTTAACCGAGGCAGGTTTGTAGCCAGCCTCTCATGATAATAATATCTTGGATACCAGTTATGGTAACAGCGTCTGATAGCATGTGATGTTTGGACATAATATCGAGCACAGCCTGATTGGTCACATTCAGCAATTTACAAGTCCCCATGTATAGTAGAATATTGCAACATATGTACAGCAAGCAGCCTTGAGGAATGATAAGAGAGGGCATGCAACCATTAACCGACTTTGGAAAGCCGCAGGATATTTGATCAGCTAGAAGTTGAATGATCGATTTTCTTGTTTGCTAGTTCGCTGATGGATTTCAACATCAACATCCTTCCCTCCCTCTGCATTCTGATTTCCTGTGCTTGTTCGACCAATGCATTTCGTTTTCTCCTTGCGGTTATGTTTCTGCATCTGACAATAAACAGGAGAGCCACATAAAAAAGAGAGCCTGAATCAGCTTACTTTTTGACAAATTCTTGACGACATCTGTTAATATTCTTTTCTCAAGTTCAACCTTGAATATACCAACATGCGAATTGTACATCTCAAATGAAATGAGTCAGGGGCATGTTACACTAACGCTTGAGGGCTCGTGACCATTGAAATCTAAAATCTCATTGGTGGAAAATAATGAGACCCACTTTACTTTACACTACAGCTTGAGGGCCTAAGGGACCAAGGAAGTTTGAAAACTCTACATGGAGTCCTACATGGCATGCAATGGATGATGTTTCATGGTCTACCAAATTTGCGTCAAATCCACGTCTAAGAGGTGGGTGGGTCTAACACAAAATCAGGAGACCATGACACTTCAAAATCTCCCAACTCTTGATTTATATACCCTATTGTGTAAAAGGGCCCACATGAATAGGATGGGAATGAAATAGCATTCAGGTGGGAGCCTGGTTGCGCATGTCTTTGCACTACACTGGGAGGCCCGTGATCACACAAATTTCAAGTTCAATTTCCCATGGTACAGCCTTCAGATGAGTTTCATGGGCGCTCACAATTTAATGGTGATGACCCTTGGCTATAGTGTAAAGTGGACGAATTACCCGGGACGAATTATTCTCTTCCCACAAATACAATAAAAATTCCTTCTGTCTCAAAAAAAAAAAAAAAAAAATACAATAAAAATTTGACCTGGACGAATTACCCGGAGGAAACAATTACCTCAACAGTATAGCCCCGGTAATCAGGACGAGCACAACAAATGCCCACAATACTGTCTCTGGAACTCCATAAGAGTCTACCCAGTCACTAATCACATGCAGTAATGAGATGCGACGCTTCTCCTGTGAGCTCAAGGTACTGAATGTCTCGGCTCCCCCCTTGTAGCAAAATCTTTCAGCTCCATTTTGAAGTTTCATGTCCACTAATTCAACTTCAAAGCCAGCTAATCGGCAGAAACCAGAGCTGTTGGAAGCCCATTCCCGTCCCTGAGCACACACGACATCCTTGGGTCCACAGGGTACCAGGACCTGCACCTTACAAGAAAATTAATATATACATACCACATCTTGAGAAACCATACCTCCTACAGGAACAGAAACACGTCTTTCTAGGTGTTCTCAAGATTTTATGAGGATTCCAACCAGAATGAACTTCCTATGGCCTACTAATCAAAGACTGCTCCAAACATATCACCATTTCTAATATACCGTTTTATTCTGCATTCATGTAATTTGGGTACACAAAATGCTTGTTCTGTGAACTTAATCCTTCTGGCCTACATATCATTATCATTGTCTCTAAACCTTAAACCTACTTATTTTATAACGCTTTGCAGTAAGGTTTCACATGCCCTTGAGATTGAGTGAAGAGTAGAGAGCCATGCAGTTGACCCTGAATGTCCTGAGATGGGCTTCAATGTTTGATGCATGAATGAGATATTGGCCGAGAATTGTAACTTTAATGTACAGTTCCTTTCCATTTTACACACAAACTAATGCAGCAGCCACCACCACATCAGCCCCTTCATACAAGAACTTTAGCTATATGTACTCAGCTTGAGGCCAGACCACACCTGGTGGTAACGCGATGGTAAGTGAGGATTAGGAAAATGGCAACTTGTCCTATGATTGACACCAAAAAAGTTACTCGACATCCAATCCCACATGGACACTGACATGGTGCATGCTCTGTTGTGACAAAGTTTGCTTTGTTTGCCACACCAAGTGGTAAATCAATGGTAACACAATGTCAGAAAGCAACAAACATACAGTTTGTTCGCACCTAATGTTGGAGTTACCATCAAATCTTATGTGGTATATGACGTGTCACTTGATGTTAAGCAAAGCAGTAAGATACCACTCAATGCTCAGTAATCATTGACTTGGACTGTTAAGTTTCATCTTTTAGCTCAACATAAGGTGGTATTTTATGTGTCCAAGAAACAACCAATTTGTCAATGTGGACATAAAAATGCTATAATTATTATAGCATAGGTGCTAACAATGATAATGTTGATGTGCCATATTCAATTGGTGTGAGGCCCTTAACATTATGGACAGCTAACACTTGGTGTGGCCAAACCTAAATAAAATCATATGATAAAAAATAAAAAAACCACCAATACAAAGTTTGATGTTAATCTACAGGCCAAAATCTGGGTACTTTGTTCTGAGAAGTGACAATGCTTAGCATGTAGGCACAGAGAAGAACTCATGTTACCTGAGTTGTGGGGTCATTTGCAAAGTATGCCTCCGAGCAGGACTCGTACAGGGAGCGGCACAAGGAGGAGCAAATGAGGGGTGGCCCCAAGAAGACACCCACTTGTGGATCACAAATTGAGCATTCCAGAGCCTCCCAATTTGACACACAGTCCGCACTGCCCTCACCATAGATTGCCAACTTTTTTATTGACACTAAAGCAGCATTTGTCTGCTCTGGAGCACAGCATGTGCGCTTGCGGTATGCTCTACATAATGTGAGCTCATCCTCCCTCCTGAACACCCTCCTGGGAGGTTTACCCTCCAGTTCGAAACGGGGGAAACGGGCTCCTTGAAATGCACATTTCCCAATCTGTGCTGCATATCAAAGGTCCAAGAGAGGTTCAGGCAAGCTTCCAGTATGTCGAAGGGGAAAACTATTTGAACAAATGACAGACCAACACATGTCACAGATGTTGACAATCATGAAATACTTAGCAGTTATGAGATAGGTTTTGGATGCATCACAAACAAATGCAAAGTTCAACCAAAACTTGGTCACGAGGGCATCCTTGAAGCTTCTGATAGCCCTTTATGCTCACAGTAAAAACTTCGTGAATACATAGTACACTAAACATCTGGTTAAGTGAGGCCCACACAATACATCATCGACCCACATGAATTGCCTTGCAATCACTGGGTGGCAACTCGCAAGAGTGTCACACAAGTCACAAAGACCCCTCTGATTAACATGGCATACCAAATTTAATGCCACACCATATGAGACATTTACTGCAGTCATCCAGGTTGTATTGAGTGTACAAACAGCTGCAAAACAGATCAAACCTGGGTCACAGCTAAGGCATCCCTTAACTCTTGTAATAACGTAGCCCTAATATTGCACGGAACACTTGGATTTCTCCAGGTGCCTCGATGAAGAATGCTGTCCTGATGAATAGTGAGAATAGCAGGAAGTATCTGTGTAGGTACAAGCTATTGGGACATATGTCTGTTTTCATGTAGATTCTTAGTTGGCAGGATATTCCACTTCTTCAGATCAGAATCACAGTAGGTCCATAAGTGCAATTTATGGCTTGTAAGATATGCTCACGAAGTATTGAAGCGTCACCTACTTTACCAATGGCAAAAACAAATTGTCATATCTCTCGACTTACATTGATCTTTGACAGGTTCAAATATTCACAAAAAGGATGCCTCTGATGCTCTTCATCGTGCCGGTGCCTGGTATTAGTGTCAACCAGGCATTTAAAATTGTGAGACATTTATCGTTTACATGTATATGCTCTGCCATAAAAACTTTATTTCTTCATGCACTTAAATGCGGCATTCTTCACCTTACGTAACTCTTCACTCGTTACTCGTCAAAGGAGTGCACCCACCATACTCCCCACTCAGATTGCATTAATGATAGGATCAATTACTGCCCTCAAGCACGCCTGAAAAGAACCTTGATATTCATCTCAACACTGAAGTGACTAGTGACTGTTGAGTCAGTCTTGATATAAACCCTTTAGGGTTTAATATCTTTTCAGTGATTCTACATAATCAACATCTACATAATGATTCATTCAACGTTGATTAAACTCATATTTCAGCCTTCTAGATCTTGCAAGTATTAAATACAGAAATAAAATATTAAAAAAATGCAACCCTATGTTTGGTAAACTATCATTCAACGTTGTACTTTGATGTGATTGAACCAATGTGAAATCGGTGTTGGTATACGAAATCAAGAGGTTTGTGATGTACATTCTGTGGGCAAGAACTTTATTCAAGTCAACAAGACTTCACAAACCCTAAGTGATGAACCTCCCTCTTACTGTGCAAATTCTTCCAGGCAGACCAATTTTCTCGTCTTTCCGAACCTCTAGAAATTTCACAGTTGAGCTTGAACACTTCCTTTACAGACCTAGCAAAGGAACAGAGCAAATTTCTACAACAGAGACAGACAGACCAAAAAACTCACCTTGAGCAGTAAATGCTGCAGCTCCACCGAACAAGAGTCCGATGATGATGATGGCGATGTAAATGGCTTCTCCTCCTCCTCCTCCTCCACTATTGTTGCTCCTTCCACGCCTCCCCATGGCTCCCAAATTCCATGCCTACTTGAGGAATTCAATTCAGCTAATTCAATTGGGCACAGAGTGTTATTGAAAGGAACGACTTGAGCAACGGAGATGAGTTGTTGCCTGATTCAACTTTTTGGCACAACTGGTGAAGATTGTAGCGAAGACTTGAACTTCCACTCCTCTGAGTGCGGGATTCCTTCCTGTGTTCTTGCGACTCACTCTTTGGGAGACTTAATAGCCTCCTTTCCTTGTGGAAATACATAATTTATTAACTCTGGTCTACAGGTTTCTATCAAGATGACTCAGAAAACGAAGCTTATGTGCAATGCTATGTGCAATTAGGTTGCCTCTCTTTACCCGTGCTAATTACCTTGAATCAAAACCAGATTACAAAAACTTACAACTTTGTCTATTCATCTGTATACTTAATAATTACAGGTGAGAAATAAATATCATATTTTGTTACAATTGTAGTAATTATTCAAAATAGTGTGGATTGTCAATATATTAGCATGGGGCAACCAATTTGAACATATAAGTGTAGGTATTTGATGATTAATAATACAAAGAAAATTAATATTTTCCACCCTAAGAGAATTGGAGGCCCATGAATGGCAAGGGGCCTATTTTAATGAAAGATAATTGAAACTTCCATCTTTCGCCTAGTAAGGGTGAGTTTCCATGTAGCTTGTTCACCCACTAGATGGTAGTGGGAATGAGGACAAACTTGCCCAAATGTAGATGGAACCTGGTGGGGTGGGGTTCATATGTGCCAACTAGCTACTCTCATCTTCTCAAACCCGGGCCCACCTACCAAGGATGGAGTTCTAGACCATCGGTCTTCAAATCCTTCGGTGACCGGCACTTGTAAGTTAAAAAGTACTTTAGTGGGTGCATGGAAATCTATTGGCCCATGTCCATAGCCCTCCACATTCTACACTCTAGCCTCCCTAATATCACACATGTGGCAACAAAAGTGCATGTGATATTAGGGAGGTATGCAGTTTTAACATGGATGCATGATAATAAAGAATTAGTGTAGCACATGACATTATGGAATATCACAAAGTCAACATTGCGATAATGACAATGATGATAACGTGATCAGTGCGAGCGTGTGGTGTGTATTCTTTAATGGATTATTTTAATGTCAAAATCCGTGATATATGAGAGAGAAATGCGATAACAAGGAGGAAGATTTAAACTAAGCACATCCGTTTTCCTAGGATTTCAGGATATGAGAGAGGGAGTGACATTACAGAGGTTAGGATGCAGTAGGTCACTAGAATGTGGTTGGCAGGTTGTGCTCATCTACATGAAAACACCTTCAACCCACTATTATCTAGAATCTAGTGGGCGAGCGGCCTATGTGAAAACTAACCCTAAGTTATCGACTTGCGTACCATAGAATGGAATAAGAATGTCCTGGAGCATGGATAGGATATGGGTGGCAGTGTTTATCAACATGTTGTATCTAACAACTAACTTACTGGACTATTCACCTAAAAACCAGTGGTTGACGACCTACCTAGCACAGGTATAACATGGACCTAGCTAATGACCTACCAACCTATTCATTGACCTAGCACGAATGCATGGGTGCCCCGGGAATAGGCCATTCTAGGTCATCTAGAACATGGAAAGATGAAAACTCGAACAATGAAAGATGTAAAGTTCGAAGTAATGTTGCGCAAGGGTCTATGCACTAAGTCCCGTCACCAATTAGGAGCTACACTAAATATGATATTTAGTGTCACCAATTCTAATTGTCTTGCCCAATACTAATCGTAACCCACGGTGTATTGTCACCAACACTAAATGTTAACCCGACATTATTTGTCATTCCTCGTAAATTGTTTGGGGGATTATAGAGTTACAGCGTTGCAATTACTGTCACTTACCGAGTGATTTATCATCCATGACAATATTTCATCACAAGTTGCTGACAAGAGAAGGGTTTTGGCCAACAGATAAACTCATTCATCATTCATGACAATATTTGTTCACTTATTCATAAGAAGTGTCAAAAGTTACAATAGTGACATAAAATACCATATGACACTGAATATCATATTTAGTGTAGTTATGCTAATGTTATGTAGGTTTGAACATCCTACCAAATCAATTTAGCACTGGCTGAGCATGATATTGAGTAGCTTTGACTTCTAGCTCTGTAGCTAAGGTAATGAGAGAGAAATTTATTTATTTATTTTAAGTTAAGAGTGGAGTTAATTATCATTGTGATCAATGAATCTACTACTTCACGATACCTGGTCAAGCTAACATATTCGAAAACCATCACCTCTAAATCTATGAATATGAACTGGAATCTACTACTGTAGTAGACCATAAAACCATCCAGTGGAAGAGAACCAATAAGGAACCGTGATGGTTTTCGTAGTGCATATTCCTATCATCATTCCAGCTCCATTATGAGGAGCTTCAAGCTCTTTGGAGATAGAGCTGCCTTTGTGAACTAAGACTCAAATGCTTCTTGAGCCTACTGTACAACCAAACCATACCGAGAGAAAGCAAAAGATTTAGGAAGGAGGCAAGCGGGGTCGAACCGCTGACCTATCGGACTGCAGCCGATTGCTCTACCACTGAGCTATACCTCCTAAACGTGTCAATACCCTAATGGTGCGAGCTAGGTTGAGCTCAGTCAGCGCTGTGCCGTCCAAGAAATCTCAACTAGCAGATGTTAAATTTCCCTTGGGTCTATTTTTATATACCTAGTAAGCCATCTGTAGCAAAGACGAATTTGTTTTTTCCTCACTCATCTGAGACATTTCGAGTTTTATGCAATCAATGGCCTTACCTTCGAAGCTCAAATTCCAAGGACATCTTCACATTCATGTTGAAACTGCAAAGGGGATCTACGTTCTGGCAAACACTACCCGGAGGGGTTTGTAGAAGTTCTTTGGAGAACTTAGCAATCTCTTTCTTTTTCTCAGAACTGGTAGATGTAAGCAAATTCGAACCTCGAGGATGTTTGCAGGGGATTGGGAAAGAAGGGAGGAGTGAGATCGGACTAGGCTTCCTGGTCACAACCAGTGTCTGAGTTTTTCTTGATGCTGAGAGAAGTCGTTGAACTTCAGGCTGTGAATCGACATCAACAGGTTGAGTACTGAAAGATTAAGGTATACGATATCCGAGACTTAGAAAGCTACATTTTCTCATATAGCTGTGCTACTAAGTTAAGAGTTGAACTGATTACCTCCGAAGTATAAACACATGATTGCGCCCTTCTTATCCCAGCTCAAGCTTCAGACTTTGGAGTGCTCAAATCATTTGTTATCCTTGTTTTTCCTGGGCTGTGCATTCTCTCCTGCTGCCAGATTGTCACGTAGGGTGCAGTGTCGCACAGGATTACGAGGTGAATTTCCAATTGCAAATACCTCATTAAGATGGCAATCATCAATGCAATCTTACTATTTAGTGTCATGGCAAGAAATTAAGTAATGCTGGGAAACAGCAGTGAATTTCATTGGGTCACGTGATCACTTACCAGAAAGCGTCCTCTTAGGTTTGCTCTTGTATGTTACGCAGAAGTTCGTGTTACGTTCTCCTAAAGCAAGAAAACTTGACGCAAGATATGCGCCGCATTGCATGTGTCAAATTGTAGTGATCAAGAATTTGCTCCTACAGGTGCTGCTGCGAATTCCGTTGCACACAAGCAGGCGGAGCCAGTAACGTCGACATTCTTCTGGTTAAGATCACAATAATTCTTGTGGGTTTTGATGTGCTCCTTTCCTCGCAGCTCACATGTCTGCCCCTCGATGAAACAGCAAGGAAAAGAATGCTGCAAATTAGCAGCAAAAACTTTTTTCTGCGAAACAAGGGATCGGTGTGCTTGAAATCTGCTTGCTAAAATCCCAGAAGTTCTTGTGGTTTTTTATTTGCTTGTGTCCACGCAACTCACTTGTCTGCCCTTCGAAGGAAAAGCATGCTGCAAATTAGCAGCAGAAACTTGTTCTACGAAACAAGGGATCGGTGTGCTTGAAATCCTCTGGCTAAGATCCCAGAAGTTCTTGTGGTTTTTGGTTTGCTTGTGTCCACGCAGCTCACTTGTCTGCTCCAAATCAGCAGCAGAATTTTTTTCTGCGAAACAGCGGATCGTAGTGCGCAGGACTACTTGCACCTTTTGACTGCGCGCTGACTGTTTTGAACGATTCCACGCTAATTCACTTCTTGTCAATAAACAAGAGTCGTGATTCTGAATGGGTAAAATAGTGAAATAAGGTTTAGCGCCGTCATCCAAAATTGCTGTGTTCTTCCTGTTGGGAAGCATTTATTATACTGGCTCCTGAGCGCGTCTTGAAACTCACGAATGGTCGATAATATGCAAGGACATATGTTGAACACAGATGGTTCTGTGGCTCCATGATGAGCAGACAGCCTGTGATTAGCTTACGGGACGTTGAATCTTCTACTTCGTTTACATGAAGGCTTGCACAAAAGGATGGGCCAAATTCGGAGGCTCCAGACATAAGTGGAAATTTGTCAATAGCTCTCCCGAGGTTTCTGTAGACAAGATGACTGACTCCCTGATTCACCACTCTTGACAATAAGTATGATAAAAGTTACAGATATGTCTGTCGCCATCCCGAAAATCGCCTTGGAGTGAGTCATTCTGACTGGATATGGCTTCTGGAAGGATTCCAATTCCCAAAGTACATCACAGATCAGTCAGACAGAGGTACCGTAAGGACGGCCTAGTACTTTAGACTATTCTCCGGCTTTGAGTATGCAAACCTCTCTCCCCACTTTCCCCCAGCAATTCACTGCCTCCTAATAAATTCGTCGGGAACTTACAGTTCACAGTAACTCTACTTAGCGACATTCAGGCGGCAACATACATCGGAGCCTTCAGGTGAACATATAAAACTATTGATATCCTGCTTTGATGAGCATAGTGTGAAGATTATCACAAACAATATCATTAGATAGCCTGTCAAAAGGCACAGTCACATGCTCACAGGTATATTCTCAGCTGAGATGTCGTTGAAGAGAGAGCAGGGGAGTAACAACAAGATTGGATAGATTCCTCAAAACCAATTTGACTACTTCAAGGGGACGAACTTCCAAGGACGATGTGGCCAGATTGTGCAACCCAAGAAGGACAGGCTCTTACTTGTCAAGGGTGGCCCTGGAGCAGCAGTGGCAGCATGTGGCTCTGCACGCTCATGGACTGTGCGAATTGTCGTCACTAGTGCAGAATTGACCTTATCAACTCTCTGGGCACTCGTAACTTGCCCCGAATTTTGAAGCTCCCATTCAAAAAAGCTTGAATCGAGGTACCTGAGCAGCCACACAGCATGCGGGGTTCAAGGCCTGCCTCGGATTGTGGCCACACAAATATCCCAGCTACATAACCTAAGAGAGGCTGGACCTTGTATATTAATTGAACGTGTATGTCAAGGTTGAGAGAGCTATCTGACAGATTGCGGAGTGAGAGAGCTTTGGTTGCTGTTCTGTTGCAGTTCGGTGAGCTCGCGGTCACCACCAACATCATCATCGTCATCATCATGTTGCCTCTCATCGGGCTGGTGGGCGTGGCTATGCTCGAAGCTGCGGCAGTGCTGCTAAGTACGACAGTCTGCCTTTTCCACAAACATCACAAGAAAGAGCTCCAGACCGACGGAGGAGGAAATGGAGGTGGAGGAACGAGTGGCTGATTGCTGGACAGATCGGTGCAGAGGCGAGCCGGCTCTACAAACAATGTATCCTGTGTAGGTAGGTATCTGCACATGATCACATCGTAACTAATGATGATAGACTAAACCCACCTTATAGATTGCAGCGAAATTCTTGAAGGTGCCGCTGTCGATAGACCGGTGGTGACTGCAGATCTATTCTCAATTTCAGTAAGCGCTATCCATGTACTGATATACCTGAGGATTACTTGCACAAAGATGCTTGAAACAATGACGGCAAAGAAGGACCTGAGGCAGAGTTTGTAGTTTACTCGGGAATCTACGCTCTACGGATTTCAAAGTCACTCCTCGACCCTTTCACATGCACTGTGTATCTAGAGGAAGACTGCCGCAGCATGTGGTCTGTAGTCTGGATTGCTGGTAGCAGCTGAAGCCAAAAACTTGACATAATTTGGAATTTTCTGAGAATGTAAGTACGTATTTCACACAATTGCATCAGAGTCTTTGCCATTCGCACCTGTTGGTTGGGATCCATGTTGGGATTGGGGTTACCATCGAAGTTTTACCAAACATATCGTAATTGGTACCAGTAGACTAACGTACCCCAGATTACAGCAATTGTCCACGTCGAGGGAGCACCCTCTGCGACCTATCAATTTTGAATGATTTGCATGCGGTATGTCTTTGGCCCATTTGTTGTCGGCAATTCCTAAGAGCTGCTGCTGCGTGACAATTTTTTAAACATACCAACTAGTTATAACAGTCAGCAAGCCCTCTTCTTGCAGTTTTCAACTCCAGAAACGATTCTACATATGCACAACTCTTGCTAGCAGTAGCAAGGTCTATACCTCAAATTCATGCAAGCACCTACAATCTGCGGTGAATTTGCTTAGTGCTTCTGCATTGGACATCCTACTAAGCGCTTGAGATTTTCGTGGTTCTCAAATGAAAATTGCAAAGCACACTCTCGTTGGAGACAAGATCGAAGCATTGAAAGAAGGCACAAATCCGGAAGATCCACTGAATTTGGTAATTGCATTGGAAATGTGAATAATGTACACAGTTTCTACGTCCTGAATGAATTACATGCCACCTAGGATATGATGATCCGAATTGTGTTCAAGGACGGGGCAACAACTACTAATCTAGGGTTACTTGTTCTCAACAACTCGTCTTCTCCCGTTTCTTTGGTTCCGTCACAAAGAGCTCATTCTTGACCAAATGATAATTTCCTCGCAAGGTCAGTTAATGGACGTACAGTCAAGCCCTCCTCTCATTTTGCTCCAGAAATGGACATCCAAGTTTAGCACATCTACTGCAAAATTAAATGTCAAGCGATAAAATATTTCAATGAAGTCCTCCACTCTTAAGTTTCCAAATTCCGTGTTGTTGCAGTCCTTGTTAGTCGCTGGGAAATTTGATTGTTCCACAGAAGCTCGAGGAGCAACATCGAATCATCTTTCCAGAGAGAGATAAAATTGACGCGTTAAACTTACTCAAGCACAGAGCTCTGACCGAAATTGCAACGTTGAAAACTAGTCTTCCCTCCCGCCTGCCGGCAGCCATGTCCAATTGCACGCAATCTCCAGAAGAAATATAACGTTTCGCTCACACCTGAGATACATTCTTGGTAGAGATGTCCCTGAGTTCCTGGCAGATTTGGAAAAAATCTGGTCTCTGGTTAGGATCCCCATGCCAGCAGCGCTCAATGAGCTTACCCAGGTCCGGATTAACATCAGCGGGGAGTGATGGCCGGACCCCTGACCGCAGTGCATCATAGTCTGTATTTTGGATGATTCTTACACCATCACGTACAAACGGTAACTCTCCTGACACCACCTCATAACATGTCATTGCGAAACTGTAAACATCCGCTGCCTTGAGGTTACATGTTATAATTTGGTCCCCTGCACAACTGCTGCTCGCTGGGTCTGATAGAATCTCCGGTGCCCGCCAGAACCCAGTTCCAACCTTCGTAACAAAGGACGGATCCAAGGATTGCTCCGAGTCAAAATATTGAGACACACCGAAGTCCACAATCTTGACGTCAATGATTCCACTGTGGTTCTGCACGAGCACATTCTTTGCCTTCAGGTCCCTGTGAAGAACATTCTTTGAGTGCAAGAACGCCATGCCCAGCGCTATCTTCAGGATGATGTCCAAAGCCTCTTCGGGAGTGAAAGGACTAGCTCCTAGTGTTGATGAGCAGCCATTATCATCCCCATGACTTGCAATCTTCTTCATCCGAGTATCAATGAAGTCACGAAGATCACTGTCCATAAGTTCCATCACAATTGAGCACCCATCCTTCTGGATGGAAAAGCCCACCAACCGCACAATATGTGGATGCAGAAGCTGGGTTAGGAATTTCATTTCCTGCTGTAGGGCTGAGCCAGCTATGGTTACAGCCTTGAATCTTTTGACTGCAAATCTGCAGCCTAGCCACTTGGCCTCGAATACGTCGGCAGACGCTCCTCCTCCAATTTTTCGCACCTTTATAAGGTCAGAGGGTTCTATCCTCAGATATTTGGGAATGTGTTCGCTAGTTACGCCGTCCATACTCTGATTTTCTTCTCCTCCGAGATAGGTCCACTGAGGATCTTCGACACGCGGTGGAGGAGGGTTGAGTTTTCTTACCACGCTTAGGGCTTTCAGGATTTGCCTAAATCTGGTCTTCACCGTTTGCACTCCAGACGAAATCTCTGTTTTGACGGGTTCTGAAGACTTGATGATGTCCAAAACATGACATATTTCCTCAAAAGTTGGCCGGCTCTCGTGTTGAGGATGCCAACAACTCGTAACCAGCCCCTTCAAAGCTTCATTCAACTCACCAGGAAGTTCCGGCCTGATACCTGACTTTATTCTATTCACAAGCTCATCTCCGCGGACATTCTCGAAAGGCAAATTTCCAGAAAGAACCTCATAGCAAGTCAACCCAAAACTGTACACGTCACCTTTCTGCAACAATAACTCAGAAAGCTCATCCTCGACATAGCATGGTATCGCTTCTGGGGCTGTCCACCGAGGTCGCGGGTTCGCCATGGTTGGCTTGCTAGCGGATGATGATCGTGCTTCTCCGAGTTGCCGAGCGCAATGAAAGTCTGTAATCTTGACGTCGATGTGGTCACCAGATTCCTTAACAAGCACATTGGAGCACTTGAGTTCTCCATGAATATACTTTTGTCTGTGCAAGTAGTACATGCCTTTGGCAATTTGGGTAATGATGTCCAGTGCTTGCGTGTATGTGAAGGGTCGGCCGGTCTTCGACTTCCCGTCTCTCAGCCGATTTTTCATGAAGTTTCGCAAATCCCCATCCATCAGCTCCATGAGGACGTAGCTTTTCTCTGCATCGTGTGCAAAGCCAATGAGCTGCACGATATGGGGATGTCGAAGATTTATCAGCAACCCAATCTCCTTTGATAATTGATCCATGTTCCACTGCGTGTCAGGGGACTTAAATACTTTAACAGCACATTCGCATCCCAGCCAACAGCCTCGATGCACAAGTGTCAAACCATGCAAGGCTATGGGATCTGCCTCACTCAACCTTTCAAGGGGTCGTACAGGATCTTTGGTTTCGATTATGGAAGGGTTTATCCTAAGATAACTTGGAAATTTCTGTTCGGCCTGAAACTTTGGATGCCCCAGCTCTGCAGCTTCGAATTTCTCATGTACTACCTCATTCACCTTCTTCAAATCAAACAAAGCGGAGTCTTCCTGCATTGGCGAGGCGGCTTCTTCGATTCCTTCCAGCCTGTGTAGTTCCTCAGACATCTCTTTCCGATCTCCTTCTGCATCCGATACCAGAATAGCTTCCCTCTCCGCCCCTGTGGTGGCCTCAAAGTTATTATTGTCTTCGCTGTCGAAGTAAAAATTTGCTTTCAAGGCATCAATCTCGCCATGTATCTCCTTGAAGGCTTCCACGTTGTTTGTCCGATTGAGAACAGTCTTAATTGCACTCCAGTTCCTATATTGCGAAATCAGAGCATTTCCTTTCTTGAGCACAGTCAGAAGCTCGTCAAAAGCGGGATAGACAATCTTGGCATTCTCTCCACCAAAGTCTTTGTCATCAGCAATGGAACTCTTTACTCTCTTCAATGTCACATCAAGGCCAGCAAAACGTTTCTTGACACGTTCACACTGATTTTTGTTCAGCCATATTGTTGTGTTTCTGACATTCTCAATAATGTCAATGGCTCGGCAAAGCGTCTCCATTTGTCCTACAAAATGGAACAGACACACCAGAAAAATAGTTCACTGCAATTTTCAATCTCACATGGCAGTAGGACATAAAACGTGACAATAAGTGGCATTTTAAGACTGTAATGAGTGAGGACTGAAATAAGAGACACATATCATTATCTGAGAAGACAGTCCATCTGAGTGGAGGCTATTTTTGTCACTTGACATCTTTTGTTCGCCCTGCTCACGTAGCAACTAATGGCGCCAACTACATATGGTGCAACAGCCCAAGGATTCTAGCTTAAGTGGGAATATATGCGAATATGATATGTCTAAGGCGACAATTAGGTATCAAAGAAAATTTCCCAAATTGATGTTGCCAGGATTTGCAATC
Source organism: Polytrichum formosum (assembly GCA_964035585.1). Classification (NCBI taxonomy): domain Eukaryota; kingdom Viridiplantae; phylum Streptophyta; class Polytrichopsida; order Polytrichales; family Polytrichaceae; genus Polytrichum; species Polytrichum formosum. Next base: position 71,118,354 of record OZ037935.1, on the reverse strand, counting down.
ACACAGGAGCAAAATGGAGATAGTAATTCAGAAAGTCAAACAAGAATCTACAGATCAGGCTCCGTTGAATCAACTAGCTGTCTCAAGTTCGCCTCTTGTTCCTTTTATACTACTTTAAATGTATACACATTATCATGTCAACACAAATATTGAAGGGCGTTTATACACACAACTGTTTGAGTGGTTGTGGTTGAGGTTCAGGCATACAATCAACCACAGTCACAATATTTCGTGGTTGTGTGCATACATAGTTGAAGAGTGCAGTTGACTTCAATCATCGTCACCCCTATTGATTCAATCCGTGGACTGGAACAAACAACCTGTGAAGCCTAGTGTAGATTTTGTCTAAGCTTCCTAGAATCCCTCTCCTATGCTCTGGCATTCAAGTTCTTTCTTGGTGCAAAACAACTATTAACAAAATAGAGTAAACTACAACCATCACAACCATCCTAAAAAAGGCATTGCATCGCAGGTGATGAACTAACAAGGTGATAGGTGCGACATGGCTATTAACAAAATAGAGTAACTTACTACCATCACAACCATCCCAAAAAAACTCATTGTATCGCAGGTGATAAACTAAGAAGGTGATAGGTGCCACATGACTATTAACAAAATAGAGTAAACTACAACCATCACAACCATCCTAAAAAAACGCATTGTATCGCAGGTGAAGAACTAAGAGTAGTTGTGGTTATGGTAATCATCAGTGCACCTTATCCCTAGTCAAGAAAGTAAACTACAATCATCAGTGACTGTGGTTGTGTGTTAAAGGCCCTTGAGTTTTAATGAGTTGCACCTGGCCTTATTAACGCGGAGAGTACTTTCGGTCTTGATACACTGGGAATGAGACAATGCGATGGAGACAAATTGCGCCAGCGCCTCGTCTGCACAGTTTTGCAACTGTCGTGGTCGTGCTGTGCCCGTTCCCTAGTGATGGATTACCAGGTGACGATTTGCCCGAATAACAATGTGCCTCGTCCTGAAGTCTTATGATTAGATTTTTGCCCCACTCAAACGCAAAAACGAAATGACTAAAGAGTATAGGGCACATACAAATCGATTTCGAATCAGACTACATGCATCTTTAAGAGCATGTGCGGCTGGAGCAGCACGCAGGAAGGACGATGAAATTGATTCAAACAAGAAACTGAACCATCTGCTAGGTTTATTGCCAGTTGAAATAACCAAATATTACCAAATGAATTCAAGAAAAGGCGAAACTATTACCTAGTTTTAAGACAGAGCTGATGATGTTTGCATTTGAGACGAAGCCATTTGAATGTGAAAGCACCGTTGACAAAATTTCGAGGTTACAGAGCGCACGGAGATTGCACACGACGAGCACTGGAAGCCACTAGTGCAAAGCTAAGGCTGAAGATAGAGTCGCTGATCCGAGTACTAACAAAGATCGAACTGAAGACTCTACACTACTGATAATTAATAAGGTGCTTCCGCGAGAAGGAGAGCGCCAATCCGGTCTGCAACTAGGCTACAATCCTGTCTGCACACCTACTAACTAAACTAGTGCAGGAAGGTACCTCGATTCTTCAGGTTCCTTTTTATTCTATTACTTCTGGATCGTGTCCATATGAGACTGAAAGAGAAGCAGTCAAAGACATGACAGATAGAATAACTTAGAGAATATTGACTGCCTCCGCGACGACTTAATTTAAGCACCACAGCCAGCAACCTCTATCCTTAATGCGCTTTTACACTATTACACTATTCCTCATCAAATTCTACGGGCGAGGCTTCTAACCTTCGGGTATCTTGCAAGTATTCATCAATGCATCTTACACTAAAGCCTGTATTCTTCAAGCTTACTTAAAAGTATTCCTCAACGCATCCTAAGCCACGGCTTTGACTTACCTATTCAAGGTTCCTGAATTTACTCTTCAAGAAAAGACTCCCAGCCGAAACCTCAATCCTTCACTCTTCCTCATTACCAAGTTCATACCCCAAACATTTCGATTCCTCAATCTTCCTTAAATAAAACCTCAACGCGCTGTCCTACGCGTCGCAAACAATTCCTTAAAACATAGCCTGCTGATGGCGATGTCTGTATTCTTCTGACAGGCTCCAGTCCTCTACGATCATTTGTTGACGATTCATAATTATGTCGAGGGCGATGTCTGTATTCTTCTGGCAGGCTCCCGTGATATAAGATCATTTGTTGACCATTCTAACTTACGTCGACGGCGATGTCTGTATTCTTCTGACAGGATCCCGTGATATAAGAGCATTTGCTTACGACTCTTAACTACGTCGAGGCGGAGGGCACAGGAATCTACAAAGCATCTCGTTTGTCTCCTCACCGACCACAGCAAGCAAGAAGCTGTCTCCGATCCATCATTGATTTCGTCACTTACCGACTGCTTTAAAGTTGGAGAATGCATGTAGTTCCCCACGGACGATTGAGACCAAAAACACAGAGCGTAGGATACGCAGTTTTCTTGCTCTGCCTAATTTACCGCCTTCTTTGTTAAATAGTCCTTTAACGAGGCTGTGGGGAAGTTCGTGATACAATTAAAAAACAGAAAGAAACAAAGTAGCAGTGTAAGAGGATTTGCATGAACGTGCCGAGAAAGTTGTTAGGATGGCTGTCTGTACCGACGATTTACAGCTCGGAACGTGGAGATCACTCCGAGCCTTCTTTCCTGTCTCCTTCCTTACTTTCTTCCTTCCGAAATCCATACTTTAAGCTTAACCCTAGACGGAATACTTCCTTCCTTCGTGATCGATGCCCATTGCCCTCGCCGACTGCCCCCAAGGGCTCATCTCTTGGCGGGAGCGTATCCTAGACTGCCACGTCAAGGCATAATCCGTCCTCGCATTCCACATGAAGATTCTTATATATTTCAAGACTAACTTGAGGTAAGTTATGTGAGTGTTATTCGGTTCCTTTTTCGGTGGTTCTCCAACTTCTACCGATTAGATTAACGCAACACAACCAAACTCGTGTTGCATTAGCAACTGTGCGATGAAACATCAACAAAAATCAGATTGAAAATAGGATCTCCTCTAATTTAGTTATACTTATCGAAAGTACATGTTTTGTTGATTCCTTAAGCGTGGAATAGTCTACACAATTCGAACACTTAATCCAATCTCATTTAAACAAGTGTCTTTATGGTGTTTGTTCTTTGATCCTTGTCAAAACCACACACCAATCAAATACACGTGTCCGATTAAGAAAAGTAGTTGAATAACACCGGCGGCATATATACTTTAGGGCAAGTTCACATGTCGTCGTATCCAAATAAACACCGGTTATGAATGAAAAGCGCATAATACCATTTTGCAAAATTTGCATCAAGGCACCCTTCAACTTGCCTCATTCCAACTTCTTGACGACAACAACAACAACAACAACAACAACAACAAAACAAAAACCTAAATATGAAGACTGGTTACAAAATTCCTTGAATACAAAGAATCTTAAATATACAGAATAACAACAATTTTTATTTGTTGGGGGTCTGCCAATGTGAACATGTGTATGTGATATATCGTATAGTTGACGCTTTGTATGCATCGCCCACATGGGAGACATTCACCCTCTCACCACTCGGCCTCGCTAAAGCACATACCACCACCCAACCTCACTAAAACACCTAACATCACTCGACCTCGCTAAAACACCTAATACCACTTGTTGCACCGACCTTTCAACTTGGCCATCCAAACTACACCCAATGTTGCACAACACCGGCTACTAGACTTTAATTCAGCTATCTACTCTGCAGCACTGTCCGGGGAGAACTATCAGTTAGTTACAGATGAACCGGTTGAGCTTAAGAAATAACCGGTTGCAGTTGGAGATTTCAGGAGAATTACCCATCATTTTAGAGGAATCTATAGAATATACCTCAAATGAATAAAGCAAAACCGGAAGATGTCAACATGTAACCGGCTGGATTTAGAATCACTAGGATCTTGACCGACTATGCCCAAAAACGTCCCGGGCACTGCTCTGCAGAGTGCATAATTTGTACACCCTAAACTCCGTAATATCAACCTCCATAATGTCACTCACTCTCTAATATCCCGAAACCCTAGGGAACGGATGTTCGTAGTTCAAATCTCACTCCTTATTGTCACCTTTCTCTCCCTTATATCACGAATTTTGTCATTAATGCAAACCACCAAAGAAGTCAACCCACACCCTTGCATTCTACCATGTGTCAATATGTGGAGTGTCACCTTCTTATTCTTATTCTTCTTCTTCTTCTTCTCATGCCACTTGTTGAATGTTGGTGCATGCATCCGCCACATCGCCCGGGAAGGCGAAGCGAAGTGGACCACACCACACCATTTAATATGTTGCACTTTGTGCTATTCCATAGTGTCACATGCTACACTAATTCACTAGTATCACACATCCATCTTAACACTACAGAATTTGCCACAGGTGTGATACTACGGAGTATAGAGTGTACATGATTTCCTCTATTGATAGCTACAAATAAAATGGAATAAACGAATAGATTAAATGAGGTGCTTAGTTTGTATTCTATCCAAAATTAGTAAAGAGTTGTTCTGCAAGTCTTTCGGCAGCGTCCATCCCAATATCATCGACGACAAACTGAGGTATAGCTTGCCCAAATGCCACCGCATGATCGAATTGACGTAAGGGACGCATTCTCAACCTCATAATCAACGGCTCCGACTCTCTCCGTTCAGGAAAGATGCGTTGTAAACGCCTCGTGAACATGTCTGTGTGTTGTCTACACAACCTGTAAGGGAAATAATTGAACAAACATCTGAGTTAGGGTGAGACTCAACATTGCCGCGTTTTTTCATTTGTTGATCACATGTTCAGATAGAACCTCGAATGCCGCAAGAACCAACGCAATTTGCGTTTAAAATAAGTAAGCGGGTCGTTCTTTGGTTACTAATTTTTTCAGCGGACACCTGATATTTGATTGGTGTGTGTGGGTCAGTGACGATCAAAGAACAACCACCATAAAGACATATCCATGTTAAAAACAGATTGGACTACTCCACACTCAACATTTGAACATAATTGGGAGGACCTGTAAATACAGTAATTAAGGAATCAACAAAACATGCACTTCTGATTAATCATAACTAAATCAGGAAAGGTCTGACTTTTACTCCGATTTTTTGTTGGTGCTTCATCATAGATTTGCTAACGTAACACAAGCTTTGTTGCGTAAAATCTAATTTGTAGAAATTGGAGAGCACGAAAGAAACAATCCGAATAATACCCACATACCTTCTTAGAGTACTACGAGACTACCAAGTTTTCCAAGCACAATCCGTAATATTACAAAGACAAAATTTACCTTGAATTTTGGTGTGGCCTTACGCTTGGATAGATAGGAAAAGAACCAACACACCAGTGACCACCACTCCCTTCCAGAGTGACATCGATTTCCACAGATCTCCGGTACTCCGATCGCCTAAAATTGTTTCGTTCGACTGTGTTATAACAATTGGCAACAAGGCAATCCCTTCTTCGTAGAGAGAGGCCACTGTCTTGAACAATGAGAAGACTCTGAATTATCAATTCTAACAATCTCCTGTTCAGTGGAGTAGTTTCCAGATCGTTTTCCCACGTCGAATATGACAACATCTCTCGAAGAATCCTAGCTGCTCTTGCTTCGTTCAACCACGATTCAAAGTCATCGACGTTGAGCCAAATTCTCCGGGTCGCGTTGATTAGCCGTATGACGAGACTCGACAATGGTGGAAAGTTCGAAGCCCGGTTCAATGTGCCGCGGCTAACATTGCGGACGCGGTGAAGTAAACTTTGTATTCTTTCCTCGCATTCACTCAATCTCGGCAAACGACTTGGCATCATTTAATATGTTGTTTTTATATACTTTATAGCTCGGACTTTCGAAACGTTACTAGTCAATGTACCAATATGAACATTCAAGGGGGAGTTTCAACTAAGAAATGTGATGATTATGAAACGATCATAAAACCCATCTCTAGAACTTGACAAACTCAAGGAAGATGGAATGAATGAGTTCCATGTTGTTTACAAATCTTGTCTTCAAGCTTATATTCAACATCCCTTATGAGACTTTACGTTAAAGTAAAATTTCTTTTACTTAAAAAAAAAGTGAATCTTAAAGTTATCCAATCTCAACCAATGACAACACCAAAAGGTTAGCAATGATCGATGTTTAAGTGGCATGTTTAAGTGGAGAAAATAATCCTCTCTCCAGAAATTTATATTAACATTCAAATTTTAGGGCCACTTCACGAAATGATCCACTTAAAAAAGGATCATGACATTGAGTATTTTTGTACATCCACATCGGGAGGACTTTCTTTTCTTTTCTTTTCACATGTTAACCTAATTCCTTGACATGCTCTTGACAATCAATCAAGAAATTTTTGGTTGATTTTCAAAAATGCTAAAACCTTGCAAACAGTAAGAGCAAGGCCACCTTGACCTCAACCCAATTTTTATTCAGTACTCGTTGTCATATGTCATTATAAGTTGGGGAAGAACCACATTCCCATGAGGGAAGGAATTATTGCATACAAGGGTACCTTTTATTCAGCCAACATAAATGCCATAGAATAGTGTGCAGTTCAGATTCGGTTTTTAGTTTTAATGAATATGACACCAAAACCAGTTGCAAAGACCTTGAATAAATCTAGTCCAAGTCATTTGAGATGAATGGGCCAAAAACATATCGGAGGTCACATTTGTATGTTGGATGGAGGAGAGGTACGCTCGTATGCGATAAATAATTCCCTCTCTCCATATTCTCAAGTCCCAACATGCAAGCAAAGTCCCAACTTTTGAGCTCAAGAAACCATTCAAATGTGTTTAATTATCATTAAAGGATCTTAATTATTTTATGCAAACATATTCACAGTGCTTGTGTTGAGAGTTGGGTCTAGCTTTTTGCTCGACCCAACTCTCAACACAAGTCCCAAGCCTCACCTCCAAAAAGTGTTGCCATGTAAGCATCCACTTCATACTTGGGACACAACACTTGGGACCTATGTGAAGTGGTAAATCCCAACTTCCATGCTCTCAACGGTTGAGATTAACCTCAAGTGACTTGGGACTTGGGACTTGGGACTTGGGACCCCATGTCACCCGGCCCTTAGGCTCAAGAGGTCTAGCTAGATAGATAGAAACTCCGGACCTTTTGCAAGGCCGGCATGAATAAAGTGTATGTTCGTAATGTTAACTTAATGGCCCAGTGCCCACCGGACAAGAGGTCTATATATTACTAATTGCATTCGTGTTTGCCACCTCAGCATGGGATGAGGACAATACAAGTGGATACCTAGATCACACTTGGGGTATGGACCCAATTTATTTTACTTTCTGTTTACTTTTTGTTTCTGTTCATACCCCAAGTGTTTTTTTTTTATACCTAGATCACACTTTTCTGTTTACTTTTTGTTGTATGAAACCTTTTTAACCTTTTTAACCTTTTTTAATTATAATCCATATATTACCTCAAATATAATCCACTTAAAATTATATTTATCTCAGATTAATATGTATAATTATATATATTATAAGAGTTACTTCAATCTAGGATATGCCATCCACTTCATTTTTGTTGGGAATTGCAGATAGCCAAGTCTGGGGCGGCGTGAACGAACCGAAACCCAAAAGAATACAGGCTAAAAGCAACAACAGTCCATAAGCAGCCCCCCGACGGCGGGGGTTGTTTTCAGGAAAGTGAGGTGACTTGAAAAGCTAAGACTGAAGGCTAAAATTAATTATAAAGCCTATTTATCCACAAATGGCAATTGTTGGTTAATAGTGAAAATGGCATCCATACGGTTGGAAGTTGCACAAATCTAAAGTTCCAAAACGGTCGGTTGTCAACGGAGGTAAATTGGGTGGACAGTGCGGCGGTTACCCAAGTATTGGTTCATATGCACATGTGTAATGGGACGGGACGGCACAGCACGAGCCCATGCTAGCAGCCTTACATGAATTTGGGCGTATTCTTATGCATCAAATCAAGTTAGCTACAAATGCACCTCCCCTACTTACAACAAGGAACTCCCCCCCCCAACCTAAAAGGTATCTCATAAATATTTACATATATAAAATTCTATAGGGATATCAAATGATTATCGTAAGCGGTCTAAAGAACCAAGAAAATCTCTCTCTCTCTCTCTCTCTCTCTCTCTCTAAGTCAACCTTTGCCCTCAATACACATGGTGTTCAGTGGAACTCTAGTAAATTCCAATACTTTGACTATGTTTTTAAAGGAACAAGTGCAAGCATGCAAGAAGCAATGAAATAACCAAGAAATGTAGAATATTTGCAATGATTTCTCGTGGTTATCGATGTAATGACCATGAGATCAAGGTATTTGTAAAGGCCTTGAGCAGTGGATATCTAATTCAAGTAGGATTTTGAACTCAGCATGTGCATCGTCTCCCAAATCTTCTTGCCTCCTAGCCCCTCTTCATTGCTTTTCTTCTACTTCCTACCGTAATTGCATGGTTCCGGTTTAATTTCGTAATATTTACAACACCCCAATTTGATTTCTTAAACTAGGAGTATTTTCTTGAGTTGGGACCGCTGGTACCTAACACCACATTCACACCACTTCATCTTTTCATTCCTTGGACCTAGACCCCAGTGCAAAGACTGCTTGGGCCGCAAACAATTCTCTTGGCCAATAGGATCGCTCGAATTTAAAGTTTCTTCGGTATTGGACCCTAGAGTAAACCCACCCTTAGGTTCGGTGCTACCAGTGGAAGCCTCGAGGGAAATAGAAAAGGACAGCGCATATGCCATGTCAGATGCAATATCCGATTACTTCTCACCGCCCAATCCCCGCATCCCACATCACACTCACAAGATAAGTCCAGTCCTCTCTCATCAATCCTCGCAGCTCACTTTGCAATCCCGCAGTCCATCGATGCATTCTTGAAGCGACTCACCGTGCCAGCACCATCTACCTTGTCGAAGAATCCCCCATTGCATTGCATTGCATTGCATTGCATTGCATTTCTGTAAGTGCCCAAACCCGCAGTAGTTTTGCTCCACTGCTAGTGAATTCATCGTAAGTTTTTTGGTTTGATTTTGCGCTGTCTAGGTGACTTGGATGTGCAATTGAGCTGGTTTGGGGCTTTTCATTTAACGTTCCCGGATTGCTGTGAAAGCTCCTCTCTCTGAAGACGAAGAAGAAGAAGAAGAAGTTGTTGGGGTCGAAGTTGTCAGATTGATTGTGGTTTGGATCTTGGGAGTTTCAATGTGAGGTCATTTCGTTCGTGGATGCGTGTTTTGAGATTGATGTGTTGTTGTGAGAGTTTGCATGATTTGAATCTGTAATTTTGTAGTCCATGGTTTGGGTGCGTGGTTCCTGTTTTTGGTTTTGGGGGAATTTCTATCAACTTCAAATGCAATGTGAAAGCAATCTACATTCAGTATAGGTTAAGGAGTCCCAATGTGAGATGTGGGTTTATTGAACGGGGGCACTAGAAGAGAAGCGGAGAAACGAACAATCTCACCATTTTGGTCGTCGGCTCATTTAACCTTGTGAAGCGCGGAAAGGAAGCGCCACTTGTAGTGAATTAGAACCGACATGTGGATAGTTGTGCATGGCGAGGCACTAAAAACGACTCCCATTTATTAGTACATTGATTATCCTAATTAGTGTGTGTTACCATTGGGAAGTACGCAGTGCTATAACTAGGTATTTAATGAGAATGTAATATTTTACCAAGCAAAGTCATTTATGTTCTATAATGTCCGAACAACCTATTCAACTTTCGTTAGTTAAAATTGAACTCAGGAGTAAGTCGTTATTGCACTGCGTACCCCTGAATAGTAATATGCACTAATTGGGATAATCAGTTTAGGTAATTGAGGTTAGTCAACGCACCATTTAAGTTCGTTGCTTCAGAAACGGAAGACGGCCGCCAAGTTAGGTTAGTCATACACAACACCTGGAAATTCGAGACATGGAAGAAAGTTGTGTGCGCACACACATTGTCAAAGAGAGGGCTTCTCCTCTGCACTTGCGCAATCACAAGTTTGGACTTACGCCATGTGGGTGGGGAATACTTCACTTTTGTCATGACATGGAATCCTTTGTGTGTGTGTCTGTGTGTTCTCTAAATTATTCTGTTTAGGATAGGAGATGGGTACTAGGACTTGCGAATGAAGTTTTGAAAAAGACCTGGTTGACACCAAATTCATGGGTATGACTTTATTGCTTGCACTTCGGGGTAGAATATGCTTAAACGTTGCTCAATCAATTGGCACACTGAATCAAGAAGATCCAGTTTTTAGTAACCTGAGATTACCTACTTGTGCATCACAATGATGATGTCCATGTGTGAATTGAAGAGATGTGGGTTGTCCTTCGTTCCAAGAATATCAATTGAAATCAAGGGGTGATTTGCTTACATCTTTTACTGTTGAATGTGCTGTTCTCACCTTCAACTATCCCTGTTCTTAGAAACTTTGGAGAAGAGGAGCATCATGAATATTGCTGAAAAAATGAGGTCAATGAGCTCGCACATTGAAAACTCGTGGACTCATGAGTGCGGGGAGCATATTCTCTTTTCCTAGCAATAATCTTAATTGACTGCACTTTGAATGTAAAAATAAATGCGGAGGATGTAGAATCTTGATTCAATTTCAGCCTGAATTTCAAGTGGATGGAAGAGAGGGAGGATGCTTTACTAGGGTAGGTTATGAAAGAGAACAACCTTCCTAGACTGAGTAATGGTGTGAGTCTTTTATGCTGGTTACTGCAAATCATGAAGGCGCTCTCCTGAACCATCTTGGACTCTGTGATGACAGACTTTGTAAGCAGGAAATGGCAACATCAACCCAAATATGCATGTCATCTTCCCCATTCTTTTGCTTGGGTAGCATTTCATCCAAGCACATAGACTCAGCATGTAGGTCCACACCAGTAGCTACGCCCAACAGATTAGTCGTCTGTCACCAAGACAAGAAATGGACAGAGGCAGTCGATGTCTCCAGAAGGTGAAAATCTTTGATCTGCTTTGATCTCACTTGATCTGCCTTCATGTCCACTTCGGAATTCCCTTCAATCTCAAATCTTATATCCTGTCATCGTGCTGTCACTCGAGCTCTTCTTGTAGCTTATGAATTTGGCCAAATTTATCTACTCAGCTTCACCTATCCCACATTATTATGTTATGCAGGAATATTCTTCTTGTTGCAGTAGCTTCAGCGGCCACGTGTGGTCTTTTTGCCCAGCCAGAAGCACAAGCAGCAGGGAGACGCAAACCAGCAGTGGAGGAAAAGAAGGAAGAAAAGGTGGATGATAAGGGTTTGAGTGCTTATGACCAAAGGTTGCTTGCAAATGCTCGCCGCAAGGAGGCCATGAAAGCAAGTGTAGAAGCTGCAAAGGCAAAGGCCAAGTCGGTTGCAACCAAGGAATAAGGGAATTCACCGACATAGCTCAAGAGCTTTTTGTACTTTTATTGCATCATCTTCCTCAGTCACTCCCATCCATGTGTGGTGGCCCCTGTCATACTATCCAAATTTGCAGTAACTGCAACTGTAAATTCAACCTGAGGTTTCTTGTGAAACTTTCACTATTAAGTGGACATTATCAAAAGATTCATGTCACTTCGCATGTACCACCAACCAATGTCATACACATTGTTTTTATGAAAGCGTTGATGAACCACTAAATATATTGCAAGGATTGGAACAGATAGTAGGAAGGAGATTTGAGGATGAAGTCGATACATAAAATTAAAATCTGTACATTAACAAGCATCATGCACATTATCTTTGAGAGAGGGCGGGTCATTTCCTTCCACCAAAGGGAAACCTGGAGGAAATGTGAAGAAATTCAAGTGTAATTCATTGTAGCAGAATGACAGCAAGCAAACTCGTAAGTTGGAGTCCTGCTAATGCAGGCAAAATTACTTATATCATCAATGTGATGGAATTGGAAGGCAGGAACTTGGGCAGGCTTTTATAGATAGACTTTACCCCAAGCCATGCTTGTACATTCTATATAAAACCCAGCAGTCAGGAGCTGGGACCAATGAGACAAACTCTCACAAAAATTTGACAGGCACACTACATTTGAGTGCAAAAGGCTGTTTGACCTTGCACATAATGAGGGGCATAATTCTGAAGGTTGCCATGAGGCACAACTAAGAGGAAAATTTTCTTGGCCTGTCATGCTAATGAAAATGCGTTCCATTTTAATTAAACTTATGATCTTGACAACCTGCCAGTCAAGAGGTCCTTTGATGTTTTTTACAAAAGCAGGCATCACAAACTCACAAACTTTGGGCATGCACGTGTACACTCTTGAAACCGGTTATGGTCTTGAGCAGTCAATCGCAACCCTATCTGTCCTGGTTGGGGACTTTCCCCCGCATGTTGAACCAATGCTGACACTGGGAACCTGTTTTACTGCTTTGATTTGCTGCGAAATGATGACAATGAGAAGAATGAACGAGGAGCTGCAAATTGCACACAACCAAAACTCTTGTCAGCTCCATCACAATCAAAAGCGAGCTTCAATGATAGTTCACAAATCAAGGAGAATTGGACCAAAATCAACCCTTTGCCCCTTTCAACTGCCCATATGAGTGGCAATGAGGGTGCAAAAAGACAAGATTCAAGATTGCCAGAGTGAAAGGCTCAACACAGGGAGTGGACAGGTTGTCAACCTTTTAAGAGGCTGCTTCCGCCCACATGTTCATCGCGAGTTTTGAAATGAGCAGGTGCTGCAGGTATGGAGCTTCTGACAAACGGTACTGCAACACCCAGAGAATGGGCCAGTTAGAACAAGATCCTATCTTCTGAATTTTGTGAAAAGACAAACAACAAACCTTTGTTGAGTTACAGAGAGGTTGAGACAGTGTGTTTGAAGCACAGCACAGAGTAGCAAACTTACTTGAAACTAGCCGTGTTCCCACATCACCCTCTGTCACTGAGTCTTCTGGAATTGCTGGAGGTCCAGACACTTTTCCAGGAATGCGAGAACCAGTGCTCTTTGCCCCAATATGAGTCAACTCATCAGTTCGTCCACCATGCTCACTGACCATATCAAAGTCATCTTCAATGTCAGAGGGGCTTTCACTTGTAACTGAAGCTGCACTGCTCTTGTCCTTCTTCCGACCAAATTTAAGCAGTCTTTTCAATCCTCTGGGAGAATCCTTTACATTTGGTGGAGCTGCAGCCTTCTGCGAACTTCCCCACTTCTTCCGCAGGCCGGAAACTGTTTGGCCGTCAGGAGAAAGAGATTGATGAAGTTGAGGGGCTGGGCTTGCAAAAGGAGAACCTGAACCTAGTGCAATGGGTGCCTCACTAGGAAAACTCTCTGCCATTGATGCAAATGGCACCTCATATGAGAGCCGAGGTGAGGCCAAAGTATCACCAGCCGGTCCTCGATGTGCCCTGTATAAATCTAGGACTTCGGAGCCTTTGGGGGACAAAGAACTCAAAGGTATGGAATGGATAGGGGAAGATCTGCCACGTGGTGGAGATCCTGGGCGGCTGGTGTTCTGTGATGACCCATTCTGAGGTTCTTCATTCAGAAAATGCCTCAACGTGGTTGAATGCACATTACCAGATGAGAGTTCCGCGCGAGTGTCACACTCTTCTGCTTCACTAGCAGGAAGCCTGACAGTGCTCTCCCCATCTTGGCCAGCATCAGCCTCTTGCCACCCTTCCAGTCTGATGACCTCGTCTTCTTCCAGAGGCAAAGAGGTTGACTCTGGAGGAGTGCCAGAACCGACTGGGAAAACCCCTAATCCCCCAATATCAAATGTTTCGGATGCTTGAGCAGTTGACGACTCTGGCTGAGAAATTGCCCTTTCATCCTCATCTATAGAGGATGCCAAGCCTGTAGCTGCCTTTTCAGCTCCTGCCCCAACAGATTGAGATTCAGAGTCAGGTACCTTCTCTGATTCCTCCTCAGGTGATTTTGTAGGTTCAGGGGCGGCAGCTACTTTCGATTTGCGAACGTTGGGTCCTGCTCCTGGTCCAATTCCTCTCCCTTTGCGTAAGAAGGGTTTTGAGTCTGTTGTTGAGGCTGATGTGAGAGAAAGCCGTTTATTAGCCTTGCTTTTCGAAGTTGGCTCAGCTGGAGATACTTTTGCAACCTTGAGAGGTGACAAGATTGGACCATCCTTGATAGAGTCTGTTACCACAGCAATGCTCCTCCTTATGCCCATTCCCCGCTTCTTTTCCTCCGAAGGAGTACCTTTGGTAGCAGTGCGACTCCCATTTGACTCCAGAGGAGCTGATGAAGCTCGCACCATACCAGGAAGTTTACTGCCTGTGCTGCGGGGCCTTTCATTATAAGTGCTGTTCCTAACTAATGCAGGCTTTGTGTTTTCTTTCCTCAGCTCTGACAAGGAAGGAACTGATCTGCTCATGGCATTTTCAGCCTCTTTGGCTGGACCTGTAGTCTGTGGCCTCCTTTGGATTGTTCGGACCAGCTTTGGGGTAGACATAGGGGCTGCAGGGGAGCTCACAGTTCCTCTAAAGGCCCCATGCGACACCTTTTTCGGAGGAGACAGCCTGCGCGCTACACTAGGCTTTGATTTAGGGGTTAAAGATGGAATGGGGATAAGAGTTGGTAAGGGGGTGGGAACAGGTGTGGAAGATTGCTTTGATGCAGCTCGTGGTGTCGTTGCAGTGGAAGGTGTTGATCGCCCTGCTGGGGGAGGACTGAGACTACTCCTGGCTGCAATTCGTTCCCGTCTTTGGTTGCTGACCTCTTCCAGTCTCTTAGATTCATCATCACCCTAGAAAAAACAATGTGAGTAAACCAGCATCCAGACAGTAATGAGTAAATAATAGACTTATAAGATATCAACTTCCATGCTTCTGTTGGTCCATAGTGATGTGGAAGACATCAAGTTGCCGCAGGGGAGCCAGGTTCTGTTGTTCATGAAGATATAACAGGAAATTGGCTACTAGATCTTACAATGAAATCAATGCAGAAGGGAAGCATTTATAATACATCATCATGTAAAGATATCATCCTCAATGAAGATAGAACAATTTCTACATGAATATGATAGTCAGAGACAGTAGTGGCGGAAGAGTACCTTGTGCTTCTTAATCTTGACAACATCCACTTTTGAACTGCGCACTTTCTCATCGCGGACTTGGGATTCTGCATCTAAGTTCTGTTTTGCTGAACTTCCTTTGCGAGCAGCCATTTCTGCTTTCCTCCGCTCCAAAACTTCTTCCATAGATTTCAGTTTTGCATCTCTCTCTGCTTTCTTTGACTCTGACTCCTCCCGCAATTTAGCATCCCTCTTTTCACGGTACTGCTCATAGAATCTCCCTTTAGGTTCTTTAGGTGATAACAATTCAGGTCTTGCTGAATCGCCTGTGGCTGTGTGGTCACTGGCATTTTCAGAAGCCTCCATATCATCTTCAACTGGACTATTCCATCCTGAAGATCCGCGACTGGGTCTTTGGTCAAGTACTGATTCTTGTGCAAGATTTGAAAAGGAATCGGTATCAGTGTCCACAGAAAGGCCACCTCTCCAACCACTGCCCAAATGATCCTCAACTGCAATATGCATATTGTTTGTGTCAAGAAATTTTGATGCAACACCCACCAAGATTTGGAACCTACAAATCAAAGCCTTCTAGAATTCTCTCCAAATCGGTTCTCTAGTAGGATACCAAAGATCAATAATGCAGTCTCCTAAAATAACTAAACCCTTACTGTAATATTCAGTCAGGGGATTGTCATGAGCACTGCTCCTTTTGTAGAAATGGCTTTCTGACAAACGGCTCGTGGTTACATAAGTCCACCTATACAGAATTTCGACCATAGTTTTATGTTATTAAACACAGGAACAGCAATGATTGACACCTATGATGTGAAACTCTCATCAAGGTTCCAAGGATTGAATATTACTGAACAGAAGCAACCAAGTGTAGGTTATATGATCATCACACAATTCAAACCCCTCTCATCAAGAACTCCACAAAGAGTACCTTCACCAATAATCTAGTTTTGTTCAGAGACTGGAAAACTATACTGACCTTGCTTGATTGGAGAACCAATCTGCTCCCCAGAAGCAATCTCAGTATCTTCATCACTTCCCTCCAACTCCTGAGAAACCAGGTTAGTCCCAGCTGCTCTGAGAGGAGCATAATTGACACTCTTCATGACTATGAGACCTGAGCGCCGCATGCTATTTCGACCAACTTGCACCCTCCGCATTGGTGAAGATGACCGTCGTCTAGGGGAAGAGGCTCTTCGGACCACAGGCCGACTCTGAGGCCATTTAGCCTTGTCCTCTGTTGACAGACTATCTTGAACTTTGGGAGCTGAAGTTAACTGAACCCCATTTGCAACAGAAGGTGCTGCATTATTACTCCCCATCTTCCCCTGTACTTCCACTGTCTGCCGCCTCTTATGCTCTTGCCAGGAATTAGCTGCAGGAGATGGTAGATTTCCATTTGCATCCTCAGATTTAGTTTGTTCTTCTGTACTAGATGATACATATCCATGTCCATTGGCTGCACTTGCATGTGTTTGAGGCTGAGATATTACCACATGGGATACTGCATGTCCAATAAGCTCAGCTGGACCAGGTCGCCACGGTTGGTCTGACTGACCAGCAGCAATCATCCAACTAGGAAGACTATCTCCCATCCTCTGGGTTTGACCATTCTGATTGTGTTGGCTCCCTCTCACCGATGTATTAGAACTCTCACTATCTGATAGAAGTGGACCACTCTTCGACTGAGAACCAAGAGGAATTTGATGAGCCAACAACTGAGGAGGTCCCCATGCTCGTCTTTGACGCTGACCTCGGCCAATGCCATTGCTTGCACTTTGATCATTTCCTGCTTCAGTTGTGCTATCTGCAGCATACCTGAAACCAGGAAGTTGAGAAGAGAGGGATGATGCCCACCGGCCTATGCCATTTGGGTACGATGAGGTTTCATCTGCATAGGCCCTGCCTGCTGTCTCTTGACCTTGGGAGCCTCGTGATACTTCATCCCAACTGGCATGATTTGACCCTCCACGTCCTCGCACATACTCACCACCCATGTCCCGTGATTTGCTGGGACTTAAACTTGGAGGTTGCTCAAGAGGATTCCTCTTTCGAAGCATGTCTGTGCCAGAATATCCTCGCAGTGATAAATCTTCACTATAATAATTACTATAGGATTTTACACTAACATCGTCCCTAAGATCCTCCAATCTGAAGTCACCTGCCTCACTGTGCATATCAGACCACAGATCTGACTCACGTGGTCTTAATTCAGGACTTGTTGGAACATTACGAAGACTTGTTGTGTCAGACAGTGGCCACTCATTCTCATCCCAAAGGCCTGATTCTTTGCTCTTCTTGAATATGGTCGTGTACATAATACATGCATCACTGTTTCCAACCAGCACAACATTTTTAATCAGTTCATCATATGTCCCAAATCTACATGAAGTTCAGAAATAGTGTGCAGCCACAGAATTCCTCTTGATGCCTATGCTTCCAGAAACACCTAATTCATTCCTGTTCAAAAAATGGCCATCATTAATTATTCATCTTAGTGTGAGAAGACTTGAGCTAAGGATTCACACCCCAAGCGATTGGCACCAAAACAGTCAGCAAAGACCAACAGATGTTCCATCTTTTGCATGTCAAAGCCAGCTGCAGTTGCCCGTGCAAATGCCATTCCCTGTTCTTTGTGCAGCAGCATCTTTCTTGCTTCCATGGCACGTAACAAACGCCGCCTGCCAATAGTAATCATAACCATCCACATCCTTAATCAATCTGTACCTATAGAACTATAATTCTTCACCAGATATGCTTGAGTAGCAAGAAAAAGCCATCATCCTCTCCACACAGCAGAACGAGGACAGAAAAAGAAGACATTTTGAAGGCTTAAAATGAAGTCATGAAAGAAAATAGAAGAGAATACCTGGCATTTTCGTCAGGTGTGGGGTTATCTGCCCCATCTAGGGAATTCCTTCTTGACTTTAATTGTCAACACAAGCAACAAAGAAATCATTAGGAATCAAGGGACCATGGGATGAGGGTGATCAAGGAAAACTTTATAATAAAAAAACCATTAAAGTGTGGAGATTTTCCAGTAATAAATATGGACTTGCAAAGCTTGTGGAACAAAAGTTGAGGTCGTACAGGTGTAGGCGTTGGTGCTTTGTCAGTGGTTAATGATAACAAAATGTTGCTAGCTGCATTAAACCAACCAAAGCACTTAGTCCCCAGGTGAGTTCAAAACTGACAACCAGACATCATACATTTTACAAGTCTTCAAAGAGGAATTTTTCACTCATTTCACATGCAAGAATTGACTCAAACCTCATCAATCCACTGAGAAAAAGTGACAAACATGAACAACATCACGACATCCGCCAATGCATAGTATGAAGGATTAAACCCCATATTGAATTCTATTAGGCAAATGTGATTCTGTTACAAAAATCTCAACTACCTGCTGAAGCTAGTGAAGGTGCTGTGATAGCTGGTGCAGTCTCAACCTGGATGTTTAAAATGTAAATCACCATTAGTACACACAATTTGTGGACCATGTACTGAAAGTCGACTAAACTATACTGAAAGCAGTTAACTTACACCCTACCTGCGTAGACTCATTTGCATGGTCCCTTATGGCTCCCTCCAGATGTACCAATTCAGCTTCTACAGTGCCAACACGCTCAAGTACCTCTGGTGTGCTCACAAAGCGGACAAACCTAAAAAGGACAATCCAGAGTTAGGTGACTTTGTATGGTTTTGCTGGATTAGCAAGTTAGGATTCTATAGTTGAATACCATTCTTGTCCAAGCACACAACATCTATGCAAAGAGACAAGGTCAAACCACAATACTGTTAGATTTTGGTTTGAATTGAGCAGTGCCCAGTTCATGTATGTGAGCCACTTTAGAATTGCATTTGCAAGATTATGATTGAAAGAACCGATTGAAATTAACTCTTACAAGAGGATGGCAAGACGTTTTACTTACAAAACAGGACATGTTTGAAGGAAAACGAGTGACAATGTATCGCAGAAAAACTTGATTGTGCTTGTTGAAAAGCCTAACTTGCAGCTGTGAGTGGTTTAGTTATGAAAAGATGTAGAATGCAAGAAATGAGTTAGAACCTTTCAATGGTTCCCTTGGTGAACCACGCCAAGGCCTCAGGCTTCACCCCTTGTCCATAACCAGGTGTAGGCTTGAGTTTGATTTCCTTCGTCCCAGTAGCATATTGGTCTTCAGCAGCTTTCAAATGGACTAAGAAAGGCTTCACCAAGCCGGAGGCTAGCCGTTCTGTGTCCTCTCCACATACTACCACAAGCTCACACCTGAGCAGGCACAGAAACTTCATCAGCACAGAAGTCAATAATGCAGAATTTCTTTCTTTAGAACTCCTAACCACAGCACTTCCAAAAAAAATCACTGGAGGCTTCTCCTTGGTCAAATTCCACTTTTTCCTCCCTTGAAGAAACAGGTGCATAGATATTTTTAGCTACCCTCCATGGCAAGCTCTGGGGTGAAAATGAGTGACAACTACAGGCAGGAAGTTCCCATGGATCTTAATGTCAAATGAATGTTTAGACCGAAGGCTCAATCAGCAATATATTCTATTAGTGAACTTCAGCAGCTTAAGGTAGATAGTGCTAAAACCAACACCCCACCCAACACCAACACCCTAAAATCTTGCCCAATAAGCACATCTTGATTCTAAGAATGTCCATTAGCTTAACATCAGGTGCTGGTTTTGGGTCATCTACTAATAAAAGTTTGAACCCTTATAACTTTTGCACACAGAATTCAAATAAGATACACTTTACTCCGTTTGAATCCCATGAATGTCAATTGCTAACAAGAAATCATTACGACCTTTTTAACCCAATAATAGCATCTATGCTCGGCACCATCTACCTTACACCTGATTCCTGTCTAAATACCTATGCACACCAACGCTGCTACTGTTGCGTTAGCACACTAGCCACTTTCATCTATACAAACGACACTTGGAAGAATCACCATCTTGGATGATTGGAAGAATGCGGTATTATTATAGTGCATCGTCCACAGAAGGAAAGATGACGCGTTTGCTACCTTAAAGTTGGAGAGGAAAGGAGGCGCTAGAGATTGGAAGTTGTCGAAAGTGCGCATTCATTCAAAGATCATACGGAAGAGAGAGGTCTCAGAACCTGTTTCGAGAAGGTGTGAGCTGGAACACAGCAAAGTCCAGAGCGACGTCCGACTTCATCTTCCTTTCTCTCCCAGTTTGCCACGAGCTACCTTACAGATTCTTCACTGCTTTCTCCCACCAACACGACCATCTGAAAGCGCTAATTCCCGTGCTCCAAGCGACGATAGACACCAGCAGCTGCTCATCACATCCCCCCGGTCCTCCTTGCAGCCTCATTGGATTGGAACAAAGGATAATTCTGTGACCGAACAATAAGGACCTTGATCCCAGTCAATGCAGTCGGAAAGAGGAGTCCATGCCCCTGAGACTTTGATGCTTCTTCAAGTCTCCTCCCTGACTCCATTTGGCTCCATCTCTCCGAGTAGATACATCTAATTGATTCCACTGAAAAAGAGTAGTTAGCTTGGCGTTTCTGGACCGCAGATAATAACTAGATACAATTGACATGAGGCTCCAAGGCACGATACAGAGCTTCCAACCAAATTAGCTGCTCGATGGATGTACTCTCATCAGTGTCATCATCGCAAATCGAATGCGAAAAGTACTTCCATCCGTTTCTTTAGTAAACGATTGATGAACCACACGATGATGTCCACCTTCGTATTCACACGCAAAGAAGAAAAACAACCTCACGCCATTTCACTTCATATTCGCAACAGAACCAGATTCCATAACTCACTAGCTCCCCACAAACCTCCTCCCGCAGATTTACGCCGAACCCCAAACACACACGTCAAGCCTAGCAGTGACGCCACACAGCCGGAACAACTCAGATCAGCTAAACTAATACACAAGAGGAGCGATACAGAAAATCACCGCATGGAACAACAGATCTGAGAGCCACTCCTGCGCCCGACAAATAACCTTTGCACCAGGTTTCAATAGCACATATCACCTCTCCCAATACTAGAACCTCGCATTGACTATGTGCAGTAGTAACCCAACCGGAGGAAAAGGCAACACCAACGCACGAACCTAAACATCTAGACAGATCGAAAATCGGCATTTCGAACCAAGCTCACACGACTTATTCCAACCTAAACGCTTCCGAGAGAACCGGAAGAAATGTCCCGTGGCCTGGCCTTTCCATTGCTCTCGATGATAACATGCCGCATTCCGAGGCCAATGCCAGCTTTACACCACAGAGTCTACCCCTGCACAACCTAAGTTAAACGGCCAGAAAAAAATTTAGTCCTGGCCGTGTTGCGACCAGGTCTGTTTCATTCCCACGCTTGCGTAACGTAACGCACACCTGAGTGAAGACGGGGCTCCTCCGCAGCATCCAACGCTTGTATGCTGTTACACGGGTCTCCGCCGAACGGGTTGATCGAACGCGACTTTGCAACAAGAGCGGTGATAGGGAGAGGGAGAGGAAGAGGAAGAGGAGAGGACGCTAGAGCCAGGGTGTGGAGTGATGAATCCGGTGACTGTTGTACCAGCGGCGGCCATAGCCAGGAGCTCGCTGCAATATCAACAACAAACACCACCACACACACAGAGAACGGAGCACAACCAACACACACGGAGAGACAGAGAGAGCGAGCGAGCGAGCGCAATTCCTTCCCTCCCCGCAACGAAGGCGGAGGCGGTCGCCAGCCGGTCACCGTGGGCCACCAGTCTGCACTGCGCGCCACCACGCAACCCCTGGGGGAATTAGCAAGGAACCGGGCGCTCCCGGTGCGGGCGGGCGGTCACGGGCTGGACCCGGTCGTCCCCTTGTTGACCGCGATCGGGGGCGTTGGAGGCGCCGGGTCGCCCGGAGAAACGGCGGGGGGTCGGGGGGTGGTGGAACTGAGATGCTGCCGCTGCCGCCTGGTGCCCAGTTCGGTTGGCGTATGAAGCCGTTATCTTGTCATTTCATCATAAAAGGGCCACAGGAGCATAGTTCCTAGTTCCACTCCTCCCACACTTGTTTGTTCTCAGCTGGGAATGCTATGGGGAATCGCGCGTGTGTCGAGGCCTGCCTGCCCGCCTGCCACATAGGAAGGAAATATACAAAAAAAAAAAATTGTACGGGCCGAGCCTGACCGAAATCAACGCACACACCAAAATAATAATAATAATAAAGGTTTGTAGAAGTCAGTCCATCTCATGTTATCGCCACGTAAACATTACTAATATCATGCCCACACTAGGACCAACGATTGATTCACGCCAGTGGGAGAGTTTCACCTTGATGGGAATTCATGTCTTGCATGTATAGTTCCTATGTTCTTTGGGAATGCTATGGGGAATCGCACGTGTGTCGAGGCCTACCTACTTGCCTGTCACATAGGAAGGAAATATAAAAAAAATGTATGGGCTGAGCCTGGATGAAATCAACGCACACACCAAAAGAAAGGTCCGTAGAAGCCAATCCATCATGTGTTATTGCCACATAAATATTACTAATATCATGCCCACACTATGACCAGCAATTGGATGACACCGGTGGGAGAGTTCATTTTGATGGGAATTCTTGTCTTGTATGGATTAGCGAAATTGCAGTACATTACATTCAACGAGGATATTGTGAGTAGGGCAAAAAATCCTCAGTGGTAGTAGTAAATTTCAAAAAAAATATGTATTTTCCCTATCAAGAGGGACTCCTCCTACTATCCAAGACCAATGGCTAGTCTAGTGTGGGCATGGTACAAGCACCTAAATGATGGTTTATTTCCAAAGAAAGAAGTTCAGACCTTGGACAACTAACCAAAGTCTAATTCAACTATTAGTTAACCAGTTGCCTTTCGTAATTATAGTTGTTCGTGATTTGACTTGTCAAATACTATAGTTAACTATAGTTGCTTTAATTTTGGTCTGTCAAAAAATCTAGTTAACTATAGTTATATATAGTTAACTAAAGTTGGGCGCAACCTCAAGTGTAGTACCAAGACAGATCATAGCATCTATATCTTTTCATTTCTCTTTTATTTTAAATTTTAAATTTGGGACCTAATTCCATTTGTGACTCGCACTCAATCAGCACCCAATGAGCACGGCCTCATTATCTCTAAATAACTTAAAGTATAATGGGTTCAACTACTGCAAGGAACGTTGGGTGCTATTCCTTCTTGGGATGGGCTGGCATGGGTGACAAGCACTAATTCTAACATAAGGTCTCTTAAAGAAGTTATTGTAATTCATACATGAAAGGACTTGCTGGTTGGCTCCTTACAAATTTTGGAACTCTCAAGTTGTAGTTGTCTGAAATTTTTCTAGTTAACTATAGTTGTTTTTGAATCCAGTCTTAAATTTTTCTAGTTAACTTTAGTTGTTCTTCAAATCGGTTTGGAAATTTCCTAGTTAACTATAGTTGTTAACTAAAATGTCTTGAAAAAATCTAGTTAACTATAGTTATTTTGGCAGTTGTCCAAGGTCTGAAGAAGTTGCATTGAAAAAAAACTCTTAATTTATTGTCGTGTGTTGAAAACTCCACGGTACACGGCCTGGTGCTCCCATAAACGGGGGATACCAAAGTTTAAGGATAATTATTCTCGCCTAATACTTGCTCTCATGGAACGCAACCGAGGAGATGAGAAACGTTATGGAACTTTGTACCGACCATCCTTGTTTTAAGGAGGGAATGAGAGATGACTCCGATTGTAGGTTGGTGTGAATGAGAAATGCTTTACTTTTGATCACAACTGCAAACTTGTCTTTCTAATAAACATCATGATGGTATTGAACCACGCATAAGAGAAAGAATATTGTATGGATTGGGCCTAGAAAAAATTAATGGATGAAATCAACGCACACAAACAAGGTTCGTATATGTTCATCCATGTCATGCCATCGGCAACTCTTGTACCATCCTTGTCTTCTAAAGAGAGCAGATAGATGACGTTGATTGTAGGTTGGCATGAACGAGGGACGCTTGACCCTTTATCACAACTACAAACTTGTCTTCTAAACATTATGATGGTTCTAGACTGCATAGAAAAACAAAATGAAACAATTGAAAATGTATGGGCCAAGTCTCGTCAAAATCAACATGTGCACAAAAGGCAAGTATAAGTAATCCACCTTATGCCATAAGCTAAACAACTTTGCACCATCCTTGTCTTCTAAAGCGAGAAAGAGAGGATGACAATCATAGGTTGGCGTGAACGAGAGATGCTTGACCCTTGATCAACGTTGCAAACTTGCCTTCTAAACATTATGATGGTATTGAATAGAATTTCTAAATGTACAAAGACAAAGTTGAATGTCTCTTATTCTTCTATTGTCTACATCATGTCCACAACTGCTCTTTGGAAATGCTACATGGAATTGCTCTAGACACGCCACATATGAAGAAGAAAAAATATGTATAAACCGAGCATAACATAAATCAACAGTTGAAATCAATGCGCACATAAAAGGCTTCTATAAATTGATTCGTGCCATGTCATCCACAATTTTGTATGATCTTTGTCTTCTAAAAAGAGAAAGAGATGACATGGGTTGATGTGAATAAAAGACGCTTGACCCTTTATCAAAACTCCAAACTATCTTTCTTAATATTACGATAGCACCGAATTAACTTTCTAAATGTAGAATCAATAAGTTTAATGCCTTCTATACTCTTAAAATTGTGTCGGTATCATTATGAGAACTATGTGACCTTAGTGCCCGCTCCTAGTCACTAGATGGTTGCACGATCTATAAAGGTGGTAAATTTTCATGGCCACTTGGACAAGGCCATGTCATCACATGGTTTATAGAATGGTTCCATTGGAACACTATCTAGGCCTAGGCTCTAGGCCTGCAAAGAAGATACTTATGGGGGCAAGCCTTGTGGAAATTTACGGTCAAAATCAACATGCACACAAGGCTCAAATAATTGTTCACATGTCATTGAGAACTTTGTACCATCCTTGCCTTCTAAAATGTGACAATGATGTCAAAGGAGCTTTCTAGATGTAAAATGATGAAGTGGAATGCCTTCTATCCTCCAAACATTATGTTGGTATGCCATGCCTTGATCGTAATTCTCTTGAGAGTCATGTGCTCTATGATGGCATACATACATAAGGTGCCATAAAGGTCTCTCTCTCTTGACACGAACTAAAAAGTTTTTCCTCTCAAATTATGCCACACATCATTCTTAAATTGCCAAATATCTTTAATACATAACATTATTCATATCCATAACAATGTTCCATGGGACTGACAATATTCTGAGGAATATTCGATCATTTAGGCTGAATGTGAGGAATATTCTACATATTAATATTGTCAATCCCACATAACATTGTTATGGATTTAAATAATGTTATGTAACTTGAATCCCACATGGAAACTATATTATAGCCAGTAGATATGAATCAGGGTGTACAAAAAGAGATCACCTCCGACAAAAGGTGGTAGCACTTGTCCCATAGTCTTATTATGTGAACCCATTTCAAGTTCACATATAAGCTTATGGCCATGATCAAGGTGAAGCACATCCTACTCACACCGATACTACATTAAATATTATATTTAGTGTCACCAATTCCATTTGTCTTGTTCAATATTAATTGCAAACCATCCGTGTAGTGTCACCAACAGTAAATGTAGAACCTAACATGATTTGTCATTCCTTGTAAAAAGAAAGTGGACATTATAGATGTGTAATGTTGCAATTATTGTCACTTACTAGTAAGCGATTTTCATCCAAATTTCAATCATTCGTGAAAATGTCTTATTACACAAATGTTAGGATGCATAATATACCAATTTTTGTTTCAATTTTTGGCATTTGGATGAACTAAAAGTAAGTTGAGATGACAATACTTGGAAACTTATTTCTACGAAGTATCATTATAAAAGTCACCACAATGACATAAAATTCTATATGACACTTAATACAATATTTAATGTAGAGGTTGGCACGTCTCTCTCTCTTGCTCGGGTGCCCTTGATGATAACCATTGAGATGTCTAAAGTAGGTTATGTACATTTTATATACATTTCTTAAAAGATAAGACCAAGTCTGAGGACATTCTATGGGTGGAGCCTAAGCAATGGCCCTTATTTGTGGGACATTTTGAGGAGAAGGCCTTATCAGATGTAAAGCGTTATCAACGGCAATTGTAAAATGGAACAGACCGTCAAGAAACCCCCACAATGCGTCATTATGATACTGGGCATGCATAGTTAGAGTAGCGGCACCCATAACCAATCACTTAAGAAGTTATGCACAAGGTCTAGAGAAGCACGAGGCGGTGTAACAAAATCCCATGTAGGAAGATAGAAATCAAGAGGACTACAAATTTTTCAGTAATTTTATTTCTTGAATTAAAATTATCGTGGACTTTTGTAGCCAAGAGTTGGTCCGAACATATAACCAATGTATAGAGTCTACCACGACCGCTCATTAAACCGCTCATTCCTTCTCACTTTAGCATTCAAAACCTGGACATGTTGTGACACTAATTATTATGGCTTGATTGATATTGTGTCTTAGTCTGATTGAAATTATGGCACTCTATAGGTTGCAGATGGCATCTAATCGGGAATAAGCGCCTCTACTATATATATGAAAAAATAGTGTGGAGTTTACAATGTAGTTATCATAGTCTCCCCCTAGATATCGGTTTTGGGTACCTCAACAGTTGAATCTCTCTCTTTCTCTCTCCCTCTCTCTCTACAATTGAACGCGTGCAGTGGAGTTTTTCATTAACTCGACTGCAAGTTTGGTCAAGAGTTGGTTGTTTTGCATACAACACCATTTCATGTTCGGTAAGGTTTCGGTGCATGTTTGGAGTCAGTGGGAAGATTTGAACAAAAAAAAACGTTCTAGATCGGTTCATTGAGGATGAAACTCATTCTAGCACCTTTTGACATGCCAAAAAACACATTCAAGATGCACTTAGAAATGAAGCATGGTGCATACCATGATTAGTATAGGGAAAACATGCTCATATATTCTCACCAATGCAAGACATTGGGGTCCCTTTTATTTTATTTTACAAGGGTGTCTTAAATTCAAGGTCTTAACCAAAACCCATGAGAACTCCAAGATTAAGCTACCTAAAGCTCGAATAGTACATGGATGGGAGGCCTTCCTAACACTTGATTTATGGTGCACCCTACCACCTATGATCCACCCAGTCATAGTGGACGAATCATGGTGAACCAGGTCTTTTCAATCAACCACGTGGGAACCCAGGGGCTTGCCCTTATGGGAGATAGGTGTTAGCTCGCTTGTCTGCGCTTGTTCAAGTGTTCACCCTTGAAAGGAGGAAGTAGTCATCATGGCCCCTCTGATTCTCATGATGCCCATTTCGGAATTACATATCAATATAGACCAACTCACAAATGAAACAACACCATATTTCATGTTGGTGACAACACCGGAGTCGTCTTTCTTCCTTTCTTTCTTTGTGGTTGGTGCATATCAATGGCTAGAATCAACACTCCCACTTGGCTCAAATAATCCATCTGGCAGCAAGAACTCCATGCAATCCATGCCTCCTCCGAACACAAGACAAGTCCGTCATCAATATTGAACGGACTTTTTAGCCCCGAAATGGTGAAGATTAGTAGATGTCCTCTAATCAGTGACACACCCCCTTGTTGGTTGAAGGGCAGGCGCCACACACGTTCGAAAATGCCGGTTTTGAAACAGAGTCTGGTAAGCCAAGGTAAAAGAATTTTGGTCTTGACATGTGTCTAACTTCATGGAGCTCGGTTTCACGTTGGTCCCTCTTTTTGGGGGCAGAAACGTATATTTTCAACTCCAGTCCAAGATGGCGGTTTTGCAAGGGTTAAAACTCTCCATTTTCTGATCGGAGTTGAACACATACAATTTTCATCCAAAAAAGAAAGGACCAACCTTGAAACCAAACTCCTTGAAACTAGGCACGTGAATCTTATGGTGGGACACCAGTGTCCCACAATACACCGGTTAAACCCCAAAGCATGTGTCGACGTCAAAAATGGTTAGTTGAAGGCAATCAAAGTTGCGTTGAAATTATCTCGACGTCTCATACACCTGCTGATTGTTCAAAGTTGCTTTTTATTTATTTTCGATCACTTACAACCACAAAACCAGTCATTATGGAGGCTCCGATGTATTCCGGACACCGTTGCCCCGCCAAAAGGTTCACATGTCGATCCTTTCACTTTGGCTTACCAAACTCCATTTCGAAACCGGCATTTTCGCACGTGTGTGGCCTCCCTCCACATGAGAGAGAAAAGAAAACAACTTGAACCCGAGTTCCAACTCGGGTAGAGAGTTTGTTTATCAATGGCCACGAGAGGCTATATCTCTTACACACACACACACGACACGAGGCCCAAATAATCCATGTGCCATCATCGAGGAAGCCCGTACCCCATCCACGGCTTTCCAAACGTTTGAGCCTTGACAGTACCGAACTTTCTAGATGTAAGTTAAGAAATGATGAGTCCCCCCCCCCGCCCCCGCAACACTATGGTGAGGTGCCCTTCTAATAAGTATGTGTAGTGATACTCATACATATTATATTCAAGGTTCATATGTGAACATTCCTCTTTCTACCGGGTAGAAGCACGCTAGGGTTGGTACACTTTGGGCAAGAATCAAAGTATGTTTTGGACCCCAATTTGGAGCAATTCTTTGATATCTCGAAGGAAAAGGCTTTTGTTGCACAAAAATGCAAGAAGCCCACGTAGTGTTCTCTATGTTTTGTATGGGCAAAAGTGAAAATGCATTAATTTTTTTTGATTTCCTATGTTTTAAGCACTTACAAAAATAACCCCATTTTCTTTCATTAACCGTTGAGTGGACTGCAAATGTAGGAATTGTTTAACAAAATATGATTCATAAATATATATTACACATGTCACAAAAGAGTCATAGAAAAATATAACCTAAAACCCACAAAACGAAGTATTTTTCATAAAAAAATATATTGTGTGACAGGAAACCACTGGTATATAAATATACTCACCACGGTCAAACCATGAGGAGTTTATTGATAGAAACTAGAAAAATTATTGCTCATCTATATCTACAACCAGATTATTCCATTTTATCCCTCAAAGAGATGCTACTTTGAAATCTACACCCAATTGAATGCAACATTCCTCTGAAAATGTGTTTTGTGACAACATTTTTGTACTAGTGTAGCGTGCTTATGCCCTACCATACATAGTGGAAGGGGCTAAGGTAGAAATACCCAAACTGGTGAACTATCTTCTATCCGTGCAGTAGACTTCCACCAGAATAGTGAAGTGTCATTTGTGAAACCGATAATTGTGAGGCTGGCAGCTTGAAATTCGTGTACAATCGGTTTAGCCAAATGTAGTCATGTTTGACTATCATCCATCACAGTTTAATG
Organism: Polytrichum formosum; assembly: GCA_964035585.1. Taxonomy (NCBI): domain Eukaryota; kingdom Viridiplantae; phylum Streptophyta; class Polytrichopsida; order Polytrichales; family Polytrichaceae; genus Polytrichum; species Polytrichum formosum. The sequence continues at coordinate 71,088,940 of OZ037935.1, read as the reverse complement.
TACTCATGAATTAACTGGTTTAGGTGATGTTCTGTGTGGAAACGAGCATCACCGTGTTTGGTTTAAGGAGAATCTAGTGAACGAGTAGGGGGTTTGACAAACTTTCCACTTTGAAAAATTGTAGATTTTTTTTTACATGGAATAAGAATATGAAACAACTTGCATTCTTCATGAATCCTTCTCTTCTATCTTGGAAAACTATCTCATGATTATAAGACCGTGTCTTCAATGCGAATCACCTTATTTTCACGGTTTATGGTATTTCTACCTTTATGTGACCAGACATGTGCAGTGATCGGGGAGATTTTTGGGCATAATCGGTTGAGATCCAACCGGTTATATCATAGTGTTTCCAAGTCCAACCGGTTACATGTTGACATCCTTCGGCTTTCCTTTATTAAATTGGGGTATATGCTATAGATTCCTCTAGAATGACCGGTAAATTTCCCGCAGTCTTGAACTTCAACCGGTTATTTCTCAAACTCAACCGGTTCACCTGTAACTAACTGCCGGTTCTCCCCCATCATAGGACCAGACCTGTGTTGTGTTGTGTAGCAGGTGTGCGAGTGGAAAGGCTGCTCTCCACACACTTTCACGTCATTGCACAACATTAATGGCTCAAAGCCTTTTCCCTCGCTGACATACAAAAAGCTTGTAAAAAGCAGCACAAGATCCAACCAACGGGGGAGAGCCGACCGCTAGTTACAGATGAACCGGTTCAGTTGCAGAAATAACCGGTCGAAGTCCACGACTTCAGGAAAATTACCCGTCGTTTTAGAGGAATTTATGGAATATACCTCGATTTTATCGAATAAAAAACCGAAAGATCACAACATGTAACTAGTTGGTCTTTCTTAGAAGCGGTCTTCCTTGGATTATCTGGCGCCAACGGAATGATCTGGTTTTCAACAATCTGCAATGGCATGTTGAGAAAACACGTCAAGTCATTTGGGACGCCTTGCAGGATTATGGCAGGAGTGAGTGGAAACGGACGCTTAAGGATTTGGAAGAGACCCTGGATGTGGCCTACCAGGATGTCCTTAAAGAGTTGGACACTATGTGGGGGGTCAAAAACCTTATTGTGACTCGGAGTAATTTAGTCGTCACTTGGACGGATAGACCTCAAATGAGCACCATTTCTTGATGTCCACTCGGGTTGCGCTGGTTCGCCCGGGTTGGTTGTATTTTGGGTTTCTTTGCAATCGATTTCTCAATTTGTGCCAAAAAAAACATGTAACCAATTGGACTTGGAAACACTAGGATCTTGACCGATTATGCCCAAGATGCGCGAGAGAGAGCTGACTTTCAAAACTTTTTCAAAGCTTGAACTTCCTCTTTTCAGAGGCCAAATCCTTCAATTTCTTCCTCATTGCAATGCAAGGGTGGGTGGGTGGGGACTTTCACAAGACTCTTTTCATATCTCTTGTCTCTTCCTACCATAACAATACCTTACATAATGGAGTCATTTGTAATTATGTCTCCTTCTATGTGTTGTATCATACATCCATGTTGTATCACAACCTATTTTGCTTTGCAATAATATGTACCTTACTTAGTCCTTTTTGCTATCATATGGTATTCAATGCCAAATGTATGTTTTTGACTACCCTATGCTTTGGAATTTGACTACCAACCTTCTTGCTCCTCTATCATGTATAGCTAACTAGCCCATTACATGTATGAGGTACTTACAAATGAAATGTTTCTAGTAACCTCAACCAATAGAGATGCATAAAATGTCATAATCACAATACATTACTGCATTGAATGTGTGAAGGGCCTGCCTCACCTGTACCCATGCAACCAACCAACAAACAATTGAGGATTAGTTACGTACACGAGGTAAATAACAGCAGGACCCAATTGTTATCCATGTCACACACACTTAATCCACTTCAAATGCATCAAAGTATTCCAAAGTACAACACTCATTGTAAAACAACATATGTGTGTTCAAACCTGTTCCTTGGCCATGATTGGGTTACTCCAAGTAGAATGCTCCTCTTGGTAATGAACCCTAGTTTCTCTTACTTCTAACACATATCAGTTACCCTAATGTGTATACATAGAGCTCGCCGCACCTCTCACTTGTGTGAATGGTAAAAAAGAAGCTCTTTTTAGGGTTAAGGGTTTATATTGGAGTTCTTACCTCTGGCAAGTTCTCATGACCCTATTTTTGCCCCATTCATCTACGTTTTTATTACATCCATTCCATGGTAAGTACGATTTCCTTCCATGCTTGTGTACTTAGGATTCTCTGATTTTATAATCATCCATTTTACATAGACGATTAATGCTAGGTATATTAGTGTAAGAGTTCAAACCTGAAACCTTTATGTAACATGGCATTAAACAAGAACTAGAGAGAGAGAGAGAGAGAGAGAGAGAGAGAGAGTTGGTTTGGATGAATGATTGGTCACGAGGCCATGACCAGCTGCTCATTCAAGTGCATGGCACTTCCAAGTTCCAACCACTCTCTTGCGTTTTCTATCCATGCAAATAATATTTGGAAACACTAGGATCTCGACCAATTATGCCCAAAATGAGAGAGAGTGAGAGAGAGAGAGAGATTGGTCCTAAGGTCATAACCAGTTGCTCATCCAAGTGCATGGCACCTCCAACCACTCTCTTGTGTGTTTCTATCCATGCAAATAATGTTTCATCCATACCATGTGATTTTACATCCATGAGTAGACCGATCATATGATTGATAACCAACTCCAGGAGAGGTGGATGACTTGCCACTTCCGCGGCTTGCCATCCACTCTCCTCTCGATGGTTATCTAGTCCAAAATGGTTGCACTTAGAGGACAAAGACGAATAAAGAGGCATAATATAGCTATACATAATAAACATCTTTAAGTGTAGCTATGAGGTATGACTTGTTAGGGACGTTTGTGTGATGAAAAGTTGTGGAGAAGACCCTGTCCCCGAACCCCTCCCCGGTTTCCTGTGATACTATCTTGAGTGGACCGAGTATTAGTGACCCGGCACCCAATCGCATGCCTTTGTGTTTCAAAGTGTGCATGTGTTAACCCCTTAGAGTTAAAAGCCTACGAGGAACCTTTGAAGGGTAGCGCATTTGCTAAGATACATCGCACAATAACATTATCAAGTGATTCTCACGAACTACTAAAAAAGAGAAGTTATGAAGCACCTTTAAAGGACCACATCCATAAATGAAACAAAATAAAGACATCTTCCTATATTTGATTAAGAAGTGAATTAGCGTGAAAATTTAGCATAATCACAAAGCCCATTGTTTTTTGTATGAGAAGCTCGAATCACATATATTGTGGATCGGTGGAAAGTTAAAAGCATTGTGTGCTCTTGAAGTGATCAATGTGTTGAAATATCTGTTGAGAGGTGAGCACTTCATGAGATATACATGCTAAATTTGCATGCAATTTGTAGAGCCAAGTGTTTGGAGATGATAGGCGAATTCAATACTACATTTGGAGGGGGGGGCTAATTGTCCTTGTTGGCATTCATGGATTAAGGTACTTGGGTATGATGTGATTGCCTTTCTTAATTGGACGCATGTATTTGAGTGGTATATGACAATGCTTGTTGTTAAGAATAAGCATCAAATAAACACGTGTTACGATGAGATTGGACTAATTATATGCTCATGATATAGACACCGTTCTACAGTCAATGGTGAACACAGTTGGGAGGGCTTGTGGAGTCATTTAAGAAGTTGGGAAATCTTCACTTCATATGTTTTGTACAACTTTTTCATATCTACTCCAGTTCTTAAACTTGAAATGACAATCTTCGTGATTCACTATTACTAACTAACAAAACATTTCTTGAGCCAATTCAACGGCCAACAATGTATGTGGAGTTGGAAGTGCCTACAATAAGGTACGTGGGTGTTATTTGGTTGCCTTTCTTAATCAAACACCTATATTCGATTGGTTGTGGTTAGATCAAGATCAAGGAACAAACACCATAAAGACACATGACATCTGAAAGAGATTGACCCTACATCTTTAGATTTTTGATAACTATTTTGTACTCAATTGAGAGGACATGTGTATTCAGTTGAAGAATCAACAAACATGCACTTTCAATAACAATAACTAAACAAGACGAAGTCCAATTCTCAATCGGATTTTTGTTGATGCTTCATCGTACATTTGCTAGTGCAACACGGGATACGTTGTGTGATTTTTAGTCGGTAGAAGTGGGGAAACATGAAAAACATGAAAAACAAACCGGGTGACATATTCCGAATCCCCACGGGGGCTTTGACCAAGACATGGGAACGGTAGTAGGTAAGCTACATAGTGCATGGTACTTGGGCTAGGAAACGGGAACTTAAATTTATTCCCCTACCGTTGTGCATGTGTGTGGCAATCTTTGGCATGCACATGTTACGTGAGCTTGCACGCAACACGAGACCCGTTTCAAGGGAGCGGTTAGTGAAATCGAACAAACTCACTTGTGAACGATATTATTTTCTTAGAGAGACGGGTCAAGATCGGTGGTGTTGTGCAAAGAGGGGAATACAATCCACCACCTCAAGCTTCGAGCCTGCGGCAAATTCCTTGTGAAGCATAGGCTTCTAGTGTTTTGACTTAGTCTCCCACCCCCGAGTTTATTTATTAGGGTTGGGTCTAATGTTGGACCGGTATAAATCTCCGGAAGTGCATTATGAGTACAAGTATACAATCTCTCGTATTGATGTGACCAAACTATGTAAAATTGAGTATTCAACATTTCTTGTAAAACTTTTTTATAAAAAAATGTCACAAGATGTTTGTAGTACTCCTTTGGTAAGATGACTTCACATAAGTGCAAACTCAAAATCATGAAGGTTCCAAGCCAGTTCATGAACCTTCTAAATGATTCTTCTCAATCCAACTTAACATGTGGCACATCTCAATTTCATGATACTGTACCTTTACCTTTGAGAACTTCATAAATTTTCCAAACCAATTTCATAAATCATTTCGCACTTTGTGCTTTACGTATTCTCAACTCCTTGCTTCTTCATTTCACATTCTTTGCCTTCTTATTGTTCATTGGTTCCTCTTTTGTTATGTGTTTACATGGAGGCCCCTAGCCTTGACGTTGATTTTTCTTTGGTCTTTCATTAGAGTACCTCAAAGCCGGAAACAAGCAATGTCGATTCTTGTCTTGATTATTGTACATTGAAGCAAGCAACATAAACCCAATGTAGTTGGAGCACGCAATCTCTTGGATTTGAGAGTGTAGTGTGGTTGTGGATTTGATCATGTGAAGAGTGTTGGCCGCATGGGCAAAGTGCAGAACGTTAGAGGTTGGATAAGAAAGGTCAATTGAAATTTGGGTAGAGCTAGTCATGGGGGCCAATTAGGAGAATCATATACATGAAGTATTGTTCATTGTGCAATGAAGTTATACAAAATTTTATGAGACTGATTTTGTGAAGTCGTGAATATGGGTACCAAATCATCAAATTGTTCACAACATGTAGTGAAATTGGTCAAAAGTTCAGGTTAAATTGGTTGTCTAAATAGTGAACTTGGTTCATGATTCCAATGAAATCGGTAGAACCTATTGCTAAATCATATTGTAAAATCATGAAAATGAGTTTGCATGTTTGTGAATTCATCTTACCAAAGGAGGATTAGAATTACTTTTTTTGGATGAAAGGCTCTTGAAAAAGCAAAAACTTCGTGAAGTATATTTATTTTGGTGTCCTTTGATTTGAAATGCATATGTGGACTTCAACTTTGAACACTGATGTCATCTCCCATAACATTATTAAACAATGTGCATTCGTTCATGTGAGCATGTGAACCTACACTAGGTTAGGCATCCTATGGTTATATTCTTAGGGCCACATGAACAAACACACACTACTTAATATATATTTTTGCCAGGTGGCACCTTGGCTTGATATTTACTGAATTTTTTTGGTCAACGGAGGCCTGTCAAATAGTTGAACATTTCACCATTCAAACTTGAATATGATCACTCTTCCGTCATTTTTGGTCAATGTTGATATTGGAAACATAGGGTTTAGGCAAGCTACTAAAAGTCGTAGTATTTGATTTCACTTCAAACTGACGGTTATGTTGTTACACCTAACTTAATTTGACTTATCCTCTAAGTGTGTGAATCCTTCCATACAATTCTACTAATCAACTCTTAACCCTCAAAGGACCGCGGTTATGTAAATGTGACTCATATTCAAGGTCCACTCAAACCCTAGACCTAATTATAACTCAAATTTACATAGGCATGCTCCGATTGAAACAATGCATGTGGTAAATGAAGTAATTTAAGATATAGTCACTTTTGATGCTTTAAATTGAAACAATAACAATTAAGTAATTTCAACATATGAACCTCAAGCAATTGTCACATGTCAGTGGAAAAAAAGGTGCGAAGATACCAATGTGGTAGATTTATATATTTTCTAGTGATGCATGACAATTTTTTAAATGGAGGACATTTGCCCAAGGCATGTATGTTAATAGTGAAGCTCAAAACCCTCCATGTGACATCTTGAGGCTCATAATGGGCCTCTTGGACCTTTGAGGGTTACAAACTAGGGGTGCTCACATGGCCATCTGATAAGGGAAATTAAATGAATATTTACTACGATTATAACAAATATCTTATCAAGTGTGGCATGTCACGTTCATAATCGACACACACTAATCGTGTTGCAATTAGTACGTGTCAACTTGACATGTTGTAGGATGACAATTGGTGTTGTACATGACAAGTCACAAAAACCACTCTAATTAGCATGGCACACAAACTATAATGCCATACTAACACACATGTTTAGTGTAGCTCTTTAGCCCTTTATTGTCATGGGACTATCCCATGGAAACCTCAAAATTTAAGACCACCTCCAATGATTATTGTTTTCCAACCCTTTTGCGACAAGTTGGCAAGCCGGGGATGCTAGCATGTGAGCTTGCGAGCGTGAGCCTGTGAGCTTGCAATTTTTTTTCCCGATTATGGTTTGTAAATCCGTTGGGGGCCTATGACCGTGGAGTTACATGTAAGGGTCTATAGTCAAAATGAACAACAAAAGAAAATTTTGTTATGCCAATTTTGTACCAAAAAATGAACTAATATACGTTCAAATGTTGAGATAATAATAATGTAATTGGATATAATGTGTACTAAGCAAACTCATGTTGAAAATAGGTGTAGCATGTTAAGATTTCTCATTACAATACACATCAATGTAAAATTTGAATACATCATAACACCATCATAAGGGTGACATTTACAAAGTCCAAAACACAAAGAACAACAAAAGTGGGTTGTAGACATAAAGGTTGGATATAAATTGGATTAGAGGCAAAGACTGCAAGCATTACAAGCACTAAAATATGAAGAATGCCTTATAATGATTAAGTGATGAGTTTGAATGCCTTTGAAATGCTTTTGAATGATTAAGCAAATGAAAATAATGAATTTGAATGATAAAAAATTGCCCACCTATATTAATATTCAAAAACCATGTTTTAAAGTCTATAAATGAAATATGGTACACTGTTTTCCCATAGACCCAAATAAAACCTCAAATTCAAATATGTAGATAATCAAGCGGTTAAACAATCTAATTTGTTTTGAGGTGTTTGCTTTCAATATAAATTGTATGGTGATATATGGTTACATTCCATCGCATCTATAAAAAAAATCTTGTAGTTCTTGGAAATCAAATACCAAAAATCAAATATCAAATCATGAATACAAACTTAAATATCGTCAGACTCAGATGCACTGAGTTCAAAATAAACATATTCTAGTATCGTAATATCTACGAGGTGAAGGAGAAATTGAAGATGAATTAGATGAAGCATTAGCATAAACTTCAGCTAAAGTTTCAGCATAAACATGCGGACTAAGAGAAGGGCTTCTAAGTAATCCACGGTGCCAATAAAATGATGAGGTTTGCATCGGCAATGGATTCATCCATTTGCAAACAACAAACCATGTATTAGAGTATGTAATAACAAATTAAAATAAAAAATCTAGAATTTGCAGTTGAAGTTGTTGAGAGGAAAACAGGAAAAACTTACTCACATAAGTTCAGTAGTGCGGCATCTTCTATTGGAGAATCGTCATCAAGGTCCATACCATCGTATGTGGTAGCAGAATCAAGAATCTTGGAGTCAGTTGTAGGTGTTTAAAGAGGCTTTAGTACCTCGTCAAAGAGTTCAGCATCACTTTCTAATGCTAGAATATGACGATTGGATGAATGAGCCGCTCTAATAGAAGAACCTGTATAAGGCACAATATTAAAATTAGGAAAAATATGAATATTGAAGTATAGATAAAAAAACATATAAACTAATAATTGGGTATTATAAAATGTAATACATGTAGAAGCAGTCATGTCTACCACAATACCGCCTATAGGGCTCAAACCATGAACAAATAGCTTCATTAGAACTTCAGATTTCTCCTTTGCACCCCTCCATGGTTTGCCATCTCTTTCTCTACATAATTGAGTTGTGGTAGTAATAGAGTTAAAGAGAACATCATTTGTGGCTAAATCGACCTCTTGAATTGAGGGATGCATGGTGATGATAAGCTCTTGAGGTGGCCTTGCAACGGGAAATAAAAATGATCGAACCAATAACAAAGCCTTGAACTTCAGAGTCTGGAAGTCAAAATAAAAATAAAAATAAAAATTACACATCATATAAAAACAAATTCACATATGAAGCAATCCAAATGAAAGGACATAATTGATATTTACATTTTTGGACGGATTCATAGGATTTGCCAAGTGCAAGCAATTAATGATAGTCCATTCATCCTTGATCTTGAACTTATAGTTCTTGAAGAACCCTGCCACTTCTCTCTTCACCGCAGAACTGTCAGGAAAAAACAAAAGGAATGCTCCATCATCATGAAGATAGGTAAGAGCAAACGCCATAAGTATTTGGAGAAAACTTGAAATGTTGGCATTCCAATGGGGAATTTGAGATGGTGGATCCGAGACACCTGGAACTCGAAGACCATCTGGATAATCCGCAATGATGAGGTCCACAACAAGTTTCTTTTGTAATTGGCCATCGAAAAAAAATTGTCTACCTTCACCAACCTACAAAGATAAAATACAAAAATTATAATTCTTGAATGAAGATGACAATTTAAAGCAAAAAATGAAATAACATGATGAATTACGAATAAATTTTTAAAAAAACATGAAAGAAATTCAAAATATAAAATAAAATGAACTCACCTTTGATAGAAAAGCCACAATGTCGTCGTATGGTGCACGAAATGTACCTGTTTGCTTCTTATCCTCGATAATCCTTATAAAAAAATTATTCAAAATTAAATTTGAAGATGTATGATTTGCAGGTAAAGGAGCCAAAATATTCATCATGCCTCTAAGCTTGGAAGGCATATCCAAGGTAGGAGTCGGGGTTGTTTTCTGTCGCTTTGAAGCAAGAAACATTGCCTCTATATTTGAAGAAGAAGGTCCAGTATCTACAAGGTTGTTGAGACTGCTTTGAACTGGAACATCGTCATCGCTATCATGAAGTAGGAGGATTGGTCTCTTAGACTTAGACTTTGTCTTTTTTGGCTTTTTAGGTACATCCTCATCCATTATGGTTGGAGCAACTATAGTTGCACCCTTGATGGCGGGTTGAATGGAGTCTCGAAGGGCAATATCAAAAGTGGGAGGTGTTTTAAGAAGACAATCCAAATACCATCCACATTTTTCAAAATGTATAGGATCCCAAGATTTCATGATCCCTTCTGTGAACATGCACTCTTCACTTTCCATGTCCAAATAGTTAGCAAAAAATGTGGGAGATTTGGAAATGGCTTTAGCAGGGAATAGGACATATTTGAAGTACCTATAAAACACCCTTCGCATGGCTGATTTGAAGTTGAGTTGCTTGTCAATGTTATGGTTTTTGTGAACATGATTTCCCCCACAATCACTACAACCATAACCTTGTCTTTCGGACCAACACTGACCCGGTGCGTGCCATCTTCCACAAAAATGATGAAACTCTTTTCTTTCCACATTTTGACCACCTTGCCCTCTAGGGGGAGGTCCCCTATAGTTGCCATGACTATATTGATTCTGACCTTGTCCTCTCTGATTTTGTAGAGGTGGGCCACCGTTGTTTCTTTGCTCACGATTCTGCCCAACTCGACAAAACTGCCTAGTATGTCCAGGTTGGCCACACTAAACGCACCACAATCCCGAAACATGCTTACCTGACTCAACTAGAGGAGGAAGACCCGGCTGTTGACTTCTAATCATCAACGCCATCTGATCCGTAAGGCTCTGCATTTGTTTAATCATCGCCTCCTGAAATCCCAACTGACTAGCACCTAACCTTTTTTCCACCTCCTCAAGGTGTGCATCAACTTTAGGAGCGGGTAAGGCTAAGAGTGGTGCCGGCTCCCTAGCTGCTAGCGGATGTGGACTTGTGTCGATGAGAGCATACTGAACCTGACTCCCCTGCCTACCTAGCTGTTCTTCCACTTCTCTCAGACGAATGGATATGAATTGTGGTATAGATTCATCATCCCTTCGCCACAACCTCTCATAATCTCTGTCCATGCGTTCCATCTCCCTAGCCGCCGCTTTGGCATCCGCCAATGTCTGAGGATTCCTTTCCAACACACCTCTAATGGTACCCGCCTTAAAAAACTCTTGGATGAAGAATTGTTTAAGGGTGTCATCATTGAGCATAGTACCCACAAAACGTGTACACACCAAATCAAACCTCCTAATGTACGCCGAAATCTCCTCTTCCCTTCCTTGCTTCAATGATGCTAATGCCTTCAAAGCAGTGCTCTGCCCCACCTCTGGCCTAAACTCATTAAAAAACTCTCTCTGCATCTGCTCCCATCCTATGAAATGACCCTCTGCATGATCTCTATACCATTCATAGGCTTCTCCCTCAAAAGTGGTCGGAAACCACACCAACCAATATCCCGGGTTGGTGACAAGAGAACTAGCCAACCTCTCAATGTACCTCTCCATGTGTCTAGAAGGATCCTCATCCTTAGTTCCATAGAACTTAGGGAGGTGGGATGGCATGTCCACCGTCGTCAAGTTTTGTGGAACCACAATGGGTAAACCCCTCAGCCTAACCAATGGATCAATGGGTGAAAAGGGAGGCGGACCCTCTCCCTCCTGAGCCATGGTGATAGGTGTGTCCACTCCTATTCCACTATCAACTTCTACAGGAATTTCTTCCCTAACTGTATCAGTCTCTGTCAATGTCTCGCCACTCAACTTAGAGGGAGTAGCCTCCTCCTCAGGTTGAGTATTTACCTCTAATTTTTCTAACACTGGACTAACAATAGGTTCCACATTCAAGCAACTCTCTCTCCTAATTTCTATTTCTTTTACAACTTCACTAATCTTAGACAATCTTTTCCTACGTGCAACCTTCTCTAATCCTAATTCCAATTCAGGTTTGTGCGATCGAGTCTTACCTCGCATTCCCTGAAAAATCGATCAACCCTCACTTGACCACACATACCCCTTGCTACCTTCACTCCTTAATGTTTTCACTTTTCTGGATGTGTACTTAAAATTGAGGAGGTGAGGGAAGAGAACCTGCAAGCCAACTTAGGTGAAAAATCCCAAACATGGGATAGGCATGCTCATGTCAATTCTCAGTCAAGCCGGAGAATTACCTCCAAACTCTTCCATCAAATTGACACTCGCCACAATACCGAGAGTGAGGGGCTGACCTTCACCATGCACCACATTGAAGACCAAGGCATCACCCTCTCGCCTCCAACACAATGCGATGACTAGGGAATTACCCTCTACAACGGATAACGATAAAGACAAGTACTAAAATCATTCCTTAATTAATTAGCAATTCACTTTGAAGAATGTCATACCTCAGTAATTTGTTTCCCCCTGCAATTAGCACTCACCCTCGACCGTGACTTAATGTGACATTGACCACAACAATTCTCAACTAACAATTCTAGTCTAAAACATCAAATTCAAAATCCCTCAACTTGGATACTCACCCCAAGGTGAGTGTCAAAGTTAACTCTTCCTAAAATTGATTATCCCTCTAAAATTTAGTGAACTAATGATCGCAAAATTAATGTCATGTCCTTATGCTATTCCCAAGAGGGTTTAGGACATTATCTTAAGCCGCGCTCCCTCCTCAAGACAAAATGCATAAATGAAATGCAATCCATCCCAAGGAAAAGAAATGAAATTCAACTAACCTAACCAAATGACAACAATCAAAACAAAGTGAGATGCTTACCACACACCATGTGCTCCTTCCCCTCTCTCAAGTTCGCTCCTCCAAGTCTTAATTTCCTAATCCCGCTTCGCTCCCGGCGGACGCACCATTTATGTCAGTCATAAACCCCCACCCTTTTGCGTCTGTAGTCCGAGTGGAAGTCTATGGCTCACATGTCTTCATTGACTCTTAGCCTTGGAAACTCCATGTTCATACTCCCATGCATCCCAATGTAAATGACACTCTTTTTATTCAACCCACAGGTCATTAGTATTGAAAAATACTTATGCGCCTGTGATGGTCTTTACATCATACCTACTCTAGAATTTCCTTCCTATCATAATCTCCCAGATGATCTATGTGCCCTACCACTAATTAGCCCAGCTCCTAGTTCCCTAAGGTGCCTCCTCACACTTAGAGGTTAATTGGAAAATAACTCAACTGTAACCCTTAGCTCTGTCCTGAAATCGCATTTCGGAGTTGAACTCGCCCCTGGACTCACATTTCGGAGTGGCCTCAAGCCTGAATCCTTCGCTCTGCTCTTCTCGCCCGAGAACCAGCCTCTGAGACTTTTTGCGGCCGCACACCAAAGCTCTCTTTCATCCCCTGCCCGGAAATCCAGTTCCTTACCCTTCCATGGGTAGCGAACTCACACCCTTCATGAACCCCTTCTAGGCCTAAAACGAACACCCCCACACTTAACGTAACATTTGAATTAAGTTCAAACCACACCCTACCTAGCATTAACTCTTAACCACTTAACACCACTTAATTGTCTTTGTTTTTGTTCTTCTCTTCTTTTCCTTTTCTTAAACAAATACCCAACTCTAATCACAACAACACTAGTTTGATGCAACTTAACTCCCGTCCACCTTTAACTAACACAACTTCTGTCAATTCAAAGTTCCTCATGTGATTTTGGGGGTAACATGAAATGTGAACACATAATCGGGCTCATAGTGGCGGGGCCGCAAGGATTTACCATGCCCCAGCAGACCCATTTGTGACGTTTTGTTTTAGAAAATTGGGCCCGCTCCCAACCTTCGACCCTTTGTTGTGTTTTTTGGGGGTTACCCTAAGGCCTACCTGACCCAGCGTGACATCATTACATTTGCCCCAACATGTAATTAAACGGGTGCCCAAGCTCAAAACATCACGGTTCACGGGCTACTTTGTCTATGGTCTTATCTTAACTCAATAAATATTGGCCAACACTAATATTTAATTTGAGTCACTTTTGTGTCTCATTCATTTTCTCGGTCTAGCAATAATTTCATGGGATACCTATTGAACATTTCCTTGCATATGTTTACACCATCTTCGATTCCAACAACAATCATGGATATTTAAATAAAAATTTGCCACGTGCATTTACCTAAATATCTAATGTGTACGACCAAAGTCATGTAGTACACCTTAACACAAGTTTCACCCTATAAGTTGAAACAAATGGTACATGTATGTCACTTCAAGTTTAAAAGGGGTTTCATAGTGGTTTTTTAGCCTTATGTCCTTCTATCATTTTTGTTTGGGCTTAAACCATACTCTCTCCTTTTCATTTTAGCTGATACCTCACCCGATTTTGTTTGTTTTGGGGAAATCCTCACTATGTCTTCGTCAATAAAACTTAAGGGGCTCTCTCTCATTTCGGATTTGGCCTTTAAGCTTGATCTAGGCTAGGTTCCCCTCCCCCCTCCTGTTATCCATTCATTTTAGTTTGTTTGGGGTACTCCCCAATGTTGGAGCGTTGGAGAAGGTACAACCAAAACATTCGGGATAACCGAGAGGATGGCGAGGATGAGGAATTCGTCATGAGGACACTAGCCCAACAATATGACAATGATTCTAGCGATGATGAATCCAAACAACGGGGTGGGAGTCATCCAGGGAGAAGGGTGAACAAAGAACATTTAGCTAAGATGTACGATGGTTTGCTCTTCAAGGACTATTTCGCGGAAAACCCCATATTTGATAACATTGATTTTAGACGTGTTTATCTCATGAGGAGGCCCCTTTTGGCGTATATTGCAAGCAATCACAGAGTCTGACAATTATTTTATTAAAAAAAAACGTTACAAGGCTTATAATTGTTTATGCAATGCCCGTGTTTGTTTGTGCAAAGGAGAGGCTTGTTTTTATGCAACGTGATTGAACTTGAAAGGAATGTGACAATTTTTCATTTTTTTCAAATTGGTAGTTCACGCTATTGTAATGCAATTTCAACTTGTAGTGTCAACCCAAACTCAAATGAAATATGCCCTCAAAATGTAACTTCAAGCAAAAGACCTCAAATCAAACCAGTTGAACCTTCACCCTACCCCTAAACTTGTAGTGTCAACCAAGACTCAAATGAAATGTGCACTAATATGCAACTTAAAGCAAAAGACCTCAAATCAAACCAGCTGAACCCTAAACCTCAACATCAACCCCAAGTGTCAACCTAGACTCAAATGAAATCTACGTTGATATGCAACTTCAAGCAAAAAACCTCAAATCAAACCAACTGAACCCTAAACCTCAACATCAACCCCAAACTGCAAACAAAAAGAAGAAGACAAATTGGTCAATTACAATGTTGGTTCATGGCTTTTATTTCAATTCAGGTTGCCCAAGGTACATGCACTCAACACAAATTTTCATGTGCAACAATCTAAAGGCAAAAACTTAAAGGACCTTTGCACCCTACAACCAAGGCGATGGAGCTGCCCAATGCATCTTTGTGTAATGACTACCAATGGGGGGAGGGATAAACATGGAGGGAGGGATAACAACAAAAGAATTCTTGGATGTATAGTCAGACGCCAGGGTCTCATTCCAAAGAACCTGCTTCGAGGCTAGAAAGAACCAAGCGTCAGGGTTAGGATGGTTGCCAGTGCGGCAACGTTGCGAAGGGGGAAGCTCAAACAACTCTTCCCCTTCCGTTTCATAAACCACATGTATGTCACTTCGATCCTCTACGGAGATATCAAAGTGACCATGAAGCCTATCATAATGACCCTAATCTACCCTAGCTTTCTCATGTGCAATCTACCTATAGAGGTTGGGTGAAGAGTTGCAATAGTGATGGCGATGGGTTGCCTCGTTATCAAAGCCTTCGTCAGCTTCGTCTTCATCTTCCTCACATGATAACCCCCCTAGCCCCTTCGTTCAGATCAAGCTACAGTGGGGGTGAAGGATAAGGGGGAGTGGATAAGGGAGGCAATGAAGCAGCTACAGTGGATGCGGCAGTTGGTGTGTGCATTCGCACACCAGCAATCGGTGCAGTAGCCCCGCCCAATGCAGCTTCGTCATCGGCTGCCATCTCATTCTCCAGACGTTTGAGCTCCTATTCTCAACGGAGAAGTAGCCATCACCGCACTACTGTGCAAATGATTAGCGAATCCTCCAAAGTGAAAAGGCTGAAAGCATTTTACTGAGCGATCTGCTTAGCTTTTTTGAGAGTTGTTTGTGCGAACTCAGTTGTTGCCTTTGCATTCGCCCTTGAGGCTGCTTCATTTACCCTCATGTCCTTGTGATCTAACTTGGCTGACTTCCCTCCTGGTGGCTTGTGCAGGTTCACGTTGTCATCGACGCCTTGACGCTGCAGATGCAACTCCACAAAATTCGCCTCCCTTTTGTCAATAGGTAGATCTGGTGCCTCGTTGTCCACAACCTATTGCTTCGAGCCCATGGGACTGAAGATTGCAACAAAATGCGGGTGATCTCAGAGCAGCAACCAATAATGTTTGGTTGTGAAGGGTCTCCCCACCTTCTGCTCAAAGAGTTGCAAAGCAACAAGGATGTTGTCGTCGTTTGTTTTCCCGCTCTCATCAAGGGCTTTGATCTTCTCATAGCAACCCACTAACTTGGCAATGCTAGCCTTCAAATTGCCCCATTTCATTTTGAGACTCCTTGCAGGTCAATCCAAACCCATTGTAGGTTTGTTTTTTGCATAATGCGCAACAACAACCACCCAGAACGCAACCTTTTTTTGCCCAACCCCTCGCCGCGCGTCGGTTGACACGTACATGAAACTCTTGCAACATTGTATTTCCTTTTCAGGCAAGAAATATTTCCCCTTCCTCTTCGGCCCACCCGTGCTGACGTGAGCATCCATAAACCTAACACACCTAATTTCGGCGAATTCGATTGGTAGCGGGGGAAGGCTTTGCACGGCAAGCAATGCAAATTTGGCGGAAAACTTGTTGGAGTATGCCCACCTGCTCGTCTCTTATGGTGTTGGCGGGCCTTCCTGGGGATCCATATTTGGCGGTCCCGGGTGCTACAAACCCGGAATGTCGTTACCCACCAACTTGGCGAGTCTGGTGGGGATGCTCTTAGTCTATGGCGAGTTTATATGTCATATGTTTGTATTTATTATGGTGTGGGTACAAATCTCAAGGATGTGTGTTGGGGGTGAGGTGGAGAGTGTGTTAATCTGATTACTTAGGGGTTGTTTACATCATGGACCATGAAGTCGTCCATTGCTCCTCTAACATATGAGATTGGCTATTGAACTCGTCCCAGGACTACTTCGGTTTACATCAAGGAAAAAAAATGTAAGAATGACTATGAAACTCGAGGTCCCCAAAAGGCTTGTTTTCAGCCTACACTATCCATTGTCATGGTCAAATGGGTTTTGTAGTGGGAGAGGCAAAAGAAGTTCTCTTGCTACGAATGTCAGGGGATCATGGTAGAGAAATGTTGTTTTAATTTTAATTTGGCCAAGTGTTTTTCATAGTTACAAGGAAATAAGGGAAGAAGAAGGGGAGAAGGTCAAACATGAAGAATATTCTCAAATCTCTTTTTTTGGACATATATTAAAAAAAATAGCACATCCATTTTTTGGTGCATGGTCACTTTTCTTGGTCCACATTGGGTTTAGACATCGGACCATGGAAGTGTTACCATGAAGTGTGACCATGGAAAAATGCCCTCTTGCATGGGACAACTTCATGGTCCATGATGTAAACAACCCCTTTATCAATGGTGATTCTTATAAGAATATTTACCAAAAATTAAATGGCTTGTATAATATTAACCTTATATTGATCATAGGTTACCATGATGCAGTATAAGGTGTTATGCCATCCTTTCATATGGTTGGCTCAAGATGTGGTAGCATCTAGTCCGATAACAAACGTCCTATCTGCAGTTGTTAGGGTGGGGGGGGGGCTTGCTTAGTGTCTGTGAGCCAAATATGATGCTCACATGTTGTGTTAATTCTTAAGTTCCGTAAAACTTGTCCTTGACAATTGTTCAAGTACTTAAAATCATAAAAAAAGTGAAGCCTTGTTGTTTTGATTTAAGATTTAGTTTGAAGTGATAAGTGGTTGTATGTTGGGATTGGTGTTAGAGGAAGTTAGTGAGTAGTAATTATCTTTGGGCAAGTAGTTAGTATGAAGGAAGACAACGAATGACAACGGGCGAACGGGACGAACGGAGACGAACGGAGGATGACATCAAGTGGAGGAGTTTAGGGCGGTTGAAGGCCGTTGGATCTTGAGCGGCGGCCGTGAATGCCAACCGTTGGATCTTGGAGTTTGATCAAGGGTTAGGATGATGGAGGCCGTGGATGCCAACCATTAGATGTAGGTATGGCGTGATTTACGGTGGTGAATGCTTGGTGGTTGGAGGGGGTAGTCCCATGGAGGAGAGCACGGAGGCTCATTCTCCTCTCTCTCATTCTCCACTCACACTTGGACCTCTCTCTCACACACTAGGGTCCTTTGAGTAGTCTAGGTTGTAAGGGGCATAACTTCCGAGTAGGAGAAGATATTTTGTTGAAATTCAGAGGGTTAGTAAACAACTTGTTCATATGAACATGGTCAAAATCTGAGGATGTTTGGAGTAATGGAGCAGCAGTTATGACATTCTGAACTTTGCCTACATTTTCGAGCTGAAATGGCCATAACTCTTGGACAGAGGCTTGGAATTGCATGAAATTTTGAGGGATGCTTTGTTCTTAGGTTTTCTAGTTGTGGTACAAATTTCAAGTCATTCCGAGTAGATGAGAAGGAGATATATAATTCTGAAGTGTTTTCAAGAGTTGCAGACTAAAATGGTCATAACTCCTGGACAGAGGCTTGGAAATGCATGAAATTTTGAAGGATGTTTTGTTCTTAGGTTTTCTAGTTGTGGTACGAATTTCAAGTCATTCCGAGTAGATGGGAAGGAGATATAGCATTCTGAAGTGTTTTCAAGAGTTGCCGACTAAGAAAACCATTTTGGAATGATACATTGAGTTACTAAGGAAGGAGTTTGCTAAGTGTCATCAATACTATTCCACTCGGGCTAGGACGCAATCGAAGGGTGGAGTAATTTTGATGACAGTGTCCACTTTTCTTTTGTTTAGTACAAGGTGTGTGATGCATTTGATGGCATTTTGGTGTATATTCTTCATGAGATTTTAACCGATTTTTTTCGGAATGAGGAGTTTGTTGATTTTTTGATGAAGTGTTCATGTATGGTCCCTTTGACTCCGGATGTGATGGTGATTAGTGGGTTTACATTCAAACCGTTATTTTGGATTATGGCTACAAGAGGGTCATCTTTTTGGTATTTGTGTTCAAGGGCTTGTTTGGGGAATATGTCATGGTAGTATGTAAATCCTATGAGTTGGAGTGTAATGGATGCGGAGGGGGTGATGGAGAAGGAACTTTGGTTGGGGGCTCCCTTATGTATACTATGTATGTTAATGCCTTAAATAATACCCCTTCTTACACTCATGTTAGTCCATATGTTGTATGCAGAGTCCACCCCCCGGGCATGTTCTCATGATCACCAATTTAGAGGTGCCCTCTCCCCTCTAAATGCTTCCGCTCCTTCAAATATGCAACTTGTAGAGGGAAGAGCTTTAACCCATCTATAAGGGAATCAACTATTAATATCTCACAATTTTTGACCACATAAAATCTCAACATCAATGTTTACCATGTAGAGCTTTGTGTATTGTAAGATTAGTTTCAAGTGTGGGACCCATAACTAAAATTGCTTGTATAGAATGTGTGTAACACACGATGAGACTACTTTCCTCTAAACAAAAGTTACCCAATTCAATACCTTTTGATGTTAGTACTTGGTGTACAACATGTGGTCACGACCTGAGTGATGGGAAGGGTGTGCAGGTTGGGAAAAGGTGGCTTGAACCAAGGCACTTGGTTTCCAGTGCAGCCTACCGCATATGGTTCACCCTATCATAGTGGGGGTATCAATGTGAATCGGATATTTTCAACCAACCATGTGGGAACCTAGAGGGTTACCCTTGATGGAGATAGGTGCCAGCCAACTTATGACCAAATTCGTTATTTTGAGACAATATCAGAATTTTGAGACTTTTTGCCTACAATTTCAACTATTGTTTAGATATAAATTTCATATTTTTTAATTTCTAATTATAGACTATCCTCGACTCGAGGATAATCTTCCCATATATAGTCAAAAAATCACTTACAAATATAGATTCAATCAAGAAATTAATGAAAAACATAAAATTAAGCATTAAATTGAGACTATGAAAAGTCTCAATTTAACGAATTTGGTCATACTTGTTCACACCCGTTCAAAGAGTTTAGCTTCCAAAAGAGGGGAACATTTTTTAGGGCCTTTTAATTCTTGTAATGCATGTTTTGGGAATACATATTGACTAAGATCAACTCAAAATGGAAGCAACACCATGATTCACATCGGTGGGAACATCAAAGTCTTCTTTTGGTTTTCTTTCTTGCATGTTGGGAAAGGAAGAATTGTGTGGAGGGGGTTGTGAGTGTAGGAAGGATGGCTATATGTGCATTTGTGGACACATGGACATGGCTTCCAATTCCTTTTGGACCCATGTATACGTGAAAAGGGTTGCTTTTGTGGAATTGTAGGGTGAATCATGGGAAGTGGACAAGCATTTGTACGTATGTACATATGTTCAATTAAAAGAAGATTAGTGAATTGGATCCAAATAGTGTGAGGGATGAAGAGGACATATCTCAACCTATAGGGGGTTTGGTTATAGTATGGCCCCTTCATCCACAATGAATTTTACGTAGACACCACAAAGCTTAAGCAATATGTAGGGTGCCATAACACCATAATTGTATCGAGTGCATTTACATTGATGAGGTCAAGCATACTAATCCTCACATGATTTTAGTGCACGAGTAGATTAAAGTAAGACATACGTGTGATGCTACATCTCACCCTCCACGGAAAAACTAAACTAGTTAAAAATAGAAGCTGGGTTGCCTTTGCTAAAAATCGAGTTTTATTGTTTGCTACATTCTTGACACCCTTTTGGACGCGTGACTATGTTTAGCTAGTTTACTATTTCCTTTGCTAAAAATCGAGTTTTATTGTTTTACTGCATTCTTGACGCCCTTTTGGACGCATGGCTATTTTTAACCAGTTTAGTTTTTCCGTGGAGGGTGAGACATCACACTTAGAATGGAATATGATAACTTAATACAATATGTACCCTACAAAAGTTGTTGTTTTTAATACCTAGGAGGATCGAACGTGATGGTTGTGACATAAATATTGCTTGTTAAAGGTGTATGAATAACAAGATGTATACGACTGAGTCCAAGTTACTTTACACTATACTTGCAATTTTCAACACGTACATATTGACAAATGTAGCATTGGAGAGGTTTTTTTCCCTTATAGTTGGTGGGTTGTTGAAGTTTTTGGTTTCATATGCACATCCCAACAAGCCTCACGTTTCTTCTTGGGTCCCTATTGAACTTGATTTATTAGCACTAAGCTTAGGGCCGGTTTACACTATGGACCATGAAGTCGGACCATGGAAGATGGCGTTTGTCAATGGTCCGAGTTCGTGGTCCGACTTCCATGGTCCGAGTTCATAAAAAATTAGTTTTAAGAGCCATGGGCCCCTCACTAGGTGTAAACCGAATGTGGACCAAGAAGAATGACCATGCACCAAAAAGTGAAGGTGCTGATTTTTTTAATACATGCCCAAAAAGGGCAATTTTGAAAAAAATTCAAGTTTGATCATTCTCTTGTCTTCTCTTGGGCTTCACTTGTCTTCACTTCTTGTTAAATGTGTCGAAGATGTGGCTTGCAAATCTTCTCACAACAATTTTTTTCTAAAAACTGAGCGATTTAATTTGTACATGTTCAATGTAATTTACATGTGACATGTACCTTGAGTTGTCACTACACTAAATAGGTTATTTAGGGTTTGATTATATTTAATGTTGTTACCACCCTACCTTGCTCAACACTAAAGTTCAATTCTTTGATAATTAGTGTTAGAAGATTTCCCATCGCGGTTCTTTTGACCACCCTGATCTGCAGTCACTAAACAACTACAGATTTTTGTTTTTTGTTTTTTGTTTTTCAACTGTAATTTTAAATTTTTGGGGCGTGTAATATACCGTTGGAAAGGTATTTTCAAGACCTTTCCAATGGTATATTACACGCCCCAAAATTCCAAATATTGCAGTTGGTAGAGCAAAAAAACAAATCTACACTCAAATTGTTGAGTTCTAGATGTCCCACGTTGTTTGGTGAAACACGTGGGAGCCGGTATAAGGGGAAAAACAAGGTAGTGCTAGTATGTCTCATGGGCTATGATATGATGAAGGCACATAGAGGGGAGATTTGTTAAAGAATTATTAAAATGATGATTCTCTGCCATGGGCCCTTGCCTTTTCCTACCAGACCACCTCTCTTGCCTCTCTCAACGAAAAACCCGTTGGACAATGTTAGTGCATTTATTACACTTTAAAATTTATATTTTGGGGACCTCGACATCCGTGGTCCCTCTGCCATTTTTTCTCTAGTGTAAACCGAAGTTGTCCCGGGACGAGTTCAACAACCAATCAGCGCTCTTACATCGCCGTGGGACAACTTCATGGTCCATAGTGTAAACAGACCCTTAGTACCCTTCTCACATTCTCTCAAGCAACAATGGAAAAAAAGGAAGCATTTTTTTTATAATATAAATCCACTTTGTGACGCATGTGAAGCATCTCCCACTCACATGGCTCAAGCACACACTTGCAATTCGCCTAATGCAAAAGCAAAGTGTTTTTGAAAAAGGACATTATGTTCCTATATTTGTGGACATGTTGGCTCCTTTCATTGTCTATAATGCATATGCTTGCATCAACAACTGGGCCTTCAAGCAAACAAGATTCGTTGCGAAGCCACTTAAGCTTAGATTGTGGCGCTCCCTCCCCCCCTCATTATGTTCACTAGTAAAACTACGACGATGTTGACTTCTCGGGCGTTTCCAACCAAGAGTCGATCGGAGGCCGGGAGGCTGCAGGAGGTAGGGGGAGGGAGGCAAGGTTGAAGCATCGGGTACCTGATGCTCCCCGAAACCTCTCCCCCATTCCACCCACCTCTTCAGGCCCTGAAAGGCTGCTCAAACGGCCACTTAAACACACAGTAGAAAGATATATAAGCTGAGGGTCATCAAGTTTCCAACACTTCGAAGGAGCACATGAAAGCAACCCTGAGCGAGAGCAGACACTTTAGATCGGGAGCAGCATACTGAGCGGGATACACATCCAGAGCAGGAGTGAGAGCAACGATCCTAAGCGGGAGCCGGGCAGTTAGAGCGAAAGCGGCATCTTGAACGAGATTGCGAGCAGAAGCGACTTCTTAAGCGGTATCTTGAGCGGAATGTCTCTGGTGTTCACTGTGAGAAAGACACAACGTTTGTGAGACCTGAGTGGGAGTAGATCGGTTATTAGGGAGATCTTGGGCATAATCGGTTGAGATCCTCGTGTTTGCAAGTACAACTGGTTCCATATTGACATCCTCTTGTTTCCTTTGAGATTATTGAGAAAAAGTAGCGACCAACTTAGAAACGATAGTTTTGACAATCGACATTAGACCTCTGATCGGTGTAGAAATCAGATCTGAATCTTAAATCATCCTAAACTCAAATTTAAAGATTCCGAAAGCTTGAGAGGACGACTAAGTTTGCACAGTAGCCTAGCTATTGTTATGTTTGAAAAAACTGAGAAGTGAGAGGCAGCCATTAGAAGCCTGACCTGTGAAATCTGATATAAAGTTAGCACCCGAAACCCAGGCCCTTGAGAGATTAGGAAATCTGGGAGGACAACTTCGCAAACAGCAGTCTAGCTGCTAGTCCGATTGAAGAAGCTGAGACAGCCGCCGAACAGTCGCCGGCCGCCGAACAGCCACCGACCGCCGCCGAATAGCCGCCGACCGCCGCCAACTGCCAGTGAACTGCTGGGTGCTATCAAGGTAAAGTTTCTAACCACCCATCAATTATATAGGTGTACTTAGAAAGCACTCACTTAGTAAGATAGTCACCCACATTGGAGCATTTCTCACATAGTGCACACACATACACATAAATTCACAAACAAAATTTCATTTCATTATAGTAGCCCTTCACTTAGATTGCACACACATAATAGCCCATTAGGCACATAGCATTTTTTCAATTCCTAGAAGTAGAAGTAGGCTAGTTAGTTAGAAATGAAGGTTGCTTATGCAACCAACATTACTCTTGTCCTTTGGCTCATAGCCACCTCATATTGGATAATCTCCCATGGTGTAAACTCACACACATCACATGCTTGCTTTCTCCCAAAAATCAATATCCAAGACGGCCCACAACTTAATTTGTGGAATGGATTTGAAATAGGGGTGATAAATTTTGCTCTTTCTCCACAACAACTATGTCACTTACTTAAACATTGTACTTGTAACAAAATGTCTACATCCGCAAATGTTGCTGCCACCACTAGGAAATTGTTTGAACAAAAAAGTGATAATATGGACATAATATTGAATGGTCAAAAACAGCAAGTTGGTGTTATGGTTGTGTCCAGTCAAAAGAAGGCAAAGGGCAAAAAAATTATGCCCCAACGCCCCCCCTTTTGGCTTGGATACCACGCACTAAATGCAATTGCATGTGAAAATGGTGAACCATTAGAACCAACACTCTCCGTTAGTGTGAGCCCAAATTGATGCCCACATGTGTTGTTAACACTTGTAAAACATTACAAGTAGTGTTTTGTTGATTTATGATTATTCACAAAAATATAAAAAGAGTGAAGCTTGAAAAAAGCTAAGTTTGAAGCATTAGGCTTGTGTGGAGTGGATTTAAGTAGTATGAGGACATACCTTGGTAAAGTGTGGTAGGTAGAAAGCCAAGGTTAGTTAAATGTTTGAATTAGGATCTTTGTTGATCATTTGAGGGAGGAAGGCTTAGGAGATTAGATGAGAGCCTACAAAGTGGGAGGAGATTTCGAAGGCTTATCGAGAGCCTTGTGGATGGGATGAGTCCCTACTTAGAAGGAGAAGGTTAAGGGATTGTGATTGGAGGCTCTAATCCTCTCACCCTATCCTTACCTCATGCCCTCTCTCCCTCTCAACTTACTATATAATCCCTCATTCTTCCCTCACTCATCCTCTCTTTCTTTCGTGCTCCTTGGCACCCCATGTGTTATAAGTGTGGGTGTATGGAAGCAAGATAGGAGCACATGTGTGTGCATGGTTTTGAAGTTAGGAGCCAAGGCTAGTTGGCCTTGAAGAGGGTTTGACCTCTTGTTAGCATTAGTTTGGGTGTGAAGGATTTTAATATAATTTATGGCTTCAAGTTGTAGTACTTGAGTTCATATTTCTTGGGTATATGAGTTTGCTAAGTGTCATCAATACTATTCCACTCGGGCTAGGACGAAATCGAAGGGTGGAGTACTTTTGGTGACATAAATGGTGCGTCCGCCAGGAGACTAGAAGTGCTTTTGGTTTAGTATAATAGTTTAGTTTATAGATGTCTATAGACGACGGAGATGTATCTATTATAGAGGAAGTAATAGAAGTAGAAGTTCATTGTAGTTACATAAAGAAAGAAATAGTCGATTGGATGAACTATGTAGAACGAGTGTATGGCCAATCTTTTGTATGTCCAATCCAAACATCGGTACTCCCCGTACATTGAGTGGCGTACTTTCAAAGTTCAGACTCATTTGACGCACTTGCTAATGAAAGAAAGGTGGCAGCATGGCTAACCTAAACCCTGGATGTCGCTTTTTCCAATTTCATGAGGATAGGCCAGGGTGTCCTACATGCAGTACTTTGCATCTATTCTTAAAACCGCCATGTCATCAATAGAACCGGATGATATCCGGCCCTAGATGAATCAAACCAAATGAAATCTGCCTATTTCACAATTCATACGGGTAAAAATCCTCCTCCTCAAAATGGTTGTCCGTTGAAATCTGTTTTTTTAAAAGCACCGGTTTCACATCCTCCACTTTCCCAATTCAACCGGACTTTTCACAAAATCAACCGGCCATCATTACACTAAATATTGGTTCTCCCCAGACATTGCTCTCGCAGGAGTTCAACTTTTACTAACGAAAGCTCAATAGGTCGTTTAGATATTTATAGAACATAAATGACTTTGCTTAGGGCCACTTGACACACGAGACTGAGTGCCCGTGACCAATACACTTCAAGCACTCTCATTGGTGGAAAAGGCGGAGCCGGTCCAAGTTTACGTCACACTACGCTTGAGGGACCAACAAAGTAAGTGAATGCAAGATGGATGTAAAGTCTACATGGATTCGTACACGGCATCAAATGGATCATGTTTCATGATCACCTTGACTATTTTCAAAAACTAACTCTTGGAGGTAGGCCTAACACAAAACCGGGAGACCATGGCACTCCGAATGCTCACCACCGTCGATTTATTCTATTTTATCATGTGTGAGGACCTGCATGAATAGAAATGCATTGAGATAGCATTTGGTTGAGGGCCCGGTCACATATGACTTCACACTACACTTGAAGGGCCATGAACACACTACATGATTTTGGAGGTGTGTTGGGAAGGCCTTTGAACACTTTCTTTTGGACTCTCGCAATTTCAAAGTCACAGCTCTTAGCTCGTATGTGAAGTGGATTTGGGCAAACCAACCCATACACTCGTTCCTTGTTGAATGCCTAAACCCTTGCCTCCAAGGAACCAATGTACGGGTTGTTTCGCCCTAGCCCTCAGAAGTGGCCCTTAGCAAATATTACACTCTTATTAAATAGTTATAGTACCGCGTAACTCCAAATAGTAACACCCACTAACACTCACTAATTGGAATAATTAGTGCAGTACACTAGGATACATAGAAGCATTCGAGCTCCGGACTAAAGAAAGTGAAGGTTAAAGAGAGAAACCGTGCCAAATTTAAGGGAGATTGTGGTCCACCAACAATAAATGTGCGGGGTTAACATACACACAGTTTCTTTCTATAATTGAATCTATTGTATATACCCTTAACCAGTCTATAAAAAGGAGCACGACTAAGAACCGTTTGTAGTGTCGCCATCACTATAAGTCTGGGATGGGATCTAATGTTTCACATGGAATACGGAACTCGGTATCACCAGTACTGTAGCGATTTCAAGGACTAACAGTAAAAGGTAAAGTACACTACTTTGGGCCACGGTTCCAATACAGTATTATATGTTGATCAAAATCAACCAACATTATTTACTATTGAATCCGGAAACATGGCCATATAGATAACCATTTTGATGGGTTGCACCAATCCTTGGAGGTTTCTGAAACAGTGTGTTTGTGGTCCGGAGATGTTGGAGATCCACACATGTTTAGTAGTAGACACATGGCTCCGAGCCCGTGTCAACATAGTAAAAAAAGCAAGGGGTGATATTCAAGTCTTGTCAAGGTAATTTTTGTTAAGAGCATTGCCACTACACTGTTTTTTGCATTTAGTGTTAGTTACTATTTGGAGTTACTCACTCCTATATCTATTTACTATTAGTGTAATTTTTTATCACGTAAAGTTGTTAATGTTCTATAATGTCCAACAACCCAATTCGACCTTCGTTGGTAAAAAATTTGCATTAATAGTAAAAAAGATATAGGAGTGAGTAACTCCGAATAGTAACTAACACTAAATGCAAAAAATAGTGTAGTGAGTGAACTAAACTGCAAAATGGATGTAGACCAGTTGAGTTCGGTGGAAATAACCCCACCCATTTGAAAACTAGATGAATTGAACACTGACGGAAGCCTCGGGGTTGTGATCGTCCTGCAAAACAGCCCATGTTTTCAGTGCAGAAATATGACCTGAACTCCAATACACAATGAATAAGACAAGGCCCATTACACCCCTCCAATACTCTTGGACTTACTTTTTAGTAAGTTATAGAATTGTGATGTTGCTACATAAGATTGGTTCATGCCCACTGAAGCAGTAACTTTGCGAGTAGAAACACCACTTCTAAGTTGCACCAAAGCTTGGTGCTTGTGTTTTCGAGACAACGATGCATACAACTACAAACGATTCTACAAATTGCACCTCACGTACTATGGAGCCAAAGCTACACAATGCACAAGAAATCTCACGACGTTCTCAACTACGCAATGCACACAAAGATGTCGATGTTGGAAGAGTGGCGGCAAACAAAAGCAAGTATTGTAACCCTAACCACTTCAACATTTCCTATTTTAGAAACCCTAAACCCCTTTCACTTTTTGGCTTCACGTTTAAGCAATTGATTACTTTGGACTCTTGCTTTGATCACTTCATCACTTTGTTTTTTGATTATAATCGGTTGACCATGGGAGCCAAAGTTGAGTTTGTGTACAACGTACTCAAATTTGTTTGTAAATGTATGTTGCAATGTGTTACATGGTGAACGTGTCTTCTCTACATATGAATCATGATATGTCTCCACTTTATTTTTTTAGATACTACATAACACATGCGTACCATTATTCAAATAATGCAAGTTGTTAAGTATGGCCCCTTAATATTGGGAATGATTCTCGAATAGTGGCCACATTCATATTGAATGTGGAAGATACCCAAGTTTGCAAGGTGTGATGCAAGTACCTAGCAAGCCATCTAAATAATATTATGTGGGTTTTTGGGGTTCATCGTAGCTTGATTTAGCAACTATAAATAAGTTACAAATTGGAATAGGTACACCCAATGTACATATGAATCCCAACCTTTGCAATTGTCATGCTCCGTATTTCTCTCCATATTAAAGTGGAATTTGAAAAATGCCAATTAAGAAATGTGAGTAGGTGATATGATATGTGATGATACATGCCAATTTCACGGTGTAGTGTGTACAAACATGTAAAAAACACAACATATAGACCTTGCACGAGAACTATCCTTCCAATGATGGGAGCAACCAACCGATGTTTAGAGGTGCATCTTGTCTTTGATGCCTTAAACTATCGGTTCCAACAACTACTATAGATATAAAACGTGGCTCCCAAAAAGTTCCCAAACTTAATTTACATGTTCCCAAGGCAAAACGATGAAACTTGTGACTCACTTCCAGTAGAAAAATAGGAGGAACTTTCTATGAACATGTGTTTAATTATGGATCATGACTAGGGAGAGACAAGATTTACAAGATAATCGCCTATGAAACTCGTACTTTTTATTTGTGTTTCACCCTCTATCCGATGGTCAGAGAAAATTATTGTATACGGGCATACTTCTCATCCATCCAACGTAAAAATTTGTTGACCTCCTGTAGATTTGTTGCCGATTCATCTTAAATGACCTCAAGTGCACCAATTCGGATCCTTTAAAAGCTAATTATGGTGTCATTTCAACTAAAGAAATGTAACAACCATGCTAGATACTATTCCAAGGGTCTCATGTTGGATGAATGAGAGGTACGCTCCTAAATGACAATTCCCTCTCTCCTCTTCGGAAATGGCCACTTAAGGATGCCCACTTCCAAAATTTACTATGCATCTCACCTTTAAGGATAACTCTATTGGAGTGCAGCTAGACTTCCCATGGAAAAAGACACGTTGAGTTAGAAATAACCTTTGTCATTGTGTTTTTCACCACCCTTTGCCCCCGGAGATATTTACCCAATAAACGGGGAGAACCGGCTATGACACTAAATATGGTATTTAGTGTCACATGGTATTTTATGTCACTATGGTAACTTTTTGGATGACACTTCTTATGAATAAAGTGAACAAATATTGTCATGGATGATGGATGAGTTCATCCATTGGCCAAGTAGCCTACATTCTCTCGTTAGCAACTTGTGATGAAATATTGTCATGGATGATTAAAATTTGGATGAAATGCCACTTGGTAAGTGACAGTAATTGTAACACTGTAAATCTAAAATCCCCCAAAAATGTTTTTATAAGGAACGACAAATAATGTTGGGTTAACATTTAGTGTCGGTGACACTACACCCGGTTTACAATTAATATTGAGCAAGATGATAACATTTGATGACATTAGATATCATATTAAGCGTAATTACAATCAATCAGTTCTAATCCCAAATCAAAGGTTCAAAATCAACACTCTAGGAAATTAACTTGACCATATTTTATGTTTTTTCTATTTAAAATAAAGACAAAGAAATAACTGAAGCAGTGAATGACCGACTTTTAATTGGAAGACGTTAAATATCCCCCCACGAACTTTTTGAGGTGTTAGATCCGGGCTGGGGCAACTGCCCGTCCAGAAAATCCAGATTTTTTGGACCCGACCAAAAATTGTTGCCCGCCCACCCGACTTCGAAAAAACCATTGCCCTTGCATTCTTGAAGGCCGCTGTGAGGCCAAACCCACCACCCTCAAGCGTCCTAGTCCGAGTGATGGGTTGGGAGATCACATGTGTAGCCTAAAACTTGTACTAACATGAACTGTACGTTCCACCTTGATGGACTCACAACTTACTTCAAGTCATGCCATTTTATTAATGTGATCCTCTTGCATAAGTACATCGTTGGCTTTTTCAAGAGTCCACCCCACTGCCTTTGTCACGCATGCCCTCAAGGACTTCCCCTTTGCGAGCTTGGTCCTGGCTGACGATTCTTCGCTAGTGCATGACACCTCGTTGAGGCCTTGGCTTGTTGATTCCATGAGGCACGTTAGTCTTTAATACAAGTGTTAAAAAACACTTCTATGACTTGTCATCGCCTTCTTTTCCACGATTTCCTCACAACTCTTTCACAAGTTCACACCTTAATGCGACCACTAACCAACTAGCTTGACCCAACTAGCCTAACAATCTAGTCTAACTAACTAACCTAACTAACTAGCCTCTTAACTAGACTAACTACGAACACAGCTTAAACTCGTCATAACTTACTTGGCCGAACCCGGCTTAGGCCAAACAGTAGCAGAGCTTAGGCCCCAACAATAGCAGAGCTTAGCCAAACAGTAGCAGAGCTTAGGCCCCAACAATAGCAGAGCTTAGCCAAACAGTAGCAGAGTTCGGCCCAACAGTAGTAGTGCTTCGGCCCAACAGTAGTAGTGCTTCGGCCCCACAGTAGCAGTGCTTCGGCCCCACAGTAGCAGAGTTTGGCCCAACAGTAGCGAGCTTAGCCAAACAGTAGCAGAGTTCGGCCCAACAGTAGCAGTGCTTCGGCCCCACAGTAGCAAAGTTCGGGCCAACAGTAGCGAGCTTAGGCCAAACAGTAGCAGAGTTCGGCCCAATAATAGCAGTGCTTCGGCCCCAACAGTAGCAGAGTTCGGCCCAACAGTAGCAGTGCTTCGGCCCCACAGTAGCAGTGCTTCGGCCCCACAGTAGCAGAGTTCGGCCCAACAGTAGCGAGCTTAGGCCAAACAGTAGCGAGCTTAGGCAAATAGTAGCAGAGTTCGGCCCAACAGTAGCAGTGCTTCGGCCCCACAGTAGCAGTGCTTCGGCCCCACAGTAGCAGAGTTCGGCCCACAGTAGCAGTGCTTCGGCCTAACCCGGCTTAAAATCCACAAAATCAAGTACTAATAATCCCACATAAATCTAAATGCTATAAATCTAGATACCATGAGTCTAAACACTATAAATCTAAATATTATAACACTAAATGCTAGAAATTGAACACTATGAGCTAAGCTCTTGTTTCTAAGTGCCTTAAATCCGAGACCACATCCAACAATGTGAAGCTAACTTTGAGACTACTTGACCTTGGTTCTTCACATTGAAACCTTGCACACACACGTGCTCCTCTCTTGCTTCCCATGCACCAACACTTATATCACATGGGGTGCCAAGGAGCACGAAGGAAAGAGAGAGAGGGAGAGGGGAGAGTGAGGATTATATAGTGAGGTGAAAGGGAGTAGGTGAGCACCCCAAGGCTCAAGATAACCCTTTTGATATTTTCCTACTTTGTAGGCTCTCATCCTATCCTTTAAGCCTTCAACTCTTAAACCAACAACATAGATCCTAATTCAAACATTTAACTCAAGGAGCCATCCTTGGTTCACCACACACAATGCTCACCTAACTAAGGAACTTTTTTCACACCGCTAAACTTCTAATCAACCTAAAGTCTAAACATAACTTCGCTCAAGCCTCACTCTTTTTATATTTTTGTGAATAATCATAAAACATCAAAACATAACTTCTACTAGTTTCAAAGGGTTAAGAACACATGTGGGCACCATTTTGGGCTCACAGCTGCTTACTCACAAATCCCATATTGCGTGCACTTCACCTTCAAGGTCCAAAATCCAATATATATGTTCACTTCCATTGAGTAAATAAGCAATTGACTGGGGTTTCATTATCAAAGTGAACCCACCAATAAAACATGCAATTAACTTGGAAGTCAAAAATATTACAAAATCCTCATTAGCACTAAGGTTATAATTTTGTGACTGGCCATTGGAAGGGTCTTTGTCATTCTTAAAATGGAACTAAATTTTATTTTTTATTTTTAGTATGTTAAATTTTTATCATTTTAGTATTTTATAATCTTTTAGTTAATACCTTCTACTTTCACAAAGTTTTCATATGCATGTAAACTAATTAAGTGTGATTGAATGTAATTAATTCTAATTAATTATGATTAATTTTAATTAAGCCTGATTATCAGAAAGTATGCTTGCCAAATTAATCAAGCCTAATTAAATGTAAAATGTGTTTACTGGAATTAATCATGATTTATTGGAATTAACTTTAGTAAATATAATTTATAATTAATTTGGTAAGCATACTTTTTGATAATTGGGCTTGATTAAGATTAATAAGATTTAATTAGACTTAGTTACATTCAATCACACTGAATTAGTTTATATGCATATGAAAACTTTGTGAAAGTAGAAGGTATTAACTAAAATATTATAAAATACTAAAATGCTAAAATATTTAACATACTAAAAATAACAAGTAAAATTTAGTTCCATTTTAAAAATGACAAAGACCCTTCCAATGGCAAGTCAAAAAAATTATAACCTCAGTGCTAATGAGGATTTTGTAATATTTTTGACTTCCAAGTTAATTACATGTTTTTATTGACGGTTTCACTTTGATAATGAAACCCCAATCAATTGCTTATTTACTCAATGGAAGTGAACATATATATTGGATTTTGGATCTTGAAGGTGAAGTGCACTCAATATGGGATTTGTGAGTAAGTGGCCTTCAAGAATGCAAGGGCAATGGTTTTTTCGAAGTTGGGTGGGCGGGCAACAATTTTCGGTCAGGTCCAAAAAATCTGGATTTTCTGGACGGGTGGCTGCCCCAACCCAGATCTGACACCCTAAAAAGTTCGTGGGGGGGGAGTATTTAACGTCCTGCCTTTTAATTAAGAAACAAGGATATTGACCAACTCGACTCAAATTTCTCCCTCCTCACTATATTGACCTCTAATGCTATTTCTCACTACACTATTTTGTCTAATTAGTGTGGGTAACCATTTGGAGTTAATTCATATCTTCATTGTGTGTACTAACTATTTATGGTATTTGGGTAAAAAATGATATTCTCAATAAAATGTTATAACAACGCGTAACTCCAAATGGTAACCCACACTAATCAGATAAAATAGTGTATTGGTAGAACACAAGAAAAACATTACCATACAAGAAACAATAATTTTTGGTTTTAATGCCTCCGGAAGATGCTTAGTACACATACCCAACACATTCATATCACGGGTGTTACTATTTAGTGGTCTCATTGGGCAAGACTCCACGTCCAATTTTTCAAGGCCGATGTGCAACATGACGATCGTTAAGTATATCTCCACTTTAGAACGCTTAGTACAAGCGGGGGGGGGTGAACCAACCCATACAATGGTTCCTTGTTGGATGACTGCAACCCTGCCTCCAAGATACCAATGTCCAAAGCTTCTTGCAGACTGAAAGAAAAGGTGTTGTGTCACTCTTGTTACTCAAGGTCAACTTAGAACTACATATGTAACAACAAAACAACTTCGATTTGAAACAAGTAAATTGTTGTCTGACATCATTGTGAGGCGTGTTTTGAGAGAGGCTTGATTGGGTGCACAAGTGCAACAATGAAAATTGTTTATAAGTCGTAAATATGTTCTCGCACGCATGCGGTCTGCTGAAAGGTATGAGATTTGGACCGATGATAATTGGAAACGCGTGATTTTCATTGACGAAACAAAGATAAACATGTTTAACTCAAATGGCAGGTCATGGTGTTGGATTGGAGATGGAGAACGCGTTGGACCTCAACATGTCCATCAGACGGTGAAGCATGCTCATAGGTCGGTGATGATTTGGGGATGCATGACGGCTTTTGGACCATGAGCATGGTACATAATTGAAGGTAGGATGGATAGGCATCTGTACAAATTTATTTTAGAAAATTTCTTGTGGTCCACTATACAAAATTACAATATGGATCCAAGTAAGTTGGTCTTTCAACATGATAATGATCCCAAGCACACGAGCAATATCGTGCAAGAATGGCTGGCATTACAACCATTTTAACTCCTTCAATGGCCTGCACAATCTTCGGATTTGAATCCCATTGAGCACTTTTGGGCACTTCTCAAATGACGCTTGAACGAATTGACACCTCCAAATGACAAATGACACCTCCAAGAGGTATCCAAGAATTGTGGGAGCGTGTGTATTCAGTGTATCTCAATTTTAGTGAACATGATTGCATGGTGCTTTATAGGCCAGGGCGAACCGACCTATACATTGGTACCTTACCGGATGTCTAGTGATGTCACATTTGAATGAATCAGCCCTCAACCTCATAGGGGGTCTTTTTGTATTGGAGCCACTTCATCCACGATATGTAGGATGGTTGATTTTAAGTGAGTGCCACGAATCCCTAGCCGTTCGCCCTCCCCGGTAAGGTACGAATATAGGGGTTGGTTCGCCCCAGCCGTGCTTTATAAGAGCATGCCACAAAGAATTGGCCTTGTGTTGAAGAGCAAGGGTTAATGGACCAATTACCAAAGATTTTGTAGGTAACTTGAACAAAATTAAGTATCTCTATTTAATTGGGCTATTAAAAACTGCTTTCTATCTTCTCCTACTAGGATGGGTGGGCCAAGGTAGCCCTGCATAGGCCGATCCGGGATTTTAAGATAGCAGGTCCCATGCGCATACCATGCTTTAGATCCTAAAATTCTTTTAAATTTTT
Source organism: Polytrichum formosum (assembly GCA_964035585.1). Taxonomy (NCBI): domain Eukaryota; kingdom Viridiplantae; phylum Streptophyta; class Polytrichopsida; order Polytrichales; family Polytrichaceae; genus Polytrichum; species Polytrichum formosum. Next base: position 71,054,370 of record OZ037935.1, on the reverse strand, counting down.
AGGGTGGAAAGAGGAGGCCCCAAAAATTTCACCCAACTTTCAGAATAGGCTCTTATATACGACGAGATAACGAGCTCTTACTAGAAAGTTTTCTCAAAGAAGGATCAAAACCCCACAGTTGCGTCCCTCTTTGAGGGACCTTACCGGATATCTCTATTGCATGCAACAATCCCCACTTGCCAAGTTTATTGAAGGGCACAACAAGAGCCAATAAATGGCCCCTGTATTTGTGGGTCTTGAGCCCTAAAATAGTTGAGGAACTATTGCAGATCGGTCCCATTGTAGACAGTGCAAAAGAATGAGCCAGATGCCACTAATACTGACAAACTTAGGAGACATAAATAGAGCATGCTCATGGTACTTGTACTTTCTTTTTTTGGGGGTTTTTGGGCCCTCACATTATCTGGGCACCGAATCCAAATCCGCCTGTCACCCTGTCGCGCCCTGTCGCGGCTCCCGGCTGGAAGCGCGGGGCCTGCGTTTCTTTCCACTGCGAGAGGTGTCGCGTTTCTTTCCAGAGTTTTTTCCTGCGGCGCCCATTTTTTTCCGCCTTCAGACCGTCGCGGGGCTGCCCGCCTGCTGCTCGCGTTTACGGTTACACGGTCGTGGTTTACGTCGTGGTTACAGCCGGAGGGGTTACATGGTTGTGGTTACAGGCTCGGGGTTTAAGGCTCGGGGTTTAAGGCTCGGGGTTACAGGCTCGGGGCTACAGGCTCAGGGTTACAGGCTCAGGGTTACAGGCTCGGGGTTACAGGCTCAGGGTTAGAGGCTCGGGGCTACAGGCTCGGGGTTTCGGGCTCGGGCCTACATGCTCCGGGTTTCAGCTCAGCTCACACTATGTCGTTACACGGGCTGTTTACACCCCGTAGTTACATGCTGGTTTCACGTTTCCCTACTTCTCGTTACACAATCGTTGTTAGTTACCGTTCATGGTGGTTTCACACACATTGCTGGTTACCCTCATCCTCGTTGGTTGTCAATCCCTGCTGGTTTTAGGGTCCTCGTTGGCTACTCTCCTCCTGGTTCCTTCGCTCTCATTGTTCGTTACCAACCACCTGGTTACTCACTCAATGTTCGTTACCAGCCTCCTGGTTTAGCTTTCATTTTTAGTTACCAGCAACCTTGTTACACTCCTCCTGTTTGCAATGTCATTGTTGGTTTCCAACTTCCTGGTTTCAATATAATCATGTGCTTTGGGGGGAACGTCTCTGTCCTGGTTACCATTAAACGCGGGAAGTTTGAACAGCGAATTCTTGTTTAGGGTTTTCCGCACCTGTACGGATTGAAGCATTGCGTCCCTTCCATATCGTCGCGTTTCGTCGTATCCAGGAACGGCGCATCCGTTTCATTCTCCAAGCTTCGACGCCCGCAAAATCTCTTCGCAACCTTCACGATCCTCTCCCCATCCCACCGGTTGCAATCCCCTCCCTCCTCTCACTATTTTCTCTTGCATCATTCTCCTCAGTCACTTCCATTCTTTTCTTTGCACAAATCGCCCTCCTCCGCAATCATTCCCAATCCATCATTTGCAATTTCATACACAATGATTTCTACTCGCATTTAGCCCCCCTGCCATCATTGTCAATCGCCCATCTCATCTGATTAGTGACGCCCGCCGCATAATTCCCATACTCAAGAAGCTGTTTGCGTCAGTGGATTCCTCTGCGCCCGCACGGTGGTCGTCGTCGCGAGGAGCGCGGACTGTAGCTGCGCTTCACAACTTGCCGCATATATATATCTGTGGCTGCACTCCTCCATTACACAGGTGAGTATTTATTTTCTCTGTCTTTTCTGTGCCCGCCATTACTGTAATTCATTTCAAGAAATGCTTCCTCCATTAATTACTACGGCATTTCTCTTCCCCTCCCCGTCTTCGGCTTTCCATAATCGCAATTTTCATGGCGTTTCCCGTATAGGCACGATTTTCCACCACGGCATTTCTCTTCCCCCCCTTCCCGTCTTCTTGTTCTCATAATCGCAAGTTTCATGCCGATTCCCCTGTCCGCATGTTGTACCACTACGCCATTTCTCCTTCCCCCCCCTTCCCGTCTTGTTCTGTTCATAATCGCAATTTTCCTGGCGATTCACGTGTAGGCACGATGTGCCAGTCATCCGTTTTCTCTTCGCCGTTTTGGCATTTCCATTAGCCCTTCCTTGTCCGTTCAAATCCGTTTCCCTCTCACTTATTTTAGCCTCCGTTTTCCGGGCCATGAGGTCCCAATACTCTCATAGAAAACACCACCACACTCCTAATATCATGTTTGGCGGAGCAGGTGCCCGAAGGCGCAACTTTGCTGCAATTTCAGCACAGCATCAGCCGCATTCCTCCTCTGTAAACTACGCTAGGGTTGTCATTGGTTCGTTCGCTGAACCCGCCCCACTCGCCTCTCGTCCTCCGCCCCCTCTCCCTCAATACTTGCCGTCCACAATTCCAATGGCCATCCAGGGAACGGATGATGCTCGCGCGACCCCGGCCTCCCTCGCCGCTGATGGGCTTCTGAGATACTGTGTCAACATGGGCAACCAGAGGTGGGTTGAGCAATGGGTAACGCCCCTCGTTTACACGCAGCTTCTCGAAGAGGCTGTCCACATACGCGTCCCTAGTGCCATAGACCCAACGAAGGAGCGACGGGATGCTATGTGCATCTACTGCGGGAAGGAGTGCCCGAGCAAACTCCGACTTGTTGAGCACCGCCTCAAGGGTTGTCCGGAAGGGCCCTTGATTCCTGGTTACAGCGTGAAGGGGCAGGGACTCCCCCTTTATCCAAACTTGAAAACCACCCACCTGTCTGTAACCATTGCGAAGCAGGTGGAGGAAGGCCATTCCCTGTCGTTGCGAGACCAGAAGGGCGTCGACGATGAACAGGACCTCTCGAAGTACCCTAAGCCCACTGACCATGTAACCACGCGAGTTTTCAGGCTGAATAGCCTGCACGAGTTGCCGCCAGGGACTTGGAACAAAGACCGTCGCCGGTCTCAAGACAAGAAGAAGAAGGCTGTTCCCCAGGGCGACGGTGGTCACATTGCCCGCGCACAGGAGGCCCAAGAAGAGGGCAGTTCGCAGGCCAAACCAAAGGGGAAACAGAAGAGGAAGGGCGCTGTGAAGCCCGCTACCCAGCCCGACAGAGTGCGCCCCGTGGAAGACGTGGCTATGCGCCCTGTGGAGGAGCTATCTTCCGACAGTGACATCAGCCTTCGCGCGTTGACCAAGAAACGGAGGACGTCCACAGCCACCGTAACCAGGCCATCCGATGTGCAGACGCCCAATGCTCCCCGTCAACCACATGCTGAAGTGGTTACAGACACTCCGTCTGGCAGTGCAATTGTCCCAGCTGGATCCGTAACCAGCACTCAACCCTTGCCGCCTCCATCGGAATCACAGGTGGCCCTTCTTCCACTGGTTACGATGGACATTGCCCCCCGCTCCACGGCAGCCGTCGACACGGACACGGGAGGATCCCATGTCACCACAACGGCTCTCGACTCCCTGGACGGCGCTCGTTTCACCACTGTCCCTCGCCACACTTCGCCGCCCTCCCCACCTTTCACGGGTTTGACGGTTAGGATAAATCCACCCCAGTCTCCTACAGTCGAAGAAGCCCTTGCCGTTGTTGACATTGTCATCGAATCTCCGGAGGGTTCCGAGAGTCCTGCCTACAACCCTCCAGCAAAGGCAAAAACCATCGCATCCAGCAGTAACGCAGGAAAAAGGGGGGTTCCAAGCAAGGAGTTGCAGCTGAGGCAGATTGAAGAAGAGCGTCTAACAGCACGTTCCCGCTTCACTGCAGAGGCTGAATCGATGGTTACACAACAGTTTGCCATGCCAAGTTACCCTCCTCCCGTCCCCCAGCCCGGCCTTGTGCAGCTGTTGCGATTCATGTTTCCAGATTACGACTGGGAGTCCGACAGCCTTGCTGGTTTCAACAGACAACTGGCTGGTTTCAGAGACCTTCAACCCTACGATGGAAAGTACGATGTTTGGTTCGACAGGAAATTCTGTCAAACTTACGGGGCTTGGACTTTCTACGCCCAGGTGAAAGTCCACAACCATCTACCTATTTATGTGCACCTGTTTGTAATTATTGCAATAATGTATATCATATGGCATGAATGTAACCAGTGATGTATACCATATGTCATGAACTTCAATGTCTGTGTGATTGGTGAACACTCTTGTAACCAGCATATGTCCCTCCTGCAGATGCGAGCAGCCCAGGTTAGGTGCTTGACGCCACACCGTCTGCTAATACCAATGCCTCCGCTTCGTTTCCGTCTTATGCGTTTCCAGTAACCAGGTTTTCCCTACCGTGGGCGTTACATTTTCCGCCCCATTTCACCATTCTATATTTCTCATTCAATTGTTTATTGAATTCCAACTGTGCAGGCTGCAGCCGGCACTTCATACACGCGGGACCCCACCGCACACCAATCAGTTGTCCGGATGAGAAACCAGGTTACAGGAGACGAGGAATTCATGGACCTGGTTACGTATGTCGATTACCGCCAGAAGTGCAAGGCAGTGGACGTCATGAAGAAGTATATGGAGGACAAAAGGCAGCAGCAGATCGATGACCTCGTTACTGCCAAGCTCGACGCCTTTGAGGCATCCGTGCAACCGCGAGTGGAGGGTGTTACGTGGGGGTGGCATCCGCTGTTCCACCTTTTCACCACATGCGGTGGTCTCCGAGCGTCTCTTCCGCCGTTCCCATGGAAACACACCCGTCACGAAGGCAATAGCGTTGTGACCGCTCTGCAGGGCATGGAGCCGTTTCCACGAATGTTCCCGGTTCCATGGGCGGCCCCCATTTTGAAGACATACATGCGCCTTCGTGGTCTCCGCAATCCTCTTCTCCATCCCATCGTCGGCGCTACACGGCGTATGGTCCTCGAGTGGACCTCAGTGGGTATGTCCTCCTCTCCATGGCAGGTTACAAAAGAAGTCATGGAGTCAGAGGGTTACATCATGTTCGCTGCTGCGCGGGAAGGCATGTCGGCAGCCGAGTGGTCGGATGGGGTCCAAGAAGCGTTCCGGATGCTGCCGTCACCTACCGAGGAGTGGTGGGTGGAGTACCTATCCTGGATACAGAGGACACAGTGCAGGGCAATGCAGCGGTGGGTTACAACCGAACCGGATTCCTTTGTGCGGTCATGGTGTCAAAGGCTTGACGTCCCAGACTCCCACCCCACTCAATCTGCAATTCGATCGTGGTTGCAGTCCCAGGAGGATTTGGATATTGGGTGGTTCATTCGTTCCACAGGTTCGCAACTTCTTAACACCGTTGCTGTTTAGCAATTTGTAACTTATTATGTGTTCGCGACGGAGTTGTAACCAGTGGAAAGTTAGTGTACCCACCTGAAGTGTTGTCAGTGGTTGTTGTTCGCAGGACTGTCCTACGCGGAGGACACTGAAGAACACAGGCGTCGTCGAGCGCTCCGTGACCACCTGCTGGAGCAACACACCCAACTATTGGCGGATGGAACTGCGGGTCCCTCGGATGTCCTTGTAACCTCGACTATGTCGCCGAAAATCCTGCCCGCCATCGGGAGCGATTGCAATCCTGCTGATGACAACGTGGTTACAGACCCCGCTATGCTCGAGGAGGCGACTCCACATCAGCCCGTGGTTACACCCCCTGCTCTCCCTACCTCATCCGTAACCACGTTTACCGCTGTCGCGGTCACCACAGGCACTAACACAGAGTCATCGCCTGTGTCACTGCAAGACCCACCCCCACCATCCATCACAGAGGTACGTCCCGTTCCCGGCCCCCCAATAGAGCAGGAAATGTTTGGTACCACCTCCAATCCCATAGCCGTTCCAACTATGGCCCGTTGGTTTTGGGATCCCCCCCAGGCTGAGAAGTCCTTCCAGGCTCGTAACCGGGTGGATGCCAAACAATTGGCACCCCTCCCAGAGGTCGTTGTTGCTCCCATATCCCCCCAGTCTTTACCGATTTCCTATACTGCCATACAGACTCAGGATAAGTCGGTTGTTGCGTTACAGGTTACGCACCACAGAGAGTCACAGACCACAGGTTCCCTTACTCCGCACCCAGAGAGTGAAATAAAGGGGAAGACTGTAGTGCTGGAAGACACGCATGACGTGAGAGGAAAGGGCACAACGGTAGCCAAACCCGAGAAATCCCGAAAGCCTTTGTCGTCGGGTCAGGCTCGCCCGGTGCAGGCTGCACGTAACCCAGACGTGCAGAAGAATAAAATCGACAAGGCGCTACAGATGTTGTACAAGAGATTGCGGTACAACATCTTTCGAACTAAGCGCCTCCTTCTATGCATACGTCTAGTTCCACAACATTCATTGCAACTATATCTGTGAGTAGCTGCATATATTGTTTTACACATAATACGAAAAACATGACTTCAGTGGATGTGGTGGCTGACACGTTCGTGGTTTGCTGACTTGCAGGATTGAGGCGCTCTTCCAGAAACTCAGGTATATATTCTTAATCATGGGTCCCTCATGTTAATATCATTTGTAACCACATATGCACTATTGTAACTAGCTATTTCCCAATTACCATCGTAACCAGGAATCATGTGCACTAACACCACTCAACGTATGTTGCAGGACTGGGAGCGGACACTCCGAACTGTGCGACTGGATTGTATTCTTTAAGGGGTTGCCAGGAATGACAGTGGGCATACTCTTCACCGACATACCACCCATCATAGAAGTCAACAACGAGCTAACGGACAACTGGCTCGACTTCATGATTGTGAAGACCTGGCTGAAGCACGGAGACAACAGAGCTGGTTACGGGCTGGTTACAGCAAAGGTGTCGGGCGACTTGAACGCGTACATGGCTGGAGGGAAGGCGAGGAACGAGGCATTAGGCGATTTCTTGAAAGGTGTTTTCAAGAACTTCCCAGCCGATTGCAAGGCTGTCATCGTTCCTTATTGGGATAGGGGGCACTGGTCACTATACATGTTCGAGGAAACATGCACAGTGCACTGCGATTCTGTGGAGGGGTACCACACGAAGGATGACAAAGAAGAGACATTCCGGCGTCTGGTAAGGGCGATGTGGGCAGAGCATCGGGGGATGTCGACGTCGGACTTCAACTACCATTCATTCGTGGGGGCGGCCGTGCATAGACCAAAGGTGAAACAGTCGTACGATGGGTGGGCCTGTGGTTACGATGTCATCGCCAACCTTGACAGTTACCTGAGTATGCGTGGGGTGGCCGCTACGCCAATTGACTACAACACGGTAAGCACTCCGAACTACATTTGTGGTCATAACTTGTAACCAAGCTAGTAACCATTATCGTTACAATGCTCTAATCAATCATCCTTACCATGCATGTAACCACGATCGTTACCGATGTCGTAACCATGATCATCAGCTGCACAGTTGACCCCCATTCTAACCTCACACGACATGTAATGCAGTTCAAGTGGCCGACGTATTCGATTCCAGCCATGCAGAAGGTATTGATCACCGACTTTGCTGCGGAGCTGGCCGTGACAACAAGAGCTGCTGGTTACCACCCACCATTTATACCGCGAAAACAGGGATTGGAGGAGTCGATGGGCATGAAGGACGTGTCCGTGGAGGATGTCGACGCACAGAGGGCGATTATGCAACAAATTGAACAGGATCGCAAGAAGGCTGTATCGTCGACTATCGCTCCAAATGTGGAGAACGTTCCGGCCCGCACCTCACGCACAGAGGCCATGGAAGCAGTGAGGTCCACCGGAGCCCCTGTCGAAGGGGGGTCGTACAGGAGGGCAGCCGTTCCCGGAGGCACTTCACGAAGGGCGGGGCGTGATGAAACCGACCCGCGAAGACAATCTGTTCCCTCCGCCCCTTCAACACAGCCGCGTACGCGAAGCCCAATTGACATCTATCTTGGACTGGACGGGAACGAGGATGATGAGGGAAGGAAACTACCGCCGCAAAGACCAACAAAGGAGGCGGTCAGGCGCGGATCCACGCAGCAGCAGGGGCGACCTGCGCGTGGTCGTTGAAGACAAGAAGGCGTTGAGATGTTTGCTCCGACATGTACATTGTTGGTTACAGTAGGTGTAGGAACGATACAATTTTGTAAAGGTTACGTTGACAAACCCTTTTTGGGGATGTACACTCCCTTCAGGGAACCTCTTTACATGACAGGCACCACACTGGTTACGGGTTTTGTAACCATTTCCATAATTGTTGTGTTTTGGGTGTGCATTGTGAATGAAATGGGACAATGAGTGGCCGCACATATAAACTTTGTTCGAGAGGTTTGTCAAGTTCGTATGTTCACGTAGCCAGGTTACACGTCCTGTATTGCTAAGAGGACATCCGATCTCTGTGGTTACAATATACTGACTTTCCGCACATATAACCAGGATGGGTACAAAGTGAAGTACCTGCTCATCCACCCTCTTTAGAAGAGGTCCCCTCTGATTTGAAGAACCGCACTCAGGGACAATGTCTCCACAATAAAATGCAGTACACACGTGGTTACATAGTGTGGTTACAATGTGGTTGCACGGTGTGGTTACAGTGTGGTTGCATAGTAAGGTTTCCATTTGATAATATGAAGGTGGCTGTATACAGTGGTTACACGATGTGGTTAAGTCGGATGCCTTCAGTACGCTCCGTATGGGATTACTCACACATTGGGCATAAACATTTATATAGCAGGTCGTGCCTACCCTGTGCAAACTATCGCCTATCTAGGAAATCTCTTCTGCGTTTGAGGCTCATGCCCATGTTGTCTTGAATCTCGAGGAAGTCCACAGTTTCTTGGCTTGGATGCAATAGACCAGCTTCCAAGTCACTCTTCAGATTCTTCATGGTGCCTTGCACAGACAGAAATGCGGCCAGCACATGGCGGAGGAGGACTTTGTTTCCACGGGAGTCGTCTAGGATGGAAAGAGAGAGACGGTGTATGTGGTCCTCAATCTCTGCGCTGCACGGAATGTGGGTATATTTTGCGGGTTGTGTTTGGCTGATGTGGACGGGGCTGGTTACGCCTTCACAGAGGTTGTAACCACCGTCCACCGCCTCCAACATGTTCCGGAGACCGCCACCACCCGTACCTTTCAGAGACCCACAATACCTTGTTATGGTTCCTTCTGCAATGTCGGGGTGCAATAATTTTAGCACTTTCACCTGGTGCTTGCAAATGTTACCTTTCATACCAAGTGGACAATCGCAAGAAGCCAACTCCTCGCCGGGATTGTACACCCAGTACCGTTTTTGGACCTTGGACTTGGACGTAACCACAGCAGGGCCCCCTGGACAGGAAGGCAACATGACACAGGAATCAGGAATGAGCCTGGCCTTCAGGAGGGCGCCAATGACAAATTGCTCCTCCTTTTTATTGGTTACAAAACCAAACCGTTTGCGCAATGACATGTACCAATAGTGATTAAGTACGTCCCCGACGAGTTGGTGGATGGTCCAGTCCACTCGTCGTCCATGATAACGCCCCTTCGATTGCTTCAATGTGGCTTTGAGGTTTCCATGGTAGCTTTCAATAGCGGCGTTGGTGTCTTGGCCCGCGTAACACAGATTCCGGTGGCCAACAACCCACGAACGCGTGTTACCGCCCCACTGCTTTTCGAAATACGACCAGAAATCAGAAGCCTCTGGGATTCTTTCGGCAAGCTCCCGGAGTCTACGCTGAGCCCAAGAATCCATATGAAGGTCATCAGGGCAATCTCTGTCGTACATGATCTTCCCAAGCCCTTGCAGAACACATCCGCGGGTTACGGCATCTTTTATCTTTATGCAGGCCTGTTTCAACCAGGCTCTCCTGACATGCCACAAACACAAAAATATCTTCGTCTCGGGCCACACCGCACTGCAGGAGGAAACAAGTGTGGTCAGCCCGTTCATGTGTGCCATATGGAAACAAATCACTATTAAGCGTTGCGGAAACAGTCCTGGGTACTCAGAAACATCAATGTTTATGCAATAATTGTTACGTACCCGATACTGTTGATTTCCGCTTTAGCGTCATCAACAATGAAGGCATTGGGACGCCAGTCATGCTGGAATCCCCGGAGATGATCGTTTAGAGCACGCATCCACAGCTGAAGGTTGTCCTGTTTGCAGCTAGAGGTGATAATGTACGCAACAGGAATACCATTGTACCACTCGTCGAAGACCATGAGCGTGTAAAGAGGGAACTGCAATGACAAATGAGGAACATGAAGACACACACATGACCAATCCATGTAACCAGTATTGTAACATGTTGTAGGGGGCTGTGGTTACAAGGTGTAGAAGACACGGACATGCTGAAACGGCATGCACCAGATGCGTACCATGTGGTTACAAGAATCGCACACCTAGTGTATCGTGGTTACGAATTAGGATGCAGTATACCTTTTTGGCGTTAGTCCCAAAAGTGGCGTCTATGGAAACAGCGCTTTCGTGACCATGTACCAGCATGGACTGGCGTTGCCACTCAGTTTGTATGCCAATGGTGAATGGGATGTTTGTTCCTCGCAACTCCTCCTGCACCAGCAAACCTCCATCCTGGTAGTAGAAGACGTCATGCATGTTTTCTTGAACCCACATTCTGACGCTGGTGGCGTCATTCGTATGCTTCATGTACGTTTCGCGGGCGTGGTTACGAGCGACATTGCGAATGTCTTGTTCGTTGAGGAACATGTCCCTGGTGATGCGGCCTCTCTTGCTCATAATACCGAGAACACGTTCCTTGTGTTTATTCATGACTTGCGTAACGGACAAGCCCTCACGAATGGTCTTCTCTATCCATTGGATTGTTTCCGAAGACAAATGGGCACCAACGGCGGTAGTGACACCTAACTGCCCGGCGCCATGGACAACAACACCATTCTTGTTCACATGGTGTTTCTGTGTGTATACTACCTGACAAATGTGGGGCAGTAACCACAACCGCTTCAGCACGAAACAACATTGGCAGCCCTTCTTCTGGTTCAATCCCTTCATTTTCTTGGAGACCCTCGGCCCTTTGTGGCCCTTTCCATTGGGAATGCGCTTGCCCTTGTGGTCGAGTTTTTGTTTATGTGCAACCAGTCCATCATGGACGACAACGCAATTGTTGGCGTGGTTACCCGGTCCGTATTCACAATGATATCTGTACGTGGAGACCACACATGTGACACTGTGAAGGTCGACATTTTCACTCAGACGGTTACAGCGCTGGCATGGTTGGAACGGTACTCATGGTTATAAGGCACCAGTATAAGTTCACCAGATATCAGTGTTATGAGGTGTTATTGTAACCATCCTAGTTACAAGAACACGGACATGTTGCACTTGGAAAGGGTAAGAGAGGGAGTCGCCATGAATACCTGAACTTCTCGACGAATGAACACGCTTGCGGTCGCGTTAAGGATGTGTGCTTCAGGATACCTTTCCTCACAAAGCGGCACTCAACGTCCGGCCGACATTCCTCGCCCTTGCGGAAGTCATCAATGCGGTCCCATGGAATGAAAGCTATGTCGCCAGTGTCGTCGCCATCCGGGTCGCGACTCTGAAAGCGGTGGCTGCGGCTCCACTGGATGGATGTGTGGTCAAATGGGCCTGGGGGCGGAATCTGCAGGGCATTCTGGATATCGGCAAGACTTGCCGCCAATGAGGGCCTGTAGTCGTGGACATGTGGGAGCATATTCAATCGTTCCGGGGTGGTCATGTCCACCACGGAGTCCATGAACGGAGAGGGAAATGTGGAAGATCATAAAATGTGAAATGACAAATAAAAACTTGCGTCGTGGACAACAGAGGGGTAGACAGAATTGAGGTGAGAGATTGTGAGCCCCAAACGTGCACTGGTTCAACAGAGGACAACCAAAGTTGAGATCTATGCAAAGGCACGCTGTCCCGACAGTATGCAGGTTTGCGGCGATGGCTCCGATTCAATGGTTACCTTCGCAAATCGAAGAGAGCGGCAGACATGGAGGATGTGAAAGATATGTAACCCTAAACAGGACACGAGTTTCAGGAATACACAGACCTACCGGGGGTGGAGGGACCTCATGTGAAGCAGTGCATTGACAATTCGGACGGACACCGTAGTGCTTGCAGGTTACAGCCCCAACAATGCAAGTTTTTCTGAAGGAACGCAGGGGATTCACGATGCGGGAGGTGTAGGTTACAGATGCAATAAGCAAGGGAACCATAAGGGAGGCAGGGGAAATCGGACTCGGGGATGCGGCAATTCCCGTCTAAACTTGCGAATTTCAATTATCATGGATTAAGTTTTACGAACAGTGGACCACATGGCGGGATCACCGGCTAAACCCTAAGCCAGGAATGGAATTTAGGGTTGTGTTACCAAGTTTAGACGCTGGCTTGGCGCTGCTGCATTCATGGGTAATGTTCGAAAATGGGTAACCCCACCTTTTGCATGCAGACGCCCATCTCGAATTGAGGGATTCGTCTTTGTTGCGCGACAGATGCTTCGGTTACGTCGTAACCATCATAGCTTGAAGAGTATAGGGGTAGGCCCTAAACGAAGTGTAACCACGGAGTGTAACCATAAGGGTGTAACAAGGAGGCTGGTAACGAACAATGAGGGAGTAACCAGGTGGTTGGAAACCAACAATGAGAGCTTTGGAACCAGGAGGAGAGTAACGCAGGAGGAGTGTGTAACCAGCAGGGAATGAAAACCAACGAGGATGAGTGTAACCAGCAATGTGTGGGAAAGCACCCTGAACGGTAACTAAGAGTGAGCCTGTAACCAGGAGGACACCCTACCCTTAAAACCAGCATGGAATTACGGGGTGTAAGCAGCCCGTGTAACGACATACTGTGGGGGGAGCTGAAACCCGGAGCCTGTAACCATAAGGACACCCTAAACTTAAAACCAGCATGTAACTACGGGGTGTAAGCAGCCCGTGTAACGATATAGTGTGAGCTGGCATGTAGCCCCGAGCCTGTAACCCCGAGCCTTAAACCCCGAGCCTTAAACCCCGAGCCTGTAACCACAACCATGTAACCCCTCCGGCTGTAACCACGACGTAAACCACGACCGTGTAACCGTAAACGCGAGCAGCAGGCGGGCAGCCCCGCGACGGTCTGAAGGCGGAAAAAAATGGGCGCCGCAGGAAAAAACTCTGGAAAGAAACGCGACACCTCTCGCAGTGGAAAGAAACGCAGGCCCCGCGCTTCCAGCCGGGAGCCGCGACAGGGCGCGACAGGGTGACAGGCGGATCTGGATTCGGTGCCCAGATAATGTGAGGGGTTTTTGGGGCACAAATTTGAAAAAAAAATTGATTGCAAGGGAAAAGTACCTCAACCTCAGAAAACCAATGCAAATCGAGGGGACTCGAGAAGTAATGCACATCATGATTTGGGCGAACCAACCCATACACTCGTTTCTTGTTGGATGCCTAAACCCTTGCCTCCAAGGAACCAGTGTATGGGTTGTTTCGTCCAGCCCTCCCCATCATGGGCCTAACCTTCCAAGTAACTGCTAACACTACAAGGAATGGGGGTCCTTTCCCACATGAAAAGGACACATAAATGACAGTGTTTGCAAAACACTGTCATATATGTGTCCTTTTCATGTGGGAAAGGACCCCCATTCCTTGTAGTGTAAATGGCTATGAGTAACAATAAGACCTTTGACACACCAAATCGAGTCAAATTCTTTGAGAACATCTCGATAAGCAACGTATGGAGATTTTTCCAAATCATTAAGGGTCCGTTGCCACTCAAGTCTATCATAGTCAAGCAAAGAATTTCCACACAAATTGGTGTGTTTTCTCCACTAGCCATTGGATAGAATTGAAAATCCAATCATTCTATTGACACCATATAATCTACAGGAGACCATTCCTCAAGAAAAACCAAATATAATTGAAGGATTTCAGTGATTTGCTATGGGGGCGATCAAAAAGGCATTGCATTATCGAAAAAGATTTCCAAGGGCTAAGGTTATTTGATTTGGCAAATAGTTGCCAAATTATGTTAGCCGCATAGCACCACACTCATTGAGCCAACGTTCAACTGAAGAACTTGTGCTCCACCGACGTCACATATTGCAAGCCATGAGAGGACAACTCTTATCAACCTTTGTCAAGATTCGACCACACTATTTGTTCACCTCCACCGCCTTATGAATAACCGAGCAAAGGAAGACCATTTCTTTTGCGCCTTGTATTTGTGCCAAATGATGCTCCAACTCGAAAATGGTGGAAGGAGGAATTTCTTTCTGCCATTTGTCAGGAATCAATTTCTTAAGAACCTCTTGAACATTTTGGTTCCTTTCTTGCAATTGATTTTTCAATTTGTGCAGTATTTTTAAAAAAAAAACCTCTTGAACATTGATCCACTTCCTACCAAGCTTGGCTGGGTATGCCATGAAAGGAGCAACCTCATGCCACCACCAATGTGTCGGATCAAACAACAATTGATCCAATTTTCCAAAGAAGAGGTTAAATTGAGTTTGCGCGTTGCCTCATGACAATGTGTCCACCTTAACATGTGACATCCAACTTGAGAAAGTTATGGAGGGTTCTGCATTCCTTGCATTTGGTTTCACCTCAGTAAAAATAAAGCATTACAACCTCACATAAGATTTAGGGAAAGTACCCATGAATCCCACACTCAATTGCACCGGACCAAATCCAAATTCCTTAAAGTCACTAGCACTAGCTTACCCACTTGGGCAAGCCATGCTCTTGGTTCTCGTATGTTGTTAAGTACGTACTTACTTCCACTTGTGGGCACAATTGAAGTTTAACATCATCATGTGCATGGGATCAGAAAGCTGTAGCCATGACCTCCCCTCAAGTTCCTGTAGTTAAGTGTAGTTAAGTGTGAGGAAACTAAGGTACGGTAGATGGATCTTAAATGCTTAATTTTTTTTTGCCAACTACCTAGCCCACTTCTCGTAGGATATGAAACACACGATTAGCATGAGATGCTTACCGAATTCAAATCGTGGGTGTAGCCGATTTCCTTGTGATTTTTGGAGCTCATATGAATATATTGTCCATTATTAGAGTGGAGATTCTCGTGCTCATTAAATGGTCACATAGGTCTCCCTGCCCCCCCTCCAGACGTGTTGATTATTGAGTTTATAATGGTTGACATACTTTGAGCATGTAGTCTAGTCTTTTTAAGACACGTGGCATTTTGGTGTGTCCATTCTTACATCCACATCTGACCAAATATCACTCAAATAGAGTTGTCCGATAAGAAAACAAGTGACCATGAAAGATGTGTCTACCTTAACATTTTTAAATATTTTATTTCTCCATAGATACTAATCAAGGTTGTTAGCGTTGACATAATAAGGTACGTGTGCTTATCGCATGAACTTCCAAGTTAAACTCCACAAATCAATATGGCCATTGGATCCGCATTTTGTATGCTCTTGAGATCATCAATTACATAGTTCTTTTTTCTTTTTCTTTTTCTTTTTTTTGGGGGGGGTAAGAGGACACATTTTGAAGTTCACTTGTGTTTAGAACGGCATTTATGTGTGCATCTTTGGGTTTCAAGTGTTATGTATAAGAATGGTCTGCCACATTTTAACAAACATATCTTGTGTTTGAACTTTGCTTATGAGGCTCCTCTTGGATGTGTAGAAGTGGTCTCAAAGTGGTTATGCTCATTCTTATAGAAGTGATGCCCATAATTAGAATGAAAGTGGATGCGTGTTCTAATGTTTTGCAACTTTGCATATAATGACCTTCTAACATGTACATGGTCACAATGTGAGCAACACATTTGTGCTTGAAGTCAATTAGAACCCAAAATATATTGTTTATGGTCAATACTCTAGGCATACTTATAGCGTGACTTACCCTTTGATGCACCATAGGTGGCCCACAATATACACCATCACACACTGAAATAATGTGAAATCTTATGCTTAAGGAAAATGTTTTGGCATGAACTTCTCCACATACCTTAAATTCAAACAATAATGTTTTAAAGGATTCCATGCAAGAAGGACAAGTTTGGGGAAATAATTATATTCAATTTGGTTGAATTTTATATGTGGGAATGGCCTAAGTATTCTGTTTAAAAATTCCACACCATCTAGGTAAGATGAGCATATATTGGATCTCACTTTGTTGGAAGTCTCTCAAATGCACACTATTTTCCATCCAATCGAAGCATTGTGTCTTGCAACATAGGCCTCCAATATTATTTATATGGGTTGGCATACGGGTGTGCACCCACAATGTTATTTCAAATGTTTTATTGTTGGTTTCCTCGTATACAGTGTGGCCCAAAATATTTACCATGAACAATGTAGCAAGCCACATAAGGCACATGTATTGTCACTCACCAGTGGAGCTAACTTAAGAGTTTGTGAGATTGTGAGTTTAAATGTCTTAATACTTGTTTTATCACCCTAGAATCTAAAGACCTCTTAGTAGTGTGAACCTTTTGGGCAAAAGAATTGCAAAATGCCTACATCATAATCAAGAACAATATTGTTTTTGTCAAGTTTTCCAAGAAAATAAATAAAGATGGATGAAATATAGATTGTGATGGAACTTTTGGTATTTATTGATGTGTCGTTGTCTTGCAAAGTCATTCTTGTTAACACATGGACACAAAGTAGCTTGGAAAGAGTTTGACGTGGATTTCATATCATCTGGTATAAAGAGAGAGTCCACAATTGGTTTGGACATGCTTGAAGCATCTAGGGGCTAAATGACTATCTATGTAATTTTAATGTACAAATTTTAAGTGCATGGCATCAAAAACTCTATTCTTACCGTAATACGGAATACAATTAGTGCATGCTTTGCAAATTCACATGCTCGTCAACAACATATGAAACTTACATGTGTTTTTATCATAGGTCATTTATACTGAAGTGTAGGATCCCTATGCTAAACCATAGATGTCTTTTGTTAAATCTAGCTTCCATCAATTCATCAATTTCAATTGCCTTTTCTTTTGAAAACAATTCTCTCCATTTTGGAGCATTAAGAGCTTATCAATGCTCTACTAAAGATATTCAAGATGCTTGCCTACTAATGACACTTGACATTTATTAAGATACTAGCTTCTTACTTACCAACTCCCATGTAATACTTTATACTTACTAGGCCTTGTGTGGAATAAAGGCAAACTACTCTAGAGCGCTCATCAATAATGAGTACACATTGATCATTAGAATGTCCACCATCTTAATATGATCCCCAAATATACCAATAAAATTTTGATATAGCATAGGACAACTATGCCTTAGTATAAGACACCTATGGTATACGCCCAAAGACTTCGATGTAGCATAGGGTAAAGCACATGTAAGTTTCATATGCTACCAACAAGCATGTGAAAGTTGCAAAACATGCACTTATTGTATTCCATGTTGTATATCCTTCATCCACGACGTTTGCAATTTAGATGCTCTATGGGATGTTGTGACCATATAGAATCCTTCATGTGCATCACATTAGCGGTACAATGCTTATATGTTTCCAAAAATGCCACATATGATCATGTGATTGGTTGGAACCTCTTTAATGGATGAGAAGGAAATTTAGTTCATGCACATGTGTCCATGATCATATGTAAATGTACGGTATGATGGGTTCAAATCAATAACTCCAAATACTCGAACATTGTGCATGACATGGTTCTTGAGGGTGGGTTTACAGTAGGGTCCAATACGAAGGAAGCTTCAATCGCGAGCAATCTTATTGGTCAAGAGTAAAATTTAGACCCAAGAGTTTCACAATAGGATCTGGGTCCAAGGTATGAAAAAAAAATGATGTGGCGATCCTTAGCAAATAACATACTTATATGGTAGATGTGCCTAATTCCAACACAACAATAATATGGACACGTACATTTGAGTGGTATGGGATTTGGTGTGGATCTAAGAATTTACATCAAACTGACACATGTTTAAAATGCACCCTTGAATGGGGACTTTATGAACAAGCGACTCGGATAGAGTTTGCCCATGACCACACAACACCAATTTCACATGGCCTCATGCCCTGATCACACCAACATTTCCGTCTAGTTCCAATTGTGAAATTGCTAAGGATTGTGTTGAAAAATAGATGTTGGCCCACCACTTTTCACACTATCACAACTGCAGATGATGATGAGTGGTGCTAGTAGTGGTTGGTGTGATCAGCCCATCGGTGACATGAATCTTGGACCTCAAGTTTCTTGGACCTAGACCCCAATGTAAACCCAACCTAAAAGTACTACAAGGAAGGGGGACAAATGATATATTGCCATACCTGGAAACACATAAACGGGCAAACATGCCCTTATTGCTTATCTTGCTAGAGAGAGAGAGAGAGAGAGGTTGCCATGTTGCATATAAGTCTTTTGCCAAATAGAGAATACATGAACATTTGGCATGTACATTTGGCATGTACATAGTTTTTTTGTAACTCGTGTACAAGCATACCTCTCATCCATCCAACCTATAAAAGTTGACCCCCGATAGGTTTGTTGCCGATTTATCTCAAATGATTTCAAGGAGATTGTTTCGGGTTTCTTAAGCTAGTTCTGGTGTCAAATCAACTTTAAAAAAAAACTTTGGGATGCATACTATCTTAGGGGTTCATGTTGGATGAATGAGAGGTACTACGCTTGTATATGATAGTTCTCTCTTTCCCCAACTGACCATGTAAACTCATTCATATGGAAGGTAAAAACCAATGTAGGATTGGTATATATGTGAATGTATGGTAACAATAACCAACATTAATGGTGTCAAAGAACTTACATGTGGGTACCAAAAATGTAGTATTGGTCAAATATTGACATCTAGTGGGTATGTCAAGGTCAGAGAATCTTTGTATGGCCAAGTTATTATATGGGTCTATTTCGTTCTAAACCATGTTGATACTAGGGTGAATTTGTCTAGGTATGATAGTTCTTGCATGGAATATAGACCCAAATGGTATAAAAAATAAACATACCATCAAACTCGCATACCCTACATGTATCAAAAGAATGTGATCTTGTTTAATATTTTATTTATTTTAATACCATTTGGGCATTTGTAATGAGGATGTCACATCTTTTTTGATACCAATAGGGCATGGGCATTATATGGTATTTTTTATTTCAATATGATTTGGTCTATATACCATGCAAGAACCTTCACGCATAGGTCAAATTTATGTAGTATCAATATGGTTGAAAATGATATTGACACAAATAATAAGTTTTATAAAAAAAAATTCTCTAACCCTAACATACCCACTAAATATCAACATATAAGTGGTAAATACAATTTTGATACCCACGGGTATGTTCTATGATACCATTATTGATGTTGATAATTGATACCCATGCATCCACCTATGTACAAGTCCTAGATTGGCGAAGATGCACATACTATATTAGGTTCCAAGTTTGACCTTTGGAGGATAACATTACTCAACATGTTATGCGTCCGTGTGGGACCATGAATTTGCAAAGCAATGTTGCCACATCTCAATTTATGCCAAGGGAGGCCAAATTCAATGTTGAATTTGTTTGTTCCTCCCGACAAAGCAATGCCACCTATGTAGAACTTTGTGCTTGAGATGCAATGAGAATGAGAACGCATGTATGAGGCAATCACATAACCATTTTTGTAGCCATGGTCTAACTATGATTAACACTTTAACCCTACTATCAACGTGTATCCATTCAAGGCTCGTACATTCAAGAGTTTATGAAAGAGCAACAATGAGGAGTATTCTCAATTCAAGATATACCTAGTGGAATGGCAAGATATAACATTATTCAAATCCATAACAATGTTATGTGGGACTAACAGTATTCCATGGAATGTTCCACCATCCAGGCCGAAAGTGGGGAATATTCCATAGAATATTGTCAGTCCCACATAACACTGTTATGGATTTGAATAATGTTATGAACCCCATTGAAGTGAATGAATGATACACATGGAGGGGGCATAGGTTCTATTATATTCTATGCATACACAATGGACAAGGTTACAAGGTCGGTGGGAAGTGGCTCAACATAGTAAGTGGACGATGGTTGCTCCAAACCATCTTTTCTATTAAAGTTGTTGGCATCGTTTTTGTTTTTGCCCCCCCCCCCCCAAAAAAAAAAAAATCCCCGTGTGGTTGGGCGGAAGAGGTTTGGAGAGAAGAAGTTTTGAAAGAGGGGTAGGATCTCCTTGCTCGTTGGAATAACTACACACTAAATATGATATTTAGTGTCACCAACTCTAATTGTCTTGCTTGATACTGATTGTAAACCACGGTGTAGAGTAACCAACACTAAATGTTATGAATTCCTTGTGCATTTTATAGGTTTACAGTGTTGCAATTACTGTCACTTACCAAGTGGTTTTTCATCCAAATTTCAATCATCCATGACAATATTTCATCACAAGTTGCTGACAAGAGAAGACAAGGTTTTGGCCAACGGATGAACTCGTCCATCATCCATGACAGTATTTGCTCACTTATTCATAAGAAGTGTCATCTAAAAGCTACCATAATGACACTAAATACCATATTTAATGTAGTTAGTAAACTAATCTAGGACAGTGAGTTGACTAACAAGCCCTTGAAACTCTTAAATCTCCTTAGTGCAAAAAACATGGTCACCCAACCATGTCTAGTGAGGACATAATTTTGTGTAACAAGCATGCTAGCCAACCTAAAACTCCTAGGTGACTAGCAAGTGTGGCCGGCCCCTAAGATAGCTTCATGATGCCTAGGGGCACTTCAATTGGGAGTCGAAGGACCTAAGGGATCCATGAAGGTTGATGAATGAGTCCTACATGGTAATTGATAATGTTTTCATGGTCTAATGGATTTTACGTCAAGGCCCCTCTGAAAGAGGTGGTCTAACACAAAACATGATGATCATGAGACACTCCAAAATCTCACAACTCTTGATTTATCATAACGTATTGTGTTAAAAGACCCACCTGAATAGGATGGAAATGAACTCTAATTCATAGACATTTCACATTATATTGATTATTTATTATTACAATAAAAAAATACCTTTTAAAATCCCATGGTTGTTGTATGTATGAATTCATGTGATTGGTTTTGTTCCAAGATCGTGTGCATGGGTAAAGAGCCAACCTATTCGCAATGCCAACCTAATTGCACATATCAACATAGCATCCAATTGAGAGCATGATCGCATAGGACTTTACATTGCTTACACATGTGACTAAGCTCACAAATGTATGGCTTTCGAAGTTCGGATGGGTTGCAAGGACCCTCACAAATTTCATGGTCAAGGCCCTTTGGATGTAAGGTAGATGGGTCTAAAGTGGCTCTTTTTCTTAGTCGGACCCCTATATTTGATTGGTATGCGGTTCAATGAGGATGAAAGAGCAAACACCATAAACACGCATGTTTTTAAAAAGATTGGACTAAGTCTTCAAATATTAATAAATTCTCTACACTCAATAGTGAACACAATTGGATCGTAGATTTGCTAATGCAACATGAGTTTGGTTGTGTGAATCTAATCGGTAGAAGTTGGAGAGCATGAGAAATGAACCAAATAACACCCACACACCTTATGTTAGGGGCCACGTCACAGACGAGACTGAGAGCCCATGACCATTACACTTCAAGCACTCTCATTGGTGGAAAAGGTGGAGCTGGTCCAAGCTCGCTTCACACTACGCTGGAGGGACCAACGGAGTATGTGAATGCAAGATGGATATAAAGTCTACATGGATTCTTACATGGCATCAAATAGATCATGTTTCATGGTCACTTGGACTATTTTCAAAAACCATCTCTTGGAGGTAGGCCTAACACAAAACCGGGAGACCATGGCACTCTGAACACTCACAACCGTTGATTTATTCTATTTTATCATGTGTAAGGACCCGCATGAATAGAAATTCATTGAAATAGCATTTGGTTGAGGGCCCAGTCACATATGACTTCACACTACACTTGAGGACCCCGTGACCACACTACATGATTGTGGAGATGTGTTGGGACGGCCTTTGGACACTTTCTTTTGGGCTCTCACAATGTCATGGTCATGGCTCTTGGCTCGTGTGTGAGTGGTCCTAATTGCCGTTTCCAAAGACCTTATTAGAGTGGAATGTGGGCAATGGTCCTTGGAATCATTAGTGACTTGCATGCGATTGAGTGCATACTGGCGGAGGCTATTCTATTCTATTATCTTGTTTGTCACCGGCCGCAGTTGAGCCTTCGCCACCCGATGTCAGGTGGCCTGCCATTGGAATGTACACTCAACTCAAGCACCCCACCCTCCGTTCAATCATCTCTTCTACTTACTACTCACACTCGTCTATCTCCCTATCTAGCTAGTTAGCTATCTAGTCTACTCTCTATAAGTGTTACCTCTATAAGTGTTAAAATTTCATATGTGTTAACATTTTTTCTACTGTCTACTTGGGAGACTACAGAGATGTTAAGTGTTACCTGAATGTTTATTATCATTTTTGTATTTTTCCCTCTATATTTGTTAACTTATTATTATATTATATAGTACAATACAATATAACTTATTATATACATAGAACTTCAAATTAACCTCCAATTAGAGATGATGAAGTCCACGATATTGAATGCAAGTCCCTCTCAAGTCTCGTCAACTCAGTGTGCCCTAGTAGCTTGGGCCACAATGTACCAATGCTTGAATTATTGATGATGTTGCTTCTGATTTCTAGTTTCTAGGTCAAATCACATATCATTAGAAAGCTATTGAAATGACAAATCCAACGGTATAATTTTTTTTGGGTTGAATCTAACATCCAACGAGTGAGTTGTGCTTGTCTGAATCTACCTTCCAAGTCTCATGCGACGGTCGAGAGTTTTGTTGAGAGTACACAAATTCTTGAGAATGTTGCTTTTGACTTTCATAGTTGTAGGCAAAATTGCATACCATTAGAAAGCTATTGAAAAGACAATTCCAAGGGTAGTAGTTTAAGTTGAAT
Organism: Polytrichum formosum; assembly: GCA_964035585.1. Taxonomy (NCBI): domain Eukaryota; kingdom Viridiplantae; phylum Streptophyta; class Polytrichopsida; order Polytrichales; family Polytrichaceae; genus Polytrichum; species Polytrichum formosum. The sequence continues at coordinate 71,031,510 of OZ037935.1, read as the reverse complement.
TTCACATCTAGCGAGTGAGGTGCGCTTGTTCAAAATCTTCCTTCTAAGTCTTCTATGGCGGCCAAGAGTGTTGTCTCTGGAATTTTGAGGGTGTTGTTGTAGTTTTTGTGGATAGACTTTGTGTCCATGTGGTTTAGGGTCGATTCGGCAACTATCTTTCAATTGAATCTAGGGGATGGGAAACATTTCATAGTTTTGTTTGGCTCAGAAGAAGAAGATCTTGATGTATCGACAAAGTCAAGTTTAGTTACGGCAATGTAATAGCAATAGAGCTCTAACAAATGCTAAATTCCAAACCTATTCATCTAAAATGACCATTTTTAGGTTGCTCAAGAGAGAGGGTTTGTTGGACGTAGACGTTGAAGCACCTCAAACTATTATGAGAGTAAGAAATGTTTCTTGCCCTGAGGTTGAGAATGCTATGTTTTCTTGGCTTACATGATGCAAGAACATGGTGCCACCATGACATACAACTATCTGTTAGCATTTGCAAAGAAATTCTATAACATGAGCCAAAGATATCCATCTCACAAGGAGCTACAATTTTCATGTTTATTAACTAGATTACATGTTTTCTATGTTATGCATATGGTTAATAAACTATAATGATTTGACAAAGAGATTGATCTCCTCCATGTGAATCATCTCCAATAAACCTCCATATATGCCTTCTTCCACCTTAGAGGAATGGAATTAGAGTGAAACTCCTCACTTGTATTTGGAAACTCTATTTAATGTTACAATAGTAATTTACTTGCATAACAAAGCCAACCCTATGACAAAGAGAGGGAATTCTTGTATATGAGCGAACCTCTCATTTGTCCAACATAGAAACTTGACCACCCTATAATCTTGTTGCCGATTCATCTCACATGACGTCGAGTACACTAATTTGGGGTCTTTGGAAACAATTCCGGTGCAAAATCAACTAAAAAGTAACCTCTTAGCTACATACAATTTTAGGGGTTTTATGTTGGGTGAATGAGAGATATGTACGCTTGCATACAGGGTACATTCATAATAACACAACCCACGGAAATCGTAACTAGTGATTAATTTAACGGATTGTTAAGCAATAATCTTATCATATGAATTGATAATGCAATACAAATTAGTAACTACATATAATATATGTCATTATACAATATACTAAAGTTTGACGATGTTTGGGAAGTTATTAGTACTCCAAAACGACTAAAATATGGTCGTAACCAGTCGTTAATAAGGACTAAAATGTGCTAAAATGTTCAAAATATGTCGCAAAATGTCCTTAAATTTTTCTAATATCTACATAAATTGAAGATATTATTTTCTAAGCACTCATCAAGAGTCCTTATAACTCGGCGGGGTTGGCTCGTGTTATTGTGAATTCACCTACAATATTTCCCTCTCTCTCTCCGGAGGGATGGAAGCTTATAACCTTACTTTGAAGTTTGGTAAAATATAATCAAGATAAGGAAGAATGGGCTCCCACTTATGTATGAGTTAAAGCATATTGATGTTAGTTTTATTATCTTATTTTGCATATTTCATCATCCCTCCCAATGATTTTCTCTAATTTGCTCTTGCTCAAGGGACAAATATTTTGGTCCAAGTGTGTGGTGAGTTGGGAATGGTCAAAGTAAAATTGTAGTGCATGAGCCACACACATAACATTATTAATCAGTGTGTTCTCATTCATGTGGGCCCTAAGAATATAACCATGGGATGCCCCAACCTAGTGCATAATCAAACCTAATCTTAGTCTCCTTGCACTAGGTTGGGGCATCCCATGGTTATATACTCAAAGGCTGCTATTTTAAATCTATTTGACATTGGAATAGCTTTAAAGACCACAAATTAGCTTAGTTTGAGTCATTTGATATGAATTGGCCACAAACATGTAGGGGGTAAGGTTTTTATATTGAGTGCATGACATGCACCTCTTGTAGGAGAGGGGGAGTTATCATATACCAACATAAGATACCTCTCAACCATCCAACATAAAACCTAACCCCTTTTAAGTTTTTCTTCGATTCATCTCAAACGACCTCAAGTAAACTAATTTAAGGTATTTTCAAGCTAATCTTGGTGTCAAATCAACTTTAAAAAGAAACCTCCGAGTTGCATATTATTTAAGGGCTTTGAAGTTGGATGAATGAGAGGTATGCTCGTATACGATATACCCTAACCTCCGTAATGTCACTCCCTCCCTCTTATGTCCTAAAACCCTAGGGAACAAATGTGCTCAGTTTAAATCTCCCTCATTGTTGTCACATTTACCTCTCATATATCACAATTTTATATTAAAATAATCCACTAAAGAAATCAAACCACATGCTCACATGCATCGTGTTGTCATTCTTGTCATTATTACAATGTTGACTTTGTGTTATTTCAGGATGTCACATGCTACACAAATTCTCTATTATCACACATCCATGTTAACACTGCATGCCTCCTTAATATCACATGCACTTTGGTTGCCACATGTGTGAGATTAGGGAGGTTTGAGTGTAATTCCCTCTCAAAAGTCAAGTTCTAAAAGCCGGTTGTGGCAAGGGAAAATGCAAATTCAGAGGATATTAGCTACAACTATAGACAACACATAGGTTCGAACCAGTGCCTGGGAAGTTTTTGGGCATAGTCGGTCAAGATTCTAGTGATTCTAAATCCAACTGGTTACATGTTGACATCTTCCGGTTTTGCTTCATTCATTTGAGGTATATTTTGTAGATTCCTCTAAAATGATCGGTAATTCTCTTGAAGTCTCAAACTTCAACCGGTTAGTTCTCAAACTCAACCGGTTCATCTGTAACTAACCGCCGGTTCTCCCCTGAGCCCTGGTTCGAACTTCCCAAAATGGCCTTGAAATTACATTCCTGATAAATTGGCTTAATTGAGGAGGATTATTGCTCGTGGCCCAAGGATTTTTATGCGGAATAATAATAATAATGATGATGATGATGATGATGATGATGATGATGAGTCATCAATCACGAGGTCCATAGTATCAAGTTCCGGGAATGAAAACAAATTCTTCCAGTTAAGTTAGCGTCCTCCTCCCCCGCAGAGAGAAACCCTAGACTCATCAGTACACTAAATTTCATATTCAATGTCACCAATACTAATTGTAAACGACCTGTGTACTAGTGTCACTAACACTGAGTGTAAGCTGATCATTATTTGTCATTCCTCGTAAAAATAATAATTGGGCGTTACTGATATAAAGTGTTGCAAATATTGTCACTTACTACGTGATTTCTCATCCAAATTTCAATCTTCCATGACAACATCTCATCACATAATTGTTTAGGATGCAGAAACACATCGAACTTTGTTTCCATAATTGGTATGGATGAACTCCAAATTTCATCCATCCATGACAATATTTGTAATCCCATTCACAAGAAATCTTATTGCTGGAGAAGGGTCAGCCATAAACCCCCACCCTTTTGCGTCTGTGGTCCGAGTAGAGGTCTATGGCTCACATGTCCTTGTTGACCCTTAGCCTCGTAAACTCCATACCCATGCTCCCATAAATTCAAAGAAGAAACACACTCTTTTTTATTAAACCCCAAAAGGCATTAGCATTGAAAAATGCTCGCACGCCTATGATGATTACACACACGGCCACACCAACCTTTTCTCCCTTTCCTAATCTCCTGCATGATAAGTGTGAAACTCTACAAGCTAATCTAACTCCTAGAGTCCTAAGGCAACCCCCCCACACTTGGAGTTCCTTAAACCTTTACTTAAATGTGCTTCCACTAATCCTACTTCTTACTTAAGCCTACACTCTGAGTTGCCTCAAGTTGTCTAGAACCCCCACCTTGGCCCCAGTCAAATTCAGCTGCCGAGAGGCCTCGCCCTGAATCCACATTTAGTTGCCGAAAGGCCTCGCCCTGAATCTACATTCAACTGCCAAGAGGCCTAAGCCCTGAATCCACATTCGGCTGCCGAAAGGCCTAAGCCTTGAATCCACATTCAACTGCCAAGAGGCCTAAGCCCTGAATCCACATTCGGCTGCCGAAAGGCCTAAGCCCTGAATCCACATTCGGCTGCCGAAAGGCCTAAGCCCTGAATCCACCTTCAGCTGCCGAAAGGCCTTGCCCTGAATCTACATTCAACTGCCGAGAGGCCTAAGCCCTGAATCCACACTCAACTGCCAAGAGGCCTAAGCCCTGAATCCACAGTCGGCTGCCGAAAGGCCTAAGCCCTGAATCCACATTCGGCTGCCGAAAGGCCTCGCCCTGAATCTACATTCAATTGCCAAGAGGCCCAAGCCCTGAATCTACATTCAACTGCCGAGAGGCCTAAGCCTTGAATCCACCTTCGGCTGCCGAAAGGCCTCGCCCTGGATTTTACAGAGATTGTGTTGCTCCTCTCCCATTCTTTTCGACTAGCCTCCTCCCCAAAGCTCTCCCTTGTCGAGTCTCTTCCAACCCAACTAGGCCTTTCTCTCCTTCCCGGATCCAGGGGATCGGGAAGCTATCCACATGAGAAGGTCTAAAACCCCCCCTTAAAACCACCTCCGAGGTACCCTAAACCAAACAATTAGTCAAGGCAAAAACCCACACTTCTACTAAATCCTCGCTCAACTAATAACCTAGCTAACTTAATTTTTCCTCAACCCTTAACTAACCAACCCACTAATTCCTCCAACTCCAATCCCAACACCACACCCGCTCAACACTTCAAACTAAATCTTAAATTAAAACACAAAAGCTTCACTCTTTTTATAATTTTGAGTAATTGAAGAAATGTCAAAGTTGAGTTTTAATGAACCTTTGCGGTTAAAACCACATGTGGGCACCTTATTGGGCTCACAAGAAGTTACCGCAGTGACATGCAATACCATATGACACCGGCCGCTAGTTACAGATGAATCGGTTGAGTTTGAGGAATAACTGGTTGGAGTTCAAAGACGTTAGAAAAATTACCAATCATTTTAGAGGAATATATAGATAATTAACAAGGATAAACTGAAAGATCACAACATGTAAGCAGTTGGACTTGGAACTGTAGAACCATTTTTCTAGTTATAGCCTAGCCGAATTAGGCAACTCTCAAATTTTGATGATTTTCTTCCGGCCATGAGCCATTGGAAGCCATCCAGAGTAGGATGTAAGGGCTATTGCCGTTTTAGGCAGTTAGGAGCTCTAACCGATTGCACCTCTTCCTCGATGCTATGAGGAGGAGGCAGCCGAGGGGAAGAGCAGGCTATTCTCAATTGTAGTAATTAGGCATAGTCTCTTAGCTGATAGCAATAGGCTTTACAAAGCACCAACACTCAGTGATTGAGGTTGGCTGGCTAGTAAGCAACCCCGGCGGGAAGCTGGTGGCTTAGACGTAGTCTCAGTGCCGTGTGATGCGGACTTCAGTAGATTCTGAACTTGACATCGAAGTAAAGTTATCAAGTGCTATATTCTTGGTAAACATGATATAGGAATTTATGTTGTGTGTGTATGAGCAATAATCGTGAAGTGGAATTTTGTCTTGGTGGTGTGAGTACATGATGATTGAATGTAAGTCAGGCAAGTAGTATGTGGAGAAGCAGGAATGAGAGGAAGTAAAGTATGATGTGTGAAAGAGGAGAAGTGAGAGAGATCAGGCGATAGGCCGAGTGAGAAGAAGTTTGAGTGAGAGTTTAAAGATCAGTATCTATAGAGATCAGCATTGTCGAGTGTCAGGAAGTAGTCAAAACGCATGAGGGCAATGGCCGAGAGGACATTGAGTGATCAGAAGGGCAAGTAGACTTGAAGAGGTTGTGAGAGCCTTAGGCCAGTCTGAGGGAGTAAGTCTTGGGGTATTGCTTGAGAGGTGGAAGAGAGAAGTGTAAGTCTGAGAGAGAGAAAAAAATGAAGTTGAGGCGATAAGCAAGAGCGGTCGTACCTTGGCGAAGAACAAAGAAAAAAGAAGAAGGACAAGTTGCTTGGAGAAGGGCGATCGCCTGTTCGTTAGTGGGACAAAGAGAGCATCCAATCGAAGGGCCGACAACTAAGAGAGATTTAGAGGAAGGGAAAGAGGCCAGTAGCCTAAGTAAAAACAGTAAAATCAGAGAGGTTTGAGATGAGCAAGGCCATTACTGAGAGAGATTAGGTGGCCATAGCCGTATTCAAAAGCTTAAGCTTGAGTGTCAGGAAAAGACGTTACCCGGTGGTGAACACCAAGGTAGGGGTAAAAACCTGGGTAGGTTCACTGTACCCGAGAGGGAGAAAGGTAGAAAGTTTGTAAGCGGGTAGGCCATAGGCTGCTAGGACGTTACCCTAAGGAGAAGAAGACGTTACTTCAGAAGAGTAAGATTATAACCAATGCCAATTTTTAGTATAAATAGCATACTAAAGCTTTAACACATGATATCGCCTAGCTTGTCATGCGTTGTTTTATGTATTGACGGCGTGAATGTTTTTGAGATGAGTTGCTAGGTTTACCGAAAGGTGAAGATGATGGCTATTAGCTCCGCAGTACTTGCATGATGGTTGTAAGTTGATTAAAGAAGGATTTAAAATATTGAATTACCGCAATTGTGATTTATGACGATCAAAGACTATGCGGTCACAAAAAGACATTAGCCCGGACTTTGTCCTGACTATGAACCATTGACTACTCGCCAAGCCTTTGAGCTTCATGACTGAAATAAGTCAAAACCTTAGAGTGATAGAGTCCACCCTAAGATAGGACGTAAATCACTCACTACGGAAATATCACAAATGAACCCTTGAAAAGTGGGATAAATTAATATTGAAGAGAGTAAAGAATGAGAATTACCATAAAATGTTATTAAAAACCTTAATCCAATGTGACATTAACCCTTATAGACACTAGCTCAGTCTTCCTTGTGACCTAATTCCCTAGGTTGTTGTTTTTAAGTGATAGCAATAAACTAACTATAGAAACACCAGGGATTGGACCGATTATGCCCAAAAACCTCCCCGGATACAGTTTCTAGGGAGGTTTTTGGGCATAATCGGTTGATATCCTAGTGTTTCCAAGTCCAACTGGTTTACATGTTGACATCTTTCGGTTTTCCTTCCCTAAAATGGGGTATATTCGAAAAATTCCTCTAAAACGAACAATAATTTTCTTGAAGTCTTGAACTTCAACTGATTATTTCTCAAACTCAACTGGTTCATCTGTAAGTAGCGGCCAATTCTCCCCATTCATTGCTTGAATAAGGGTACATTCATGGTGCCTAAGATAAACGTGCTTAATATTGGAACTCAATAGGACTAGAGATAAGATTGCACAAGCAAGTTACACATACACAAATGCATATGAACAATGCTTGGAGTGAGATGGTCTCCTCCACCCCTTGCCTTGCCCTTTATTGCTCATGGTCACCTTGGTTGGTTCAAACAATATGGGATAACTCCTCTCCCACTGAGGACCAACCTTGTAGGCTTATTACAACCTTATTACTTCTAGTATTACATTTCTATGACTATGAGCAACCTAATGCTCCACCTTCAACACTTAAATCAAACACAACAATTATTTGGACATCTATATTCAAGTGGTATGTGGCTAGGTGTGAATTTAAGAAGGGACACCAAAAAGACATGGTGACAAGCACCACCTTTACGAGGGAGCTTTGCTCGAAGGAGAGAAAACCACTTGCTGAACACACAACAATGTATTACTACCCTAGGGCCTACATAAACCTCCGTTGAAATCAAAATGTACACTTCTGTCATTACTCTTTCCACTGGCCATGAACTTTGTGTTGGACAAGTCTCCCCACATCACCCTCTCACAACACAAAGAGCATGGTACATGTTAGGCTGCATTGTTCTAGACTACAAATACCTTTGCATGGTTCAATTGGTGGAAAGTGTGATGATTATGTATGACAAGTCACCATAGACTCTCTCTCTCTCTCTCTCTCTCTCTCTACATAAAGCTCGAGGTTGGTGTACCTAAGTTAAAACGGGCACCCTCTCTCTCTCTCTCTACATAAAGCTCGAGGTTGGTGTACCTAAGTTAAAACGGGCACCCTATGGATAATGCCTTCTAATGGTTTCTAACACATACGTACATCTTCAAGTTTTAAATACACATATTTGAAAAAAACCATTACATGTCATCTATGGCTTCATAAGAGATTCACATGCATTACAATTACATCAAGCTCAAATTTCACATTCCTCATTTGAATCCGTTAACGTGCTTGTTTTTTTTTTCAAAAACAAAAACCAAACCCTATACATCCTAAAATGCTAAAAAAATCCAAAATAGGTGCACTCAAACTCATTTGAGTCAATGGTCTTCAATTGCACTTTAGGTGGCTCGAGTGGAATGAAAATAACCGAGTCCCGAATCGGGCCATGATGGGCTCCAGAGTTATTACTCTTATGTATCTGTGCACAATGAACCTTGGAGGTGGGAAAAAGTAGGATGGGTTACACTTTTGATAGGTTCAAAGTTCACGTGCGGATGCATACCCATGATGGGGATATCAATGTCTTGTGTATCCAATCATGTGGAAATGTCATGTTGCTTGAATCTACAAGCTAAGTGTGGGCCATTGATGGCATTTCCATGTTAGGCACGTGTCACACTACAAACTTTTTTCTAAGATTGACTAAAATATATGGGTCTTATGTGACACCCTAATTTAGGGTTTCAAGTGGATTTGGATGTTGTCTAAGGACATATTTTCATGTGTCGATCAAGTCCAGAAAATCCACTAAATGACATTATTTTGAACCCTCCCACCTGCCCTTTCCACATGGAATGTTTTTCTCGGCGTTTAGGGGTTTTTGAAATAGAGCCCCCCCCCATATGAGTGATGTGGGCAGAGAGGCTCTTTGTTCATGCTTGTCCTTCCAAGAGCCATCATTTATATCTATCCATTTGTTTGTTATTACACTTGTTAATTTGGCATCCGATTCATCTTTTGTTCGTTTGAAATTGTAAATTTACCTAGTTTAATGACATCAATTGCATCCTCTACTATTAGTGTTTAGTGTGACTTGGATGGGTACCACAATACATGTACACTAGACATGGTTATCAATCCGAGTCACACTAAAATTTGTGAAGCCACCTTATTGATTACAAATTTATTTAGTGGGCCACACTTTGCACGGTAAGTCTTAGTATTCATCCATCCATACTAGAACAATTTTCGTTGTAGTGAAATCAATATATTTTACACTTTAATTGATATTTAAGTTTAACCAAACTACTTTGTGAGTGCAATACTTTCTACTCCAATCAATTTATTGTGGTTTCCTTACTCAACAATAAGAGTCTCTCTCTCTCTCTCTTATTTTGTACAATTTTTGTTATATCGCATCAATTGATGGTGCACTAAAATTGAGTTTATAAAAAATATTTGCCTCCTCTTCCAATTTGAAACCCACACAATGCTTTATGATGTTTTTTTGCATTGCCTTGATGTCCATGAAGATTGCACCAAGTCTACAAGGGTTGGTATTTAGTTTTTTCCATTGGGCAGCGGTAGAGGGGTCACGATTTTGGCAAAAGTGATTTCAATTGTAGGCTCGAATTTTGGGTTGTATGGAGCATTGTTTTCTTTGGGGAGGTGGTGATGATGATCAGGATGTCAAGTTTGAATCTTGCAATGCAAGGCATGGCATGGCCTTGTGGTGCAGAGGCATGAGTATAGTCATGTTGAGGAGTGGGAGAGGAGTGGGAGAGGAGTGTTTGTGTATTTTTCTATATTGCTTTGTTGTGTATGGTTGTTTGGATGTTACTGAGGGCAATGCTCGTGCATGTGGAGAGAAGGTGGAGGCATGTGTCGATTTGTTGCAGTGGGCATAGGTTGCACAGAGGAGAGGGAAATTGGATGGGCCAGATGGTGTATTTCCTTTGCTTGCCCATGTATTGACCGTATTGTGGCTTGAGGGCTCGTGTGATTTGTGCATCGGGGTATTGTCCGCAAATGATAGAGAAGTGGGAGTGAACTAGTGAATTGTTTGAGCGATTTTGCTACATATGGGTATTAAGGTAGGATGTGGATGCAAGTTGGCGGGTGTATTCATTTTGTATGTAGAATTTGACGTGCTTGATGAGTGTAGTATGCGGGTGTCTTGCAAGGATTTTGGAGTGCCAAACGGAGGTGGTGTGTGCAATATGTGTGTGTGTGTTGGGGGGGGGGGGTAATACATGGAGGGGCTTTGTTAGCACCAAATTTGGCGAGCTTATCAAGTGCTCCATTACCAAGTATGCTCAGGTGTGCGCGAATTCTATGGAATGTGAGGGGAATGTTTGTTGTGATAGTCATTGGAATATAGCTTGTATAACTAACTTGTTGGGGTGATAGTGGATTAGGTAGATGGAGTTGAGGTTGTTAGTGAATATATGTGAGTGGGTGGTGTTGTCTTTGGTAAAGTGGAAGGCTACATGGATGGATGTTACTTATGCGTGTCGGACATTTTTTTTGGGAGTCTGTAGGTGTGTTGAGTGTTGCCAGTTGGGGGGGGGGGTAGATACCTAGTTTGGTGATGCCATCATCATCTTGTCAAAAAGGGGTGAAGGAGCTATCTCGCTAATAGCTGTGTGTGGCGGGGCATTTTAGTTGTGGTTGTGTATGAATGAGGTTGGGAGGGGAGTGTGGTGTGTTTCCGTTTCTTGGATAGGTTGACCTTGGTGGGTGTGTCAAGTAGGTGGGGATTTTGTGCAAGGTGTAGTTATGTTAGGTTCAATGCGGCTTTGAGGCAATATTTGAATCTTTTGGCAAAGATGGATACAATGGAAGGGTTTTTGAATTGGTGTACACATAGGATTGTAACCATTTTTTATTGGTTTATGCTAGTATATCGGTATACATGTTTGGGGGAGTATTTGAAGATGTGTCGATCTACAACATTGTAAAGAATTTAGCAGCAAGTGCACACAATTCCAATTATACATGCCTTCCCTCTAAAAATATTGCTAGAAGTTGAGACATTCCAGTTTAGGCTTACATTGGAATTAATGGTTATGATCAAGAGTGAAATGTCTCTCAATCACACCAACCTAGTTGGCGTCATCCACTCTCAACTGAAGCAAGAAGGGAGTCAGTTGTCTCAAAATTCCTCATGATTTGTCCAACTATTTGTCAACCACCCGATTTTGCCTTGTCGTTGGAACACACTAAGCTTTGAAGTTCAAAGTCTTCTTGTGTTCATATCATGCTCATAATGATAAAAATGAATAGTCAACATGGTTTCTTTTGAGCGTCCCAACAATCTCTCGTCCACCCAACCAATTGATTACAACGACCTCCCAATTTAATCTCAGAATGTGAATTGCTATTGCTATGAGTGATCCTTGTCTATTACTCAAAGGAAGTGAATGAAAGAGAGTTCATATTGGTCACTCTTTCAAGAGCCTTCCAAAGAGCTGTAATTCATCATTATTTTGTCAAGGATGAAGAATTAATTGACGGGAGGTTCAGAAATTTCAAGAAATGCTCATGATATTAGACCATGGGGTTTGGATTATTTACAATCTTAGTTCATGTTTATTTAACTCTTGATCTCCAAAGGAGCCCCCTCAAGGCTCTTGGTTGGTCAAACTTGAGTTAACACCTTTAAGATGATTTTGATTGTTCGTGAGCTTCACTACATTGATTATCCCAACTAGCATGTGTGCTACTAATTCTTGAAACACACTCTATTTTGCCAAGTCTCAAAGTTAGTGAGGACTAAATCTTTGACTGCGTTAAACTAAATTCATGATTACACACTCATTTACCATACCGTACAGAGCGATGAAAACAATCACGTGCAAAAGTGTGTAGTGCCAATACTTTCAGTGAATAGTGTTTCTATGAATAGTGTTGGGATGAAGAATGTTTGCACTAATTTCATAGCGTAATGAAATTTCATATGACCTCCACTAATTTGCCACACTTGGTATTATCCCTCTCCAACTAATTGGGATGGCAGTGTAATAAAACAAACTTACTATCTACGCTACTCTACTCTACGTATCCTAGTAACTCCCAAAAGTGGCGCCACAAAGAGCTTGAAGATGCCCTAATTAAGTGACACATGCAGACATTCGAGGTGACCTAACACTCGATTTAGCCACGTAATAATGAATGTCTAAACCACAAACTACATGTGTCAAAGGCAGATTTCAAGTGTGAGATTCTAAACGGACTCGAGCTTAAGAATCAATGCAGGCTCGGGGGGCTCCTCCCAAGGTTAAGTTTGCCTTGGAGAATGAGTATCGGTGGCAAACACAATTGTAGAGAAAATTGAAGTTTGAGGAGAGGGAGTTGGAATGACCATCTTATGTGAAACTGATACTGACTCTCATTTGAGCGGGATGAATTGAAAAAATAAAATGGAAATGAAAATAACATTGCAACTTGCATGTTGACAACAAAACAAACCTACTGTCTCATATGTTGGCTATCCTACACCACATGGAAGTGCTCGCCCAACACGATGTTTGGATATACTAGTCAAAACTTTGCCAATACTTTTGAGGTTTACTTTAGTCTGCCATAATGGACAAACATGCAAAATGTGCCAAGAGGTCACAATGTTATGTGTTTGCTAAGTTGGCAAGACCACTCAATGACAAAATTTTCATCCCCCTCCCTTTCATTGCATGAATTGTTACTTAGAGAACAAAAATCAATGGCTAAAATAATGGTAGGGAGCATTTGAAGTTTGAGGAGGGCACGTTGATTGCCTCTCTATTTTACAACCAATAGTCACACATGATTTAAGTACAATCAATAATTTATGTTGACATGTTAATTTTCTTCCACCAAATGTTTTCATGTTGGCATTTTCTTATTATTCAAATCTTTCCCATGGTTTTTTTTTCGGAATTTATTTTCATTTTCCTAAGACTTCAAGATATAAAGTTCAAAACATCCAATCACGCAACTTTCAAATTGAATACATGGAGCGATGACCAAATGCCAACTTGGATATTTGATAACAAGACAAATCTCCTATCACATATGTTGACCCCAATACTCCACATTGAAGTGGAAGCACTTAGCCAGGGAATTGTTAGGAGATCCTTTTGCTATAATGATTGACACACGGAAATTTGCCCTAAGTTGGCATGATACTCATTTCATATTTAACCCACAATCAACATAAATGGGGCCTGGTGGGATCAATCCTTAAATGCTTCTAACATGGTCATACTAATTATGTGTTCTCTCTTTATACTTCGCGACATGACATCTTCATCAAACTCTTTCCAAGTTACTTAATGTGTTTGTCAAGAAGAATAACCTTGTGAGACCACAAACTATCACAGTCTACCAAAAAGTCACATCACAATCTATGTTCACATTGTGCACCTTTCAAAATATCGTATGTATGAGAGGCCCAAATTGGGCTCCAAACCCTTTTAGGGGTTAAGCTACACGGACACGTTGATAGGTGGATCTAGCCTCTTGTGATGATGTTGAGCTTGGAACCAAGCATAGTCAACGTTTCAGTTGCAAAAGGGCACCTTTATATCCAAAATGACTCTGCACTCCCTTTTGTCTATATGTATCCAACATCATGTCCTATATGTTGTTTGGATGTAGCTTGCTTTCGATTATGTATAAGAACATCCTTATAAGTGTATTCTTGTACCAAATTTCACATTTCACGGACTGCTTAACGGGGCCGGGGATTCGTGGCCCTCAAGTAAAATCATCCATGCGGATGAAAAAAAATGCATGAATAATCTAAATGACTATTTGTAGGCAATTTGATTCCGGAAATAGAGTCAAAGGCCCCGAATTAGTCTAGTGATGTCACATTCGAATGAATCGGCCCTCAACCCCATAGGGGGGCTTTTTTTTTATTGGAGCCACTTCATCCACGATATCTTGGATGGATGTTCCTTAGTGAGTGCTACGAATCCCCAGCCGCTTAACGGCTCATTGTACGATCTATGTACACAATTCTTACAAGTCGCACCATGTCTTAAAGGTCGTATTTGGAACAATGTATTGGACATTATCTTATATCAATGAGAAAATACATGTATACTAGTATGGGATAGTGATCATCAAAATACTAATTATGTATTTGCATGTAGAGGCCACTTGTCCCATAGCCATGTTCATCAAACTTGTCCCGGGCTCATATAAGAGTTTGCAGGTGTGATCAAGGTGAAGTGTTCCTCATTCACGTCAACACTAGAGGTTGGTCTCTCTCTATCTCTCCCTCTCTTCATGCAAAGGTACCCGTGATGTGAATTTGAACCTGATTATTCAATAGCATGTAATACTTAGTACGTTATTCGATTGATTTGACAAGTGCACTTAAAGAACCAGTAAAGTTTAAGTATGGTCACTTTAGACACAAGTTGCTAAAAATGAAAGTACATGAACCCAAGTACACGTTTTTGTGCATGGAGAGGCTCAAATTGGGCCTCTTTGGACACTCGGGGGTTAACGACTCGACCTTTGTGGCATCTAGATAAAACTCACACATTGGGGCTTCTGTACAAACAAATCCCCTAGAGGTTGAGGGTTGTTCATATTAGTTTCAACCCACTAGATTGATTCAAGGTCTTTAACGTCATTTGAAAAAATATACAAATTATGAAATATAAAACATCAAACTATGGAAAAAACTTGTTTTGTTTTCACCTTGCATGTGGATGAGTTTCTCTAGACAATGCCAAGCCTTGTCCTAAATAACCCTCAAGGGTTAGGCATATTTGTGTGGGGCACATAACATTTTTTCAAAACCCCCGACAAGTATAGAATGCGATATTAGGTCTATGTTTTAGCTTCCTCCTAAAACCATGTGTGCCACATAACATGTATCCATTTGATTTACAAGAGATGTATTGGTCTGGAACAAGAGATTGATTGAGAAGTGACATGGAATCTACATGTCCAAAAATAGGAAAGGTTTGGTGCTCACCCTGAATTTGTGACAAGAGAACTCAAATAGGTTGTCTCAATAAATTAGAAAGGCGATCATGCCAATATATATATATATATATATGCTTAGAATTTTTTAATGAAGATTATTACAAAAATTTAGTATTAGTCGAATTCATTTTCATTAAAGCACTAAATCTAGATCTAACTATGCTTTATACTATGTCTTGTGACCAAGGATTTTTAAAAGTGATGGCCAACCATGACCACAATCATGAACACAAGAAATCCTAAATCATTTTTTCTCATGGCTCTTGGTCATGTGATATAGTGTATAGTAAAGTTACATTGGGATGTAGTATTTTTAGTATTTTACAAATAATAAAATAGAACAAAATAAACTGCACTAAATTCAAAAATTCTTAGTATCAAAAATTTTAATATGATTTTCGTATGACATGATCACGTTTGTTTTCACTAAGACAACATATTTGAGTTCTATTGTTGCACAATCCAAGTGACTACCAAACATTATCCAAATATGGACATGTATAAACCATGTCAGATCCATGTTTCTCATCCATTTTTTGACATGCTCATCCATAATCATTTCTATTTTAGGTGACATTATGTAAAACACAATGGGACCACCCACTCATTCCTCAAACAATGAGAGATTTAAAAAGCGACAGTCATGGTCATTGGGCACTACACCATTTATGATATTTAGTGTCACCAACCTATTGTGAGGCGTATGCTAGGTTACACAAATGATCAACAACTTCACCATTAGTGTCACCTCATGACATGTGGCATTCAAGTGTCCTTACTAATATCTTGGCATGAGTGTGTTCAATAATGTTATGAGGTGTATGCCTATGTTACACAATGGCAAAGTTGACCAACACCCCACAATAGTACAAATCGATCAAAGTGAACACAAATGAAACTTGGCATTAATATGCTCAAGAATATCTTCCTATTGCATACTAAATTATAAACACATGACACTTGCCATTAGTATGCCCAATAGTATCTTCTCCTTGCACATTAAAATGCAAAAGTATCATCTCAAGTACCCCAATGAACTATATGTCATAGTGTGAATAATTATTCACATAATTTATTTACTTATGTCGACGAATAGTATCATATTGGCAATTAACAAACATGACACTTTAAGACCTATAGGCATCCAGTTTAGGCCCTTTGCAAATAGAGTATGTGACACTAAATACCATAAATAGTGTAGTGTAAACCAACCTGTTTTTCAACTTATATATAGCCCAAATGGTCCCGACCTTGAGTAGTAGCAAAAGTAAGCCTTGGGGTTTAGGGGTTTGAGGGGCCAACTTGCCCAGCCTATGTGGCCAGCCGGTGCTAGATGGCCTTGTAATCTATTTTTTGGTTAGATTAACCCAATTTTAGATTTCTTATATTTTTGACCTCAAATCTTCATTTTAGTTCTTGAAGTAGTGGAGAAACTCTAACATTAGCAACTACGAAGCTAAAAGAGGGTTAGCAAGGCTAAAAGGTGAGCATTCTAACCATTGGCAATGGAAAGGAGGAGTTTTAGTGAGTGGGCTATAGACATGTGGAAAATTAAGAGGCCTCTTGAGTCTCTGGCTATGAACATACACAAATCTTGATGGTCAAAAAATTGACTCCTCCCTCTTTTGTTTATCCCCATAGGCCATTGTAAGAAGCAGTCGAGAATAGACTCAAGAATTTACATGGTCTAGGATTCCCTCTCGAGAAGAGAGTGAACTTTTGTTAAATGCTCAAGCTTCTCAATCAATATAGTCTAAATTACAAATAAAGGGTGTGATGCCGTGGGTTTTTTTATGAGATTGCAGGTTCTCTGCATATAATTGCTTGTGACAGTTTGTTCTGTGAGAATTATGAGCTCCTAGGAAAGGAGTGCATAGAGTGAATTAAGAGTATGAGAGATTGAAATTCCTCTTGAGAAGAGAGAAATTTGTCTCTGTTTGTAAACTCAATTGAGAGCCATAGTCTTCTCAAGTGTTAAGAGGGTGCGAAGCCCACATCTTGGTGAATTTATCTCTTGTGATTTTCATGTGAGTGTGGCCATTTTCTTAGCATGATTATCCAACCCATTGTCTTTGTGAATACCTAGGTGGGAAGATTTTGGTTTATATGGCAAAGTATATGTGATAATTTCGTCAAATAGTCTTCGAATGGTGCATGGCCATAATCAAGAGTTACTCCCCATATGTGAATCGTCTTTGAGTGAGTGAGATCTATCTTTGCACTGCAATTGCGTAGGATAAATTGTCTCGGGATGAAAGTACTTAGATGTTTGGTGAGAGTAAAGAAATGATTGTAAATTTAGGTGGTTGAAACCATAGCATGAAGAGAATAAGTGAGATGTGCAAAGGCAAAATCAGGGCTTAAGCATAGCAGAGGAACAAAGGCTTAGGCAGAGCATAAAAGCAAAGGTTTAAGCCAAGGCTTAGGTGTAGGAGGAGCTAGGGTTTTAGACAAGACCCCCATAGCTCAAAACCCCTAGCCTAAAGACTTCCATCCAAAGACCCTTGGCCCAAGATTACATTGAAGACTTCCGTCCAAGACCCCCAACTAAAGACAGTCCAAGGCCCCCCAACTCAAGACCCCAATCTTGAAAGGAAAGAAGATGTTTATCTTAAAGGAAATCAAGACCTAGGCTAGACTTAGAACTTGGGAAGTCTCATACTTAAAGAGGTAGTTAGGAATAACTACATCAACCACGTATTCGTGGAAACTAGATTCTAGGAAATGGTTTTAGCCATCTTCAAATAAATAGATCTACATACACTAACATTAGATTATATTAACTTTTAGCACTATATTTAATAACTCCAAGGAATATGAATAATTAGGTTATTTTTAGTTTTGAGAGACTATATAAAGAGAGCAACTAGGGGACCCTATTGCACTTCATTTGACCCCGATTATTTTACATGAAGTGTCAACTTATTACCTCGGAATCTTACCTTGATAGTTAGATTACTTGGAGCACTTGAAGACTTTGTAGAAATCACGTAGAAATTCAAGATTTGAAGACATTCAATTAAGATTACTTGGAGCACTTGAAGACTTTTATAGAAACACTTAGAGCTCCAATTTGAGCTTTGTCATAAAGACACTTGACACTTGGACACTTGGGTGTCCGGAAGTTCCAAATTGAGCTTTCGAATGGAAATTACTTAGAAAATTTAGAAACTCAAAAGTAAGTCTTTCTCAAAGAAATTGCTCGGCATCCAAAGGCTCGAAATTGAGTTTTCCTCATGGTTACTTGAGATTTCTTGGGAGCTCAAATTAAGTCTTTCTCACGGATACTTAGAATTACTTGAAATTGAAAGCTTGTACAATGTTACTCGATTTTACTTGAAAGAGAATTCAAGAGTTGAAGGAATTTGTACAAGGCCGTCAATTAGGCCAAATCCACCATCATCATATCTTCAAGTTCTAAGCTAAGATCTCACATCATGAAGGTCCTTAATAAGTTGAATCAAGTGGAGTGTTAATAAATAAGAGTATGAGCCCACAATCATACTTGGTAACTAATGAGAGAATTTGAAGGAAATATTTAAACCAATTAATTAAGAATTAAAATAGGAGGATCTTTCCTTAGTCCATACAAGTTGCAAAAAGGGTGAAGAATCACTTGACCTTAATATCACACTCATAAATAATATTGAAAGACATAATCCTAGTTCTATCCTAGAGACACCTAACCTTGACATTAAGGTCATAGGAGAACATGAGTTGAAAAATATTGGACACTTGTCCCATAGAGAAACTACAAAGTCTAGATATTCAATACAACTTAGAATCTCAAACAAGGAACATCCTATCAAATTGGGATTTGATTAATTAAGGGCATAGGTTTTGAATCATGTTCAAAATACTTATGAGAAATTATTAACCAAAAGAATCTTGGAAGATTGTTGATTTGAAATTTGTAGGTCATAAATGGGATGAACATACTTACATGTTAAGAATGACGTTGGGCATGCAAGATTTCTTATTATCCTAGAGACACCTAACCTTAGCATTAGAGTTTTAGGGAAACATAGCCTTGAGATACTTGAGCGTCTATTCCGTGTGAATTACTAAAGCTAAAGAGATTCAACATATTAGAAGCCTAGAAGTAAATCCCCATGATATTCACATAGAGGTGTGTTTGGTAACAAGCAGTTCAAAGCTCGGGGAAGTCACTTAGTGTATTCTTTGGGGACACATGAGCATACAACACTTATTTTTTGGGGGGCTATGTAGCTCATTTACTGCATTTTAGTGGACCCTATATTTTTTAATAATTATACTTTCTTCAATTTCTTACCACCCTATGTGTAATTATAAATTAAAATCTCCATAATATTTCAGACCCTTCATTATTTATATTTATTTGTAGTGTATACTGGAATTTTGGGGTTTTGAGCTTTAAAGTGTTGTAAAATACGTAATTTTAACAATTTTGAGGAATGGTAGATTGAACTAGAAAGTAGATGATAGCCCCATACTTTCTTAATTGGGACTACTCTTATTTGAAATTAGGAACTAGGTGAAAATTAGTGTTTGATAAAAATACGACCAAATATGGTCCCACGGAGCTCTTTAAACGCATAGGGGTCAATGCACGATGATAGAATTCTTGTCTTGCGTGGGAGGAACAACCAGAGAATTATACAAACGTTAATGAAATGTTCCTCAAAGTACACTTAATAACCCTCATCCAACGAGTTCATCCATTTTGTAGATGGATTTGTGATCATTTTTCATCTAGTTCTTAAATTTTTCTTACCCTAAACTCAACCTAAAAATGAAAAAAATTCCCTACCAATTACTATAATGTTATTTTAGAAATACTATAAACATAATTATGGGTATTACAAGTGACCCTATATTATGTATAATGTGCTACCTCATATTTCTTTAGGGCTATGGTATATCAAAAAAAAATTTATCAACCATGAATAAATGTCACCCTATATTTGTTCTCTCGTAGTTATCTAAATTTACGACAATGACTTCCCCGGGGTTCAAAGTATACCTAGAGGAAAATACTTCTCCTCACTCTTAGGAATTAAGGCTTCCATTGGCTCAATTTATATGGGGTTTATTAGTCATAAAAATATAGGTTATGAAATCCCAAAGACACATAATTGGGCTAAAGTGTAAAGGTCTAAGTAATTGGTAGATCTATATAAAATTATGAAAATAAGAGCTAGTCAAAGGCTTATGAGCTAACCTAATTTCTTAAGTTATAAGACTGTGTAAACCGGTCAATAGTGGGTTACACTGTCTAAGGCTAAGGAAACCTCCATGAACGATCTTCTTGCACCTTGGCCACATTCCAAGGTGCAAGAACGGGTGTCACACAACAAATGAAGGATAGTTGTGTGTGTGTGTGTGTGTGTGTGTGTTTCTTTGAGTCCATTGCATGGGCCATAGATGCAATCTTGTTTTTAAGAGCCTTAGAGGTTTGAAAATTGTAGTGAAGATTGAAGACTTGTTTCAATCAACTCATTCATACTTTGCCTATTCACCTAAGCGGCACTTGGAGTTCATGAAGCTTGCATACAAGATGGAGACCCATGGGTTAAAGATGTTTGATAACATGAAGACTCGCTAGATCTCCTTGTTGGAGCCTCTCAAGAGGGTCTTGTTGGAGTATTGTGTTCTACTTGCTAAGATGGTACAAGACATGACCACAAACGCATTCATTGATGTACATTTTGTTGATTTTTGTTTTGTTTTGTTTTGTTTGTTTGTTTGTTTCTTCCCTTTGAATTCCTTGCTGGTTTGGGCTTCTTAGAGGTGTTGATTTGGTTTTTTTGTGTTGCACGTAGCTAATTACGAATTTTTAGCTTATATTGTGGTTTATGAAGTTTTGGTTTGTCTTCAAGTTCCTAGTTTATGTTGATCTCCCCACATTGGGCCAACTTTGTGGTTGTAAATATGTTGTTTTGAGCTAGGAGTGCAAGTTTATACTTAAGATGCTAGATTGGTTATGATTTGTGGTTGTATGTGGGCTGATATGGGCTAAGATTGTGAGGTTACACTTCAAATGCCAATTGGGGTCCAAATTATGGTTGTATGCGGGTTGATTTGGGCTAGGATTACAAGTTTACACTTAAGATGCCATATTGGGTCCCTTGTTATGGTTGTATGTGACTTGATTTGAGGATGTATGTGGGTTGTGTAGGCATGCTACGAGTTGCGGGTGGGTCCATGTGCTCTATTGAGCATGTATTGCCTTTTTCTTCTTTTGAAGTTCATTAACAATCTTGTCAAATTTGCCCAAAACATGGATGTATTTGTTTGTGAATGGTTTGCAGCTATAAAAGTGTGCCAAACACCGTTGTACACTTTGTATTGCAACAAGAGCAACACAATTAGTACCGACAAATCATGGTCGTTCAAGAATTTGTTGGACTCCTCTCACAAGACCATCCACACCAAATGGGCTTACAATCTTGATGGTGATAGGCATGACCTTGTATACCCCTAGTATTGGAAGCAGTGGTGATTTTTCACAAGGTCCCTAACATGTCTAGGGACATGTTCATAAAAAGAAAACATTTCCGGTGGATGGGTTCTTAGAAAATGAACCGGTTTTGGGACGTGTCAAATTCACTTCGGACGGGTTCTAATTTTTTTTTA
Organism: Polytrichum formosum; assembly: GCA_964035585.1. Taxonomy (NCBI): domain Eukaryota; kingdom Viridiplantae; phylum Streptophyta; class Polytrichopsida; order Polytrichales; family Polytrichaceae; genus Polytrichum; species Polytrichum formosum. The sequence continues at coordinate 71,010,047 of OZ037935.1, read as the reverse complement.
AAATTTATTCCAAAAAAATAAATGGTACAAATATCAATTACATTATGTCATATATGACATGTGAATATAAGCATAATGCAATCAAACCACTAATACCCAATCAAAATATCAATCTTGAAGTGCTTGATTCACATGCATACATTAATTCATCAACCACAAAATTTAGAACCTTTTTAACATAATGTCAAAGATTATAATTGAAGGTAAACTTAGTAATTGAATAAGAATTAGTATATATAAACATGTTCAAAATTTTAAAAACAAAGAGCTACTTACCCTTCAAAGAAGTGGATGAATTCTCCTATCCCTCATGTTTCTCCAAACAAGCATCACTGCATTCCAATTGATGTTTTCAACTGGAATATTTGCACATGAAATGCGCATCAAAGCATCTAAAGTTTCTAACTTCAAGCTATTACGTAGATGACTTTTGATTAGGTTTTGTTTAGAAAAACCCCTCTCACATATTGCAGTGCTCACTGGAATCACCATAACTCTCCTCCACAAGTTACTCAAACCAGGCCAATTGATTGACCACTCTGGAGTGGTACTTGCAAACTCCCAAGCTTCAAATAAAGACTTATTTGGGATCATCTCTCTCATGGTCTCCACCATCTCCAAACACTCACCCCGACACCGATCTTGTTCTTCTTCAAAAGTATGGAACTTCACAAACAACCTCTCCAACCACTCTTCAGTAATACGAGTTCTCTCATCAGTCTCGAAACTTGGTTGAAGATACAGAGAGAATGTACAGAGAGAAGATACTGACAACCCAGAAGAAGAGCTTGAATACCTGCAGGAGGGGGAAGTGCCGAGCTTGAACACTGCTGGAAGGGGAACCTGGGCCTCATAGAATTAGAACTTTCTCTGAACTATGTGGACGAAATGGGGCAGGTGGTAGCTAAAATAGATAAAGCCAGAACACTGACAGAATTGAAGGAAGATACTATTGTTTCCAAGTGCAACCAATCACATGCCAACATCTTTCGGTTTATCTTTATCAATTTGTTTTTTTCTTTAACCTTTTCATGGACGGGTTGGTTTAGAAATTACCGGTTTTGGGACGGGTTGTTTTTCTTTTAACCTTTCCTTGGACGGGTTGGTTTTGAAATTACCGGTTTTGGGACGGGTTGCAATTTTTTTTGCCTTTCAATTCGAGGTTTTTGGACGTGGACGGGTAAAAACTTTGTGAAAAATCAGCCTTGATTGGAAGCAAGAGGGGTGAGAGGAGTCTTTTGTGAAACACCTTGATATCTTGAAGGATCTCTATTGAGGTGAAGTCAACAAAGGTAGGGGATGGGACAAAACACTTCTTGCCTTTGTTAAATCATTGGGAGCTCAATTCGATATGACCATGAAAAGTAATAGCAATGGCAACAACCTTTGATTTGAACTCTTTGACTTGATTGTGGATGACATTGCATGCTAGCCACCTCTTAACCCACTCCATTGCAAAGTATGTGAAGCTTGCGGAGATGGCAGTTGTCCATGTCATAGGGAGTGTCGAAGATGAGAGTTTATTTTCCAGCTTGAGTTTCTTGAAGAACATGCTCTATAACTCCCTTGATGAGCATTGGTAGTAGACATGTACCCTCAAAAGTTCTCTACCTTGGAAGATTTTTCATATGACCACGCCTTTGACATGTGGATGGATTATGCAAAGCGTATGAGGTATGGTGTGTAGTAGGTGAATATACTGTATAGGACACAAAAACAAGGCTGGGGATTCGTGGCACTCACTAAGGAACATCCATCCAAGATATCGTGGATGAAGTGGCTCCAATAAAAAAAGCCCCCCTATGGGGTTGAGGGCCGATTCATTTGAATGTGACATCACTAGACTAATTCGGGGCCTTTGACTCTATTTCCGGAATCAAATCATTTAGATGATTCATGCGTTTTTTTCATCCGCATGGATGATTTTACTTGAGTGCCATGAATCCCCGGCCCACAAACAAGCCACGGAGACAAACCTTCAACCTCACGTTTATAGAAGTTGAACAATTTTGAGTCATGCAAAATTGCACAATTTTGACCTCTTTATTAAGCAAAGCATGCAATGATGCAACTTTTTGTCTTTGCCCATTTTGTTGCAAGGTGATAATGTTGTGCTCGTACAATGTAACTCATGTGCACACTTGGATTAAGTTTTAGATTCTTATTTTTTTGTTGCCAAGATTCAAACCGGCTTTGTTGCTCCCATATGTAAAGCCATCATTTGTTTCTTTATTAAAGAGGAAGGGGCCATTATGCAAAGTCCAAGAAGTGGTTGGAGCCATCCCATACCCCACACACACACACACAGTCCCTCCCAACAATTCTCTAGAGGTGTCATATGACACCCCCCAAAAAATTACCAGAGCCTTTTCATTTAGCCATTAAAAATTTACTTTGTCGCTAGAGTAGCCTACACCAGGCCCACAGTGGTGGCCATGACACCTATTTCTCTAAATTGGAAAAAAGCTAGTATAAACCAACCACAAGTGCAAACTTGCTTCGGTAATGACTAGATTACATCAAGGACATCAAGAAACCGAGGTGCATTGAAGTATGGACTTGGCGTGGCCCCATTCCATGTGTGTGTGAGATACTTTACATCCGATCGTGGGTGAAGACTATTGTGGAGAGGTTTGAACTTGGCACAATTGAAGATTGAGGGTGTAAGTTGCGGTCTTCATAGTTAGGTCTCATGTGTGAGATTTTGAAACTTTCTAAGTTGAAAGGACCAATGGAGTTCTTGACATCAAGTGAAGTGTCATAGACGTAGAAAGTTAAGTAAACAAAGGTGGCTCCCACATGACCACATGCCCTTTGTATCTTCAATGTTTCACCAAGTGGATAACACTTCCATGTACCGGTCAACTCCACAAATACCATCACTTAGAAAATTATCAAATAAATAGAAACCCTAATCTACATGGAAGCTTGTTTGATTCTTACTCGGAGAACGAGAACATACCCAACGAACTGGGAGAATTGACAACTACGCTCTATATGATATTTAGTGCCATTTACTATTTGGAGTTACACAATGTTGTATCTTTTTATTATTAGTTATGTGGTCTTTTACCATGTAAAGATGTTAATATTTTATAATGTCCAAACAATCAATTTGAAATTTGTTAGCAAATTATGAGATATACGATACATAAATATAATATTGCATAGTTTCAAAGAGTAAGTGATGCTAAATAAAATAATATACTAAATAATCACCAGTTGAAGTTCAAGACTTCAGGCAAATGACTGATCGATTTTAAAAGGAATCCATGGAATATACCTCAAATTAGTAAAGAAACCTGAAAGATCACAACATGTAACCGGTTGGACTTGGAAGCACTCCGATTTTGATCGATTATGCCCAAAACCTCCCGGACATTGAACATAATATTGCTAAGTTGGTGTTGCTAGTCACCATGTTGAAGGGAACAATTCAACAATTGGGGAGGAATATTTTAGTGACAATCCAATTTCATAGCGGCCTCATCCTTAGCTGTGAAGGGCGAGATGGGTATATACTACAAGCATACGAGGTTTTCGTCACATGGTAAATAACTACACTAAATATGATATTTAGTGTCACCGATTCTAATTGTCTTGCTCGATACTAATTATTAACTGTGGTGTAGTGTCACCAACACTAAATGTGAACCCAACATTATTTGTCATTCCTTGTAAGTTTTCTGGGGGATTATAGATTTACAGTGTTGCAATTACTGTCACTTACCAAGTCATTTTTCATCCAAATTGTAATCATCCATGAAAATATTTCATCACAAGTTGTTGACAAGAGAAGGTAGGGTGTTGGCCAATGGATGAACTCATCCATCATCCAAGGCAATATTTGTTCACTTTTACATAAGAAGTGTCATCCGAAAAGTTACCATAGTGACATAAAATACCATATCACACTAAATAACATATTTAGTGTAGGTTTCTTGTGATGAAGGCTATATGTAACTGGTACTTACTTGGGACTTGTTTAATTAGGATGAGTGACACATGATGAGTGATGGAGGACAAAAGAATATTATATAAGCACTAAAGAAACTCCAACATCAATAGAGAAAACGTGCCTCCACGATGCTTATTGGCAAAATTTAAATATGTAGTGTGTCCTCACATGTCCATATGAGAACAATTTTTAAGCTACAGTAATCTCCTGCTTAAGTAGACACCCGTTTAAGTATGCATCCCGGTTAAGTGCGCAATTTTTTTTGACAAAAATCAGGGTTCATACTTTATTGTTTGAACATGTCATGCGGAGTCATTTGCTGTGAATGCATGAATTTTTTACACTTGACATTCAATGTCAATTTGCTAACGTTTCGCTGAAACATCTCAAACGATCGTCACAGTTCATCATACATCTGTCCAACTTCCGTTTGAACATCAGAGCAAAGCAATTGGTCATCGATGTCGAGGACAATGTTATGTAGAGCTTCAAAGCCTTTGAAGTCGGTAGCACTTTCAGATTAAGCAAATGTCTTGATAGGCTGGATTTCGTCGTCGATAGGTGGTTCTTCTTCAATTCGCATCATTTCCAAAACTTTCTGGATGGCGCCTTCACTTACTTCATACTCCTAGCCCAACACCTGCTTGCTCGGCACGTTCGGCTTGCTCAACTTTGCGATGATTTCACATCGTTGGGCTTTGGTCAAGCAGGTTGCCTCATGTTTCATCCATTTCTTGGTGCAATTCATCGAATCAAAGGGTCTAGAAAGTGATATGAGTAAAGTACGCACCTACCAACTAAGTGCACACCAATGGCTCCGGTTCAAAGTGCATACTTAAACGGGAGATTATTGTAGTCCACACCCTTCATGTGATCTTTTAGACCTATTTACATTAGAGATGTAATAAAATGTACATTGTAAACCAAAAAAAAAGTCATCTCAAAATACAAAAGACCGTTGTTTTATGTTGAGTGAATGTTGATACATACCCTCTAGGGTTCTAATATCTCTAGACTGCTACCTCAACATTTAATGGATGATTCAACTCATAATTCAACTCAATTTGGATTTGCTAACCATCTTGGAGCATTCGCATGTTGTATATCCTTGAAGGAGCGGGCGGGGCTAGTTGGAAATTTTTTACATTTAAGACCCATCTACCTTAATTGTTTTGGAAGGCATAAAAGCGGAATTGTTAACTGGAGTCTTCTAATTGGGAATTGAATGACCCTAATTTATTTAGCTCCTCCATATGCTACAGGGCTCAGTAATAAATCCTGGTATTCTATAGGTGAATCAAGCTAGGTATTTGTCGTGTCTACGTAAACTCATCCGTTGGCAAGGTTAAAATGCAGCGAACTATTTTATAGTTTGAAAACAACTAAGGTAGAAATACCATAACCCGTTAACCACCCAATAGCGGTGCACTAGACCGCCTCATAATCGTAAAGTGCCATGTCTTAAATGGAGTGGCAACTTCAATGCAGTGTAGCCAATGGGAGGCAAGATCTAACGTACTCATGATTAACGGGTTTAGGTGATGTTCTGTATCGAAATGCGGAGAGCCTAGTGAACCGGAAGTGGGTTGGACAAACTTTCCACTTTGAAAATTTGTGGAACTTTTTGTACAAGGCAGAAAAATACGAAACAACTTGCATTCTTCATGAATCCTTCTCGTCTATCTTGGAAAATTATCTCATGATTGTCATACCAAATCTTCAATGCGAATCACCTTATTTTAATGGGTTATGGTATTTCTACCTTACTTGTAGATCCATAAATGGCATCAGAGGTGTTGAATTAGTCTCATGACTCCAGTTGGGATAAATTGATCCTCAAACTTGTAGGGGCCTTGTGTTTTTACTAGAGCCCCTTCGTTCATGATGGATGAGTTTACATAGATGCCACGAACCCCAAGCCAGTGAATCATGCTATGGATGATAAATACACAATCATTATCTTAGAGTTGAGTTACTTCTAACACTGCTAGTATGATGATATTTCTTTACCTACACAAAAAGGCCTACAATATTAGAGCACAATTGCTATCATTGTTGCCAACATAACATTGATTAGTTGATGAGGCGTATTCACTTGATGGTAATGGGCTTGGGTGAGGCGTGCCACTTGTCCCCGGGGACTATGGTGGGTTTCCCAACAAGTCACCTGGTGCATCATGGGCCAACTTTCATTTCTTGCTAGAATCCCCAACAATAGTCATGTCGGTCACGTTTGAATGACTGGGCTCCTAACGACTAGACACCTAATGATTAACTATGCCTAAACTACTTTGCGTTGGAACAATCTATGTGTCATAGAAATCATCGCCTCCAAGCCGTGCTTGGGAGGCAGTGGTCCCACATGAGTGGGAGGGTAGCAAGCTCACCTCTCATTGGCCTTTTGGCTTCCCGGACTTTAAAAATCAATTTCATTTCATTGGAGGAAGTGCAGTCGGGCCCATCTAGGTGTACACCCTAGCCCCTAAAAGCAACCTAGTTGTACACTCACCCGGGCTAGGTAATGACCTACTAATCATGGCTAAGCATCACAAAGATGCCAACATCCCATTGGATTGTGGTCGAATCCGCAATGCATGTCCGAGGCTCCCACGGAACAACTAATAACTATCTGAGTAATGTATGAAATGCAAATGTCTTAAACCCTAAACCCTAATCACCCAACTTAACCATGAAAGAAACTGTCATGAATACATCTCAAACTACAAGCATATGAGACCTAGGTAGTAGTTAGTATCTTGCAGATCTATTACAGTGGTAGATTCCAAGATTTCCACTGATGCAAGATGAGTTGCCTAGGACTCGGTTGTAGTGCCACTTCAAAAAATATGTCTCAATTCTGTGTTGGATGGAGCTTCTGTAATCTCATCCGTTGTGGATGACAGGGTTCACCATTTCACATAGATTTAGGGCCGTTTCATTTCTAGTGGATTCTAGTAGAGACTCATTCGGGATTTTTGATGTCAGTTATGGAGTCAAAATGATACGAAATTATAGATTTTCCGGATACAAAGTACTTCGTTGTGTTTTCACCTTCGCAATTGACGAGATGTTTATGTATATACCATGAAGCTCTAGCCTTAGGGGTTGATGCCGTAACTTGATTACTTCATATGCGAAGTAGATTTCAACGTTGCCTTAACCTTATGTGCCCAACATTTGAGTGAAGTCTTTGGGAGATATTTGGGCATCATGAACTCTTAACCCTTAATGGATGTAGGGGCTCAATGTAAGACATATATACACAATATAAACGAGCCTCACGAGGCCTCACAAAGTTTGCAAATCTAAATATTTTTATATACATATCTAGGTTTGAAACTTATTTAGAATATTATCTTCTATTAGGAGAAAATACAAATATATTTATATAATACATTCTTGGTTAAAATATTGAGTATGTACTTGCATCCAAGGACTCTCATGCTATGTATTGGAATCCAAATCTTTGGTAACATCAAGGTCCTTGACCATTTTGATAAGTGCACTTAGAAAATCAGTTGATTTTAGATGGGGTCACTTTTGACACAATTGATTAAAAGTGGAAGTATTTAGCTCAACTACGCGTTTTTGTGCTTGGACATGCCCAACATGCCAGACAACACCCTAGAGTCTTTCATAATTAGTATACATACTATGTGTGAGAATGTGCGCCACGTTAACATGAAGCTCCTGTGTTGGTTTTGGGTAATCTACCAATAAAACTTGAATCTTTATAACTTTGCATATGGAGGTCAAATAAGACACACTTTAATGTGTTGAATACCATGTCAATTGCTAGCGAGAATCATTCATAACTTATGAAAAGTAATAATAGAATCTATGCTCAACACTTGAAGCAACAATTTTTTAGCACCATCTACCTTAATTGATGGTTTGTGCTTGGAGAATGTGTTGTTCCTTAAGAAGACAACTCTTATTTAATTACTTTTCTTACCAGGACACCTACATTTGAGTGGTATGTGGTTTCGTGTGGCTCCCATAATAGGTATAAAAAATATTTGTCATTAACCGAGATTGGACTATGTGCTCAAAATATGATAACCATTCTTAGGTAGGAAAACTAAAAATAGTGAATGACCACTACTAGTGCACTACACTAAGGGTAGAATGATTCTTGTGTGGACCCAAAATGACTAATTATAAAAGTGGTGTCTGAAAAGGATACAATGATAGGTGCGATCTAGTGATTGGCCAAAAAGGTGTTGTTTCACACCACTTGCGGTCACTTTTGGGTGCCATTGAGTTAACCATTTTGTGTGCATTCATATGCAAAGGAGGATACACTCTAAACTCCATAGTATCACACTTGTGGCAACCAAAGTGCACGTAATATTACGGATCCCTATAGTGTTAACATGGATGCATGATAATAGAGAATTAGTGTAGCATGTGACATTATGGAATAACACAAAGTGCAACATTGTAATGTTGAAATTAATGATTTCATACGTGGGACATGGATGATCTCCCAAAGTTACACACATGCAAAGCTTATGGTACGATCGGGTAGTCCAAGAAGTTGAGAAATATTTTGTACAAGACCTTGGTGCAAGACCCTAACATGGAGCAAATCGGGAAGATTATGAAGAGGGCGGCAGGGAGAATGATACAATTATGGAACTTTAAAACTTTGGAGACAATGAAAATTGGTTAGGTTCTCTAGTGGGTGGGCAACTGGATGATCTTGATTTTGGGTTAAGTGAAGATATGGAAACTTTGGATATAGGAGGGCGGCACTTGGGGAGCCAAGGCATTCAACATGGGCTTTATGAATATGATGAAGAAGAATACAAATTTGATGATTTTTGGATGACAACAATTGTGCGGTGGACTCATGGTGTGTATGTGTCCACATAAGTGAACCTTTCTGAGAAGTTAAATCTTGCTTTTTCCTTGCCTTCAAGCAAAACACTTTGTAGATTTTAATCTTGGTAGAAAACTGCATTTGTTTAAATGGTGAAAGGGAACTTGGTAGCATTGCTAATTTACGTCTTGTGTGTCTAGAATGAAGTGATGATATTGAAATTTGTACAAAAATTAGATACTGCTGACAAGAAGCTTAGGGTGCGGTAGTTTTGATCGAAGAGAGAAGAGAAGGACTTTACCTCGATTTGATCCATTCATAGGAATTTATAGAATATTCCTCAACTTAGCAAAGAAACTCTAAAAGATGTCAACTTGTAACCTGTTGGTCTTGGAAACACTAGGATCTTGACTTATTATGCCCAAAATCCTTCCCAGGCACTAACAACCATGTATGCATAATGGTTGAAACTTTGACTCATAGATCCCCTTATAAATAGCCTATAATCTGGCACCACATCAACCCTCGGGCGAAAGGATCCATTATTTTCACATACGGACCAACGATTATGAGGGACATACATTCTGCACATTTGAGCTCACCAAAAATTCATCTCAAGAAACACAAATGGAAAAGAAATATTACTATAAGGGATGTCAACCAAATGCAAGCAAGAATGTAGCTCAGCTTGTCTACCCTTTCAAATTTCAAAGAGATGGTGTTGCAAAGGTCAACAAATTCTTCCCATTGATATGGAGACAACCAAGACATCAAATGCCAGACATGGACAAAATTCCATGCATTTGATGAAGAATTCCACTGTTTGCTAAAAAAGATATTTATAGTGATATTAATCGGTGTACAAAAATGAACCTTGAAGTCAACTCTGTCATCCAATGCATAAAACATTTCTTTTATATCGTCATCAACAATTAATGGAAGTGTCCCGCAACAATACCAATTCCATGGTGCTCAATCTCTGATTCAAAACAGCTTTGCTTCTAAGGATATGTAGATTTTTTTTTAATAGAGCTTGCATGTGAGATTAATAAGTTGTGACCTTTACAATAAGTAATGCACGTACATGTATGGGAGCAAGCACGGTCAAGTATACAGAAAAAATGCTCTAGTATATTAGAACCATAATTTGTTTGGTCAAATGCCTAAAAATAATAGCAAATTGTTGTATAAATTGGATTATTTTTCATGGCTTCCTCTATTGTTGTGTTAGGTACTCAAATATAGAATATCAAGATGAGATCTTCAAAATCTTTCATTAAAAGTACTGCTAAATCTAGTTTTGGACGTAGATATCATGACCTTAAATATTTTGAAGCTGTGTTTTTTTCATATTCCTTGAATTCATTATAAACTTGAGGGCCAAATTACAAAATTTTGTTAAAAAAACATCAATTTAATGTAATTTTATCATATGTAAAACAAATTTTAGTTAATTATGTGTCCAATATACCTACTTGCACCATCTTTGATATTATGTAGACTTCCTTGAAAAAAAATTGTCAACATAAATTTCTTGACTTTGTAGATCAATGTAATTTTCAAATGTTTAAGATTTTTTCTTTTACAAAATTAAAAATTAGTATATAGTTTTGAATCACTTTCATTTAAACTTATGTAGGGTAATGAAGTCGTGTACCTAACCGTGCTTGGGCCCGTATGTATTAAATTCCTTAAAGAGCTTCCCACACTGGTGAATAGAATTGCTGAGAGATGTGCAACACATGTGAGAGGAGAGAAGACTGGGGTTCATGATTAGGGTTTAGGGTTTAGAACAAATCCTCACATGGGAAATCTACGGTATCATAACACATGATCCATCTTCACATGTCAACCTCCCACTTGCCTTCTTGGGCAATGTGGCGGATCCATGCACCAACAATCAACGAGTGGCATAAGAAGAAGACACTCCACATATTGACATGTAGCGCAATGCGAGGGTGTGGGTTGACTTCTTTGGTGGTTTGCCTTATTGTCAAAGCCTGTGATATTAGGGAAAGAAACGTGACAATAAGGAGTGAGATTTGAACTAAGAACATCCATTCCCTAGAGTTTTGGGATATTAGAGAGTGAGTGACAATATGGAGGTTGATATTATGGAGTTTTAGGATATAGTTTGATGCTCAAATTAGGGAGACTCTATTATACAAGTAGGGGTTTTTGACTTACTTGCCTTGTTGGGAAAATGTAACTAATTATTTACATGAAATAAAATTACGAAACAAACTAGAATTTCTCATCACTTCCCATACCCCATCTCTAAAAAAGATTGCACAAATTTCAAGCCACTCTTCTTGGCGGAATCAACTTATTTTCACCGTTTTTTGTACATCTACCTTGGATTCAAAAGTCAACATATTTAGGGTGTGCGGGTGGGGGGACCTATATGACCCTTTGATGCAGCATGAGAATCCTTATTTTGATAAAGATTCAGATATTCATATGAACTTCATAAATTGTGAGGATAGCCGCTACAACCTCAATTTGGATTCGCTAACCATCTTGTATTGATTGCATGTTTCATATCTAGGAGAAGTGGGCTAATTGAAAACAAGAACCATTTACCTTAGGGTGAATTCACAATAACACGAGCCAACCCCGCCGAGTTATAACGACTCTTGATGAGTGCTTAGAAAATAATATCTCCAATTTATGTAGATATTAGAAAAATTTAAGGACATTTTGCGACATATTTTGAACATTTTAGCACATTTTAGTCGTTATTAACGACTGGTTACGACCATATTTTAGTCCTTTTGGAGTACCAATAACTTCCCAAACATCGTCAAACTTTAGTATATTGTACAATGACATATATTATATGTAGTTACTAATTTGTATTGCATTATCAATTCATAAGATAAGATTATTGCTTAACAATCCGTTAAATTAATCACTGGTTACAGTTTCCTTGGATCGTGTTATTGTGAATGTACCCCTTACTCATTTGTCAATGTAGCCCGCTCATTAGTGTTGTTTGAAGAAAACTAAGGGTTGGTTCACATGGGGTTCCAAATCCCAAGTCCCACTCATGTTAGTAAGTCCCCACATGGAGGCAAAGTCCCAACTTTTGAGCCTCAATAAGCCATTAAAAGATGGTTAATTAACATTTAAGTCGGATCTTGATGACTTCGTGCAAAAAAACCCACGGGGCTTCTGTTGAGAATTGGGTCTAGCTTTTTGCTTGACCCAACTCTCAACACAAGTCCCAAGCCTCGCCTCCAAAAGGTGTTGCCATGTAGGTGTCCATGTCATACTTTGGACTTAGGTCTTGGGACCCCATGTGAAGTGGTAAGTCTCAACTTCCATGCTCTCAACAGCTGAGATTGCATGGATTGACCTCAAGTGACCTGGGACTTAGGACTTACCAATGTGAATTTGAGCTCGTTGGCCAAGCATCCCCCAAGTTGGAACGTTGTCATTCTAAGGACAATCTTCAAAATCGAAAGAAGCTGGGACAGAATGTCTTACTGTCCTGCCTTGGACAGTTTGATGTGCACATCAGTGTCGGTTTGTAACTCTTGTAGAACAAGAATCCAAAGTTTCCGGGCTCAGACGTGACGCACAAAATACCAAATGCATGTGAGGCCAGGACAGCAAAAGAATTGTGCCTCCAGCCCCTTCCATAAATTTGACAACTGTGCAGATATTCAGGAGTTGGATTTTACCCCTTCCCTTCCACAGGATAAATTTACACACTTAATACATCCATTGTTTTGTCAGTATATCCGAATAATATCCGGCCTTGGCAGGAGGTCGTGTTCTTTTTATTGTTGTCCATTTCATCTGCCAAACATGAAACATGCTTAACGTTCATGATGCGAACAGACAAACCTGATGGATAGATAACTTACAAAATCTAGTAGAGCTGTTAGATAGAGAACACTGCATGAATGCTGCTGTCGGGATCATTGTTGCTGTCAAGAGAATTGACTCCTTCATGACTGAATTTTCACAAATCATAAAATATGACAAAGAGTATGTCACGGAGTGGTCCTACTTTAATTTTGTGGCCATAGGTGTGGCTACCTTAATCTGTCATCTTTGCGGAAAGGAAGGTAGAATCGGTCTTGACTGTTTACTTTTTCCAACTAGCCCGCTTCTAGTAGGATATGAAACACGCAATTAGCACGAGATAGTTAGCACATCCAAATCATGGGCCATAGCCACTTTCTTATATTCACTGAGAGGCAGTCAACAATGATCTCCAGAGACCCGTGTATTGCTTGAAAAGGATGGTTCAAGGAATAAGATAGGCCCGCAATTAGTTGCAATTCTTTTAGTTGTGATGCAGCCTCTCCTTGTGCATCTGTGAGGAAGTGAAATCACCAATGCAAGAGGGCCACACAGATTTAATTGCACAAGTGACAAATTACAAACATAAAAAACCCTTCCATCCTAAACATCCGTCAAGGGGTGCCTGATGGTACAGAACTTCCTTTTACACTTCTTTAGAGACGATGTGTTTACGTATTCTTCCACAGATGCGAACTTCCAACTAGCACGCACATCCCTGATATATCTTTGAAACATCCATGTGAAAAACACAGCTGGAGTTAGTGATAAATGTGAGCCTACTAATATTTAGAAGCTTTGTAATGCCTGACATATTCCATCCACCACACTTCTCTCCAGGGAACACTACCCTGACCCATCAGCACTGAAGTTGATGTTTTGCTGGATTGATAATTCCTCAATCGACTGAACAAGCCATACCATGGTTGTTTGTGCATGACGATGGACAATGATTTTAAGTCAGAAAGTCCCAACGTCCTCTGCATCTCAACAAACAGATAGCACTCTTCTGCATACAATGTGGGACACATTGAAGGTATGGCTGGCGATATTCATTCAGAATCTAGGTTGCAATACTTACAATGCACTGCTTGTTCAATGCATTTTCAGAATGATTCCAACCCTTCGATAATCCCTGTGAATTGTGATCAATTTGGTGTTTTATAAGCACCAAGAGTTGATGAAACTTGTACACTTAACTGACAAGGGAGATTCTTATGCCAGAGAGTCCTAGAAGTCAAAGGTCTATAAGGTTCCACAATCTGGTCAGTGACAGGGTTGTAACATAACGCCGAGCAAAAGTTTCTTCATTTTGAGTCCAATCCCCTGATAAACCAGAACAAATGTCACTTATCAGTGGCCTGCATACCATTAAATTTTCTAGGGTAACTTCCAACTTGTTGTCACGCAATCTGCTCACATGCTACATATATTTGGGTTAAATTTTACCTTAAATAGTTTTCATATCTACATATGTCAAGGTTACCTTATTAGAGTACTGTACTATGAGAGTGAGGTTTTTCACAAAGCTCCAAATATGGAGCTTAGCCTTTCCAAGTTTTTATAGTTGGAAATTGACAAGACTACCTGTTGTGATGCAAGGGGGCAGCTCACACATAATTGGCTGGACTCAATCGTTTTGATGATTGCAGCGCTAATGTGATAAGCAAATCCATCAATCGGACTCAGCTGCCATTATCGCCCTGATTTTTTGGCTTTGTAGCCCAATTTGAGTAGCTCCTCAACCAGCTTTACTGAATGATCACCCTGACCAAACACATTAAGGAGGAATGAATTAGCACGATTGCAAGTGTTTCACATCGAACTATTTAGCCTCAGCTAGTTGCACTGCTAAAGGAAGGGTTATGCAGTAGGAAGACGTACTTTGGAGACATGTACGATGGCTTCAAGTCATGTAACAAAACATCTTGTGTGATCTTGAACCCCGCACAAGTCTCAGTGTCTCTATGCTCGCCACTTGGGCACAAAATCATCCCAATTCAAAACCCTTATCCCCACTGTGTGTGAACTAATTCGTAACTGGAAACACACCTGAATTTCAATTTCCCCGTCCTTGACTGCACCACCAGACCCTATCTTGACCTTCAAGCTCTTGCAAAGTGCTGTCAAGGTTTCTTGTTGGTGCTGCAGCCCTTTGATCACAGTCACAGTTTTGCCTCCCCGCCCACGCTTGGTAGCTTCAACAATGAGGTTCTGCTGCTCAGGTTTCACATCCACTTGAAGCTGTACAGAAAATGTTCCTCTAAAGGTCAGAGACACGACATTCAAAACAAGCTCCTGTAGAATTTCTTAGTTTTTCTTGGGAATGCAACACATCATGGCTCTTGATAGAAAGTCCTCTCGACTTCCAGAGCGCAGCAAAATCATGAAACCCTGAGATCTTCGCAGAAGCTACTAAGTTGGAGTCACGGCATTCGAAGCATATACATGTCCACAATGACATACTAGAACGCAGTTGCAGAATTCTGTTTCTCATAAACTAGTGCAAGTTTAAACAGACAAAGGGCACATTTTGTAATAAGGGGGTCCCAATGTGCGATAGCATTTTTCTGAACTTCGCTTGTGAACTTTGGTTTCGCTAAATCTTTTTGACAAGGGAGAGAGGGTGCTACAGAATGGATTGTGGTTATCAATTCCTTTGGTATGAAACTGAAAAGCCTCCTCAAATTCACGAAGTTAATTGACTAGAAGGATACAACGTTAGGATCAAACAACATAGCAACAACATAGCAACAACATAGCAGGACCACCTGTAAACTTGAACCGGCATGTAGATAGTTGCCTGTAGCAATTAGGGAAAATGACTCCCAAATAGGTTAGTCACCACAACACTTAGATGCTTGGGAGATGGCAAGCGGTTGTGTGCAGACCTTCCTCAAGAGGACTTCTCCTTTGCACTAGTGCAATCACAAGTTTGCACTTACGCCATTTGACCGTGGAATTCTTTGCCATGACGTAAATCCCTTGAATTCTTTCCTTCTGCTAAATCATGTTGACATGGGAGAGGGGGTACTACAGTATTGCTAATGAATCAAGTTTCCATAGGGTGCAATGTGGTTACCAATCCCTTTGATATGGAACCTAAAACCCTCCTCAAATTCACGAAGTTAAATTGACCAGAAGGAAGTTACAACGTTAGCATTCAACAACATAGCAGGATCACTCACAAAGGCAGTGTAAGCCATTACATTCCGGCATTTGAAGCTCGGAGACTCAGACAAGTGCAAAAACCGTGTACAACAATGCAATGCACGGGTTAGACCATGTGGCCAGGGAATGCTTCATCTGTCATGTCATGACATGGATCCCTTGTAAACTTTTTCCTCCTGCTACATCTTTTTGCCACGGTGGAGGGGATACTGCAGTCATACTAACGAATCGAATTTTCATATTGTACACAGTGGTTACCAATTCTTTTGGTATGCAACCTAAAACCCTCGGCAATTCAATAAGATGAATGACCACAAGGAAGTTACACCTTTAGCATCCAACAACACAGCACAACCACTCACAAAACCGGTGTAATCCCCTACATTACCTTTCGATTTTTAAAGCTCGGAGACTCAGACAAGTGCAAAAACCGAGTACGACAATGCAAAAAAATAGGGTTTGCACATCGTAACCCTTGTGACTCCAATCCCTCAAATTCCAATGACGAAGGGTTCTATATAGATGGGTTGAATTACCACAGGAGTGCGGGGCGCCTGTGCGGGTTTCTTTGATGCAGGTTTATATTTTTTGGAATCCAGTGGCTCCGGAGTGGTGGTGCGCACAATCTTGACCTCGTCCCATCCTCCGCGGGACGCAACACCGATGTCGATGTAATTCGGTTGCTTCTTGTTGTTGCCCGCATAAATTGTGAAAGAGCGCGGACGGCCAGAACTCCGTGACGATGTCGAAATCGGTAAAGAAAGTCGTCGTAAAGGAGGCGATATGCATAACAGGTGCATCATGTACTTCAATTTCACTGCAATTTTCCTACTACTAGGCTAAACACCTGATTGTGTGTGTACAAAAATCAATGGACAATTTCAGTGGCTGTCGATTGAATCTTGAGCTGCTTCTTCCTCCGAGGTGCAATTTCTTCCAGTTTACATGGATTTGGATGCTATGTGCTGGATTTCTCACTGTCCGGCGACTTCCCGTGAATTGTGATTGGAGAGAGTTTATCCCTAAGTGGCCCCAATTGGAGTGACCCTTTCTTTCATGGGGTCCAAATTCATCCAAAGATTTGGCAAAAGTTGCACGCAATCATGAGACACCATCTCAAAGCATGTTAGTTCATGATTTGAGCATAATATGAAGTGTGGAGAATATTCATCATACAACACTAGAAGAAATCTTGTCCATTTCAACCCTCCTTTCGACTAGGCCATCAAGACTAAACCAAGAAAATGCATAAACAAATCAATTCGGTTGGGAATTGGGGGGCACCTTCCATGGGTACACCACGGGTACCTTCCGGTGGCCTCCCAATTGAATTGTTTATGCATTTTCTTGGTGCGAGTCGCGATGGCCAAGGGTTGAAATGGACACGATTTCTTCTAGTGCAAGGATCGGGATGGGCATCTTAATTGCGGGTTGGGTATCCAATCCAATGCTCGCTCAAAATTCATGAATGAGATTGTAATATATCCCAAGTGTTCATGTGGACTATATTTTTTTGTTGAATTTTTGATGAGAACTATAAGATTAAGAGAAAATTTAAAGAAAAAGTAATTAACATTCACGATTTTTGAAGTTTGTATGTAGAAGTTGAGATGCACACATGTCGTTTTGGATTTTGGGAGAGACCCCTCAAGATCAATTGACATCCAAGACTACCTCTACAATGGAGGGTGATGTTTCAATAATTTTATTTATTTTTTCCTCTTCCAAATTATCATTATTTTTTTGCATGACAGATCAATTGATTAATAATTTTGGATGGTTTGAGCTTAATGTATGATTTATGTGTTGAACTCTACATCAAAAGATAGTTAGAAGATATCATGTGAAGAAGATAGAAAATAATGTAGCTAAGGCTAGGTAGGGATAGCTTATTGGTGGTTGATTAGATTTTCATTAATTGTTTGGTAGTTGATTAGGTGTAGAAGATGGAAAATAATACAACAAAGATTAGGTAGGGATAGTTTACTAGTGGTTGATTAGATTTTCACTAATTGTTTGGTGGTTGATTAGGTTATCATTAAATGGTCGGTGGATGATTTGCATCAATTTTGGATGGTGAAAGCTTAGGGTGATGCAATCAACTAACAAACACTAATTTAAATATATGGTAATCTTGAAAGATTGATCAATAATGACAAAATATTTTACATTTTTGACACTTGTCATTAAGGAGTTGATAATAAACAATGGCATGAAGATGACTATATCAATTTTTTTGATAGCATTGCAAGGTGGGTTAATGAAAGTGAAAGTTGGAATGCAATACTACAATTATCATCATCTCATGATTTAAAAAAAATATATATATATCCAAACCTCATAGTAAATGAATTCAAAATATTAAAGGATGTTTGGGCCTTTTTGATGCCTAATAATGAAAAAATGAACGTATGGAACGAAGCAAAATATCATATGTTGTTTCATTTCAAGAAAGTGTTGATATTGTATTTATTTTTACAAAAATACGATCTTCCACTAAAATTCAATTTTATAATTAAGTTTAAAATTCAACGTCTTATTTTTATTGATGAGAAAACATATGCAATGAACATGGAAAATAAAAATTGAATATTTTGTTATATCTTATCTTCCCAATGGTTGGACATTCATTATGGTTGAAATTGTTGGCCACACCTATCATATTTTACAATCTATTTCAATGATTATACAAGTCTATGAATCATAGATATGGATAACATTAAATTGCAAGAAATAAGATATAAAATTTTAAAATTTTAAAATTTTATTTTATTGTATTAATGAGTCATTAATGTGTTTAATAATAATAATATTAAATAATATGGATATGTATTTAAAGTACTAAAATAGAATTAAAATATATTATTTCAAAATAAAAATATTATTAAAAAACCTTCAACCTAGTTGATGCTTGCTAAGTAAAGAAGTTTGATGCAATGAGCAATGAACACCATATTATCATCAATACCATAGTTATTTCATTTGTTGAATGACATAGCTTGCAATTTTAAAGGTGAAGACATTATGAATATATTCCTTGGTATTAGCTAGATGGTCGTGTAATATAAGCAAACACGGTAGGCAATATATGCAAAGAAATGATTATATATAGATTTGGTTTTCAAAACGCATGATTAATGAATGAGCAGCTTCAAGCCTTGATTGACAGTAGAGAGGATGGGGCGCAAAACCCGGTTTTTTTTTATAGGTATGATTAGCAGCCATAGACTGGCGTGAACTAAGTGGACAACTGTAGTTGCAATGCTAAGATGAAAGGACAGAACCTCACGATTCTACCGTTTTTTTGTTTGTGATTTGAGCATAATATGAAGTGTGGCAAATATTCCTCATGCAAGGATGAAGATGGGCACCTTAATTACGGGTATGGTATCCAATCTGATGCTCACTTAATTCATGGGTGAGAATGTAATATGTCATGAGTGTTCATGTGGACTATGTTGGAGATATTTTTTGCAGTTGAAGATCTCATGAGAATTACAAGATTAAGAATAAAATTAAAAATTAACATTTATGATTTTTGAAGTTTGTATGTAGAAGTTGAGATGCAGACATTTGGTTTGGATTTTAGGAGAGCCCTCAAAATCAATTCACCTCCAAGACTACCTTAGAGGGTGGTGTTTCATAAATTTAATTTTCCTCTTCCAAATTATCATCTTTTTTTTCATGACACATCTTGAGCATGTAACAGGTACATCCACCTTACATATTTGATCCCTCCAATATTATACATTTTGAGGTATTTTCTAAAGTTATGCCATTGTGAATTAACCGCATTAATGCCAAATGACATGAACATAGTTTATGTGTTTAGGTAACATGTTCAAATATTGATAAGCAATAAGATGTTTAAAAATGCAAAGATTTGGTATTGATCTTGTCACATTTTGTAGTGTCCAAATCTTGGTCCAAAAACTCCCGAATTCAAGCCACTCTTCCTAGATTCATTACAATCTTCCAACATATGCAACGTGAATAGTAAAAAAACTTTTTTATTTTCTTTATTTATAAATATACAATTTTTTTTTGAAGAAGTTTCCAATCTCGCTCTAAAAAGCACTAGAGACAGTGGATTGTTTTGCCTCCTCTTTCACCTTTCACCCTCGTGATAGTGATCCTTCATCACTGTCCTCATCAAACCCTTTTGTATTCTTCATTGGTGGATTCATTTCCAAGATTCAAACGTTGTTGTCATAATGCCCTTATTTTTTTCAACTAGAACCCGGTCCTCCATAAAGTAACTTAGCGCTATCCACTCATCATGAATCTTCCATGTAGTCCAAGTCTCAAGAAGAGAAGGAGATGACATACGACATATAACTTAGTAAGTTCCGACTGTACAAACTCAAGTGACAAGCTCAAATTGAAATGGAACGTACAAGGGACCCTCCAAATCTAAGACATGTCTAAAGAAGCTTCGGCTAGTAGACCCTATAAAGTGCCATAGAGTGAGTCGACGCATCATGTAAGTTATGCTCCATGCAGTCCAAGTCTTTAGCTAGAAATGGAGATGACATCTACAAGATTCTTCAAATACAAGGGACCTTCCAAATACAAGATACATTCAACTCAAAAATTTGCAACCCCTGGGCTCACTTTCTCTTGTAAAATGTGAGCTTGTTTCTTCCCCATGGGGAGGTCATTGTTGAAATCTCATCAAACCACGTGGTAAAAGAATATAAGGTACTTTTAATTCAATAAAGCAAAAATTTATACAAAATTTAAAATTACTATAGCTTGGATGAAATGGTCCATATGATATTATATCTAAAATCAAGTAGGTTAAAATTATAGGTAGCATTCAATTTTTATTACTAAAGTAGGGTCTATCATAATATTACTCAGCTAATGAGTTGTGTTCATGGGCTTAGTAATAGATTCGAAAATAAAGACTCTGGATGCCAGAATCTCATTGCTTCAAATTAAATTTGAAATCAAAGCAGTTGAACACAATTATCAGCTGAGTAATGTTATAATAAAATTTGGAGGAATGAAGACTTTATAAGAAGTTCAACGAGTGTCTTTGGATTAAATAAGAAATTTCCTCAATTGACTAAGAATCATTGATTTTAGATGTAGGCTAAAGATGAACCTTAATTCTATGGAAGATTAAATTATTTGGCTTCAAGAAAAAATTTCCTTGTGACAAATCGGACATCAAGTGACCGATGAGGCTCATACCCCCAAGCTTTTAATTTCTGTTCTCATGATTTATAATGAATTATAAATTTTTATTCCAATATTTTATGATAAGGGCAATTTACAGGGGGACTTAGGGTAGCGCATACTTAGTAGGATTTGAAGGGTCCAAGGGGGCTGCTTGTCAACAACTCGAGGAAGAGTTGAGCTTGTTAGAGAGAGAGAGAGAGAGTGCAAGATCGGAAGGTGTGAGAGGTTCCAACATCATGGAAGGTTGCCAAACACATAGTAACTGGAAGCCTTGACTTAGTGATGATTTGGTCTTGTGTGTAGGCTTGGGGTAGTCACTGAGAGTTTCTAGATAGTGCTGCAACCATGTACTATTCAATTTTATTTGCATGTACCATTGTTGTTGTTGTTTTTTAATAAATAATTTTTAATATTTTCAAATATTATAATAATAAAAATTATGGATTAATGTCAAAACATTTGGTCAAAATTCCAAGATTTTGATAAATGATACAAATGCTTGGTTTGATGGTACCAAAGAACCTACCCGTGGGTACAAGAATTGTACTTACCAACCAAATATTGATATTTGGTGATGGGGTATGTCAAGGTGAGTGAATCTTTGTATACCCGAGTGATTAGTTGAGTCAATGCCCATCCTAAACCATATTGATGATAGGGTGATTTGAATTACATATGAAGGTTCTTGCATAGTAGAAAGATCCGAATGACATCGAAAACACAAATGTGATACCATCGTTATAGATGCCCGAATGGTATTAAAAAAAAATGACGATATCAGCTCCTCCTGACGTTTTTGCATATCGTTATGGTCAATCCTCTCATAACTCCTGATGGAACCCTGGAGACTTTTGGGCATAGTCGGTTGATATTCTAGTGTTTCCAAGTCCAACTGGTTACATGTTGACATCTTACAGTTTTACTATATCAATTTGAGGTATATTCTATAAATTGCTCTAAAATGATCCGTAATCTTCCTGAAGTCTTAAACTTCAACTGGTCATTCCTCAAACTCAACCGGTTCATCTGTAACTAGCAGCCGGTTCTCCCCGCTCATTGCGTGGTAGGCGTTTGAAATTCCAGAAAGTGAGACAACGTCATCTTCACATAAATTTTCATTGGCAACATGGAGGTCACATAAGTATGTAGCTGTGCATTCGAGTATGAAGTTCACAACAGAATGCGTATACAATTTCGAATGTCCAAAATTGAAACTTTGAGATCTGCTATTGAAAATTCTTGAGTCACTAATATGCGTTGAGCAAGCGGGAATCACGAAATTCCAGTCATCAATCAGTTTTGTACAAATGTGATAATCATCAACAAGTGAGTTTCAATAGACACAGATTGTAATACTTCACTTACTCGAAATTGAACAGAACAATGCCGCTCAACGGTCAAGGTGCTTCTTCAAGAACACTAATTCTCATAAGCCCTTACGAATCTTCACATTAATTTTGTTGGCAACATGGAGGGATCATATGCAACTAATACATGCATTCATTTATGCGGATGCATAATCTCGAACTTCCTAAATTTAAACTCTGAGATGTGCTATTGAAATTTCTTGAGCAACTACTATGTGTTGAGCAACCGGAATCACGACCATTTCTGTACAAATGTGGGAATCATCAACAAGTGAGTTTCAGTAGACATAGATTGCAATACTTCATTGACTCAAATTTAAACAGAACAATGTCGCTCGACAGTCAACCTGCTTGTTCAGAACAGTAATTGACATGAGACCTCATGAATCTTCACATTGGTTTTTGTTGGCAACATGGAGGGATCATATGCATTCAAGCATGAAAATTACAGCGGAATGCATAATCTCAAAAGTCCTATTTACATTCTCAGATGTCCTATCGGAAATATTCAAGCCACTAATATGCGTTGAGTAAGCGGAACGAAGAAATTGTAGTGATCAACTGATCATTTTTACACAAATGGATCTATAATCATGGACAGGTGAGTTTGAATGCACGGACTGTAATGGTTCACTGACTCAACCGTGGGTGCCAAGTACATTAAACTCTGTCAACCTGCTCCTCTCTAGGTCAACAAGCATCGCGTGTGTCTCCCTGTCGCAGTCTCTAAATATGCATTGACGAGGATAATAAGATTCATAAGAAGCTCCATCGTATCCCAGAAAGTTAACCTTGGCCATGGCCTGCAAGTACTCCCTTGTCGCGGAGTCCTCGCCCCTTGGCGTGAAGAGCTTGACAAGGGCATTCATAAGCTTACGAAGAGGTTTAAACTGCTTCGAATTAGGCTTGCTTCTCGAAGAGACACCCTCCGCACCAAAACTAACCGACACCGAATTAGTTTGAGATCCTCCTGCTCCTAAACCATTGCAGCAACCCTCTTCAATTGGCACCACCGACGAATCTCGCCGCTGGTACACCATGATGGTGATGATGATGATGATGATGATGATGGCGGCGGTGATGAGGAAATATATCCAAATTTCCTCCCCCTTCGGTTCAAACGTCAGTCCAGATTCTCAAAAGCTGATGTCAACAAGGGGGTGAACCGAACAACAACATGCGAAACCATCGTGATCTGTAGGGGCATAAATGCATCATCCTCGTGAGGGAGCTTGAGCTAAAGTCTTCAAAACCCCAAACCTCGCACGCCTTCTCCTCTTGCAGACCAACACTCGGAAGGTAAACTTGGATCTCGAAGCTCGAATGGCGGCAGTTCTGCACGAGAAATTCGACCGGTCCAGACACAATATAAGTGGCCGAGGGATCCCCTGAAGCTGCACAGATTCGTATTCGATCTGAAGCTCAAGTACTGACTCGCTTCAAAAATCGAAACCCAATTTTCTTGTAAAGATGATACATAATGCAAAGTGAGCTCGAGAGCTTGAGCTAAACTCTAGAAACTCCGAAGATTCTCCAGCTACACAATAATACAATACTTCAAAGCGGCCTGCAGATCCGTAAGAGAAATTCAATAGAGAAATTCAATACAGTGTAACAGATCGAGAGCTACTTACTAACAGGTTGGAATTTGTGAAGCTGAAGTCATGTGATGTGATGTGATGATGCTGCAAAGATAGAAATATAGATTAAAGCAAGCAAGTAGGTTGGTAGACCGTGGGCATGAATTTCAACGAACGTTGAACGTTGAACGTTAAAGTCGTTGCAAACCTGCCCCCAGGATTACTCCGAGGATCTCGCCATCTGCAGCGTAGGATTACAGAAGCAAGCGATTATTTGAGGCGATCATTGTAATCAAATCCCTTTTTCACATGAGGAATGCATGACGTTTGTAGGCAGCCGTTCGATTTGTTAACTTGGTAGGAAGAATGCTTGCTAGGAGTGATTGATCGAGTCCATCCGTCACGTGTTCGGCACTCTTCAAAAAGTTCAACCTGTGCATTGTGCACGCTTGATAGTGATGATGATCAACTTAAGGGCACTTGACGTTTCGGTAGATAGATGGGTCTTAAATGGTTACTTTTTTTTTCCTTCTACCAACTAGCCCACTTCTCCCTAAGATAAGAAACATGCGATTAGCACGAGATGGCGAGCAAATCCAAATGGACGCCATAGCCACCTTCCTCGTACATTTTGGAGCTCGTACGAATATCTTCTTCATTATCAAGGCAAAGATTCTCGTGCTCATTACATGGGCATGTAGGTCCCCCTTCTCGATTATGTCGACTATTGAGCCTGGGATGGTTTATCATATTTTGAGCATGTAGTCTAATATATATATATATATATATATATATATATATATTGTTTTTTTTTGTTTTTTTTGTTTTTTTTTGGTTATCCGATTTTGGAGTCACACCTAACCACATATCACTCAATGGGCACTCAACTATAGATGTCCGATTAAGATAAGTAACCAAATTAGGCACGTCCACCTTAGAGCTTGAGGGCTTGTGACCATTGAAATCTAAAGAGCGTCCCCACTCCTGGAGCCACAAACGGGCCTCTACCATTGGCTTTAGATCTTTGAAAGCCAGGTTGGATGCTCCATCTCACCAACAACTCATATGAGGATCTTATTCTGACATGATCAAAGTGAAGTATTTTTATTTTTAAATAATTGTTTAATTGTATTTTTTAAATTTTTTGTTTTCTAAGTGATAATATAGTTCCCCTGCAATGTGCTAACTATTGAATTTAGAAAATTGCACAAATATATCATTTTAGATCTACAAATAAAGGATTTAAAGCCCCAAGATGATGGCAGTGTGTGGTCTCTCTAATTGCACTTACAATGAAAACAACATGTATAGAATTGCTCCGGATAACATTACACATTGGTTTTTATAAACAAGTGAGAATCAAACATGTGTTTTTGGGCACAAGAGAAAACTTGTTTGTGTTTGAGATTGAGGGAGCATTTCTTGGGGGCCATGATGGGTTGTGATTGCATTATTGCCTTTTTGACATGGCTCATTAGATACAATATTTTCTAGGATATGAACATGTGAAATGAAACATTTTACACATGAAACATGAGACATGCAATCTTTTATGAATTCTATGGGAGACATGTCAAATGGGTAAACTTAAAAAGAGACCCTAGTTTCCTACTTTAGTGTGGGAAGTGTTTCCTTGGGGAATGTGTGGAATGTGAGGGATCATGCACCTCTGGAGACAATATCTCCAGCACACATGGTGATTTGGGGAACACGCCACTAAGAGGGCCCTTGAGAATTGTGGGGCACCCATCCCATGGTGCAAACCATAGATATGTTCATGCTCCACTCAAAATATTTATATTGTTTTCTCCAAACCACTATGGTCCCATGCATGCATTGGTCCAAATCACTAATGTCAATTATCTTAGGCCCACTTTACACTATGGCCAAGGACGAAGACCATTAAATTAAATACTCAAAGGCCGTATCATGAAAAATTGAAATTGACTTTTGTGCAATCGCATGCCTTCAAGTGGGCCGGGGCTAGAGCTCATCCCAATTGGGCGGGCCCCAACTGGTTGAATCATGACCCCATCATGGGGGAAGGGGGTCTCAAGGCCAGGCCTGCAATCCGGCACCCCTAGGCAACCCCACCAAATTTTTATTTTTATTTTATCCTGATTGACAATTTATGCCCGCCCCGCCTAATTTGAAATAAAAAATAAAAATTGTCCTTGCATTCTTGAAACCCGCTTGTCCACAAATCCCATATTGAGTGCACTTCACCTTGAAAGCCCAAGATTCGATATATATGTTCACTTCCCCTTAGTAAATAAGCAATTGATTGGATTTCATTCCCGAAGTGAAGCTGAAAGCATGTAATGAGCTTGGAAGTAAAAAATATTACAAGATCCTCATGAGCATTGAGGTTATAATGCATGTGACTTACCATTTGAAAGGGTCTTCTGTCATTCTAAACTGAAACTTATATTTATTTTATTTAGTTTATAATAATTTTGTTAATGCCTTCTACTTTCACAAGTATTCATACATTTTCCTACTAATTTAGTTGAATAATTGTAATTAAGTGTATCAAGCCTAATTAAATATAATTAAATCATAAATTATGCTTACCAAGGTAATTAAGCCTAATTATTTCTAAAATGCACATACTAGAATTAATTATTATTTACTACATTCAATCATACTGAATTAGTTCGAATGTGTATGAATACTTGTGAAAGTAGAAGTAGAAGGCATTCACTAAACTATTATAACCTTAATAAACTAAATAGAAGTTTCATTTTAGAATGACAAAAGACCCTTTCAAATGGTAAGTCACATACATTATAACCTCAATGCTAATGAGGATCTAGCAATATTTTTTTTACTTCCAAGCTCATTACATGCTTTATTGACATTCATTTACATGCTTTTGGTTTCACTTCAGGAATGAAATCCAATCAATTGCTTATTTACTAAGGGGAAGGGAACATATATATCGAATCTTGGGCTTTCAAGATGAAGTGCACTCAATATGAGATTTGTGGACAAGCAGCCTTAAAGAATGCAAGGACGATTGTTTTTTTTTAAAATCGGGTGGGACGGGCAAAAGCCGTCAGTCAAGATAAAATAGAAATAAAATTTTTGTGGGGCTGCTAGGGGGTGCCAGATCGCAGGCCCTGGCCTTGAGACCCTTCCCCCCATGATAGGGTCATGACTTGGTCGGCTGGGGCCCGCCCAAATGGCATGAGCTCTAGCCCCAACTGTTCAAGTGTATGCAAAATTGTACGTGTAACTGAAGTCTATTTCAGTACCATTTTGTTTTCAAGTAAGCCTTTCCACACAATAAGTAATCCTACATAAAACCTTTTGTGAGATTTTGGAGTGTCTTAGTCTCCACGTTTTGTGTTAGACCCACATCTTTGAGGTGACCATGACACAAAATTTGGTAGACCATGAAACATTATCCAATCTATCTATCTATATATATATATAGATTTGTAATTATTCTTAGTGTGCCATACAAGCTATCCTCTTGTTTATTATTGAATGGTCATTAGGGAATGTTTTATTTGTGCACTTTATCTAGATTTCTCTCATCCAAATTTGTATATGACATGCACCTTGTGTGCCTCACTCTTTCATTAAGGTAGAAAAACAAAAAAATAATGAATGACCACTACTGGTGCACTAGAGTGACTCTTGTGTAGAATGACTCTTGTGTGGACCCAAAATGGCTAATTCTAAAAGTGGTGGCCCGAAAAAATGTAGTGTTAGGCCGGATGTAATTATTGGCCAGATAGGTCTTGTTTCACACCACTTGGAATCACTTTTGGGTGCCATTGAGTACACGTTTTGTGTGCATTTGTAAGTACAGTAGGCTATTTTGATGCTCAAATTAGGGCGACTCTACTATACAAGTGGGGGGGAGGGGTTGACTTACTTACCTCTTTGAAAAAATGTAACTAATTATTTACAAGGAATCAAATTACAAAACAACTTGCATTCCTCATCATTTCCACTACTCCATCTTTGAAAAATATTGCACAAATTTCAAGCCACTCTTTCTGGCTGAAGCAGATTATTTTCACCATTGTCCGGTTTTCTCTACTTTAAAGCAGTGATTCTCGTAAGCTCTCATTCTCATTCAACTGGGATTCAACCTGGCTCCATGAATTGCCATGCCATAATTACATGTGGTCGTTATACAATTATAATTGAAATAAATAAAAATTTAGTCTTTAAAGTCAAAGGTAGACTATTTCTTTAAATATTCCCAATTTAGGCTCACTTATTTTCACAAATTTATGTATTGTGTGTAACTTGTATGTGAAAGTGTATTTTTCTCTTTCTTTTCTTACTTGTAATTTTTTTTTCAACACATGCTTAGTTCCACACATATATATATTGTAACTAAACATGCTTGACTCTTCACAACCAGTCTAACTACAATGGGTCTATTTGTCCAACAAGTTGCACTATCAACGCTCAGGAGGAGTGAAATATATAAGTAAGACTAGTAGGTAGTAAAGAAAGGGACATGCCATAGTTGTCAACATTAGCTTTAAATTCGCATGCAACATATAATATAAGTCTAAAAATAAAATTTCAAGATGCCAAAGTTTCAAATTGGGAAGTCCAAAAATACCAACTTTATGACCTCATATGAAAATTTTCCTCAATTTTACTTATTTGTGGTTAATATAGGAATACTAGAAGAATATATATATATATATATATATATATATATATGTAAATATAGAGTTATAGTTGTGATTTTTTTAATAAAAATGTGTGATTGTGTGGTCCTCATATTGGAATAATAATCATAGCGTAAAAACATGGGTTTGGTTACCTTATGTACACAACTTTCAAGAAATAGAGTTTTTACTGTAAGCATGCATGCAATGATGTGCTTGGACACAAAATTACTCAGTTGATGACCTATGTTCATGGGCACCGCAATAGATTTGGCAATAAAGCCTCCGGATGCCATAATCCCAACGCTTCAAATTGAATATGAAATCAAGTCGACTGAATATGAAATCAGGGCAGCTAAACACCCGGGTACGCAACTCCCATATTATACACAGGGGGCATCGGATTAAAAATGGCTTAGAGGGCGGCTTTTGTAAAAATTATATCAAATTATACAAGATTAAAAGGACCAAAAAGTTGGGTGAAGATCAAACACCTATTTCTTAACCTATGCCTATGAACAATTTTAAAAGATCCTCACGAGTAGTTGCCTCCAATTAAAAATAAAAGTCATTGGCAATGTTTTATTTATAATTTAAAAATATTTATTTTTTAATTAAAAAAACCAAAAAGCTGGGTAGTTTGACCTATGGTACATGTATTAAAAAAACTCATATAATTAGTTTTTTAATGCAATTTTATGCTTCAAGGAATATTCATTTCCTATATATAATTACATTTTTGAATTCCTTGTTAGAAGGGCTACAAGAGTTTCCTACATGAAAACAAATTATATTACTTGAGATTGGACTAAAATGCATTATAAGTGATCATAATTAGGGCCATATAATACGGGAATTGCGTACCCGGGTTGATGAATTGGTTTAGTTCCAAATTTCAGTGATCAAAGCTTCACATGGAATCAGAGCCAATCAGACAAACAAATGGATACATCTAACAGATTTAACATTCAGACTGCCGATCAGGAATAACGTGGTTAAACCTCTACTACCTTGGTAATAATCACTCTTAAAGAATTCTGTCACAGACTATGATTGAAGAAACTATGGTATCCTAGCCTATGACCGAGAGCTACACATTGGTGAATTTTCTTGATGACCTCTTCTATGGTAATGAACGATTTAAATTTTTTCATGCAAGGTAAAATGAAAATTTTAAAAATTTGGAAATTTTAAAAATTAATTTTGAATTAAATATGATTTTTTAAAGATGTTCCCTAGGGTATCTTATGATAGACCTAAAGAAGACTATGTCAAGAGACATCCTAAACGAACAACTAATCTCATCCAACACGTTGTGGCAAGGTCTCATGTGCCTTGAACCGAGACCTCCTTCCCCCTTCCCCCTTCCCCCTCTTCCTCCTCCTCCTCCTCGGGAATGAGTCAACCTAGGGAACATTATTATCTAATTTGTTCCCTAGAGCTCGGTTTAAGGTCACATATCGGTAATAGGCCAGGATACCATACTCACAAAATCATCATACTCTTCACCAGTGGCTACACGACCAAGGGTATCCTTGGAAATCTGGCTTGTCCCAAGATTTTCAAATGACCAGAAATTCTTCAAGTTACATAACCAATATCCCACTTTAAACAAACACTGAACATTATTAAGTGCGTCAGTGTGTTCTCACGGCCCCCGGGAATATAAGCCGGGATGCCGTCAGTTAGCTCACATTTAGACTGAATGTGAGCTAACTCACGGCATCCCGGCTTATATTCCCGGGGGCCGTGAGAACACACTGACGCACTTAATAATGTTAGGCATGTCCAGATTATTGCGGTTAACAGCACTTGGTGGCCACATCGTGAATCCCTTGCTTCCATCAATTGGCAAGGAGTGCTACACAATTTTCAGGCTAATTCCAATTTGATCAATCTCTTAATGAACTTCAATTCCAACAATTTTCAGTGATCAAATAAGATTCCCATGGAGTCACACAGACAACCCAAGAACAGGAGTGTCAGATTGACAGATTAAGAGGAGTCCACACATTAACCATGCATGATGCATGTACGCACCTACAGATCTCCTAATGTCTGAATTAAGAAAATGATTTTTTTAAAAGCAAAACATATGAAGGATAAAAAAAACTGGGTACTTGGAGCAGTGATCGGCGAGATTTTTGGGCATAATCGGTTGAGATCCTACTGTTTGCAAGTCCAACCGGTTACATGTTGACATCCTTCGGTTTTCCTATATTAATTTGAGGTATATTCCATAAATTCCTCTACAGTGATCGGTAATTCTCCTGAAGTCTTGAACTTCAACCGGTTATTTCTCAAACTCAACCGGTTCATCTTTAACTAACTGTCGGTTCTCCCCGATCATTGACTTGGAGCTTTTGAATTGAAAAATGGTGGAAGATACAGAACCTTCA
This sequence comes from Polytrichum formosum, assembly GCA_964035585.1. Classification (NCBI taxonomy): domain Eukaryota; kingdom Viridiplantae; phylum Streptophyta; class Polytrichopsida; order Polytrichales; family Polytrichaceae; genus Polytrichum; species Polytrichum formosum. The sequence continues at coordinate 70,979,104 of OZ037935.1, read as the reverse complement.
CAGTACAATATTCAGGCTGCCTGGTTGGGAAGAATGTGGGTACCTCTACCTAGGTAATAATCATCCCCAAAGAATTCTGTCACTGACTATGAGTGAAGTAACTGCCCACTAAACCAACCTCCTCTTCGCCATAAATCAGTGGCTGATTATCAATTAGTGCAGTGGTGACAGTCGCCACACGATCGAGGTACGTTTCAAATGTCCCAAGAATTTCAAATTACCATGAATCCCTTAACCTAAATAAATTTGACATGGTGGATGCGTATATGGGGGATCATCCATCCACCATTGAGAATTTCACTATGAGTTGGTGCCGATTGATCATCGCAGATTATCATTGTCACTCCTGCCCGAACATCCACTGAGTAATAATATCCCGGGACCCCAAATGTGGTGGCCTCCATGCCACAACCATTACTGATGTCCAGATTAATTATTGCAGTGGACAGCTCTCGGCGGCCATCATCATGATGAAAAACCCATCAAATCCATCAGCAACAATGAATTCATTTCTGTAAGCACAGATGACTTGCCCCACATCTCGTGGAATAAAACCTTCCAAACCCCAACTTACCCCCCAATCACCGTGCACTGCCATCGCCCGTGCCACCACCCATGTCATCTTGATGAAATTTTTGGGCACTGGCTACACCTAACACTCCAGCTGCTCCAATCTGCTTCCGCCTTGCAATCTCTGCCTGGACACCCAACGGGTCAGCGGTGTCGTTGCGAATCCTCTTCACTTTTGCGGTGCCGAGTGACCGGTGGAGGAACCCGTAATGCTCCAAAACCTGGTTATCCGCGAAATTGAAGGCGCGGTCCATCTGGTTGATGCACTGGTTGACATCATAGTCACCATAGCTACCACACGGTTTGCACCCGACAAAGTGGGTTACGAATGGCCACCGGTCGTCACCAAACCCGGGTTTGTTGTTTGCCATCATCTCCTCGTACCGTTCCACAACGATGACCCAGTACCCGTGGAGGTAATATGAAGTTTCGAGAAACACTTTCTCCTTCCACTGATCCTGCGTCACGAGAAGGTAAATCAATGCGCTCTGGTCATCGGCCTCAAAGTCCGGGCGCCCGGTTAGGGTTGCGGTGAGCACTTTACCCGCCTCCACTCTCACAGGGCCTTTTGGGCCCGTGGGAGCCCACGCGTCAAGCAAATCGAGAGACCACTGACAATTCCGGAACAAGAAACTCCCTGTGTTCAAACCCACCCAATCTTTCTTCTCATAAATGAGCTCCTTGAACCCGTGCAACACCATGTTGTAATCTTGGTACTTCTCGATCGGAATCTCAAACACCATATCCGTGAACAATGCGTCCGAGTCCATCCAGTAAACCCACTCGACCTCCGGGTGGGCTAACATAAGTTTGCGAATCAAAGGTAACTTCGCCCAGAACCCAGCCATCTCCTGGTCCAAGAACGCCATGTTGTAAAAGAGCTCGATGTCGTGTAACCGGCAGTAATCCACCTTATTCTTCAAAGATTTCAGCAACAAGTGGTCTCCTGCAGGGTTGTCGCAATATTTGGGCTGTGATCCAGTGACAAGAAGCACTCTGTCTTTGCCCCTGTTGTTCTTCCCAGCCCCAGGATAGCGTTCCAACCAGACTGCCCTTTGCTCATCCCAGTTCTTGATTTCGGGGCCGAGTGAGTATGGTTTGTTGGGATCTGGGGCTGGCTCATTCTCCTCTTCTTTCATCGCTGCTTCGTCTGCTGCGCTCAGAACTCGCTTCGCGGCTGAGTTGATGTGTCCATTGAAGTTTCGTAATCCGGCTCTGGAGGTTGTCTCTGTTCCGGGGTTAGGGCTTGAGTAGCCGAAGCTCACCACGCCCAGGTGTCCTCGAAGCACGATGATGGTGATACAGGAACATATCGCTGTTAGTTTGTAATGCTGAAAAGTCCTTTGCAGGTGACGCCCTTTCGGCATCTCGCCCACCAGCCCCTTCAACGACGGCACCTTCATCAGATTGTCCCTCCTGGCCACTTCCAAATTATCACCACCTTCGATCTTCTCTTCTTCTTCGTCCTTCCAAATTTCGACCCAACCACGCACCCCTAACCCAGCATCTTCGCCATTTCCTGGAGCAAAATGCAGAGAAAAGTACTGCATGATAAGTTATCTACTTGCTGCTACAAGCATTAAATCTCTAAGCAGCTCGACTCATGAACATGCTGCAGGGAGCCTAATACTCCTAATTACACGACAATCAAGTAAGATTTAGGTAAGGAGAGATTTGGATTAGATTATTTCTGAGGTCTTATCCCCGTCTTATGCTTATTACAGATACCGGGAAGGGGAAACGCAGCCAGGAGATGACGATAAAACACTTTGCACAACTCAGTCCTACCGATGGCCTCTCGTCGATAAACTCCACCAAGCTCGAGATAACCTTCAAGGTGGTGCAGGATTTTGGAATACCAGGCGCGCTGACAGTCAAGAACTTCCTCCAGGACGAGTTCTTCCTCAAGGACGTTACCATTGAGATTCCTGGTCACTCGGCGGTGCACTTTCCGTGCGATTCGTGTGTATAACACAAATGAGTATCGTTCCGACCGCGTGTTCTTTAGCAATAAGGTGTCAACCAACCCCTCCCGAACTCAAAAAACGAATATGTTGGTGAAGAAAACCATTACAAAATAGAATCTCACTGAGATCAATTTTACGCAACAAACGAGTTCAATCGCTGTTTTGATCCTTCCTAAATTGCGTGTACTTTCAGAATTAGCACCAACTTGTCATGAAGCTTTCAGAACTCGGAACCGGAGGATCTTGATGATGTTTCTTGCAGGGACTGGACCTTCAGGACGACGACAACAACAACAACAACAACAACAACATCTTCATCACTCATGTCGATCGAGATTTCTCCCTGCGAGGTCTCAGATGCCACAAATTACGCCAACCTCTGGGTTTCTTGAAAAGCATCTGGCAGCTCTGGTACATTATGGTAATTGACAGAAGATTTCTCAAAAAAATTTAAAAGAGAAAAAGAGAAAAAAGATACGGCTGCCGGACCTGACTGTATGATCCCAAGGTGGGAGGAGCTGCACACGAGACGGCGGATTTGGGAAGGAAACGCGACGCCGAAGAATCTGACGAATTATCTCATGGAGAGTTCCATCCGGAGAGAGTATTAAGGAAAGTCCGAGGCAAGTTGTTTGTCGACGAGAGTAACTGTTCTTCACCGATTGAAGCTGTAGTATTGCTTCATCATCGACGTCGAAGCAGATGGTGGCAGGTCATCGACGGATGTTCCGAAATCTGGTTCTTGGGGGTGGCAAGTAGAGTAGGAAGCTCCTCCTCCCGGACTATGTCGCAATGCCCCGTGCCTGTCTGATTTCCGGGGACACCAAAGACTTCAGTCAGCACAGACTCCACCTTAACACCACCTTTCCCATGTTCTACTACCGACACCTGCAGCAAGCAGCAGCAATGGGAAAATAAAAAATAAAAAATAAAAAAATAAAAATAAACAACGCATCAGCATGATCATTCACTTTCGGACACGTCAAAAGAACAACTCATGTTCATCACTACCGAATTAAACAATTTGCCACGGATCTCCAACCTCCATAAACCCCAACCCCGAACTCCAGAAAGCACAAGCAACAAATTAGAACCACCTGAAGTTAACCCATGACACAAACACGGCGCTCCACCCGGATTTGCGACGTCCGATCTCTCACCATGAGGAGCGTCCTCAAAACATACCTTACACCAAAAAAGAAAAATCATCTAGCTCCACACAACCACGTTGGGATTCGGAACGGCGACTTCGATTCTCAGAGCCGTGAATTCCTTCACCTCGCGGATGGATCGATCTCTCTACACGACGCGGCAATGAATGAGCAAGTTAGCCCTGGGTCTACAGAAACGCGACCCAACCACCCACCCCTAACCCACCCGATGTGTTGATCCGTCCTATTGGCATGTACTTTGAGAATTTCAGCAAGTGGGTGCATGTCAGGCCTCCTTAATTCGGTATTCTCAAAATAGATGCCAAAAGTTCCGAAATTTAGGCCAGGTCACTACCGAAATTAAGAAATTTCCAAAAACTTGGCAATATGCTCCGACTACTTTGCGACGTGCTTGCCGAGTGCGTATGGTTTGTTGGGATCTGGTACTGGATCATTCTCCTCTTCTTTCATCACTGCTTCGTCTGCTGCGCTGAGAACTCGCTTCGCATCTGTGTTGATGTGTCCATTGGAGTTTCGTAATCCGGCTTTGGAGGTTGTCTCTGTTCCGGGGTTAGGGCTTGAGTAGCCGAAGCTCACCACGCCCAGGTGCCTTCGAAGCACGACGATGGTGATGCAGAAACATATCGCTGTTAGTTTGTAATGCTGGAAAGTCCTTTGCAAATGACGTCCTTTTGGCATCCCGCCCACCAGCCCCTTCAACGACGGCACTTCATCAAATTGTCCCTCATGGTCGCTTCCAAATTATCACCACCTTCGATCTTCTCTTCGTCTTCTTCCTCCTCTTCGTCTTTCCAAATTTCGACCCAACCACTCACCCCTAGCCCACCCGATGTTTTGATCCTTCCTAATTTCATGTACTTTCAGAATTTCAGCAAGTGGGTGCATGTCAGGCCTCCTTAATTCGGTATTCTCAAAATAGATGCTAAAAGGTCGGAAATTCCAGGTCACTACCGAAATTAAGAAAGTCCGTTGACATTGCTCGTCGGTAACCTCCAACTACCACTAGGACAGAACATGCCTCTTTTGAACAAGAAGGAAGGAGCCATTTGGTCCATGGTTTCCAAAAATGTTGTTTGGGCCGTGTGCTAAGGGTCATGCCCACAGTCCGGGGAGTTCTGTTCAAAAATCGGTACATTTCCGACCTTTTATGAAGATATTCGGATTTTTATTTTTTTACCCGGAAGCTACCTAAATCCAATTTTTATTCTCGGTTAAATTCCGAGATTTACCTTTAGCATTCAGTAATTTTCCGACTTTCTGAATTTCACTTCGGTATGTTTCCGAACTTTTGTATTGTATGTCGGATTTTTTTTTAAATAAATAAATTGGTGTTATGCTTTTAAGGGGGTGAATTTGTGTTGATAGAAATTCCAAGTATCCTTGGAAGGATTTGAACCTTGCCAAGCCCCCACCAACTTGGGGCCAAGGATTTAGCCTTTTAAAAATGTATAAATCCAAAGAGGGTTCATACATTTTTTAGAGGCTAGTTAGTACAACAATACATGCAACCTTCAAACATCAATATCCTCAGAATTAGAAAACATAACTGAAGTTACTGAACAAGATGCATCACTTGCAAAAGACACATAACGTGAAGGATTAGCATATAAGAACCGGTACTTGGTTCCAATTTTCCACAAAGAAATTGCCTCTTCAATGATATTATCAAAGTTCTCATCAGATCCCTCCAAAATAATCCTAAGCATAGCTTCTAAATTTTTACTTCCAAGTCTATTTCTCACTCGTGTCTTGATTAAATTTTGGACACTAAACGCCCTCTCACAAGTGGCTGTTGATATACATTGTATTCTAGCCAAATCAGCAAGGACAAGTAAATTAGGATATCGAGTTTGTAAAGAATGATTTCATGTGATCATGCCCCATAAGCAGGGATTACACGTCACGTCGCGTCACGTCGCGTCACGTCCTGTGACAGCGACGTGACGGCAGACCTGAAAACGTCACGTCCGTTTGGGGGGGGGTAAAACAGTTTACCCTGTCGTCACACAGGGTAAACTGTCGTCAACAGTGTCGACTGCTAGTGGGCAGTCGACGAGTTACAGCGACTGCTACTCAGCAGTCGACACACTGAATCGACTGCTAAAGGGCAGTCGTATAGGTGTGTCGACTGCTGACGGCAGTCGAATTTCCATGTCGACTGCTTAAGAGCAGTCGACTACCATAACTAGTCGACTGCTAATAGCAGTCGACTTGGCTTGTCGACAGCTCTTGGGCAGTCGACATGGAAATTCGACTGCTATTAGCAGTCGACGACAGGCGGGCGACTGCTTGTGAGTAGTCGTCTGCCCTTCAAGTCGACTGCTATTAGCAGTCGCCTTGGACTGTCGACTGCCCAACTGCAGTCGACAACCCAAGTCGACAGATAATAGCAGTCGACAAAGTCCGGACGACTGCTGGTGGGCAGTCGCACCCCTTCGTCGACTGCTGGTGGGCAGTCGTACCCCTTCGTCGACTGCTAATAGCAGTCGACGAAGAAGGGCAGACGACTGCTGGTGGGCAGTCGCACCCCTTCGTCGACTGCTATTAGCAGTCGACTTGGACAGTCGACTGCCCAACTGCAGTCGACAACCCAAGTCGACTGCTAATAGCAGTCGACAAAGTGCGGACGACTGCTGGTGGGCAGTCGCACCCCTTCGTCGACTGCTATTAGCAGTCGACGAAGACAGTCGACAACCCAAGTCGACTGCTAATAGCAGTCGACAAAGTGCGGACGACTGCTGGTGAGCAGTCGCACCCTATGGTCGACTGCTATCAGCAGTCGACTTGAATGGGTTGCGACTGCTCGTGAGCAGTCGCACCACATGGTCGACTGCTAATAGCAGTCGACGAAGGGGTGCGACTACTCACGAGCAGTCGCGTAGAGACACCCATGGGCACGTGGCGTCCATGGGTTGGTCCAGGGGGCGTCTAATCGAAAGGACGCCTCCTTGGGGTATATATGGACCCTCATTCGCTCACTCCCACCTCCCTCCATTTGGGCCTAGGTTGTTAATCAGCCCTTGCCATTTGGAGATAGAGGTGAGCTGGAGGGCTACAGGTGGACATACGTACTGAAATACGTATACGGTGCATACGATATATTGTTATTGCCTAACGTGTGTATTGCAACCCACCTACATACGGTCTACATTGTACCCCATTGCGGTTAGTTTGAACCATACCGGAAATTGTTATATGTGAACACTTATTTTGAAAGTGGTTTAAATCTAATTATGTAGTTTGAACTTTGAACGGCCTTAATTTGGTTTTAGTGGATTGGGAAAAAAATTGTGGGTGGTGGCGCTTATTTTGGAAGTGCTACCATATTAGGTTTAATTTATAGTAGGCATACAAAGCTAGGGGTTAGGGGCAACGATGGCAGACGAAGATAACTTGCCGCCGGAACCTCCACGTGGCGGGGATTTGGATCCGGGGGGGACTCCGCAAGCGAGACCGGGGTCGGCAGGCGCTAGAAGACGCGGCAATGCGCCGAGGGGCAGGCCGCAACCAATCAATTTGGAGGTGGCGCGGGACCCGAACATTCTCGCCAATCCCGGCTGGCAAAATGAGAGGGGCATGTGGTTGTATAGCACGGTCCGAAGGTACGTAGAGTGGACCCATTTGACGAGGATGTTCGTTCCTAGCGCGAATGCTGAACGGATGTCTAGACAACGCTATGGCATATGGAGGGAGGTGAGCCATCAAATATTTGGAGAACGGTGCAAGGAGGTGTGGGATTTCTTGTGGGGTGCACCGAGGGAATTTGATCGCGGGCATATGCTAATGTGGTTATGCCAAATGGTCTACGCGGAGGTAATTTTGGGAGTGGATATCGACTGGTCCACCATACCCCGCACGAGCCCGGACTTGAGGCAGGCACGCCGGGTCACGGTCATACCAAGTGCCGTGCTAGGACGGAACGATGGCCGTCCGATTCCATTGGCATGGCAAACTCCAATGAATCCTTTGAGGGTCCGATCTTATTTTGATTTCCTTGCGGGACCAGATCATCAAATTGTGGGGACTCCACCGGCCGCCGAGTCAAACATGGACGAGCACAACATTGTCATAGGGTTGCCGGTTGAACCACCTAGCCGGCGACAAAGGGTCCACGTGACACCGCCACATGGTTCCCGGTTGGTTTGTCCTCCATCTTCGCCCGTTGATGTGGAGATGGCATCGGCGGTGCCATCCCCACCACTGGTAGTTGCCGACAACGACGTTGTGGAGGCGTTGAGGGCGGAGTTGGCAAAATGCAAATCTGACCACGAACGGGAATTGGAGATGGTCCGACGTGCACACGCCGAGGAGGTCCAAGGGTTGAAGGCCGAGATTGCACGTTTGACCGACCTTGAACTTGCGAGGGCTGATGCGCCACAACTGCCGCAAGCAATGTCTGGTAGTGATGGACAAGGGCGGGAGCCGTCGCCCACAACAAATTGAAGGCAATGAGGGTTGATTACGACCGGGTCATTAGGAGGAACCGGTTGTTGGAGGACGACTACATGGGCATGGTCACAGCCACTATCATGTTCGCCACGCGTGAGAGGGCATTGATGGACGAGCTGACACACTATAGGGACCACGGCGAACAATGGCCCGAACGACGGCTTCTTTTTACCTCGTGGCCGCCATTGGATTTCATGTATCCTGAGAACCTCCCGGTCGATGACGACCATTACCCCAGTATTGCGTGGACCAAGAGGCCCGAGGATGAATTCCAATGGGATACCGCAGTATCATCCCGCATCGTGATATCCCCGGCCAGACCAGCCTTGTTGTGGCCATGCGTCCCCGATTGGATCAAGGACGGGAGCATGTGCCCCATTTGTTCCAATCCTTGGGGACCCGAAGGCGCATGGATCGTTGGGTCGTGCGGTCACATGGTCCACCCGAATTGTTTGTTGCCACACATGTTGCAAACACGCCGTTGTCCTACGTGCCAAGCCCCTCTGCATCGAAGGTTGTACGAGCAATTCGGAGTGCAATGGGGAATGCCTCCCGATTTTGAATACACAATAATCCATGGTGTGCCGCCCGCAGAATACGGCGATCCTCCTGCTTATAGCTGGCGTGCACGGAGGTATTTGAAGGACCTGCGAGGCTACCCGACAAACTTCACGCCTGAAATGTACACAAGGGTTGCTCATGAGTTTTACCCCGGCTCCTCTCCTCAGGCCGTAGGTTTGAGGGCATTTTTGTACCGTGTTGTGGGTGGGCATGCCGGAGAGACGGGTGAATACGTCCCAGGTCCTCACCCCCACGGATACGTGTATGACTCCAACGGCAATGTGACAGTGGGGGTATTACCACGGGAACCGGTCCCGGGCGAGGAAACAACTTGGGATGTGGAACACGTGTTGGACACAACAAGTTTTGAGGCCGATTTGGAGAGGCAGGAGGCCGTTACACAAGAGGGTAGCTTCAATGAGGTGGACGTCCAAATCCGGATGAATGAGTGGAAATACGTCAACGGCCTTTTGGACATCCGTGACGGGGCCTCTAGCCCCACCATGCAAGACGTCCTGCGCCATCCGAATGCCGCGAGGGGGTTGCACATTGGAGACCGCGCGCGCGCTCGTGCACAAGCTGACCGGGAGACTGCGGCGCAAGAACTATGGGCCATCACCGAGAGCGGGCGTGAGGCGAGGCGCCGGACACTACGGCCACCAAATCTGAACGGTGCAAGCTCAAGCCGCGGACCCCCCATTGCATTGGATAGTGATTCGGAGCCGGATTAGGAATGTTGGCTAGTGTTTGTGAGATAGGCGTTGGACTAGGAGGCATTATTTGATACTCAATTGTACACAATGCGGGAAAAACCATGATTTTGGAAATGTTTGTAAGTGAATTATTGTTCACTATCAATTTTGGGAGTAATGTACAAGTGTCGCACAATGATCATTTCTTATGTTTGCCCACACAATCGGTTGCCACAAACATCCAATTAAACCATGGACTTTGCATCTACATGCATTTGCACTTGAATCAAACACGTATCGATGCAAATAACTGTGACAATGATTCCATGTGGCATGATTATAAGTTCACACCAAGCGGAAAACATCACCGCAATATTGCTGGGAATTCATATATTGCGCATTTCCAACTTACCAACATACGTAAGTATACGTGCAAGTACAAACTTGATACTACGCTCTCACCATATTCGTGGGCAAATCTTACATTGACGACCTAAGTGTGTACTCTCTATACACCCGGTATTCCTTTTGGTGCGCGGTGCACCGGTTGAACCCCCAATGAATTGCGTCATGCACCGAGTGTTTTATGGTTTGGTAGAACCTCCACAAGGTCCCATAGTTTTTTCGAAAATACAATTGATTTTTCCCCTTCGTGAGAACGTCGCTAAGGTCCTGAAACAAGTGCCATGGGAAAAGTTTTTCCTTGTAACCGATGCGGCATGCGGGCCTTTCTTGGGCGTCCAAGTATCCGCGGTGGTGACGATCAACTTGTCTCCTAGGCAGTCGAACCCAATAGAATTCAGTGAACCCTTGAATCGGACGTAAAACACTGCGCAAATCGTCCTCATTTCGAGTGTTCTCTGCAACCACCTCGGGTGTAAATTCGTCCGGTTCGTCCGGCAAGCCCCATGCGTGTCGGGGATTGTAATACATACTTCTTGACGAACCACCCGCATCCCGTATCTTGCCACTCCCAGCCATCGCAATCCTATGGATTGCCCACACCGTAGTTGATCTTGGGCAATGTACGCGACGCATACAAGGTCCTCAAAATCACTACGAGGCAAGGTGGCCTCATGGTGGGTAGCACACTTGATTTTATAGGGATATCGCAGTGTGGGCCCTCGGGTGGCATCCAATGATTTGGCAGGTTGGGTTACGGGTGTGTCTAATTAGTTGTCTAAATTAAGCTGCAAGGCAGTCGACTGCTGTGTAGCAGTCGACCATCCACAGTCGACTGCCTTGTAGCAGTCGATTTGCATAGTCGACTGCTGCACAGCAGTCGACTGTGGATGGTCGACTGCTACACAGCAGTCGACTATGCAAATCGACTGCTTCATAGCAGTCAACTATATAAATCGACTGCTGGGCAGCAGTCGATTGATAAATGCCTAGCAGTCGACTAAGATGGTCGACTGCTTCCTAGCAGTCGACTAAGATGGTCGACTGCTGGAAGGCAGTCATTCATCCACAGTCGACTGCCTTCCAGCAGTCGATTTTATTAGTCGACTGCTGTGTAGCAGTCGACCATCCACAGTCGACTGCTGCCCAGCAGTCGAATATGGCAATCGACTGCTGCCCAGCAGTCGAAATTAGGCGTTAGGGTTTGGGAAGAGCGTTAGCTTAGTCAAATCATGCATTAAATGCATACAATCATGACAAAGGATGCATATATATAGCAATCCAACCTCCCATTTCCCTCATTCCCAAGTTCTCCATTGGCCATAGCCTGTTTTAGCAAGCTTTGCAAACGGAGAACAAAGGGAGAAGGAGCGGAGAAGCTGCTATTTCAGGGTTGTGCCAAACATGGCACCGTCGACCATTTTACCCGGATTGACCGCGGAAATTGTGGGGGAGCACATATTGCCGAAGGTCCTAGAGCCTATTTTGGAGCCATATCACCGAGGAGAGTATGGGCGGGGGTGTGAAGTGAGGGCGAATTTTTTAACTCTCATATGTATTTTTAAATACATGGGAGTTAACAAAGCTTGGCGGGAACATTTTGGTATGGGAGAAGTCTACAATGCGTTGCGTATGTCGATTTGGGACGTAGACATACCAATGGGGCATCGATTTAGGGGCGTGAGAGGGACTTCGGAGCTCGCCGAATTGTTGCGAGCGTTCCGACTGAACCTCTTCATGTTCAGCCATACGCAACGCATTGCCATCCCAATTCGATGGCAAGTTCAGCATGCTCGGCTCAACGATATTTTCATAATGGAACTTGAATACTTGCGGGATATGCTTGTGGAGAATGGAGAATATTGGCTTCAAGTCGACAAACGTTCTGCCGAATATCGTCGATGCACCAACTTTTGGATTTGTCCTTCGGAGCGACTATTGACATTATAATTTTTCTATGTAGATGTAGCGGTTCATGTTCTATATAGTTCGCCGATTTAATCCTAGCAAACACATTGTATATGTGTTTAGGCCTAGTGGATATAATCGCACTATGTAAAAGATATGATCCGTAATGTGAAATAAAAGTGGATCGCTATTTAAACAAATGATAACTTCCTTATTAGCTACACCCGTGTGCAATATGTATGTCTAACATGTATGGGTGTACGTGCAAATTGCAATATGTATGTGTATGTGCAATATATATGTGGGTTCCCGGTATACCGTATGTTCTATATGTATGCGCTATATATATGGATGTATGTGCAATATATATATATATTTGGGGGTATTTGCAATATATATATATATGTGTGTGTGTGTGGACATTAATTCCATCCTCGCCCATGACATAGGGCCTATTGGCATTACAAATCAATTCCATATGTCCTACTCCTAACCTTAGTGCACATTGGACATTCATTTCATCCTCCCACATGACATAGGGCTAGAGGTGCATTTATTTTTACTTTATCTTAAAATACACATTTAAAATGCATTTAAAAATCCTCGACAAATTTCTACGGCATTTTTAAATTTTTTTTATTATAAGTTCACGACTATAGCCAATCCATGGCAATAGGGCAAATATAGACACGCTCAACTTTGACAATTGTTCCATATTACCATATAGCATTAGTACATTCAAACTCAATGGCAATGTTTGAGCCTTGAGCATTGCCAATTTGCCACACAAATTGGCAAATATTGGAATACATAACGCCCCACATGGCACATCGGACAAGTCGTGAATGGTGGTCTGCATTTACAATGTCATCATTCTTGGATCAATATTTGGGCGGAGAAGAGCTCGATGACCTAATCCTAGAAGAGGGGAATGTTTTCGACAATGATTTGCCATAAAGGACCTCACGGATTGATGTCTTCGATGATTTTCAATAATAAAAACATAAAAGTAGTCTTAAATATTCTTAAAATTATTTTATAATGCCGCCTCCGACCTATAGAATAAAAAATGCAACACTACATAGGGCCTATTGGCATTACAAATCATTTCCATGTGTCCTACTCCTGAGTCCTAACCTTAGTGCACATTGGACATTCATTTCCTAAACCCTACATCATACATGTAGGCTCAATTTCTAGTCAACATCCAACATACAAATTTGAAATTCACATTATTTTTTCAACAAACATACCCAAAAATAGTTATTACAAAAATTGATCACCAATACAACTAAACCCATTGAACACCATAGGACATTTGACATTACTATAAATATTCATTCATGAAGGGGCATTATCGTTGTCTTGAGGAATAGAATTCCTTGTCTTGCGTGGCCCTCCCACAGCTACCCTTGGGGGCGGTGCTTGGTAATCACTATCATCGGGAGCTTCGCCTACGCCGGATTCATCGTCCGTGCTGGCATTGTCATCTGTTCGGGCGTCGGACTCGTGGCCATCAATTGCCGGGCCGGGAATTCGACTAAGCCGTGTGCCAGCCCTTGGCATTCTAATCGATACCATTGGTCTTGAACCCGTTGCATCCATAACGCCGTCAGTTTGTGGACGTGCAAGTGGGGTGGCCCCGGTAGTCCTCCATTCTCGCACATCCCTTTGTCGTTTTCTTTTTTGACCTCTCGTGGTCCGACCAAAGTTTGTCAATGCAATATTAGGGGGTGGCCTAGCCGGTGTGGGGCATGGGGCGCGCATGCCGATGGTGGCACCAACCAACCGGGAGCCCATGCGTGGTATTGTTGGGGCCCGACGCGCAATGTGTTGCGCCAATGTGTCATCCGAGTCGGATTCCGGTGCTCGCGCAACGGCCGGGCATTGCCCAATACCTTGCAATGGACTAGTGTTAAGGACAACATTGGACGTGCCCTCTCCGTGGGGCTCGGGAAAGGGTGGTGTAGTTTGCATGGGTTGTGCATATGTTGTCGGCACAATAGGAGTGGGCACAACATCCGTCGGTGGATGAATGGGGGAAGCATGTGGTGGGACTTCGTCCATGTCCATCCGGTTCGGAGCCGCTTCAAGAGCTTCATCTACATGTGGTTCGGCCACTACATCTTCATCCACTACGGGTTGAATGTCTCCCGGTACATCGGGTATTGTAGTTGTCGGCGTAGCGGGACGCACATGCGTAGTGGAGAGAAACTCCCGACCGGCTATGTTGGCCCACATGTGAAGATCACCATCGTCCTCGGCGTCAAGTCCATCGTATGCAAACGGATCATTGTGGTTGTTAAGGCCCAGATTCCCTCCACCATGTCCCCCATCGCTCTCGTTGTCCGAAGGCCCAGAGGAATCCCCGCCGGGTCCCGCGGGGGGGTCACCATTTATATCCTCGTCGGCCGAATAGTCGGAGTCTTCGGACATCATGTTCACTAGATACCATGCGGCCGAGTCCCGATCAACCCTCTCCCGTGCCAACCGTGAATTGGTATAAATGTACACCAAATTTTCGGCCCTCGCCGAACTCAACCGGTTTCTAGTCTTGTTGTGCACAAACGAATAGCTACTCCAATTCCTTTCGCAAGACGAAGAGGAGCACACTTGGGCCAATATTCGCTTTGCCAAAGGGGCCAAGTGGGTGCCACCTTCGCCCACGAGGTCCCACCACTCGTGGGGTGGGATGTTGGCTTCCATGGCTAGGGGCATATTGGCGAACGCGCCCCTACGCTCTTTGAATGCTTGAAATTCGGCCACAACCCGACCGTAATGACCGTCCTTGCCCGTGGTCAACCTCCTCATGGCGTCCAAGAATCCGGATTTAACGGCCGCGTCTTCGTGGACGACGTTGTCGTCCAATAAATAAGGATTCAAGATTGCACCGGCATGGTGTAGGTCCGTGGTCATCATACGCCACCGGCTGTAGAAATCTTCTTCGGCCAAGGTAGCGAGGTTGTGTGCTAGGTTGAAAGGAGGATTCCTTAGGCTAAGCACATATTTCTCCAAGTTCTTCATGGTCAACCAAGCCTTGCCCATTGCCGGTTCAACGCCATCAAACACTCTCAATGCTTTCAACACCTCCTCCGACATGTGGCGGTAATAATCGCAACTTGTCCAAAAACTGTCGTCATTAACCGTTGTCTTGATTTGACGTGCCTCCATTGCACTTCTCCTTCGATCATCGCCTCCTCTATTTAATTTGTTCACATAGGCGGTCCAATCGGGATGAATAACCGTTTGTTCCAAAGCATGTCTCACCTTTAGAAGCCGGTCAATCATGAGGAAGTTGGTGGCGAATCGTGTGGACCCGGGCATCTTTAAGCCCAAATTGGGCGAGTAGGTGAGGAAGACCGCCGTCGGACATTGGTGGGCCCGGATGTATTTGACAATGTCCTTCGCCTTGTCTACGACGTCCTTCGCCCATCGTTGTTTACCCCAATCCTTCAACAACAAGTTCAAACAATGCGCCGCACACCCTTGCCAATATATGTGTGGCCATTCCCGGCTAATATTGCTCGCCGCGGTTTTCATGGCCGCCGCATTATCGAAGCAAACTTGAACAACCTTTGTGGGGTCCACTCCAACGATGTAGCGTTTGACCTCGGTCGCCACGTAGGCGGCATCCTTTGTGCTACCGGTGGTGTCGATGGAACCAAGGAACACGTCGCCCGCCGGACAAATTTGCATGACGTTCATCAAAGGGCGGTGGACAATATTCTCCCATCCGTCCGAACAAATAGTGCACCCATATTTGTGGATGGATGATGTTGTCTTCAACTCCACGATTTTTTGTGTATTGAACCGTGCATCGTCAAGTAAACTCTTGCGCATTGCATGGTATGTTGGGGGTTTGTACATAATTCTAGCCTCGGCGGTTGCCTTAACGGCCTGGATGAACGCGGGATGGCGGACAATACTAATGGGGATATTAGCCTCATAAAAGGCTTGCGACCATTTTGTATCCAAGTCTCGTTTTGTCGAATTTTGCATCCCTTCTTTTAGTCCCATTTGCCGTTGGGAACGTCGGTGGGGTTCGGGAGTCGTCCCGGACACCAACTCCCTTGCCACTGACGGTGCGGGCAATGGTGGAGCGGTTTGGCTTCCGTTTGCGTTCGACAATGCACCGCATGACGCTTGTTGTTGGGACCTGACCACAGCTTCTCCCCCGTCCTCAACGCACTCGTCCACAAAGTCATCCGGAATTGGCGGCCACGATCCGCCGCACCTCGAAAATAAAGACTTTACAATCGGCCCTTGACGTTGACACAATGCCACCCCCCGCATCTTGCCGTCATTTTTTTGGTATCCCAAATGGGCAACCATGCGGTCCTTCCTATAAACTAATTCCAACGCGCAAAATTTGCACTCGACCTTCTTGGACGTTGGAGTCCACTCCTTGGGCACAAACCAAGGCTTCCATTCGTTTCGCGTGCCCATCCCAATATAACCTACTACCTCTCTCCACTTGCAACGAATGCCAAAAGGCAATCAAGGCCAACTAGAGCGAGGGGGAATGATGAATGCTAATGAGCGGTGAACCCTTTATAGTCCCGACGCTTGAACGTGCACTAAATATAAAAGATGCTATGATATTAAAAGTGTTTAGAGTAATCTGCTATAGGATCCATTGCAAAAGCAATTTGTTTATGTTTGGAGGGGGGAGGTCCAATGTCTGCCATTCGCAGCGGACTTCGGGGGTCGATTGCTGCTTGGCAGTCGACGTGGCAGTCGAATTCCAGGGTCGACTGCAAACTAGCAGTCGAAATGGCGGTCGACTGCCCGTCGACTGCCATTCGAAGTCGACATAGGGGGTCGACTGCTGCTTGGCAGTCGACGTGGCAGTCGACTTCCAGGGTCGACTGCAAACTAGCAGTCGACATGGCAGTCGACCGCCACGTCGACTGCCATTCGCAGTCGACATCGGGGGTCGACTGCTGCTTGGCAGTCGACGTGGCAGTCGACTTCCGGGGTCGACTGCAAACTAGCAGTCGACATGGCGGTCGACTGCCACGTCGACTGCCATTCGCAGTCGACATCGGGGGTCGACTGCTGTTTGGCAGTCGACATGGCGGTCGACTGCCACGTCGACTGCCATTCGCAGTCGACATCGGGGGTCGACTGCTGTTTGGCAGTCGACGTGGCAGTCGACTTCCAGGGTCGACTGCAAACTAGCAGTCGACATGGCAGTCGACCCCCGCAGTCGACTGCTAAATGCAGTCGGCCCACACGTCGACTGCCACATAGCAGTCGACGCCGCGGTCGACTGCTAATTGTCGACTGCCTTATCCAGAGTCGACTGCTATCTGGCAGTCGACTGGATGGTCGACTGCCGTATAGCAGTCGACCAATCGTCGCATCCATCCTGGCCGTTGGATGATGCACGGTCCAACGGTCAGGATCCAGGGGCGCGGCGTCCGGTCGTACCGTCGGTGTGAGGCCCACCGAACCTATATATATAAGTGGGGAGGCCTCATTGACATCATTTTTCAACCACCCCTCCTCAAGCGGGACATTGGGACTAAGCATGCCTAGCATCCTTTGCCTAATGTTTTGAGAGGGCCTAGGGGGCGGTTGGAAGATTGGTTTAGGGTGCAAACTCTTGCCAATTTTGGATCCGATTTTTTGCAGTGGAGCGGTGTGAATACGGCCGTGTTTGTGAACACATTTGAGTTGTGTTTGTGAACACAATAATAGCGTGTTTTTAAACACGATGGAGGATCGAAGTTGGAGGATGCCGGAGGACGAGCCGGATGCACCCGGCAGGGTGCACAAACGGCCCCCTAAGCGGCAACGACATTCCGATGTGGGATCAGGAAGTGCTTCGGGAACGGGAGCCAATATTACCCCCCGTTCAGATACTACCGTTCCCGTCCGCCCAAATGCCGGTGCCCCTACGAGCAGCCAAGGAGGGGCTTCCGCGGCCTCAGGGTCGTCGAGTAGGAGCGGGAAACCAAGGGTAAAATTCTCGGATGCGATAACGGCAAAGGTCCACCAAGCCATAGTTGACTGGTATTTGAGGAATGGGGAGGCCGGCATCAAATTCCGTTTTTTGGAGCAGCCGAAACACAAAAGGGTTGAGATAATTAAAAGGGACATGGAGGTTGCTATTCGACAGGAAGTGGATGGCCCCGAGTTTAGCGGTGATAGGAATCTTGCGGGGTTCGATTCATGGGTGAAGAATAAGGCCCAAAATGGTATTTTCAACCTCAAGCAATTGGTTGAGAACATGTTCCCGGAGGGCGAAACAGGCGAGGTGTTGAGCCCTCGAGCTGTAAGAATCCGGGAAATATTTTTGTGGTGGGATCCCGTGGCCAAAGGATTGTCCAAGACGGCCTCCAAAATAATTCCTTGGAAGGCGGAGAAATTGGAGAAGTGGCTAACGGTGTCGGGCCCATGCCAACTATTGTGGATTCCCGATACGGCAAATGTCGTGAGTTTGAAGAGCATAAAGAAGGTGGGGGGTTACGGGGAGGTGAGGAAGGTGAGGATCGAGGGCGACGATCGTCTCCCACCGGAGATTACGTGGGCTGAAAAGACCCCAAAGACGTCGGATAGGCAAAAAGCTCGTATCCAAGTAAGTGCGGAGGCATGCGTTTTAAAGAGCACGCATCCAGGTTTCATCAAGTTTTGATTAATCAACAGTGTGTCCAATGCGGGCTATACACTATGGTGGAACGGGGGCACTCTACGAGAGATGTTCATTCGGGATAGAGCCCACCGCCCAAATGCCAACATTTTGACAATGGACGCAACCGAATGGCAACTCTATGACCAAGTCCAAAAGTTCCGGGTGAAGAGGGTAAAGTTGGCTTGGGCATTGTTATGGATCATGGAGGCTTTGCACGCTGCAAATGTGCAACACAACGATCTATCCATTGACAACATTATGTTGCATTGGGAATCGGACGGGAGCCTCAAGATTGGGGTGTGCGATTGGGGATGTGCAACGCATTCGGGTGAGGATGTCCTATCGCTATGGCATGCGGAAACCGTAGAAGCGAAGGAAAAATTGAGGAAGGAGAAGTTTTGGGTGGCGCCGGAACTGTTTTACATCCAAAACAGGAGACACCATGATCCCGATGTATATTACACCGCGGAGGCTGAGTGTTATGCGGTCGGCATGATTGCTCGACAACTTTGCAACGATGGTGATGACCGAATTCTCTTTGCCAATGAAGGAAGGAAAATTTGGGATGTCACTTTGAATGCATTGACATGCGAGAACGTGTCGAACCGCATTTCATTGACCATCGCCAAACTACGGATGCAGATGCCGTTTGTGGGGTGGGATGAGCCGATAGACTGCTGGAGAACTGAGGTTAAGGATAGTGTTTAGTCTGTTTAGTTCTTTAGGCAACATCGTAGGGGTTAAGGTAGTATGCGTGTATCATTGATAAACCCTAAACCTTGTATATTTTTTATATCTTTACGATATACTTGTTTTAATACAACGCGGTTTTTTTTCCTTCTACATATCATTGTTGGCTTTAATCACATTTTTCCTAAACTACTTCCATCCATCCATATTCCACTATACCCAAACCATTAAAATTTAACCCAACAAACATATGATGTTGACTGCATTTGTCTGTTAATAGTATCAGTCGACGGCAATGGTCGACTGCTACAACTGCAGTCGACTATCTTCGTCGACGGCAACATAGCAGTCGACTATCAACCATGGTCGACTGCCAATGTAGCAGTCGACTACCATGGTCGACTGCTACATTGGCAGTCGACTACCATGGTCGACTGCTATACAGGCAGTCGACGGTGGTAGTCGACTGCTACATTGGCAGTCGACCAAGGTAATCGACTGCCTATATGGCAGTCGACCATGGTAATCGACTGCCTATATAGCAGTCGACGGTGGTAGTCGACTGCTACATTGGCAGTCGACTACCATGGTCGACTGCTACATTTGCAGTCGACCATTGTAGTCGACTGCTAAGTTAGCAGTCGATTAAGTGGTCGACTGCCTATATAGTAGTCGACCACTTAGTCGACTGCTACATTAGCAGTCGACCATTGTAGTCGACTGCTAAGTTAGCAGTCGACCATTGTAGTCGACTGCTAAGTTAGCAGTCGATTAAGTGGTCGACTACCTATATAGTAGTCGACCACTTAGTCGACTGCTACATTAGCAGTCGACCATTGTAGTCGACTGCTAAGTTAGCAGTCGATTAAGTGGTCGACTGCCTATATAGCAGTCGACCACTTAGTCGACTGCTACATTAGCAGTCGACTACAATGGTCGACTGCTAACTTAGCAGTCGATTAAGTGGTCGACTGCCTATATAGCAGTCGACCACTTAGTGGACTGCTACATTAGCAGTCGACCATTGTAGTCGACTGCTAAGTTAGCAGTCGATTAAGTGGTCGACTGCCTATATAGCAGTCGACCACTTAGTCGACTGCTACATTAGCAGTCGACCATTGTAGTCGACTGCTAAGTTAGCAGTCGACTACAATGGTCGACTGCTAAGTTAGCAGTCGATTAAGTGGTCGACTGCCTATATAGCAGTCGACCACTTAGTCGACTGCTACATTAGCAGTCGACCATTGTAGTCGACTGCTAAGTTAGCAATCGATTAAGTGGTCGACTGCCTATATAGCAGTCGACCATGGTAGACGACTGCCTGTATTGATGTCGAAATAATTACTTATCCGAAAAAAAAATCCCATTAGTAAATTTTTTTTAGTACAGTAACGTCCGTTTGGCATCACACCCTGGACGTGACGCGACGTGACGCGTTTAGGCCGCGTCACGTCCATTTGTACATCCCTGCCCAGAAGTCTCTACAAGTCTTATCACCCCATTCGGTGGTGGCCTACAATTTGAAAGTTTAAAACTCACGCTTACAAGCCATCACATTGATAAGGGATGAAAATATTAAACCTTCTTGAGAGCGATCATGCCCATAGTGAGTTAGTAATTTTTCTAACTCAGGTCCCCCCCAATTTTGGAGTCCTATCTGCCTTGAAGGCATGTTAGTAGGATTTAGGATTTTCAAACATGAAATAAGATCATTGTCTACAAAATTAGGATCCAAGCCCGCACAAACAACCTCTGCAAATGTACGTTGGAATTTAAGTGTTTCCTCAAGGTCTTCTCCTAGTCTGGACCGGTCCATTTCAAAACCATAATACATTTTTCCATAAATTTCACTTGAAAGCTTCCTAAGATGACCCCCAAGAAGACCATATTCGGGAATAACATAATAACCAGTATTATCATTGAATGTAGTAGCATTCAAATTAGATTGCTCAACAATAAACAACATTCTAATTTGGGCTATCTCTGTCCTAACAATGCTACCAATAGTTGTAACATCCACAAATCTGTTTTGAAAGATCTTTGATAACAAAGCTAAAGAATACAAGATATCAGCTATAAAAATACAAAATGTAAATGTATTTAAATTGTTTTAATTTGGAAAAAATAGACTTCGCTTGACCAAGGTCTTTTTTTTCTTTTATATCACGAAAAAAATACAAAATAGATTCTAATGAATCACATAAGGAAGTCACAGCTTGCCATCTACTAAGCCATCATATCTTATGATACCGTTTCATAATTTTTTTAGCATAAAAAAGCTCTTCTTTGTGAGCCCAAAAGGGTGCCCACATTTAGTCTTAGACCCTTGAAACGTTAGTTGATGCACTTTGAAGTAGCATGTTACTTCACAAAAATATAAAAAGAGTGAAATGTTAGTCTTAGAAGTACCATGTTGTAAGAGGCTAGGATGTGAGTTGTTATTGTGTTTTTACCTTCGGAAGGATTTGAGTGAATGAGGATAGGTAAGGAGAACTTGGATTGAGTAGTTAGTGAGTAGGCTAGTACAAATGGATGGAGACAACCAAAGTGACTCAAGAGGCAAGTGCATTCGAATTGGGATGAATGGAGGATCACATGGAGCGCACAAGTGGACCACCTCATCATGGCCACTTAATGGGGAAGGTCCAAGGAAGAATGCAAGGTGGAGGATAAGCAAATTCTCAAAGCACCAATCAAATCACGAGTTAAGCATCGTGGTTTGAATTAAGTGGTGAGCAACGATTTGGGAAAGTAAGGGGAGAAAGTTATGGCGGCGGAAAGCGAAGGAGGCTAAGTTTGGGTTGAAGCATCCCAAGTTTGGTAAAGTGTGGTAGGTAGAAAGCCAAGGCTAGTTAAATGTTCGAATTAGGATCCTTGTTGATCATTTGAGGGAGGAAGGCTTAGAAGATAGGATTGGCGCCTACTAAGTAGGAGGAAATCTCAAGGGCTTATCGTGAGCCTTGAGGGTGCTCACCCCCTCAAGCTTACTATATAATCCCTCATTCTTCCCTCACTCATCCTCTCTTTCCTTTGTGCTCCAAGGCACCCCACGAGTTATAAGTGTGGGTGTGGGAAGCCATATTGGAGCACATGTGTGTGCTTAGTTTTTAGTTTGAGAGCCAAGGCTTGTTAGCCTTGAAGAGGGCTTGACCTCTTGGTAGAATTAGTGTTGACGTGAAGGATTTTAAAGTTAATTCATGATTCCAATTTGTGGTACTTAAAGTTCATGTTTTGAATACACGTGGTTGCAAGTTCCATGTTTAAGAGTTGAGCACTTGAGGTTGTGATGAGTGCAAAAATATACTTGTGTGGATTAGTTAGTCTTAGTGAAGTTAGGAAATTCTCTCTCCCCCTCTCCTCTCTAGGATTTTAGGATTTTAGGATTAGAGAAGAATTGTGTGATTAGAAAGGGGTTGTTAGTAGAATTAGGAAAATTAGGTAGGAAGATTAGTTAAGGGCTTGAATAATTAGTGAGGTAGTTGGGGATTACAACTACAAAGTTGTGGGTTCATGAAGGAGCTGGGTTTATGAAGGAGCTGGGTTTGTTTAGTTAGAAGCTAAGAAGCTGGGTTTATAAAGGAGCTGGGTTTGTTTAGTTAGAAGCTAAGAAGTTGGGTTCATGAAGGAGTTGGGTTTATGTAATTAGAAAGTAAAGAGATGGGTTCATGAAGGAGCTTAGTAGATAGCCTACTTAATTAGCTCATAGACAAGTAGTTAGTTACATTATGCTAGTTAGTGTTATGTGTGGCTTTCACAAGTAAATGTATTTGAGATTGACTATAGAGAATAGTGTTTTTTAACACTTGCATCCTCTCTTTAAAAATAAACCACGTGCACAAATTAATGGAGAATGTGGAGCACTCTCGCGATGGCAAGACAAAGGAAGCAAAGACCAAAGTTAAATCCAAGACCACTTGAAGGGTGAACCTTGCACTATGGACTCATCCAAGTCCAAATCCAATACCGCGGAGGAATGTGAGCCCAAACCCACTACTCGGACTACGGACGCTTAAGGGTGGGGGGTTTGGCCTCACATAATTGGTGCGTCCGCCGGGAGCGAAGCGGAAGGTAGTTACAAGACTTGGAGGCGACTAGGAAAAATTGGAGACACAAACTTGAGAGAAGGGAAAGAGCACCCGAAACTCGGTAAGTATTCTCTCTTTGGGTTACATTTGAATTCATTGTATTTCAACTATTCCTTGGAATGAATTGCATTGTCAATTACGCAAATTCATTTTTGAGGAAGGAGCGCGGCGAAGGTACGTCCTCAACCTTTTTGGGGATTTGCTAAGAACTTAAAAGGAACCTATAACCGAGTAGCTCATTAAAACATTAGAGGGTAAATTCACCTTAGGACATTGAACTTTGACACTCACCTCGGGGTGAGTCTCAAAGTTTTGGGAGTTGTTATTTCATGCTCTAGATTAAATTAATATTTCACAAAGTTTATGGTGTTGTTACATTGAGTCACGATTGAGGGGAGTGCTAACTCACAGGGGGATGCGATTGCTCAAGGTATGTTTATTTCTTCAAAGTGAACTCATTAACTAATTAAGGAATGCCTTTTGTACTCGTGATTGTTGTTATCCGTTGTAGAGGGTAATTCCCGAATTGTGGATGGTGTGAGAAGTTGAAGGGTGAAGCCTCGACTTTTAACATAATCTACTCGGAAGGTCACCCCCTCACAATCGGTATTGTGGTGAGTGTTAATTTGCGGGAAGGTGCGGAGGTGATGCTCCGACTTAACCAAAAAATTAACATGAACATGCCTATCCCCTATTGGGATTCTTTCACCTAAGTGGGCTTGCAGGTTCTTTTCCTCACCTCCTAAAAAAATTATAACCACACCAAGACAAGTGAAAATATTAAGAGGGGAATTGCTAGGATTATGTGTGGTCAAGTGAGGGTCGATCGATTCTTATGGAATGCAAGGTAGGACTCGCTCACAAAAACCAAGTTTGATAGTAGGACTAGAGAAATCTACTCGAAAGAGGCGGTCCTCTAAAATCAGTGATAGATTAGAACAAGATAATGTTAGAATAGAGAGTTGTTTGAACGTCGAACCTAGGACTAGGTCAATTCTAGACACCTTAGAACTTGGAGCTCAACTTGAAGAGGAGATCACTCCCTCCAAATTGAGTGGTGAAACTTCTTCGGAAAATTACACACTTAGAGAAGAATTCCCGGTAGAAGTTGATAGGGGATTGTTGAATAGTTCACCGGTCACCATGGCCGAGGAACGGGGGATGGATCCACCACCCATACCCCCAATTCCGCCCATACCTCCTATACCTCCAATAGACCCATTGGTTAGGCCAAGAGGCCTACCAATTGTGGTTCCACAAAATTTAGCGGCGATGGATATGCCATCTCATCTCCCTAAATTTTATGGGACCAAGGATGAGGACCCCTCTCGGCACATGGAACGGTATATCGAACGGTTGGCTAGCTTCCTCATAACCGACCCGGGTTATTGGTTAGTGTGGTTTCCTACCACTCTAGAGGGGGAAGCCTATGAATGGTATCGGGATCATGCCGAGGGACATTTTAGGGGATGGGAACAATTACAAAGGGAGTTTCTTAACGAATTTAGGCCGGAAGTGGGTCAAAGTACCGCATTAAGGGCATTGTCGTCATTGAAGCAAGGAAGGGAGGAAGAAATTTCGGCTTACATTAGGAGGTTTGATTTAGTGTGCACTAGATTTGTGGGTACCATGCTCAACGACGACACGCTAAAGCAATTTTTCATTCAAGGGTTTTTTAAGTCCGGAACTATTAGGGGTGTTCTAGAAAGGAATCCCTTGACCTTGGCGGATGCCAAGCGTGCGGCTAGAGATATTGAAAACTTGGATAAAGATCACGAAAGGCTATGGAGAAGGGAGGATGAATTGATCCCACAATTCATCCCCATACGCCCTAGGGTGGTAGCGGTAGAACCCGCTAAGTATGAGAACCAAATTCCATATGCCATTGTGGACACCGGCCCCCGACCTTTAGCGGTTAGGGAACCGGCACCTCTTTTGGCACTACCGGCCCCTAGAACGGATCCACACTTGGAGGAGGTTGAGAGAAGACTAGGTGCTAGCCAACTAGGATTCCAAGAGGCTATGATAAAACAAATGCAAAGCCTCACGGATCAAATGTCATTAATGATCCGGAGTCAACAACCGGGGCCTCCACCCCCGGTTGAGTCGGGTAGGCATTCTTCCGGATTATGGTGTGTCCAATGTG
Source organism: Polytrichum formosum (assembly GCA_964035585.1). Classification (NCBI taxonomy): domain Eukaryota; kingdom Viridiplantae; phylum Streptophyta; class Polytrichopsida; order Polytrichales; family Polytrichaceae; genus Polytrichum; species Polytrichum formosum. The sequence goes on along the minus strand of OZ037935.1, from coordinate 70,953,825 downwards.
GCCAACCGGGCCACACGCGTCAATTTTGTAGAAGTGGACAAAACCGTGACCAAAGAGGAAACGGTAACCCACCTCAACAAAATCAACGAGGTCAAGCGCCACCTCACTATGGAAATGGAAGCAATAGAGGACCACAACCTAGAGGGCAAGGTGGCCAAAATTTAGAGAAGAAGGAATTTCATCCCTTTTGTGGAAGGTGGCACGCTCAAGGACAATGTTGGTCCGAAGGTCAAGAGTTTAATTGTAGCAATTGTGGAGGAAGTCATCCCTCGGATACGTGTCGCCAACCGGACAAAATAATTAATGTCCCTTACCCGGTGGCTAATCCACAACAACAAGCAAGGGATAATATGCGAGGTGCTAGGCCACAAGGAGTACCGGCCAATGAACTTAGGCCACCTAACTTATACTATGACCATAGTAATGCTAGGCAAACTTTTCATCCACCGGCGGGCTTGCAAACTACAACCGGTTACATTCCAATACAAAATAGACAAGGAGTTCCACCTAATGGTAGTAACGGGAGACAAGCGCCTCCAACGGATCCGGGACCATCTAACTCCCAAGATGTTAGGTTCATGGATGGAGTGTTGGAGGCCACATGTGATGACATGCTTCCTCTCCCAACGAGAATTGGAGAGGAGCAAAGTCAATGGCCTCCTCACACCAATGCTATTACATATGAGTTAGTGAAGGGTAAGGGTGTGGTTGAAGAAGCACCTGCACTAGCGGTAACTACTAGGGCTAGGAGAGGGGATGCCCCGTTGGAGGTAGGAATAGGAGAGCAAGGAAATTACTCTTCGGATGAAGAGATTAATCTCTCCGAGTTGGATAGGGTAGCTAGAAGAGCTACTAAGGATGTGGAGAGGGAAAATATAATTTTACAAGATAGGGAGAGGACTAATGCGGTACATGACTTGGATAATAGCGATGTGGGTGAATGGGAAGGACCGGGGGTTCCCGTAGACGAATTCGACGTAGTGGGTAATTCTAAGGTGGAAAGATCTACCGGGTACGACTTGTGGGCGGACCTTAGTACACTCAAGGCGGATATTACTTTCGGCCAACTATTGGAAATTTCACCCACGGCAAGGAAAACATTAAAGGAGGGAATGCCGGTACACAAGAGGATGAGGAAGGTGAAAGCTAAAATAGCCGCTAGGATCCAATCACAAGGTGGAAGAGACGTGAAAGCTATAGAAATAGAAGTTGTTATAGTAGATAAGGTGGTTCCTAATGTGCTAGTCGACGGAGGGAGTAGTCTAAATATACTACCGGAGGATACTATGAAAAAATTGGGACTTGGACTCACGGGGCCTTCATCTTTGGTCATAAATATGGCAAATCAAAGTTCGACTACGCCTTTGGGGATGATCAAGGATTGTAGAATGACTACGGGAGGCGAGGAGTACTTGGTCACCTTCCATGTCATTAAAATGCACTCCAACAAGGACACCTTCCCCATTTTGCTAGGTAGGCCTTGGTTGCGGATGGCGAATGCTATGGTCAATTGGGGTGGACCTAAACCATCCATCACTTATGGTCCGGAGGGTAATAAGGTCATAGTGTCCATTGGTTCATTAGAAGGATGGATGAAGAAGGAGATGTATTTGCCATTGGAGAAGGAAATTGATGACTTAAACGAGAATGAGATTGGCAAGGCATTGGTGGGAGTCGTCCATCCCGAAGGTCAAAGGGTTGTTATAGATTCGGGCTCGGGAAGTCTAGGTCCTAATTTTTACAATTATGGGGATAATGGGGATTATGCCCAATGGCTAAGGGAGTACCCCGAGTCCGAGGTTGATGTAATGGTTACATTTCACCAAGTAGGCTTAGGGAGTGAATTTCCTAGTGTTAGTTTAGGAGAGGGCTCATTGTTGGAGCCATGTGAGGTGCTCACCGAGGAAGAGTGGGTTAGCGGTGGGTTAACACCTTGGGTAGATGACGTGGAAGAGGGTGAGGTTAGTTTAATTCATGTAGATGGGACTCAAGAGGAGGATGTGATTATTGAGTCATCGAAATTGGAGGAGCCTTTACATTTCAAGACCACGTCTACGGGGATAGTTGTAGGTCAAGATGTGAAAGATTACCCCAATGTGCCTTCCGATTGGTATCGGAACAAAGAGGAACAAGCACATGTGTCGGAAGCGGATTGGCGGTACGTGGATGTGAAATTAAAGAATGGAAAAACCCGACAAATGAAGATGGGTTCCAAATTGGGGGAGAAAGAGGTTAGGGAGTATAGCAATTTGGTGGATGAGTTTAGTGATACTTTTGCATGGTCCTACGATGAGCTTAAGGGAATTCCTAGGGAAATGGTAGAGCACCGGATTCCTTTAATTCCGGGGGCGAGGCCAATTAGACAAAAGGAGAGGAGGATGAATCCTCAATTGCAATTGTTGGTGAAAGCGGAATTGGAAAGGTTATTGAAGGCCGGGTTTATCAAGCCGGTGGAAATCACGGATTGGGTTTCTCCTATGGTCTTAGTAAAGAAAAAAAATGGGAAATTAAGGGTTTGTGTCGACTATAGGAAATTGAATTCGTGCACACAAAAGGATCACTTCCCCTTACCTTTTATCACCTTGTTGCTTGAGGAGGTTGGAGGTCATTCGCGATATACCTTTATGGATGGGTATGCGGGTTATAATAAAATTTCCATAGCCCTCCAAGATATCCATAAAACGGCTTTTACTACACCTTGGGGTACTTTTGTGTGGGTAGTGATGCCATTTGGGTTATGTAATGCCCCGGCTACTTTCCAACGATTAGTAATGTATATCTTCACCGACTTGTTGTTCAAATCCATGACCGTCTTTGTGGACGATTTTAGCACACAAAGTAATGTGGACGATCACCTACATTGTGTTAGGGAGGCATTGGTTAGGTGTAGGAAGATGAGGTTAGCATTGAACCCGGATAAGACATTTTTGGGAGTGAATAAGAGAGTGTTGTTGGGTTATGTTGTTAGTGAGAAAGGTAGAGAACCCGATCCGGATAAGATTGCGGCCATAAGCGACTTGGCAACTTCAACCAATTCCAAGGGGATCTCTAAGTTGTTAGGACATGTGGGATGGTACCGGGAACTTATTCCTAATTTTTCAAAGATAGCGGTGCCCATTACCCATTTGCTCAAAAAGGATGTCAAATTCGAGTGGACGGATGCTTGTCAAAAAGCCTTTGAGGAATTGCGGGATAGGTTGAGCACCTATCCGGTGTTGATACCACCCAATTGGGGTAAACCTTTTCACGTCTATTGTGATGCTAGTAATGTGGCAATAGGGAGTGCGCTTTGTCAAGCAACGGGAGAAAAAGAGAAGGATCAACCTATGGCTTATGCGAGTAAGCAATTGACCCCCGCCGAAAGAAACTACTCTACAATGGAGAGGGAGTGCCTAGCCATGGTGTTTTCCGTTAAAAAGTTTAGGCATTACCTCATGTGCAACCCGGTTGTATTTTTTGTTGACCACATGGCTATCAAGTATCTAGTTAACAAGGCGGAGTTAAGTGGTAGGTTAGCTAGGTGGGTTTTGTTATTAGAAGAATTCGACTACACGGTGGAATATAAACCGGGTCGTATGCATTTACAAGCGGACCACTTGTCTAGGTTGTCGGAGGAGATAGGAAAAAATCCGGTAAATGATATGTTAGTAGATGATAGCCTCTTTGTGGTCACTTCTACACCGGAGTGGTATGCGGGCATAGTGGAATTTCTAACAACCCACAAGTTGCCCAAAGAGTGGACAAAAGAAGAGAGAAGGAAGGTGAGGGTAAATAGTAGGCAATTTGTTGTAGTGGGCCATAGGTTGTTTAGAAGGGGGTCCGATGGTATTTTACGACGATGCGTGTCAAAAACGGAGGTTGAAGCGATTTTAATCGCTTGCCACGATAGCGCTTGCGGCGGTCACTTCTCGGGTCAACTCACCGGGCAAAAAATACTTAGAGCGGGCTACTTTTGGCCTACACTATTTAAGGACGCCCATGACTATGTAAGGAAATGCGACGCTTGCCAACGGTATGCCCGAAACGACCTTAGAATGGAGATGCCTTTACATGTATCATTACCCTTAATTCCTTTCGAAAAATGGGGCATCGACTATGTGGGTGAGGTCCATCCCCAATCTTCAAAAGGAATGAAATATATTGTGGTGGCAACCGAGTACCTCACCAAGTGGGCGGAAGCCAAAGCGGTGAAGACCGATACGGCGGAACACGCGGCAACATTTATGTACGAAAACATAATTTCGCGGTTCGGGGTGCCGAAGATCCTAGTAAGCGATAGGGGTACTCACTTTTTGAATGACTTGATTCGAGAGATGACAGAGAAATTTAAAATTGATCACCGGAAGACTACTCCCTACCACCCACAAACCAATGGACAAACGGAAAGGGTTAACGGAATTTTGGTGAGTATACTACGCAAGACGGTTATAGACTCGAAGCGGGATTGGGATACGAAACTAACGGCGGCACTTTGGGCATACCGTACAACCTATAAGGTAACTACGCGTGCTACACCATTTTCCTTAGTCTATGGTCTTGAAGCGACACTACCAATCGAATATGAAGTCGAGTCACTTAGGGTGGCCGTGAGTACGAGACTTACCGAAAGTCAATCCTTACGAAATCGACTAACCGATTTGGAAGCACTTGACGAAGGGAGGAGAATGGCGGCTCAACATATTGAGGCAATCCAAAGAAGGAGAAAGATTACTTTCGACAAACGATATAAGAGAAGGGCCCTAACACCGGGAATGATGGTCATGATTCAAGACGCACGAAAGTTTGAATTTCCGGCGAAATTCGATGCAATATGGTTAGGACCTTACCTTGTCTATGAGGTCTTTCCTAATAATTCAATTCAATTGGAAACGTTGAATGGTGAGCTCTTTCCTACCCGTACATCGGGAAGTAGATGTAAGGAGTACCGAGCTTGACTAGGCAACTTACCCTTGGAGCAAGAGATGTTTGGATTCATCCCCCGATGGTCGCCAATTATGTGAGCCCAAAAGGGTGCCCACATTTAGTCTTAGACCCTTGAAACGTTAGTTGATGCACTTTGAAGTAGCATGTTACTTCACAAAAATATAAAAAGAGTGAAATGTTAGTCTTAGAAGTACCATGTTGTAAGAGGCTAGGATGTGAGTTGTTATTGTGTTTTTACCTTCGGAAGGATTTGAGTGAATGAGGATAGGTAAGGAGAACTTGGATTGAGTAGTTAGTGAGTAGGCTAGTACAAATGGATGGAGACAACCAAAGTGACTCAAGAGGCAAGTGCATTCGAATTGGGATGAATGGAGGATCACATGGAGCGCACAAGTGGACCACCTCATCATGGCCACTTAATGGGGAAGGTCCAAGGAAGAATGCAAGGTGGAGGATAAGCAAATTCTCAAAGCACCAATCAAATCACGAGTTAAGCATCGTGGTTTGAATTAAGTGGTGAGCAACGATTTGGGAAAGTAAGGGGAGAAAGTTATGGCGGCGGAAAGCGAAGGAGGCTAAGTTTGGGTTGAAGCATCCCAAGTTTGGTAAAGTGTGGTAGGTAGAAAGCCAAGGCTAGTTAAATGTTCGAATTAGGATCCTTGTTGATCATTTGAGGGAGGAAGGCTTAGAAGATAGGATTGGCGCCTACTAAGTAGGAGGAAATCTCAAGGGCTTATCGTGAGCCTTGAGGGTGCTCACCCCCTCAAGCTTACTATATAATCCCTCATTCTTCCCTCACTCATCCTCTCTTTCCTTTGTGCTCCAAGGCACCCCACGAGTTATAAGTGTGGGTGTGGGAAGCCATATTGGAGCACATGTGTGTGCTTAGTTTTTAGTTTGAGAGCCAAGGCTTGTTAGCCTTGAAGAGGGCTTGACCTCTTGGTAGAATTAGTGTTGACGTGAAGGATTTTAAAGTTAATTCATGATTCCAATTTGTGGTACTTAAAGTTCATGTTTTGAATACACGTGGTTGCAAGTTCCATGTTTAAGAGTTGAGCACTTGAGGTTGTGATGAGTGCAAAAATATACTTGTGTGGATTAGTTAGTCTTAGTGAAGTTAGGAAATTCTCTCTCCCCCTCTCCTCTCTAGGATTTTAGGATTTTAGGATTAGAGAAGAATTGTGTGATTAGAAAGGGGTTGTTAGTAGAATTAGGAAAATTAGGTAGGAAGATTAGTTAAGGGCTTGAATAATTAGTGAGGTAGTTGGGGATTACAACTACAAAGTTGTGGGTTCATGAAGGAGCTGGGTTTATGAAGGAGCTGGGTTTGTTTAGTTAGAAGCTAAGAAGCTGGGTTTATAAAGGAGCTGGGTTTGTTTAGTTAGAAGCTAAGAAGTTGGGTTCATGAAGGAGTTGGGTTTATGTAATTAGAAAGTAAAGAGATGGGTTCATGAAGGAGCTTAGTAGATAGCCTACTTAATTAGCTCATAGACAAGTAGTTAGTTACATTATGCTAGTTAGTGTTATGTGTGGCTTTCACAAGTAAATGTATTTGAGATTGACTATAGAGAATAGTGTTTTTTAACACTTGCATCCTCTCTTTAAAAATAAACCACGTGCACAAATTAATGGAGAATGTGGAGCACTCTCGCGATGGCAAGACAAAGGAAGCAAAGACCAAAGTTAAATCCAAGACCACTTGAAGGGTGAACCTTGCACTATGGACTCATCCAAGTCCAAATCCAATACCGCGGAGGAATGTGAGCCCAAACCCACTACTCGGACTACGGACGCTTAAGGGTGGGGGGTTTGGCCTCACATTCTTGCAAGGCTGTGAGTGCATGTTTATGCTTACTTGACATGTTAAAGAAATAAGCAATTGTATTCAAAAGCATGTCAACCTCATTAGATATTACCTTACAATCCGGCATTTTAGATGCATAAAATACGGCTAGATTAGTTCCATGAGCAACACAATGATAAGATAAAATGAATGGGTTTAGGTTATTTTTCAATCTTGTTGCTACTCCACCATGAGAACCCACCATGGTGTTTGCACCATCACTGCCAAATGCCACAAACTTGCATAAATCAAGCTCCCAATTTTTCAAGTGATTAATTAAATAATAAAAATAATAATAGCATTTTTTTTCGCCCTCAATTTCTAACAAACCCAAAAAGGTTGTTATAGGCACACCTTCTTCTATAATCGTAACAAACACAACAAGGTGACCAGTAACACTTATGTCTGTAGATTCATCAATCATGATACCATAGAAAAAAGAATTTCGAACTCTACATATAATTTTTTTTAATTACATTAGACATGCATGCAACTAAATCAGCACAAGATTTCTCATCGTAATACATAGATGCAATGATAGGTCCCTTTCCACTAGCAAACAATGAATACAAAGAAGGAAATTTGGCATAAGGGAGGGATTGTTTTCCTATAAAATAGGCTGCACGAAACAATGATGCTAATAATTCATCACATGCACACTGTCCTTGCTTGATCGCCTTCTCCATCACTCTACCACCACTTTGTAAAGCCCAGCAGAGCTTCTTATGTTCACTAGAACATCCATGATCATGAAATGCGCTTACCTTTAAATTTTTGGATCCCTCCTTGTGTAATCTCGGCTTGAGAAGGGGGAGACAAATCATCCAATCTACATGTCCCAGATGCTAAATCGCTAATGTCAATGTTTCGAGAAGTGGCAAAGAAATGTTCCCTTAGAAATCTCTGCCGTTTTGCCATATCTAACCCCAAGCCCAACATACCATCAACATTTACAACAACTGTAAGAATTCAACGACTTATGCAAAGCAAACAAGTTTGTTATTGAAATTTATTACTGCAGTATTTAACAAGTTACTACAGTAATAAACCAAACAAGTTACTGTAATAAGTTACTGCAGTAGTAAAACAAAAAAATTATTGTAAATTATTTTAGTAAAAACCAAACAAGTTACTGCAATAAGTTACCAAAAATTTACTGCAACTTCATTTTTTACTACACAATTTAGGGGTTTCGTAAGATAAGTTTGTGAGCTTCTGGTTTAAGCTTTACAACTGAAAGAGGAGCATAATAAGCATTCAAGCTTCTATAAAAAAAAATTCAAATGGTCTATTAAACGTAGACATCTTGCTAAACATCCATAGAGTTGTCGGGAATCGATGTGCAGTTGCAGAAATAAGTACATTAGGAAGAAACAAATGAAGATGCATTGCAACTACATCTATTGCTACGACAATAAATCATAATATGAAGCCAACATTGTTACGAAATTCAGTGCACACTTTAGGGATTTTGTAAGATAAGTTTGTGAGCTTCTGGTTTACAACTGAAAAAGGAGGAACATCAAGGGTTGCCGAGAATTGATGTGCAGTTGCAGAAATAAGTGCATTAGAAAAAAAACACATGAAGATACCTTGCACTACATCTACTGCTACGATAATAATCAAAATATGAAGCCAACAATGTTACCAAATTCAGTGCACAATTTGTGAGCTTCTGGTTTAAGGTTCTGGTTTGTGAGCTTTTGGTTTACAACAAAAAGACGGGACATCTATAGAGTTTCCGGGAATCGCTAAAGCAGTTGCAGCAATAAGCACACTAGGCAAAAACAGATGAGGATACCCTGCATACGAATAATCAGATCGTTAATTGCAATTACAGAGTTGCTCCAATGCACTCACATTGCCACCAGGCCTAGCAATCATGAAAGTTGATAAAGGAAAACCAAAGGATGTCAACAATTTGTCATGGAGCACATACTGTTGTTCCTCCAGTTCCCGAACCTTTTCCGATGCTGCACAATTTGCAAGCAATGGCGAGATAACGCAGAGCCTGCGCCTCAACCTCACGCGAATTGGTAGCAGTTGAGAACCTAAGACGACCATGCCAGAGACTTCGACACCGACCCCGACCCTGCCAAAGACTCCGATGCCGAAACCGACCCCGCCAGAGACTCCGACACCGACCCCGCCAGAAACTCCGACGTCGACCCTGCGATACTCCAACGCCGACCCCGATTCCAATCCCGAAGCCACCAATACTCCGACCCCACCAGACTGCGATGCGATGCGATGCCAAGTGCCACTGAGTCTCCGACCCCACCAGACTGCAATGCCGAGTGCCAATGCTTGAGATTTTGACCCACCATACTGCAATCCCGAGCGCCACCAATGCTCTGAGGAAGGATGCAGCGAGGGGAGAGATGCCTCTGTTGCTCGCCTCCGTCAAAAACAAAAATCAACTAAAACTAGCAGGTGCCAGTGGAAGCAGAAGAGCAAAAGTGGAAGAGCAGTAGCGAAAGAGCAGAGAGAAAAACCCCAATAGAAGAGTGAGATACTTTGCACAAGGGACTCAAACTCCTTGTACTCGTGAGAGAGGGTCCCTGGGTGCTAAGAGCCTCAAAACCCTAATCGGCCCAATGAACGGAACCAACCCTAAATTAATTAGCCTCCATGGTTTTTGACCTTATGAGTCATGACTTCAGTATTACCCTAGTAAAAATTTCCACCCTATCCCTAGTCCCTTCGGCTACTTGCCTAAAATTAAAATTTTGGCTCGGTAAATATCCCAAAATATGATGCCTCAACCGGCCATATTGCCGATCTTTTCACATTTCAACTGGTCGATTTTCGACCTTGAAAATTTTACATCGGTACCTCGTCCGAATCATTGCAAACTCATTCGGAAATCTCCAAAAAAATTCGGCTAGCTCGTAACTAAACCTCGGTACTCCCCGTACATTGGTCGCCCCCTTTGACACAAATCTCCTACTATTGTTGGCCTTGTGAGATTGCCCAGGTCCACTACAGATTAGTGTGTATGTTTGACAAAGTTTTTGCAAGTTTTTCACTTTTGACACGTAAAAACTTGCACAAAAAAAAATGCACATCAATTGACATGCTAGAAATTGAAATGACACGTATTGCCAGGCAACTTAAGTACTATAAATTGCACTTCAAGTATCCGGAAAACATAACCCATAACAATAGGAGAATTTCCTACACTCACTTACATACTTAAGTTCAGCCTTGTTCTTGTAATTTCCTTTGTAACTGGGAAGGCTCTACAATTGAGACGGTGATCAGAGAGGTGGTGGAGGCTAAGTACAAGGCCGACAAGACCATTGTTCCTGGTCTCTTGCGGATGTATTTCCACGATAGTTTGTGTAGGTATGTGAATGAACAATTTGCTCCAACAAATCTCAAAGAGCGATGCCTTAGCTGGTTAAATATTGGGTTACTTCTGAGGCGTCTCAACTTGACACTTTACAGAAACACTTTGACACGAGTGTGAGAACAAAACGATATTTGAGGCCTGGCGCATATGTGGTAGCAATTTGGAAATATAGACAAATTGGCCTAAACTTATGCAACTTTGGCAAAAGATTATATTCATTCACAAGTATAGCTATTTGTGAGAGGATTTTTCAAACAAAATGCAATCAAAAGCCACTTGCGTAATAAGTTGAACTTGAAGACCGTTGATGCTCTTATGTATGTCTCTCTTTGTGGGCTTGAAGTGGATGCAATGGATTGGGCTATCATCTTCAACATCTGGAGAAACATGCGAGATCGAAGGATACTTACACTTGATTGATAGCCTTTTTGACACAAATCAAGATTGTATTTTGATTAATCAAAGTATTAGTTTTTCTAAAATATTGTGTAACCCAAAATTGAGGTGACATTTAAGAATAAAATTTATATGTCAATTGACATTCATTTTTGTTTTTGAAAATGTCACGTGACACTTTGGATCTAAAGTTGAATGTCAAATGAAATTTGTCAAACATGCACACTACTGCAGATGTCATGACAAATTAAGTTTGATGGCTCCTGTCAGAGATATATTCTTGTATGCAGATGTTAACCTTGTTTTTAACCTTGGAATCAGTATGTCACGTGAGGTGACATCGGGGGCTAAGTCATGTCAAATTAGGAGTAAATGGACTCCATCAGGAGTCCATGTGTGTTCGGATGAGTGATGGACTCCATTAGGAGTCCAAGTTAGTTATTCATCCACCTCCTGGATGAAATCCACATAGACGGGAGGTATGTGTGGAGAGGAAGGCATCTTGACTTGCCATTGTTGTCAAGTCAAGTCTTGTGAGTGTGTTTTGAGAGAGAGAGCTTGTTGTTGCTATCTTGTGGCTATGGTGTAGTAGATCATGAGTAAAGCCTTTGCATTCTTTCTCCATCACTTGCACTCTTGGATTCTCCCTTCGTGGAGTGAAAGATAGCTTGACTCTTGTGTGTGAATTTCAGAGTTTCTTAAGCTTTGTAAGGAGACTTCTTAGTTTCTTGAGCTTGGAGAGAGAAACCCTCATACTTGACAACAATTTCTTCGAATTTTTCAATTTTAGTTTGTATTTTGAGTTCAAATGGCCAAGAACTCATGAGCAACTGAGTAATACATGTGTTGAGAGGCTTAGTTCGCAATTCATTATAGCTTGCACGACAAATCTTGCAAGGAATCTCCTTATCTCTTTCTTTCTCTCTACACCTTCTTGAGAGAACAAAACCAACAAGAAGCAATTTTATTATTATTATTATAATAGTTAGTTGTTGGCAACTTGCAAACTTCTGCTTGCAAGCTTAGGAGATTGGAGGCCAAAATCCAACAATTATTTTTTTCTTGCAATTTGCAACAAGAAAAATTTCCAATTTTTTTTGTTTTTGGGAGAGAGCTTCGGGAGCTCCCTCCCGGAGTCCCCTGGACCCCTGGTCCTCTGCGGGCGGACGCAGGCCGGGCGGGCGGGCACAGGCCGGGCGGGCGGGCGCGGCCGGGCCCCACGGGCGGGCGGGCGCTAGCCAGGCCCCGTTGCTGGCAGGCGGCGCCAGCCAGGCCTGGTGGCCAAGGTAAGACCCTACCATTTTTTATTTTTTTTAAAATTTTTATTTGGTGTTTTTGCTTTTTTTTAAATAAAATTAATTTTTTATTTTTTACTTTTTTTCTATTTTCTTTTTAGTTTTACATTTTTAGTTTTCTTTGGTGTACTTTTACTTTTTACTGTTTTGACTTTGACTTTTAACTTTTTCCTCCCTAGATTTTTCCTCCCTAATTTTTTCATTTTTACTTTTTACTTTTCACTTTTACTTTTTCACTTTTACATTTTAGCTTTTGAGTTTTCAATTTAACTTTTACATTTGACTTTTTACATTTTGATTTTGACTTTTGATTTTTACTTTTCACTTGCTACGTTTTACTTTTCACCTTTTTACTTTAATTTTTAGGTTTTTGTTTTTACATTTTTACTTTCACCTTTCAAACTTGGCATTTAATTTCACAAACTTTGAGGTTCAAATTTGGGGGCATACTAGCTCCGATTGGAGTGAAATTTGAGCCTATCTTGTGTGAAATTTGCCAAGGAATCCAATGGTGTAATTGGATTGTTGATTGGAATTCAAAATCATTGCTGAAATTATTAATTTCAACGCTGATTTTTGTTTTTTGGGAGCAAATTAACTCCGAACGGAGTGAAATTTGAGCCTAATTTGTGTGAAATCTTCCTAGGAGTCCATTGGTGCAATTAGTTTGTTGATTGGGGTCCATAATCACCTTGGAAATGAGCATTTTCAACGCTGATTTTTTATTTTAATTACCAATCTCAAACCTTTGCACAATTTTGGACTTCTAAGGCATAAATAAACACTTGGCATTTGGCAAGGGATTGCCATTTAGATAGCCCGCAACAGGTGCAGGTTGCCCATTACCTTGTAGATAGTTGCAGGTACTCAAGTAATTATTTTATGGTGCAAACTAGGAGCCGATATTATCGATCTCCATCACCAGATTACTTGGAGGACGTGCATACCACAAATCTTGAGCTAGAGGTAGATACCAACGAGGCTTTTGAGCCTATTTCGGCGTTGGACACTACTAGTAGGCTTCGGATTTGGAGTGTCGGCACGTTCGACGATATGGAGGACGATCACCACGGTTCAGTGCGTGATCGGTTCTCAGGTCGAGCTGGGGGCATTTCCTTGCCCGATTGGAAACTCCGGTTTCGTACCTGGATTAAGGAGAAACGTCAAAGGTCTTCCAATTTCAATGATTGGTATGCCTTTGAACTTCTGCCTCAGCATTTGGAGTATGAGGCACTCCAAACCTATGAACGCTGGACAGAAGGTCATCAGCGACAACTTCGGGAGGTGGAGCAGTATTGGGAGGCTCGGGTTGAGCTTATTTCAGCTCTTAAAAATGGGGCGGTTGCTACCTTAGCTCCACCCACCTTAAAGGAGGAAGAACCACTGGAGGAGCCTAAGGACAAGGAACTGGCACTTGGGCCAATAGTGGCTAGCAGTAGCACGGCTACCCTTTCACGGATGGCACGTGCTACACAGGCAGCATTGACGGCTGTTGGTCCACCACCTCCATTTAATCCCCTTGCTGAATTTGTCGCACATTTGGAGGTGGAGTATGGTGGGTTTAGGCGAGACCAGATGCAGCGCATCCAAGATTTTCGCCGGGAGAAGGATGACACTCCGCGAACCATGTACACGCGACTCGCGCGATTTGTTGTTGAGTCGGGAGGTGTTTTCGCTGAGAGCCAGCTTGTCAAAATCTTCTTGTCTAAGATTGATAAGCGGCTACTTGAGTTGGCATCACCTCGGATTATCCTGGACTACGAAGGCAGAGCTACGCTTGCACAAGCGTTTGCCGTGGTTGAGAGATATGATCGGGCTCTCTGTCAACATGATGCCACGGATATGGTATCTTGGATGACAGAGACTAGCAAATCAAAAAGAATTGTCACAGCTACTAGTAGTTTAGCTGAGACTCAACCTGTTAAGGAGCAAAATATTTTGTATTGTTGGGGTTGTGGAGAAGCTGGTCATTCAAAGAATGATGCCAATTGTCCCAAGAAGAAGAAAAACCAGCCTTTGGGAAAAATAAAACAAAAGATAGAACCGGTAAAGGCGGGGGAAAATTCTAAGAGGCAATTGAAATGTAACCATTGTGGCGGCACTAACCACGATGTGGATCATTGTTTCCAACTTCATCCTGAGAGGCGGCCTGCCAGTAATGTGACTGGCAAATCGTCACGGGAGCAAACTCTTGAGGCTAAGGTTGCGGAGCTTGAACAAAAGCTCAAATCTTCTGCATCTTTTGCTCAAATTTCTGAGCCGCATGCAAGTGTTGGCACTTCGGGTTCTGACATGTATATGTTTGGAGCATCTGGAGAGGTGGTAGTTGCAGCTTCTACTCGCGCACAGACATTGGAAAATTCAGTGGCTTCCACAAGTACTGGGAGCAACGAGGCTTCACGTCCTCGCCATGTCGGTCCAGCAGACCAGGTTGGTCAAGCACGGCTACCTCTATCATTTGGATTGGTAGACACTACTACTGCTGTTGGGGCTAAAAACTCTTTACCTTTGAGAGGTGGGGATTCCATTTCAAAGGACGTTATGCAGGTATTGGCACATAAAATTCTTCATATGCCAATTTTCTCGGGTTCGGAGTTGATGACTCCGGATTTCAAACCTGCTGGAGTTTTCCATTTAGTTGGGAGAATGTTAGAAGGCAAGGCGGATTTGCCATCCCTTCAAGTATCCCAAGCTGTTGTTGACGTGCCTGTGACTGAGGAGGTGGAGGATTTAGCCAATTTGCGAGCGAACCTTGCAGATGCGGCAATCATTGCTTTTGGTAAGCACATTGATATTCCTCCTCCAATAATTCCATCAATGGACACGTCTTTTTCACATTGTGCAACATGAGCAGCATATCTTGCAGATGTTTCTGCAAGATCTGCTCGAGAGCGGCATAATTTACAACCTGGGGTTGTACGTCTGGTGAACGACAAAGCTTTGTTTGTCGTGTCACGCACGGATAATCCCGCTATTCGTGCTACACCACTGAGAGTTATGATGGATTCTGGTGCTCAACCGGTTATGATTGGCAAAGGACTTGCTGACAGTCTGGGGTTGATGCCAACAAATTTAGATCCTTGTCCATTCACAATTGTGACTTCAGTGGGGGGCACTGAACGTGCAACAGGTTACACCAAGGCACCTCTCCGTTTGATTTTTAACGTGGGGGCAGGACCTACCTACACTCATTTGACAATGAAGTGTGTTGTTACCAATGCAACCAACTATGATATACTAGTTGGTCAGCAAGCTCTTTATCCACTTGGCTTTGGTTTGGATAATTGGACCGAGGAGGCGTGGATTAGACCGGGATGGTCTACTGGTGATGGCATGAAGGTATTTATTCCTGTAGCGTTTGCAGCTACTTCTATGACTATGGTTGCGGAGGCAATGTTTGGTTGTAATGGTTTAGTTTCAGACTTGCCTTGTTCACCAATTTTGTTCGAGGAAACATTGGCCTACACTTGTAATGTAGCAGAGTAACGAATTTTGCCATGTACCAAAATTCCTGCTCGACATTTCAAGGATCCATCTCCACCATGGCGTACTCCTAAGGAGTTATCTGACCATTGTCGACACATTGTAGCGGCTTTGGAGCTTGGAGAGGCACCTCCAATATCATCTTCATTTTCTTTTGCCCAACCCATTCGTTGGCAACCGTCACCTGAAGGTATCGTCCTTGTAGAGATCTTTGGGGGCATTGGCACAGGTTTGGCTGCAGTATTGGAGGCTGGGATTATAGTTAGGCGGTATATTCATGTGGATAATGGATATGCAGCCAACAGAGCCGTTCGACACCACATCCAACAATTGTTGTTGAGGTATCCCACACAATTGTCAGCCTCTGCTATTCATGGATGTTGTGGTCAACTCCCTCAAGACGTCACTATGATTAGTGATGAGGATTTGAGAAGGTTGGGCCATGTGGATTTGATTATTGCAGGATGGCCGTGTCAAGGCCATTCGCGTGCATGAAAAGGCCAAGGTTTGGATGACCCTAGGTCTAGTCTGTTTGCGGATTTGATACGATTGATACAATGGTGGTTTGCCCATCAATCAATTCCGCCAGGGTACATTTTGGAAAATGTGCCATTATTGGGTGATACACGGCACAAAGTGGTGAAGGATGGTGAGTACATTAACCAACTTCTGGGTACTCCAACATTTCTGGATGCTGCATCCTTGGGATCCTTTGCTCACCGGCCTCGTTGGTTTTGGACCAATTTGGTATCACCTCAGGTGCTTTCAGCGGCAGTCGCTCGAATTCCTCGGCTTATGAATCGCAAGGTGGATGACATTTTAGATGATCATCGTGTTTCCTTGGCGGTTACCAAGGATGACACCTTGCCACTTGCAGTAATTAATAAGGTGGGAATTCCACGAGGTGCACTACCGACTTTTGTGACATATCCACGGTCTTTTGCATTTCGATCTCATGGACCAGGCATGGTTTGGGATTCAAAATCCCAAACTTACGATGAGCCTACGGCAGATGAACGGGAACGAGCCATGGGTTTTCCTACAGGTACCACAGCTGCTCACGGGCTTCAAGAAGGTCAGAGACGTTTTCTATTGGGACAAGCTATGGATCTCAATAGCATGGTGTGGATTATTGGAATTTGTCTTGCTGCTCAACAATATTTTCATGACCAATTGCTTACTCTGAGGGCAGAGGACAATGGTCAGGGGGCAATGGAGCTGCAATCCAAATTTGACATGGAGGTCAATGATGCTGAGGCATTATTTTCTTTGAAGCAGCATGCTGCAGAAGAGCTTCGAGCTCAACGTATTTTTGCTGCTTTGGCCCAAGATTTTGGTATGTCTGATTGTAGTGGAGAGGATGCGCATTTGATTTCAAGTGCAGATGATGGGGGCAAAGGTGTTGCCCTCTCCACGGACTAGCAATCACAGGCTGTGCTGGCACCAAGTGGCAATCCTTCTATGGAGAAGGAAACCACGGAGTTTGACGATTGGCCAATTGAAGTGGGGCCAAAACTTACTAGTGCCGAAGCACGAAAGGTACGGGCATTTATTCGCTCTTACCATAATTGTTTTGCCTTTAGTCTTCATGATCTTGAAGGATATAAAGGTAAACCTGTTCGTATTCAACTCGAGAACGACCATCCTATTTTTAGACGGCCGTACAGACTTAGTACGTCTGAAAGGTTGGTGTTCAAACTCGATGTCAAGAATTATTGGCAGCGGAATTGATTGAACTCTCCAATGGAGAGTATGCTTGTGCCACGGTTATGCCTTCAAAGAAAGATATCTTTGGCAACTGGACGGAAAAACGGATGTGTGGTGATTATCGTCCAATCAACCGCAAGACCAAGTCGGATCGATACCCAATGCCGATGCCAGAGGAGTTGTTTGATGCATTGGGATTTGCTAGAATTTTCAGCACTCTGGATTTGAGGTCTGGTTATCATCAATTGCCTTTGTTGTTGGGTGATCGGGTGAAGACCGCATTTTGGGGAATTGATAAAGATGACAAGGATCAACTTTATCATTGGAAATTTTTGCCATTTGGTCTCAAGAATGCACCAGCTGAATTTCAGCGGGTGATGGACCAATTATTGGCTGGTTTACCGTTTGCTAGATGTTATATTGATGATGTTATCATCTTTAGTAATAGTCCACATGATCATGTGAGACATTTGCAAGCGGTATTTGAACGGCTACAACGGTGGGGACTCCGTTTACATCATGGAAAATGTAAATTTTTCCATGATCAACTGCCCTATTTGGGCCACATGATTGTTCCTGGCGGTCTTGGTGTGCAACAGGCAAAGGTGGATGCTTTGCACAAAATTCCCGCACCTAGTGATGTACCACGACTTCGGGCATTTCTAGGATTGGCAAATTATTATAGAAGGTTTGTCAAAAACTTTAGTTTGATTGCCAAACCTCTCACCATTCTCACGGGGAAAGACCAACCATGGATTTGGAGTCGGGAACAACAACATGCAATTGATACATTGAAGCAGAGGCTCGGTTCAGCGCCAGTGCTTCGACGCCCGGATGTGTCTAGAGCTTTTCAATTGCACACGGATTGGAGTGCAGTGGGATTGGGAGCGGTATTGACACAGAAAGATGAAGAGGGAAAGGAATATGTGGTGGCTTATGCATCTAGAAGCAATAATAGTGTTGAATCTAATTATTCTTCTTATGAAGGCGAGGCCTTGGCGGCCGTTTGGGCCATTGCACATTTCCGACCTTATTTATATGGGCAAAAATTTATTTTGGTGACCGATCATCAGCCTTTAAAATGGCTTATGGAATCAGATAAACTCACCGGGAAACTTGCTAGGTGGGCATTGTTACTTCAAGAATATGACTTTGAAGTTGTCCACCGAGCAGGAATTACCAACTTGGATGCAGACGGATTGTCTCGCAATCCAAGTCCTTCAGATGAGGATTTAACTGGAGCCAGGTGGCATGGAGATTGTGATCGTGAGGCGGTGCCGGGTTGGCATGCTGCCACATATCTCACAATTATGTCAGGATTGGTTGCTGAGATCCTTGTGGAACACCAAGATGAGGAGATCGATAAATCTCTCATTGTTAGTGATGTGTGGGAAGACCATGCGGTCTTGCACAAACTTCAACAAGGGACATATCCCCTTGGACTATCCGCTATGGAGCGAGATAGAGTTAGTCAGCGAATAACAAGGTTTCGTTGGACAAACGGCTTGTTATTTCGTGTGTGGCCGGACGGAACGAGGCGCATCGTTCCAAGGCCAGATCAAAGAGCTTCTTTAGTACGGCAAGTGCACGAGGAGCTTGGACATTTTGGAGTGCGAAGGACACACTCTATGTTACGCAACCAATATTGGTGGACTGGTATGTATCAACAGGTTGCCACTTATGTTTCCCGGTGTGAAGTATGTGACCGAGTCAGGTCAAGTTTTAATACTTTATCACCTCAACTTCAGCCTTTACCTATTATGGGCTTGGGATATCGTTGGTCTTTGGATTTTGCCGGACCGCTTACTGTCACTCCACGTGGGGCAAAGTATGTACTTGTGATGGTGGAGCATTTTAGTAAGTGGATTGAACTCGTGGCTCTTCCCCAAAATTCCTCAGAATTGGCAGCTATGGCATTTCTTGATCAAGTTTTGGCACGGTTTGGAGCACCTGCAGAGGTGTTAACGGATCAAGGGAGAGAATTTCTTGGATCTTTCGAGACTTTGTGTACCAAAGCTTTGATTGATCATCGAACAACCTCCAGAGATCACCCTGAGGCAGACGGCTTAGCTGAACGAGTTGTTCAGACTGTCAAGCGCGGTTTGCGGAAGTATGGGTTGCTTCATGGCAACCATCGCGATTGGGACTTGATGTTACCATGGATCGCAATGGGTTACCGTTTCAGCAGGCAAGCATATTTGGCATCTTATAGTCCTTACCAACTCTTGTATGGTCGGGAGCCAATTTTACCTAGCTCTGTGCGAGAGAAATTGGCTCTTGTGGTAAACTTGGATGATCCAGATGTTTGGGCTCAATGTCTTCATGATTGAGCAGTGTTCTTTCAGAAGGTCATGCCTATGGCCATGGAAAACTTAAATATAGCTCAACATCGTGATACATTACGGTATGCCCGGATCCGCAGTGGCGCTTATCGACCTCAGGTTTGTAGATTTTCTAAGGGGGATTATGTTTACTTGCAACGGGAGGCGCCTACGACATTGGATATCAAGGCTGGGCGCATAATTTTGCGGGTAAAATATGTTTTACCAAGTGGTATATTATTGCTTGAAGGCAAGGATGGACGGGAATGTCGTGAGCATTCAAAGAATTGTGCTCCATGTCACCTTCCCATCGACGGCTCTGTACATCCCGAGTTGGCGGTTGTACCATAGGGTCTGCCTTGTTATGTGTGTGGAGAGAAGAAAGGAGCTGCAACAATGTTATTGTGCGACCAATGTCAACGTGGATGGCACATGGCATGTTTGACACCTCCCCTTTTGACTCTTCCTTCTGGCAATTGGGTTTGTCCTCGTTGTCGGAAATCCTCCCACTCCATGGCCGTTAATGGTCATGATTGAGGACTTTATGGATGTTTGCCACATGTCTTAGTAGTGAAGTTGTTATCTAGTTGGTCGGTAGTCTTATGGGATTGAAAATCATATTGGGACAGTTATCAAAGAATTCAACATAAATTGTTGAAGGCGATTAAGGATGGGGCTCACATTGCACCCAGGGATGTACAAATGGACGTGAAGCGGCCTAAACACATCACGTCGCGTCACGTCGCATCACGTCCAGGGTGTGACGCCAAACGGACGTTACTGTAGTAAAAAAAAATTACTAATGGAATTTTTTTCTTCAGATAAGTAATTATTTCGACATCAATACAGGCAGTCGTCTACCATGGTCGACTGCTATATAGGCAGTCGACCACTTAATCGACTGCTAACTTAGCAGTCGACTACAATGGTTGACTGCTAATGTAGCAGTCCACTAAGTGGTCGACTGCTAATGTAGCAGTCCACTAAGTGGTCGACTACTATATAGGCAGTCGACCACTTAATCGACTGCTAACTTAGCAGTCGACTACAATGGTCGACTGCTACATTAGCAGTCGACCATTGTAGTCGACTGCTAAGTTAGCAATCGATTAAGTGATCGACTGCCTATATTGCAGTCGACCATTGTTGTCGACTGCTAATGTAACAGTCGACTAAGTGGTCGACTGCTATATAGGCAGTCGACCACTTAATCGACTGCTAACTTAGCAGTCGACTACAATGGTCGACTGCTAAGATAGCAGTCGACAACAATGGTCGACTGCAATATAGGCAGTCGATCACTTAATCGACTGCTAACTTAGCAGTCGACTACAATGGTCGACTGCTAATGTAGCAGTCGACTAAGTGGTCGACTGCTATATAGGAAGTCGATCACTTAATCGACTGCTAACTTAGCAGTCGACTACAATGGTCGACTGCAATATAGGCAGTCGATCACTTAATCGACTGCTAACTTAGCAGTCGACTACAATGGTCGACTGCAAATGTAGCAGTCGATCATGGTAGTCGACTGCCAATGTAGCAGTCGACTACCACCGTCGACTGCTATATAGGCAGTCGATTACCATGGTCGACTGCCATATAGGCAGTCGATTACCTTGGTCGACTGCGAATGTAGCAGTCGACTACCACCGTCGACTGCCTGTATAGCAGTCGACCATGGTAGTCGACTGCTACATTGGCAGTCGACCATGGTTGATAGTCGACTGCTATGTTGCCGTCGACGAAGATAGTCGACTGTTGTTGTAGCAGTCGACCATTGCCGTCGACTGATACTATTAACAGACAAATGCAGTCAACATCATATGTTTGTTGGGTTAAATTTTAATGGTTTGGGTATAGTGGAATATGGATGGATGGAAGTAGTTTAGGAAAAATGTGATTAAAGCCAACAATGATATGTAGAAGGAAAAAAAACCGCGTTGTATTAAAACAAGTATATCGTAAAGATATAAAAAATATACAAGGTTTAGGGTTTATCAATGATACACGCATACTACCTTAACCCCTACGATGTTGTCTAAAGAACTAAACAGACTAAACACTATCCTTAACCTCAGTTCTCCAGCAGTCTATCGGCTCATCCCACCCCACAAACGGCATCTGCATCCGTAGTTTGGCGATGGTCAATGAAATGCGGTTCGACACGTTCTCGCATGTCAATGCATTCAAAGTGACATCCCAAATTTTCCTTCCTTCATTGGCAAAGAGAATTCGGTCATCACCATCGTTGCAAAGTTGTCGAGCAATCATGCCGACCGCATAACACTCAGCCTCCGCGGTGTAATATACATCGGGATCATGGTGTCTCCTGTTTTGGATGTAAAACAGTTCCGGCGCCACCCAAAACTTCTCCTTCCTCAATTTTTCCTTCGCTTCTACGGTTTCCGCATGCCATAGCGATAGGACATCCTCACCCGAATGCGTTGCACATCCCCAATCGCACACCCCAATCTTGAGGCTCCCGTCCGATTCCCAATGCAACATAATGTTGTCAATGGATAGATCGTTGTGTTGCACATTTGCAGCGTGCAAAGCCTCCATGATCCATAACAATGCCCAAGCCAACTTTACCCTCTTCGCCCGGAACTTTTGGACTTGGTCATAGAGTTGCCATTCGGTTGCGTCCATTGTCAAAATGTTGGCATTTGGGCGGTGGGCTCTATCCCGAATGAACATCTCTCGTAGAGTGCCCCCGTTCCACCATAGTGTATAGCCCGCATTGGACACACTGTTGATTAATCAAAACTTGATGAAACCTGGATGCGTGCTCTTTAAAACGCATGCCTCCGCACTTACTTGGATACGAGCTTTTTGCCTATCCGACGTCTTTGGGGTCTTTTCAGCCCACGTAATCTCCGGTGGGAGACGATCGTCGCCCTCGATCCTCACCTTCCTCACCTCCCCGTAACCCCCCACCTTCTTTATGCTCTTCAAACTCACGACATTTGCCGTATCGGGAATCCACAATAGTTGGCATGGGCCCGACACCGTTAGCCACTTCTCCAATTTCTCCGCCTTCCAAGGAATTATTTTGGAGGCCGTCTTGGACAATCCTTTGGCCACGGGATCCCACCACAAAAATATTTCCCGGATTCTTACAGCTCGAGGGCTCAACACCTCGCCTGTTTCGCCCTCCGGGAACATGTTCTCAACCAATTGCTTGAGGTTGAAAATACCATTTTGGGCCTTATTCTTCACCCATGAATCGAACCCCGCAAGATTCCTATCACCGCTAAACTCGGGGCCATCCACTTCCTGTCGAATAGCAACCTCCATGTCCCTTTTAATTATCTCAACCCTTTTGTGTTTCGGCTGCTCCAAAAAACGGAATTTGATGCCGGCCTCCCCATTCCTCAAATACCAGTCAACTATGGCTTGGTGGACCTTTGCCGTTATCGCATCCGAGAATTTTACCCTTGGTTTCCCGCTCCTACTCGACGACCCTGAGGCCGCGGAAGCCCCTCCTTGGCTGCTCGTAGGGGCACCGGCATTTGGGCGGACGGGAACGGTAGTATCTGAACGGGGGGTAATATTGGCTCCCGTTCCCGAAGCACTTCCTGATCCCACATCGGAATGTCGTTGCCGCTTAGGGGGCCGTTTGTGCACCCTGCCGGGTGCATCCGGCTCGTCCTCCGGCATCCTCCAACTTCGATCCTCCATCGTGTTTAAAAACACGCTATTATTGTGTTCACAAACACAACTCAAATGTGTTCACAAACACGGCCGTATTCACACCGCTCCACTGCAAAAAATCGGATCCAAAATTGGCAAGAGTTTGCACCCTAAACCAATCTTCCAACCGCCCCCTAGGCCCTCTCAAAACATTAGGCAAAGGATGCTAGGCATGCTTAGTCCCAATGTCCCGCTTGAGGAGGGGTGGTTGAAAAATGATGTCAATGAGGCCTCCCCACTTATATATATAGGTTCGGTGGGCCTCACACCGACGGTACGACCGGACGCCGCGCCCCTGGATCCTGACCGTTGGACCGTGCATCATCCAACGGCCAGGATGGATGCGACGATTGGTCGACTGCTATACGGCAGTCGACCATCCAGTCGACTGCCAGATAGCAGTCGACTCTGGATAAGGCAGTCGACAATTAGCAGTCGACCGCGGCATCGACTGCTATGTGGCAGTCGACGTGTGGGCCGACTGCATTTAGCAGTCGACTGCGGGGGTCGACTGCCATGTCGACTGCTAGTTTGCAGTCGACCCTGGAAGTCGACTGCCACGTCGACTGCCAAACAGCAGTCGACCCCCGATGTCGACTGCGAATGGCAGTCGACGTGGCAGTCGACCGCCATGTCGACTGCTAGTTTGCAGTTGACCCCGGAAGTCGACTGCCACGTCGACTGCCAAGCAGCAGTCGACCCCCGATGTCGACTGCGAATGGCAGTCGACGTGGCGGTCGACTGCCATGTCGACTGCTAGTTTGCAGTCGACCCTGGAAGTCGACTGCCACGTCGACTGCCAAGCAGCAGTCGACCCCCTATGTCGACTTCGAATGGCAGTCGACGGGCAGTCGACCGCCATTTCGACTGCTAGTTTGCAGTCGACCCTGGAATTCGACTGCCACGTCGACTGCCAAGCAGCAATCGACCCCCGAAGTCCGCTGCGAATGGCAGACATTGGACCTCCCCCCTCCAAACATAAACAAATTGCTTTTGCAATGGATCCTATAGCAGATTACTCTAAACACTTTTAATATCATAGCATCTTTTATATTTAGTGCACGTTCAAGCGTCGGGACTATAAAGGGTTCACCGCTCATTAGCATTCATCATTCCCCCTCGCTCTAGTTGGCCTTGATTGCCTTTTGGCATTCGTTGCAAGTGGAGAGAGGTAGTAGGTTATATTGGGATGGGCACGCGAAACGAATGGAAGCCTTGGTTTGTGCCCAAGGAGTGGACTCCAACGTCCAAGAAGGTCGAGTGCAAATTTTGCGCGTTGGAATTAGTTTATAGGAAGGACCGCATGGTTGCCCATTTGGGATACCAAAAAAATGACGGCAAGATGCGGGGGGTGGCATTGTGTCAACGTCAAGGGCCGATTGTAAAGTCTTTATTTTCGAGGTGCGGCGGATCGTGGCCGCCAATTCCGGATGACTTTGTGGACGAGTGCGTTGAGGACGGGGGAGAAGCTGTGGTCGGGTCCCAACAACAAGCGTCATGCGGTGCATTGTCGAACGCAAACGGAAGCCAAACCGCTCCACCATCGCCCGCACCGTCAGTGGCAAGGGAGTTGGTGTCCGGGACGACTCCCGAACCCCACCGACGTTCCCAACGGCAAATGAGACTAAAAGAAGGGTTGCAAAATTCGACAAAACGAGACTTGGATACAAAATGGTCGCAAGCCTTTTATGAGGCTAATATCCCCATTAGTATTGTCCGCCATCCCGCGTTCATCCAGGCCGTTAAGGCAACCGCCGAGGCTAGAATTATGTACAAACCCCCAACATACCATGCAATGCGCAAGAGTTTACTTGACGATGCACGGTTCAATACACAAAAAATCGTGGAGTTGAAGACAACATCATCCATCCACAAATATGGGTGCACTATTTGTTCGGACGGATGGGAGAATGTTGTCCACCGCCCTTTGATGAACGTCATGCAAATTTGTCCGGCGGGCGACGTGTTCCTTGGTTCCATCGACACCACCGGTAGCACAAAGGATGCCGCATACGTGGCCACCGAGGTCAAACGCTACATCGTTGGAGTGGACCTCACAAAGGTTGTTCAAGTTTGCTTCGATAATGCGGCGGCCATGAAAACCGCGGCGAGCAATATTAGCCGGGAATGGCCACACATATATTGGCAAGGGTGTGCGGCGCATTGTTTGAACTTGTTGTTGAAGGATTGGGGTAAACAACGATGGGCGAAGGACGTCGTAGACAAGGCGAAGGACATTGTCAAATACATCCGGGCCCACCAATGTCCGACGGCGGTCTTCCTCACCTACTCGCCCAATTTGGGCTTGAAGATGCCCGGGTCCACACGATTCGCCACCAACTTCCTCATGATTGACCGGCTTCTAAAGGTGAGACATGTTTTGGAACAAACGGTTATTCATCCCGATTGGACCGCCTACGTGAACAAATTAAATAGAGGAGGCGATGATCGAAGGAGAAGTGCAATGGAGGCACGTCAAATCAAGACAACGGTTAATGACGACAATTTTTGGACAAGTTGCGATAATTACCGCCACATGTCGGAGGAGGTGTTGAAAGCATTGAGAGTGTTTGATGGCGTTGAACCGGCAATGGGCAAGGCTTGGTTGACCATGAAGAACTTGGAGAAACATGTGCTTAGCCTAAGGAATCCTCCTTTCAACCTAGCACACAACCTCGCTACCTTGGCCGAAGAAGATTTCTACAGCCGGTGGCGTATGATGACCACGGACCTACACCATGCCGGTGCAATCTTGAATCCTTATTTATTGGACGACAACGTCGTCCACGAAGACGCGGCCGTTAAATCCGGATTCTTGGACGCCATGAGGAGGTTGACCACGGGCAAGGACGGTCATTACGGTCGGGTTGTGGCCGAATTTCAAGCATTCAAAGAGCGTAGGGGCGCGTTCGCCAATATGCCCCTAGCCATGGAAGCCAACATCCCA
Source organism: Polytrichum formosum (assembly GCA_964035585.1). Lineage (NCBI taxonomy): Eukaryota > Viridiplantae > Streptophyta > Polytrichopsida > Polytrichales > Polytrichaceae > Polytrichum > Polytrichum formosum. Next base: position 70,927,859 of record OZ037935.1, on the reverse strand, counting down.
CCCCACGAGTGGTGGGACCTCGTGGGCGAAGGTGGCACCCACTTGGCCCCTTTGGCAAAGCGAATATTGACCCAAGTGTGCTCCTCTTCGTCTTGCGAAAGGAATTGGAGTAGGTATTCGTTTGTGCACAACAAGACTAGAAACCGGTTGAGTTCGGCGAGGGCCGAAAATTTGGTGTACATTTATACCAATTCACGGTTGGCACGGGAGAGGGTTGATCGGGACTCGGCCGCATGGTATCTAGTGAACATGATGTCCGAAGACTCCGACTATTCGGCCGACGAGGATATAAATGGTGACCCCCCCGCGGGACCCGGCGGGGATTCCTCTGGGCCTTCGGACAACGAGAGCGATGGGGGACATGGTGGAGGGAATCTGGGCCTTGACAACCACAATGATCCGTTTGCATACGATGGACTTGACGCCGAGGACGATGGCGATCTTCACATGTGGGCCAACATAGCCGGTCGGGAGTTTCTCTCCACTACGCATGTGCGTCCCGCTACGCCGACAACTACAATACCCGATGTACCGGGAGACATTCAACCCGTAGTGGATGAAGATGTAGTGGCCGAACCACATGTAGATGAAGCTCTTGAAGCGGCTCCGAACCGGATGGACATGGACGAAGTCCCACCACATGCTTCCCCCATTCATCCACCGACGGATGTTGTGCCCACTCCTATTGTGCCGACAACATATGCACAACCCATGCAAACTACACCACCCTTTCCCGAGCCCCACGGAGAGGGCACGTCCAATGTTGTCCTTAACACTAGTCCATTGCGAGGTATTGGGCAATGCCCGGCCGTTGCGCGAGCACCGGAATCCGACTCGGATGACACATTGGCGCAACACATTGCGCGTCGGGCCCCAACAATACCACGCATGGGCTCCCGGTTGGTTGGTGCCACCATCGGCATGCGCGCCCCATGCCCCACACCGGCTAGGCCACCCCCTAATATTGCATTGACAAACTTTGGTCGGACCACGAGAGGTCAAAAAAGAAAACGACAAAGGGATGTGCGAGAATGGAGGACTACCGGGGCCACCCCACTTGCACGTCCACAAACTGACGGCGTTATGGATGCAACGGGTTCAAGACCAATGGTATCGATTAGAATGCCAAGGGCTGGCACACGGCTTAGTCGAATTCCCGGCCCGGCAATTGATGGCCACGAGTCCGACGCCCGAACAGATGACAATGCCAGCACGGACGATGAATCCGGCGTAGGCGAAGCTCCCGATGATAGTGATTACCAAGCACCGCCCCCAAGGGTAGCTGTGGGAGGGCCACGCAGGACAAGGAATTCTATTCCTCAAGACAACGATAATGCCCCTTCATGAATGAATATTTATAGTAATGTCAAATGTCCTATGGTGTTCAATGGGTTTAGTTGTATTGGTGATCAATTTTTGTAATAACTATTTTTGGGTATGTTTGTTGAAAAAATAATGTGAATTTCAAATTTGTATGTTGGATGTTGACTAGAAATTGAGCCTACATGTATGATGTAGGGTTTAGGAAATGAATGTCCAATGTGCACTAAGGTTAGGACTCAGGAGTAGGACACATGGAAATGATTTGTAATGCCAATAGGCCCTATGTAGTGTTGCATTTTTTATTCTATAGGTCGGAGGCGGCATTATAAAATAATTTTAAGAATATTTAAGACTACTTTTATGTTTTTATTATTGAAAATCATCGAAGACATCAATCCGTGAGGTCCTTTATGGCAAATCATTGTCGAAAACATTCCCCTCTTCTAGGATTAGGTCATCGAGCTCTTCTCCGCCCAAATATTGATCCAAGAATGATGACATTGTAAATGCAGACCACCATTCACGACTTGTCCGATGTGCCATGTGGGGCGTTATGTATTCCAATATTTGCCAATTTGTGTGGCAAATTGGCAATGCTCAAGGCTCAAACATTGCCATTGAGTTTGAATGTACTAATGCTATATGGTAATATGGAACAATTGTCAAAGTTGAGCGTGTCTATATTTGCCCTATTGCCATGGATTGGCTATAGTCGTGAACTTATAATAAAAAAAATTTAAAAATGCCGTAGAAATTTGTCGAGGATTTTTAAATGCATTTTAAATGTGTATTTTAAGATAAAGTAAAAATAAATGCACCTCTAGCCCTATGTCATGTGGGAGGATGAAATGAATGTCCAATGTGCACTAAGGTTAGGAGTAGGACATATGGAATTGATTTGTAATGCCAATAGGCCCTATGTCATGGGCGAGGATGGAATTAATGTCCACACACACACACATATATATATATATTGCAAATACCCCCAAATATATATATATATTGCACATACATCCATATATATAGCGCATACATATAGAACATACGGTATACCGGGAACCCACATATATATTGCACATACACATACATATTGCAATTTGCACGTACACCCATACATGTTAGACATACATATTGCACACGGGTGTAGCTAATAAGGAAGTTATCATTTGTTTAAATAGCGATCCACTTTTATTTCACATTACGGATCATATCTTTTACATAGTGCGATTATATCCACTAGGCCTAAACACATATACAATGTGTTTGCTAGGATTAAATCGGCGAACTATATAGAACATGAACCGCTACATCTACATAGAAAAATTATAATGTCAATAGTCGCTCCGAAGGACAAATCCAAAAGTTGGTGCATCGACGATATTCGGCAGAACGTTTGTCGACTTGAAGCCAATATTCTCCATTCTCCACAAGCATATCCCGCAAGTATTCAAGTTCCATTATGAAAATATCGTTGAGCCGAGCATGCTGAACTTGCCATCGAATTGGGATGGCAATGCGTTGCGTATGGCTGAACATGAAGAGGTTCAGTCGGAACGCTCGCAACAATTCGGCGAGCTCCGAAGTCCCTCTCACGCCCCTAAATCGATGCCCCATTGGTATGTCTACGTCCCAAATCGACATACGCAACGCATTGTAGACTTCTCCCATACCAAAATGTTCCCGCCAAGCTTTGTTAACTCCCATGTATTTAAAAATACATATGAGAGTTAAAAAATTCGCCCTCACTTCACACCCCCGCCCATACTCTCCTCGGTGATATGGCTCCAAAATAGGCTCTAGGACCTTCGGCAATATGTGCTCCCCCACAATTTCCGCGGTCAATCCGGGTAAAATGGTCGACGGTGCCATGTTTGGCACAACCCTGAAATAGCAGCTTCTCCGCTCCTTCTCCCTTTGTTCTCCGTTTGCAAAGCTTGCTAAAACAGGCTATGGCCAATGGAGAACTTGGGAATGAGGGAAATGGGAGGTTGGATTGCTATATATATGCATCCTTTGTCATGATTGTATGCATTTAATGCATGATTTGACTAAGCTAACGCTCTTCCCAAACCCTAACGCCTAATTTCGACTGCTGGGCAGCAGTCGACTGTGGATGGTCGACTGCTACACAGCAGTCGACTGATAAAATCGACTGCTGGAAGGCAGTCGACTGTGGATGAATGACTGCCTTCCAGCAGTCGACCATCTTAGTCGACTGCTAGGAAGCAGTCGATTTTATCAGTCGACTGCTGTGTAGCAGTCGACCAGCCACAGTCGACTGCTGGGCATTTATCAATCGACTGCTGCCCAGCAGTCGATTTGCATAGTCGACTGCTGTGTAGCAGTCGACCATCCACAGTCGAATGCTGTGTAGCAGTCGACCATCCACAGTCGACTGCTGTGTAGCAGTCGACCATCCACAGTCGACTGCTGTGCAGCAGTCGACTATGCAAATCGACTGCTACAAGGCAGTCGACTGCTACACAGCAGTCGACTGCCTTGCAGCTTAATTTAGACAACTAATTAGACACACCCGTAACCCAACCTGCCAAATCATTGGATGCCACCCGAGGGCCCACACTGCGATATCCCTATAAAATCAAGTGTGCTACCCACCATGAGGCCACCTTGCCTCGTAGTGATTTTGAGGACCTTGTATGCGTCGCGTACATTGCCCAAGATCAACTACGGTGTGGGCAATCCATAGGATTGCGATGGCTGGGAGTGGCAAGATACGGGATGCGGGTGGTTCGTCAAGAAGTATGTATTACAATCCCCGACACGCATGGGGCTTGCCGGACGAACCGGACGAATTTACACCCGAGGTGGTTGCAGAGAACACTCGAAATGAGGACGATTTGCGCAGTGTTTTACGTCCGATTCAAGGGTTCACTGAATTCTATTGGGTTCGACTGCCTAGGAGACAAGTTGATCGTCACCACTGCGGATACTTGGACGCCCAAGAAAGGCCCGCATGCCGCATCGGTTACAAGGAAAAACTTTTCCCATGGCACTTGTTTCAGGACCTTAGCGACGTTCTCACGAAGGGGAAAAATCAATTGTATTTTCGAAAAAACTATGGGACCTTGTGGAGGTTCTACCAAACCATAAAACACTCGGTGCATGACGCAATTCATTGGGGGTTCAACCGGTGCACCGCGCACCAAAAGGAATACCGGGTGTATAGAGAGTACACACTTAGGTCGTCAATGTAAGATTTGCCCACGAATATGGTGAGAGCGTAGTATCAAGTTTGTACTTGCACGTATACTTACGTATGTTGGTAAGTTGGAAATGTGCAATATATGAATTCCCAGCAATATTGCGGTGATGTTTTCCGCTTGGTGTGAACTTATAATCATGCCACATGGAATCATTGTCACAGTTATTTGCATCGATACGTGTTTGATTCAAGTGCAAATGCATGTAGATGCAAAGTCCATGGTTTAATTGGATGTTTGTGGCAACCGATTGTGTGGGCAAACATAAGAAATGATCATTGTGCGACACTTGTACATTACTCCCAAAATTGATAGTGAACAATAATTCACTTATAAACATTTCCAAAATCATGGTTTTTCCCGCATTGTGTACAATTGAGTATCAAATAATGCCTCCTAGTCCAACGCCTATCTCACAAACACTAGCCAACATTCCTAATCCGGCTCCGAATCACTATCCAATGCAATGGGGGGTCCGCGGCTTGAGCTTGCACCGTTCAGATTTGGTGGCCGTAGTGTCCGGCGCCTCGCCTCACGCCTGCTCTCGGTGATGGCCCATAGTTCTTGCGCCGCAGTCTCCCGGTCAGCTTGTGCACGAGCGCGCGCGCGGTCTCCAATGTGCAACCCCCTCGCGGCATTCGGATGGCGCAGGACGTCTTGCATGGTGGGGCTAGAGGCCCCGTCACGGATGTCCAAAAGGCCGTTGACGTATTTCCACTCATTCATCCGGATTTGGACGTCCACCTCATTGAAGCTACCCTCTTGTGTAACGGCCTCCTGCCTCTCCAAATCGGCCTCAAAACTTGTTGTGTCCAACACGTGTTCCACATCCCAAGTTGTTTCCTCGCCCGGGACCGGTTCCCGTGGTAATACCCCCACTGTCACATTGCCGTTGGAGTCATACACGTATCCGTGGGGGTGAGGACCTGGGACGTATTCACCCGTCTCTCCGGCATGCCCACCCACAACACGGTACAAAAATGCCCTCAAACCTACGGCCTGAGGAGAGGAGCCGGGGTAAAACTCATGAGCAACCCTTGTGTACATTTCAGGCGTGAAGTTTGTCGGGTAGCCTCGCAGGTCCTTCAAATACCTCCGTGCACGCCAGCTATAAGCAGGAGGATCGCCGTATTCTGCGGGCGGCACACCATGGATTATTGTGTATTCAAAATCGGGAGGCATTCCCCATTGCACTCCGAATTGCTCGTACAACCTTCGATGCAGAGGGGCTTGGCACGTAGGACAACGGCGTGTTTGCAACATGTGTGGCAACAAACAATTCGGGTGGACCATGTGACCGCACGACCCAACGATCCATGCGCCTTCGGGTCCCCAAGGATTGGAACAAATGGGGCACATGCTCCCGTCCTTGATCCAATCGGGGACGCATGGCCACAACAAGGCTGGTCTGGCCGGGGGTATCACGATGCGGGATGATACTGCGGTATCCCATTGGAATTCATCCTCGGGCCTCTTGGTCCACGCAATACTGGGGTAATGGTCGTCATCGACCGGGAGGTTCTCAGGATACATGAAATCCAATGGCGGCCACGAGGTAAAAAGAAGCCGTCGTTCGGGCCATTGTTCGCCGTGGTCCCTATAGTGGGTCAGCTCGTCCATCAATGCCCTCTCACGCGTGGCGAACATGATAGTGGCTGTGACCATGCCCATGTAGTCGTCCTCCAACAACCGGTTCCTCCTAATGACCCGGTCGTAATCAACCCTCATTGCCTCCAAGTTTGTTGTGGGCGACGGCTCCCGCCCTTGTCCATCACTACCAGACATTGCTTGCGGCAGTTGTGGCGCATCAGCCCTCGCAAGTTCAAGGTTGGTCAAACGTGCAATCTCGGCCTTCAACCCTTGGACCTCCTCGGCGTGTGCACGTCGGACCATCTCCAATTCCCGTTCGTGGTCAGATTTGCATTTTGCCAACTCCGCCCTCAACGCCTCCACAACGTCGTTGTCGGCAACTACCAGTGGTGGGGATGGCACCGCCGATGCCATCTCCACATCAACGGGCGAAGATGGAGGACAAACCAACCGGGAACCATGTGGCGGTGTCACGTGGACCCTTTGTCGCCGGCTAGGTGGTTCAACCGGCAACCCTATGACAATGTTGTGCTCGTCCATGTTTGACTCGGCGGCCGGTGGAGTCCCCACAATTTGATGATCTGGTCCCGCAAGGAAATCAAAATAAGATCGGACCCTCAAAGGATTCATTGGAGTTTGCCATGCCAATGGAATCGGATGGCCATCGTTCCGTCCTAGCACGGCACTTGGTATGACCGTGACCCGGCGTGCCTGCCTCAAGTCCGGGCTCGTGCGGGGTATGGTGGACCAGTCGATATCCACTCCCAAAATTACCTCCGCGTAGACCATTTGGCATAACCACATTAGCATATGCCCGCGATCAAATTCCCTCGGTGCACCCCACAAGAAATCCCACACCTCCTTGCACCGTTCTCCAAATATTTGATGGCTCACCTCCCTCCATATGCCATAGCGTTGTCTAGACATCCGTTCAGCATTCGCGCTAGGAACGAACATCCTCGTCAAATGGGTCCACTCTACGTACCTTCGGACCGTGCTATACAACCACATGCCCCTCTCATTTTGCCAGCCGGGATTGGCGAGAATGTTCGGGTCCCGCGCCACCTCCAAATTGATTGGTTGCGGCCTGCCCCTCGGCGCATTGCCGCGTCTTCTAGCGCCTGCCGACCCCGGTCTCGCTTGCGGAGTCCCCCCCGGATCCAAATCCCCACCACGTGGAGGTTCCGGCGGCAAGTTATCTTCGTCTGCCATCGTTGCCCCTAACCCCTAGCTTTGTATGCCTACTATAAATTAAACCTAATATGGTAGCACTTCCAAAATAAGCGCCACCACCCACAATTTTTTTCCCAATCCACTAAAACCAAATTAAGGCCGTTCAAAGTTCAAACTACATAATTAGATTTAAACCACTTTCAAAATAAGTGTTCACATATAACAATTTCCGGTATGGTTCAAACTAACCGCAATGGGGTACAATGTAAACCGTATGTAGGTGGGTTGCAATACACACGTTAGGCAATAACAATATATCGTATGCACCGTATACGTATTTCAGTACGTATGTCCACCTGTAGCCCTCCAGCTCACCTCTATCTCCAAATGGCAAGGGCTGATTAACAACCTAGGCCCAAATGGAGGGAGGTGGGAGTGAGGGAATGAGGGAAGTGGGGTCCATATATACCCCAAGGAGGCGTCCTTTCGATTAGACGCCCCCTGGACCAACCCATGGACGCCACGTGCCCATGGGTGTCTCTACGCGATTGCTCGTGAGCAGTCGCACCCCTTCGTCGACTGCTATTAGCAGTCGACCATGGGGTGCGACTGCTCACGAGCAGTCGCAACCCATTCAAGTCGACTGCTGATAGCAGTCGACCATAGGGTGCGACTGCTCACCAGCAGTCGTCCGCACTTTGTCGACTGCTATTAGCAGTCGATTTGGGTTGTCGACTGCAGTTGGGCAGTCGACTGTCTTCGTCGACTGCTAATAGCAGTCGACTTGAAGGGCAGACGACTGCTTGTAAGCAGTCGCATCCCTTCGTCGACTGCTAATAGCAGTCGACGAAGGGGTGCGACTGCCCACCAGCAGTCGTCTGCCCTTCTTCGTCAACTGCTAATAGCAGTCGACGAAGGGGTGCGACTGCCCACCGGCAGTCGTCCGCACTTTGTCGATTACTATTAGCAGTCGACTTGGGTTGTCGACTGCAGTTGGGCAGTCGACTGTCCAAGTCGACTGCTAATAGCAGTCGACGAAGGGGTGCGACTGCCCACCAGCAGTCGTCCGCCCTTCTTCGTCGACTGCTATTAGCAGTCGACGAAGGGGTGCGACTGCCCACCAGCAGTCGTCCGGACTTTGTCGACTGCTATTAGCAGTCGACTTGGGTTGTCGACTGCAGTTGGGCAGTCGACAGTCCAAGGCGACTGCTAATAGCAGTCGACTTGAAGGGCAGACGACTGCTCACAAGCAGTCGCCCGCCTGTCGTCGACTGCTAATAGCAGTCGAATTTCCATGTCGACTGCCCAAGAGCCGTCGACAAGCCAAGTCGACTGCTATTAGCAGTCGACTAGTTATGGTAGTCGACTGCTCTTGAGCAGTCGACATGGAAATTCGACTGCCGTCAGCAGTCGACACACCTATACGACTGCCCTTTAGTAGTCGATTCAGTGTGTCGACTGCCTAGTAGCAGTCGCTGTAACTCGTCGACTGCCCACTAGCAGTCGACACTGTTGACGACAGTTTACCCTGTGTGACGACAGGGTAAACTGTTTTACCCCCCCAAACGGACGTGACGTTTTCAGGTCTGCCGTCACGTCGCTGTCACAGGACGTGACGCGACGTGACGTGTAATCCCTGCTCGTTGGTAATTTTAAGAAACTTTTGGTCCTAAAAATTAGGCACTCCATAAATATCGGCCTCATAATTCCAAAATTAAACTTGAAATATGTGCAAAATCCACGGTCATAGGTGTCCGAACTTTCGTTAAATGGAGTTTTAAATTTTGATTTTCTGCTCACGAGATCTGCTCACCGCTCACCGCTCACCGCTCACATCGTAGCATTCCTGCAGTCGACGAAGGGGTGCGACTGCCCACCAGCAGTCGTCCGCACTTTGTCGACTGCTATTAGCAGTCGACGAGGGTTGTCGACTGTAGTTGGGCAGTCGACTGTCCAAGTCGACTGCTATTAGCAGTCGACTTGAAGGGCAGACGACTGCTCACAAGCAGTCGCCCGCCTGTCGTCGACTGCTAATAGCAGTCGAATTTCCATGTCGACTGCCCAAGAGCCGTCGACAACCCAAGTCGACTGCTATTAGCAGTCGACATGGAAATTCGACTGCCGTCAGCAGTCGACACACCTATACGACTGCCCTTTAGCAGTCGATTCAGTGTGTCGACTGCCTAGTATTAGTCGCTGTAACTCGTCAACTGCCCACTAGCAGTCGACACTGTTGACGACAGTTTACCCTGTGTGACGGCAGGGTAAACTGTTTTACCCCCCCCCCAAACGGACGTGACGTTTTCAGGTCTGCCGTCACGTCGCTGTCACAGGACGTGACGCGACGTGACGTGTAATCCCTGGGCATGGGTGGGCAAGGGTGGGCATGGGCATGGGTGGTCCAAGACTTGGTGTAGGCGGGTAATGCACATTACACAATTTTTGAATACAATGGCGGCAATTTTAATAGCATGGGTGGGCACGGGTCATGCTATGGGTGGGCATGGGTGGGCATGGGTTGTCACGGGTCATGCTATGGGTGGGCATGGATGGGCATAGGTCGTTGCTGATGGGTATCGGTGGGTATGGGTACAAATTCGAAGGAAAATGTTGGGCTCTACTTCACATTCAAGATCCGCCCTCTTTATATTCTCACTTTCACACTCTACATCCAGCACTTTTTCCACCTACACACACCAGATTTGCCCTCCTCCACCTTCATATTTAAGATCCAACCCTCTTTCCACCTCCACATTCAAGATCCGCCCTCTTTCCAAGATCCGCGCTCCTTCCACCTCCACATTAAAGATCCAGCCCTCTTACCACCTTCACACTCAAGATCCGCCCTCGTTCCACCTCCATATTAAAGATCCAGCCTTTTTTCCACCTCCACACTTAAAATCCGCCCTCTTATCACCTTCACATAAAATATCCAACCCTTTTTCCACCTCCACACTTAAAATCCGCCCTCTTATCACCTTCACATAAAATATCCAACCCTTTTTCCACCTCCACACTAAACATATGGTGCTTCCTCCACCTTCACACTCAAGATCCGGTCCTTTCTCCACCCTCACACTCAAAATCCGGTCCTTTCTCCACCCTCACACTATGTGGAAAAAAAATGAGGACCAAAACTCAAAACTATATAGTGGGCGTGAGGGTGGCGGCTTAGGTTTTCGGTTTTCTAGTGGCCAATTACAATTCAAAAAATGCCTACCCAACATTCTCACTTAAATACCTTTACATACAAATCATTTATGTAATAAAATTTCATGAATGCTTACATGTCTTTCTTCTTCCTCTTCCTCGTTGTCCGTAATCATATCGTTGTTGATTGTGCGGTCATTTTCCCCTTCCTCTTCTTTACATTGATCTTCCATGTCTCCAGATGTCAATGTCTCCATTTTCCCATCAAAAATCAATGTTTTCTTGGTCTCCACTATATCCTTCAATTTCCTACTATTTCCTTGTTTTGTCCTCTTAGCATGTTCTTCCTTCTACACCTTTGCTTCTCTGATGTAAAATATAACAATTTCTTACGTTTTCTCTTTAATCTCTCAGGTGCTACAACAAAGATGTCTTCCGACCTCATCAAACATACTCATGTGCTTCGTGCTTTTCAAATCCCTCTACATTTCTTTTTTTTATACCTTCATATGTTTCATTTATTTATACTCATGTATTATGAATATGGTTTTCCTATCTGTCACATTCTTACAACACATTCTCTGTACTATTTTAGTTTATTTTATTTCTATCTGCTCCGCATTGTCCTAGCTGTATATCTTTTTATTGACCACATTCAAATTATTACATTTTTATAAAGTTCTATATTATTATTGTTAAATATATTTATTTTGTGTTACCGTTATTTCTTACTTGTTTTCAATACAATGTTTTTAAACATCAATTTCCAATGTGTCTATCTCACATGAACCTGGCGTATATTACAATCATCCGTGTTGCAATTGGCATTTAATGACCGAATTATTTTTACGCATCTTTCATTCTGCTTTTATTTTATTATACCCGCCAAATTTCTTGATTCTATTCATAATTGCCAATTATTTATCTTCCTGGCCATATCTAATGGTTTCTACATCTATATCCAACCTGCACCGCCACAATTCAAAAGTCTGCCAACGTCTTTTTTATTTAATGTTGTTTTCTCCATGATATCCGTACCCGCATTTCTCCCGTGTTCTTATTTTCTATGATATGCATATTTTTTTTATCGTCATGTGATGGACTTATAATATACATCTCCCTTGTGGGTTGGAGTTTTCTATGGTTTACTTTTCAAATGAGATATTTTTTAGGATTTGGTTTAGGGTTCTATGTTTTGCCCACAAATATTCTCTTATTATTATTGTAATATATCTACTTCTGTATTATTAGATGTTGTGGTGTTGCTCGTTTTGGTCTCCATCCATTATTATACTATACATCACTCAATACGAAAAGCTCTACCAATCCAATATTATTGTGATGTGATGTACATCTATTACTTTATTTCTCCATGGCTATCATTAGAGCTCATGGATCTTTTGTTCCTTTCATGTTGCCACTTTATGATGATGGTCATGTTAATGTCTTGGAGGATTTGCTTAGTTTGAGGTTAAACCTCCAGATAGGAACCATATATTTAGAGCAGGAGATGTACTCTGCAGATAGAAATGTATGAAACGAATTGGTTCAAAAAACAGAACTGAAGTTGGTTTCATGTGGATTTTAGAGCCTGGTTCATTTAGGGTGATAGGTCTTTCTGAGTCTCAGATGCAAGCTTCAACTGTCATATTGACAAACGAATCCGGAACACCTACAGTTTAAATTCCCTTTTGTCGCAACTGTTAAATTGGAATCCATTGATAATAGTTTATTTGTACTATCATATTCAGAAGATGATATTTGTGCATCTGTTGATCTTTCAAACATATTTTTATTTCCATTTGAAAGTGTTAATTCCACTCCTTTACAACTTCTCATACGTACAACCAAATCTTCATGCAGTTTTATGTACAAGAGGTTGGTTCGCCAAATCACACCTTCTCAACGTCCTCCACTACACCCTTCACCTTCATCCATAGGGTTGACTATCGTTGATGCCTTGAAGCTCACAAAGTCGAGAAAAAATCAAAGTCAGATCTCGTATTCATTGATTTTAACAATATAGATGTTCGTGATGTGAAGTACTTACCATTTTCTTTTAATGGCGACATTTTGTTTCTATTGCCCCCTGTGGCACATAGAGTTCCAAATACATATCGCCGCTCAATGAACGGCATTGACAAGATGTGCGATGGTCACTATTGGTGCACCACCAAAACCACGAATATCCAAAATGATTTTGGACTGTCCTTCCGGCGCTCTACTTATGCAAGTCATCTCCAATGTCATAATGATTACTGTGATTACATGCATCGCAATGGGGTCTGCGCAACAACACCGAATGGGCCGATTCAACTTCTCTCCCATTTACTGTGGATAATGTTGCCCCTACTAGATCTACTATTGAATGTAAGGTATGTCGTTCCACATATGTGTGCATTGTTTTGTGCCATGCTTGAATAATATACATCCACTCCACATCCGTTGGGATGTCCAGGGCATTCATTTTGGTGTACATAATCACCCTGTGGCCAATGACACATGCCGTAAATCATTGGACATGGCATACTAGTGCGTTGCAAATGAAGTATTGAAAACACCCACAGCAAAATATTTAGCTATAATTATGGCAGCAAACAACAATTCTTGGCCGATTACTTTCTTGAATCTTCCGCAAATGGCAAAAGCCATCACTTGGTTGGTTCATCCTTAGAGGTGGTCATGGACAAATGCAGCACTCATATATCCCCAAACTGTCGTAACTTTGTATCTGAATCAAAACATTTTTGCGTAGTGGAATGGGAACTATGAATAATATTATGGCATTCAAAGACCATTCTGCTTTCAAGTTCGTCCATGGTAATCGGTTCCCAAGGCAATCAAAGAACAAAGTGTTTGTTTTCAAAATGTATGTAGACCTTCCAGGTAGTGGTGTGGAGCTTGTGAAGAAAATGCAAGTCGGGGGGATATGGAGAATTCTTGGATTATGTTTGACCATGTCAAAAGTTTGAAAGATTGGACGACAATGGCTTGCCATGTGTACGACCCTCAATACTGTAAAGTGTTGACCATTGCATGTTGTGATATGCAATCTGAAGATGGTGCAACACAAACTCTCTTTTGAAAAAAATTGAATGTTGTCATGGCGGATAATGGTGTACCAAACGTAAACTTCAAAAGGTTCATGGCTGACAGTGCTCAAGCTAATTGGAATGCGGTGAGGATGATTTACGGGGACGGTGACCCAAGTCCACCCATGGTCGCATGTGAGGGTATATATCCTTTCCACTAGTATACAAACTTGGATAAGATGACCCAAAAGTATATCAAACTATCCTTGCAGTTTCAATATAAGCAAATATGCAAGGATTACAAGGACGCCAAAATAATGGATGACGCAGAGATTAAGTACCATGTGATTCGTTCATGGTGGTTGTCATCTGGAGCTGCCTCAAAAGAAGGTATTCTCGGCCTTTCAAAGTGGTTGGATTTTTGGCACTTCCGTTATAGACAATGGGGCGGTCATATGTTATTTGTAAGTACAAACCAAATTTCATTATTCAATGTCACTCATTTTTTTCCCCATTGTTATATATATATATATATCATGTTTTGCTTATCCTCATATTTGTGTGTTGTTCATAGGATATGACAATAGAAGAACGTGCAAAAATACCAACATGCAATCTTGTAGAGACTGTATATAACAAATGGCTCCAACAATCCGGCAACAAGATGACTTGCTTATACGAAGCTATAGTGGACGACATGATCCGTGCCTTCATGCAAATCGCAAATTACTAGGCATGGTTGAAAATGGGGTCTGATGGTAAAGGTTTTGATTCGACATCCTTGAGACTCAAAGCGGCTGCCAGGTGTGGAGATGCAAAAATGTTGGCTGATGCCATGAAGTCTTACCCAAGGGCAGAAGACGTCAACACCAGAGATTGTGCATTGGAAGGGTCCGAGCTCTTTGGTTCCACCAAACGCAAACTCAATCTACCACCGGGTGTTGATTGTGACTCTCATCGACCCGACAAAGTGAACTATTCCATTCCTCATCCCAACACCCGAGCAACTCGTCAACACATAGAAGAATCCTTGAGTTCTGCAGAGCATGGTGTGGCTCATATTACATCCATGTTTGAGATTGATTGTCTTGCTTCCAAGTGGTACATTGTAAGATTGCCACCCAACTCGACCAAGTGATGTTGGGCACTGCAGGCCATTACAAGAACTATGTGCAATGCCAAAGTCGGGATTGGCAAACACGACACATCAGCTCCAACATACAAAGGACTTAGAAAAGAATTTCGCTCTCCCAACAATGTGGAGTATGAATTTTAGTTTTGCCCTGACGACATCAAGCGCTGTGTGAGTGGCAATAAGAAGAAGTATATGTTGGATTGGCCTATATTACCCAACACGTGGCCAGTGAAGATAGGTACCAATCTATTAAGAGAGGAGGTTTTGGCGCTTTCAACTACAGCAGAAGGAGGCATTGTCCCCTCGTCGTAGGCTTTCAATAATCGCAACCCTCCCCATCCATCGCTCGCATTTTCGTATGCCACCGAACCTGGACATCCACCCTACATTCAGGTTTGGGAAGACAGTGCGTCGCAATCGAACAACACCGGCGGTAGATCACAAAAACAAATGGGAGAGTGCCAGACTCATGGACGGTTACTATGTGGTTGGGGTCACTGCCATTCCATATTCGGGCTTTGGAGTGATAATCAACATTGTCTCCAAGGAGGATATCACATACCGTGTCACAATTGGCGACATCCCGCATTGCACATGCCCAGATTTCACGAAAATGTCCTCTCATGCATTGGGTGTGAGCCCAAATTGATGCCCACATGTGTTGTTAACACTTGTAAAATATTACAAGTAGTGTTTTGTTGATTTATGATTATTCACAAAAATATAAAAAAAGTGAAGCTTGAAGAAAGCTAAGTTTGAAGCATTAGGCTTGTGTGGAGTGGATTTAAGTAGTATGAGGACATACCTTGGTAAAGTGTGGTAGGTAGAAAACCAAGGTTAGTTAAATGTTTGAATTAGGATCTTTGTTGATCATTTGAGGGAGGAAGGTTTAGGAGATAAGATGAGAGCCTACAAAGTAGGAGGAGATTTCGAAGGCTTATCGTGAGCCTTGAGGGTGCTCACCCCCTCAAACTCACTATATAATCCCTCATTCTTCCCTCACTCATCCTCTCTTTTCTTCGTGCTCCTTGGCACCCCACGTGTTATAAGTGTGGGTGTATGGAAGCAAGATAGAAGCACATGTGTGTGCATGGTTTTGAAGTTAGGAGCCAAGGCTAGTTGGCCTTGAAGAGGGTTTGACCTCTTGTTAGCATTAGTTTGGGCGTGAATGATTTTAATATAAGTTATGGCTTCAAGTTGTAGTACTTGAGTTCATATTTCTTGGGTATATGTGTTTGCTAAGTGTCATCATAACTATTCCACTCAGGCTAGGAGGAAATCGAAGGGTGGAGTACTTTTGGTGACACGTTGCCGGAATACGAGTTGGTAAATGAGAGGGTCCTTTGAGTAGTCTAGGTTGTAAGGGGCATAACTTCCGAGCAGAAGAAGATACTTCGTTAAAATTTAGAGGATTAGTAAACAACTTGTTTATATGAACATGGTCAAAATTTGAGGATGTTTGGAGTACTGGAGCAGCAGTTATGACATTCTGAACTTTGCCTACATTTCCGAGCTGAAATGGGCATAACTCCTGGACAGAGGTTTGGAAATGCATGAAATTTTGAGGGATGCTTTGTTCTTAGGTTTCCTAGTTGTGGTACAAATTTCAAGTCATTCCAAGTAGATGAGAAGGAGATATATCATTCTGAATTGTTTTCAAGAGTTGCAGACTAAAAAGGCCATAACATTTTGGCAGAAAATGAAAATAGTTTGAAATTTCAGGGGGTCATAAACAATTAGTTTTTGTGATTGCTCCCAAAATTTGAAGTTCTTTGGAGCCCGTGGGAGGAAATTATGACATTCTAAAATCTGGGTAGACTGACACACTAAAATGGTCATAACTGTCGGACAGAAAATGGGATAGGCTCACAAATTGGTGAGATGTTTTTTGCTTTGTCTCCCTAGTTACAAATAAAATTTTAGGACATTCCGAGAAGTAATGGGAAAATTACACTATTCTGAAATTTGTTCTGGATGTAGCCTTGGGGGTTAAATCATAAGTCATTAACGTTGTGTATATTACAAAGGCATATTGGAATGATACATTGAGTTACTAAGGAAGGAGTTTGCTAAGTGTCATTAATACTATTCCACTCGGGCTAGGACGAAATCGAAGGGTGGAGTACTTTTGGTGACATTGGGAAAGAAAAGCAAATGGGTGTATTGCAAACATCTTTACTATGTGTTTAGATTTTTGTGCAAGGTGAATTACAAGAGTGGCAAGTTCATTAATGCACCTACATATACCTACAACGAGGTCATGCGACTACTTGAACTTGCTGGTATTGTAGAATGTGAGTAGTATTGCAAGTGTTTTATTAAGCCGCATGTATAAGAATGTCAATAAATGATATGTATTGGTTTGGATTGTAATAATAAAAATCATCAATGGACCAAAAGTATTCCAAATGATCCATGGTAATACGCCTCCTCCATTCTTGCTTCATTTAAAATGTTTCTATTTTACAATTAAAAATATGTAATTAATGTAGTGCCAAATTTAGTTTATGAACCCTAAACCCGTGCACCTTTACTAAATTTGGATTCATTACTCATGTGTTACCGCTCACTGCTTACCTAAGAGTGCTTCCTGATTCAATTCTTGATAAATGATTTCTCTTGGAAATTTGCCACACGGCTGTTTTATATTCCGTGAGAGGCATTCAAATCCCACTTGAAACTATACTTCGGCATTAAAAAAGATGAACCCGGAAGCACCTTACATTTAAAGCTGGACGACATTCAACAGTTAAATTCTTGAGCTACTCACTTGCAGGTGGGCGTGAAAGCTCCGGGCACAGCGAGGAGCACAACCTTCTTGTCCTTCAGGGATTCGTGGATTTGGAAACTGTGGCTACCATTGTTGACCTCAGGAGCTCCCAAATGCTACCACACCCCCTTAAACCCACTTAACCCCAAAACCCAAACTACTCCACATCCACCATATCTTAACCCAAAACACACTCAATTATCCTATCACTGCAAACAAGCAACCAAACCAGCAAGAAAGTCTCTAATTTTCCAACAAACCCACAAGTGTTCTTCAACTCAACAAAGCCCTTCTTCACACTTAACCTTCAAAGTCCCCTTTTTGTCTCCGAATTACACCGAATTAAGCCCAACCCAAAGCCAAACTCAAGATTGAAAAGAAAAAATAATTCCCACATGTATTACAATGTTTCGCCATGAAATTCAATCCCACCTGATGATGAGGAGGAGGAGGAGGATGATTTCAGCGATTTACTTACACCATGACCATCAATCATGTGGGTTCACTCTTTGTGGTGGTGCTTCCGGGGTACAGTGATTCCTCCCACCTTTGTTGAATGTTAAACTCAGATGTCTTCCGAGTAGCTCGAAAACATCGTCCAGAATCTTCGCGGGAGCGGAGGCGGGGGCGGGCAGGTTGCTCGAAGTGCATGGTTCGAGGTGCCGTGGCAAATATTGTGCGGCAGGTATTGCAAAGTGAGCGGCACTTCGACTTGGGACGTGGACTCCGACGGCATCCATCCACGCAGGGGGCGTGGTAAGTCCCAGCTTGGGGGATATCCTGCCAAAGCGTTGACAAGCCACCCTAAACCCACGTTGAACCAACCTGAGATAGAGTGGAGCCCATTACCTACCCTAACATGAAGGTAGTGGAGGTCGCTATGAGGTGGCGCCACTAATGGCACCTAAAAGCGTCACTCCGTGGGCCCATACACTCCTACACCATGGAGAACACTTCGAGGTAGTAGAGTGTTTGTGATTGGGAGACATTTATAGGTGTTGGTTTTAGCACCCTCTACCTTACAAGGGAAGAAGTCATGCAACACGAAATGAGAATGAAGTGAAGTAGATGCAAGAGGCATGGAATGAAGAATATGCATATATAACGTGACGTGCAACTTTGAAAGTCCAGAATAGCTAGCTTCCAAGATGCATAGTAGGAAATATAGAATCCAACAAGGCACAATATCATTTTGCACTCATAGTGACATCTTGCAAATTGTCATTCTAAAACATAGAGCTCAATGTCATGACAATGCAAGATGGAATCAACAAAAAAGCTAAACAACAACAAAGAATATTACATGGGAAAAAATACATTTGGAAAATATTTTGTTATGTAAATATGAAGTGATCGAATTTCTGTGATTTTTTGAGTATAGAAGAATGGTGTATGTTATCAATCAAATCAATAATATCATTACATCAAATGTGCAACGACATACATTAAAACATTGAAAACCAATACTTATAGGGTTCGCATGTGAAATGAATAACATATTGGATTATGATGCATTTATTGTGGATGGCAAAATCATTTGCATATATTTTGCTATGTCATGTGCAAAACACTATAATTTACAAAACACTATATTTGACTGCTAAATTGAAAGCAACATTGTTCCATAGATGGCCCAATCAATGAAAAATATTCTATTTAGGGCATCAAGCTATCATAATATACATTTGGAAGACGTCAACATTTGTTGTCTTTAGCACAGTGATCAAGTTGCACGTGGAGAGTTGGAGGCAATGGTTTTGCAAGAATGGATTCTCCATGTGGTTCCGGAAATGAAGACATACAAATCCCCTTCCCCTGAAGCACTGCTTCATAAAGGGGTGTCGTTCCACAACCATCAAAAAGGGCACGGGAAGAGTGTACCGGTGGCTTCTCAAGATCGCGCAAGAGTTTTGCAAATGAACCGACCATGTGGTTGGCATTGCCAGGGTAAAATTCCAAACCATAATGGGCATATTTAACGTCCACATGGCCGTGGGCGATCATACTTGAGGGAAAAAAAAACGATGCATGAACAAAAAAAAATGAAATAAATACTATGCGGATGGATGAAGTTGGACATTTGGCAAACGCACCCAATGCAAATTGGAGAGCCCTTCAACACACATTTGGGTTTTGCTACGAACTTGTGACAGCTATGGGCAACTTGAAGAGACCATCTGTGGCCTTTATTTTGCGTGCATAACAAGGGCATGTGGTCTTGGCATAGTCCATTTTATCATGGATGACTGTTAGAACCTCCACGGGCCTCATTATGGATAAGGTAGAGGGTGCTTAAACCAACACTTTAAGCCATTGCGGGTACACGTGACTATGTTACGGTAAAAAAAAAGTAGATCATATTAGCATTTCGACCCAAAATAGCCTCAAAGCAACAACAAAAAATATTTTTAGTGAAAGTATAATATTTTATGAATTGTCAAAGTCAAAACTAGTAGCTTCTTAATTCCATTAGCTAGGCTGGGCAAATAAAGTGAGTGCGGAATCCGAGGACCAGCTCATTTATTATGTAATCTCAACCTTTACCAAATATATACTAGGCCCATCTTATACCGGGAACCGAGCTTGATGCTCTCATTAAACCCCACCATGCAAGGCCTTAAACCAAGTCATGTCTAATCATGAACCAAGCCTAGTGATAGAATGAATAGTGTCGGAATCATACCCATTTTAGAATCCAAGATTAATAACTCAACCTAGTGTAAAGGCCGTTAATAATAATGCCCAACTCTAGCACCTACTGCATGGGGTGGCGTGCTAGCTTGTTGCCAAAACCGTCACTTCGCAGGCCCGGCCATAGAATTAGCATGAGTGACGGTTCAAGGTAGGTAGATGTTGGTGATTAGGAGGCGGGTATAGGTGTTGGTTTAGGATGGGGTAACGGAATTAGCTGCCTCTACCTTAGTGCATATATGTAGGGATAGAACGTAGTGCTTAGTTATCTATTCTATTTGAAGGTCTTCAAGACATTAATGGTATTTCCATTTTATTTGTATTTCAAACCCATTGAATAGATTTGTAATATAGAAAATTAGTAGGGTTAGGATTTTTTTGATCCAAATAGGATTTAAGTGTGAAACTGGCTTATAGTGAACTTAAACACTTAGAAATTGTAGGTATGAATGGGCAATGAACTGGAAATATCAAAAAACCAAAATTTGGAAGGCTATAGCCTGATTGTAAAGGGCATCAAAGAGGAATAACTTGTTTATGGGAAAAAGCATAAGCAGGCGAGGGAAGTTATTCCAGGGGAGTTGGCTGAGAAGTCTTCTTCTTCTTGAGCCGGGAGAGAAATATACAGGCTATTGTCTGGAGATAGTGATTGTTTTTTGAGTGATACATATAACTTCAGGCTATTGCCTAACTATATATATAGAAAAAGCCTCCAGGGGGTTTGTACTGGAGTGCGGAGATTTTACTTTGATTCTATCATTCTTTGTGGTGTGTTTTACAAGTGTTTCTTCATTCTGGCTATAGTCTTGCCGCATGATGAGATTTAGTGTTATAATACTGACATAGACAATGGCCTGGTAGAATTTGGGAGAGTGCCTATGAATCACTATATTCGTTAATGTGGGACTTTTTCAGCATTTTGAGACAGTTACAAATATAAGAACATGGATAAAATCACACAGGTATTGGAGAATGTTGTAAGATGCAAATACTTTGAAGCGGTTGTTCATATCAAGAACCCCAATTAAGAACTCATATCAAGATGGTTTGGGTAGGACGACCCAAACATTAGACCATGTTGTTGTGGTCCATATATTAATTTGAGACAAGAGAAAGTCTCAAATTAACGAATATAGCCATATGAGTGAGTAGCTTCTAATGGAGTGATTGAGTTTGGTTTCATCTATATCATAATGAGAGCATAAACTGAGAATTTGCAAGATAGATTCATTATCCTAAAATTGAGAGAATTGATTTGATAATTGCTAATGAGAATGGATCAGATCTAATCATAACCAACTATATTATTATGAAGAATTGTCTTGAGTGCAATGAACTTGAGTAATAAGGAATAGGCTATAGCCTGTGCATAACATTATTCCTACTCACGATGAGTTGAGAGATGGCCCATTACCTTGAAGTATGAGGAGGCTATGGCCATCATGAGCACTAAGTAGAGGAATTACTTGATTATGCCATTCCATTGCGAAGAGAGAGGACCAAATTGTTGGGTTATGGAAAGGCCATAGCCTGGAAAAATGGAAGAATTAGTGAGATGTCCAAAGATAACATTGTAGTTGGGTATCGCTTGAGAGTAGGTTTTTATACAAAACCCCTCGGGTGAAAGGAATTTGAAAAGACAATGGCCCTGGCAAGATAAAAGGTTATTCCTCAGGGACGGTTGGCTGGCAAGAGAAGCAGAGCAGCCAATGGGAAAAGAAGAGGCAAGCCTACGTCAGTAAGTAAGATCCTTCCATGAGTGATGCGGAGCAATGACTTAATAATAAGTTCATATAAAGAATTAAGTACCTAGCCTGGAATGATTTTTAGATATAATCTTGAAGGATAATCAAATACGATGGCCGAGATGTATAGCTAATGTTGTAATTATTAAAGAGGTCGTGAAATGTAAAGATTAACATTTAGGCTGCTTCCGTTACATTCAGAAATATTAAGTAATGAAAGCCTATTGCCTATACCAAAGTGCCCTCGGTTTTGGTACGACAAGACTCTAATGCGTTACTTATGCAAGACTATTGCCCATGGTTGTGCCTATGATTGTGCACTGCACTTGATCCAATTAAAATGAATTCACTGCCATACAATTGCCTGGGAAATTAAAGTGAGGTGAGAGACCGTCACAATTGCATGTACTGTTATGGAGAGGTTTTTAGAAGTTTTTATCCCTTACCCATGAACCAATTGTCAATTCTAATCTAAAATAAAGTGAAATATCCTTGTGTTTTCCATAACCAAATTTATCTGAGACACCTAGATGATGTACAAGTCACCTTTTAAGTCTTCCCTGATTGTTTCCCTGGTAATAAAAAACTACACTACAAGATTCAATTTCCAATCATTCTGCACATCTTTCCTTCCATTGGCAACGATTTCTTATTTTATACGCAAATGTTTTCATGTATGGTTCACTTTTTTTGTTCATTTTGATGCATTTATATATGATAATTGTATCCAAAATTATACATATGCGATTTTAATGTTGTTATCATTGGTCCAAATTTGAAAACCACATCCTTGAATAGTCTCAAAATCATAAAAAAACCTCCGATTACCGAATATAGAGTTATGGGAGCACACCTCACAATCGCAGCAGAATTTTAAACTTGTTTCCTGGTGCAAAACACCATATTCATTACTATCACACTTACGTGTTCACACAAAGTTACACATGAGAGCATGTCATATAACAGGCTATTGGTCAGACTTTGTACGAACGCCCAAAAAATTGTATAAGATCACATCCCTTACTCTCTTGGGGGTTAGGCTGCCTGAGTTTTTCACACTACTTTGAGGGCGACAACCCGAGTTTCAAACCTAAAATCACGCAAGCATGCTTACTAATGACGATTTCAAGTCACTGCAAGGCGGGCCACTTTTTCCTGAATACGCAGCCTGTCTTGTCACACCACGATACAACTCAGGCGTCTTACTCTCGGGGAGATCACTCCATTGTAGAGTTGAACACCACGTGCGAACAAAGTTTGCTACCCCTATATTACATGTCATAAATAATTTTAAATTTTACGATATTTTTTCTACATATACACAACCATTGATGGTATCTTTTGTATATTTTTTTGAAATTTTTAG
Organism: Polytrichum formosum; assembly: GCA_964035585.1. Classification (NCBI taxonomy): domain Eukaryota; kingdom Viridiplantae; phylum Streptophyta; class Polytrichopsida; order Polytrichales; family Polytrichaceae; genus Polytrichum; species Polytrichum formosum. The sequence continues at coordinate 70,904,663 of OZ037935.1, read as the reverse complement.
TCATATTCATTAATTGTAGCAATTTTTTTAGTTCAATTCTGCGTCATTCTAGTTAGAAATGGTATGTTTTATTAAAAAAACAAATCATCAAATTTAGTCACCATTTTTTACTATGTAACATGTACCATTTATATCTACTCATGAAAAAAAATTGATAAAATTGTGACCCATTTTGGTGATGATTTTTATATTTTTTACATTTTTTACATCTAAAATGATCGCACGTGGTTGTTCAACTCTACAATGGAGTGATCTCCCCGAGGTCTTACTCAAACTGGGACATGTTTCTAGCCAATGGAGGCGGGATGAGGTATCGCTTGCAACATGTGCTGTCGACGATTTTTATACTTGACTGGCGGGATCGGGTGGAGTTTGCGATAGGTATGTGCACTCGCCTCGTTCATCCTTAACTGGTGGGATTAGACAGCGCTTGCGAGAGGTATGTACACTCGCCTCGTTCATCCTTGACTGGCGGGATCAGGCAGCGCTTGCGAGAGGTATGTGCACTCGCCTCGTTCATCCTTCACTGGCGGGATCAGGCAGCGTTTGCGAGAGGTATGTGCATTTGCCTCGTTCATCCTTGGACAATCTCATATTGCACTCTGGAAAGGTTCTCTGATCGTGTTTCACCGTCGTCGTATCTAATTACTCGGTTTGATTTGTGAATTGCGATGATTCTCTCTTGATATCACGCATTGTCTTTTGGCCACCAAGTTCTCACCACGGCCCCAATTTTTGGATATGTTCTCCTCACACGCTTATTCTTCCATGTCTCCTCTCTCTCTCGTTGTCCCTTTTCTTGAGAGCAGATGTTGCCTTTGCCCTCCTACCTAAATCCTTCGCCTCATCCAAGGACTCTGTGCAATCTGACCTCCCTGAGCCTAAGGACACCTCTACACAATCTTTCTCTTGTTGAGAGCGGATGTCTGAATTATCCTACCTGTATCCTCACTCTTTTTTCTCAAACTTTGTTTCGCTATGGGACGTCCATGAGGACTCCACACGGCCTGAATTCCCTCCTTCATCCTGTTCGGCCTCCTCTTCATCGCCAATTGGGGGCTGCTTACCCCTGCTAACTTTTTTAAATATGTATTGTGCCCACCTCTGTTGTGTCGTCTTATCTTCGAGTTGCAAAAGGTCCAATACACCTTGCAGGGCTACGCTGATCTTCTTCTTGGGTCTCTGCTGCTGATCCTGACGTCTCTGCCTCCTCTTTTCCTGGAATCTGCATACAGTTTCTTCATTTTAGGTCCTTCAGCAATAGGGTTGACAATATTTTGCAAAGAGACAAACCAAGACTAGATGACTAACATCTTCTATTCCTCCTCTTTGAGATTTATGAACTCCCTTTTGTGGCATTCTGTCTTCTCTGCATCGCATAGAGCCATCTTGTGATCAAATCTCAATTTAGCCTTGAACCAGGTGCTCCACTCCTGAAGTTCCTTCACTGCTTCATACCTTACCTTTTATTCAGCCTCCTCAAAACTCAGAGCATGAATATTTTTGGCTAGAGTAGTCAGCTGTTCAGTCAAGAGATCAATTTCCACCTGAGTGTAGTTAGCTTTTCAATTTGTATCTGGTGGTATGCTAACATAGAATGCAAGTTTCTACATAATTGTTTTTCTCAGCTCTGTGTCTGATTCCTCTAGGACTTCTGCAACCTTTCTAGTCTGGAAAGTATCACCCCAGGACCTCAGTTTGAGATCTTTAGGTTCAGCTAGAATTGCCAATATGCAGGGGTTTCTGTGGGCTGGTGGCAGTGCATCCTCAAATGCCCTGATGTAAATTTGCTACACACAAAAGGACTCAAGTTAGTAATAAAAAACCTAGAGAGATTCAAACAAGGACTAATGGAAGGACTTTAGAGTTGTAAAAAAAATTGTCACCTGCTTCTCCTCCCACTCATCTTCCCAGCCTTGTTTCTTCATCTTCAACAATCTTGCCACCCGAATATCAACATCAACTTGTGTTTCACGTTCTTTCCTTGCTTTGTACCTTTCCTCCTTCATATTGTACACCTTTGGTCTACCCTTCTTCAACTCAATTAGTCCCAAAGAGTGCTAGTGGTCACGGTGCCGATTGAAAGTTCTCTTATCTGTTATAATCACATTGCACACATACTCTTACCCATCATCGGCTTTAGATGGGCATAAACATCTAAATCTCAGCTTGGAAGCCTTCCTAAACCTCTGCCACTCTTTAGTCTCTTCTTCTATCTCCTCTCCTACTACCATCTCCTTCCTTTTGGGCGACAATGGAAGGAGGCAGAAAAGAAGAAAAAGTCGGGAAGAAATGGTGGGGAGGCTGGTTTTAAGGGCTGGGTAGGAAGAAGGGAAATCTAAGGTAGAATGGGAACGCACAGGGGAACAAGGGAACACACATATTTTTTTGAGAACTATTTTCATTTATTTTCTGCTTCTTTTGTTTTGTTTTTCATTTTCCTAGCTAAATCAATTGTGATATAGCTCACATGCACCTTAACATAGAGGACCAAGCATGTTCCAGTCACCAGAAGTCCATGGGTGCTCTTGAAAATGATGTGGCTGCTGAACCCAGCAATTGTCCCAGTTTGGATCTGTTTGAGAAGGACTTCTCAAATTTCATCACGAGGTTTTTTGTGGAGAGAATGATACCACCTCAAAGCCAAAGCAGCTTCCTTAATCAACTGCGTGGTATTTATGTTTATACATCGCAGGACTTTTGTGAGTATCTTAAAGCTCATGCTGAAAATGCAATGCACCTGTTTGGTGCATTTGTAACTTATTTCAAACAGGAAGGTATGCATGTCAATTGGGGGGGGAGGATGTTGTATTTGCAAGCAACTTTTGAAGAATTTTAAGGATTAGTCCAAATGAAGTAGGCAGTTAATTGGGATCTATTGTTGTAGTAGGGACTACTAAGATTAAAGCCCTCCTTGAAGCTAAGGCATAGAAGTCTGAAATCAGGGAATACTTCAAGCATGTTCTGACAGAGAGATCTCTCAGCAAAGCTTCAGTGGAGATGCTTCCTATTCAATTTGGTCCAATTTTAGCAGAGCGGCCCTTTGTCTGTGATCGAATTCATGAAACCACAGGTGTTGATTTGAGCTTGATCCACCCTATCTTTGGTCAATATTTGGACGATTGTCGAGAGCTACAACCTGAGAATTACTATTGGTATCTTGTGAAAGACCTTTTTCAAGCAGTGTCAAGGTGTGAAGTTCATTCGAACACCAACAATGTTCTAAAGGTTTTGAAAAAAATATTCCCTGATAATATTGAAACCCCATTTGCTGCCAGTGGAAGACGTAATTGTAAGCTGCAAATATCAGGAGCATGTACCCAGAGTTTATCCAACTCTTATATTCCATTAGTACTGATAGTCATCAAAAAAAGTGGTGATACATATTTTGAGGGGATATCATTTTATTATCACTACTTGGGGACTGCTGTTACTGATAGTAGCTATCTCTACCGTGTGCAAAACCTCATCTTCAGGCATAGTTGTTGCCCATGTTTTTTGATCGAGGTGCAAGGACGTCAGATGCGCATCAATGGTCTTGCTATGTTGAAAAAAGTGACCTACCAATCATTCACCCACCTTCTAAACCTTTATGGTGATTCAACTGCTGCTTGGGACTTAGCTCATGCTCTAAATGCAAATAACCCTAGACTCAAAAAATTGAACAAGAAATGCAACAAAAGCACAATTGAACAGAGAATGCAAGAGGTTAGCGCCTGTATGATGTCTATAAGGTGATTGTCTGATGCAACCAAATAAGATGGTAACATGAAGTCGACAACTGTATCTTTTGGTTATGATATAAGAATAAAAAAAATCCCATTCATAATTCAAATTGCTCAAAGTTTACATGTGCAATAAACCACAGATGAACACGATGATATCAAGAATTTTGCTCCTCTGTGTAAACTAGGTTATGTACTACTTGTCGTGTAAACTAAGATCGTTAAACACAACAGATCGAGTGTCATTATCAACATCAAATAGTAAAATAAACATATCAAACTAATATGCTAAACAACCACACCTTCAAGATGAGGGTTTCTCTCTCCAAGCTCAAGAAACTAAGAAGTCTCCTTACAAAGCTTAAGAAACTCTGAAATTCACACACAAGAGTCAAGCTATCTTTCACTCCACGAAGGGAGAATCCAAGAGTGCAAGTGATGGAGAAAGAATGCAAAGGCTTTACTCATGATCTACTACACCATAGCCACAAGATAGCAACAATAAGCTCTCTCTCTCAAAACACACTCACAAGACTTGACTTGACAACAATGGCAAGTCAAGATGCCTTCCTCTCCACACATACCTCCCGTCTATGTGGATTTCATCCAGGAGGTGGATGAATAACTAACTTGGACTCCTAATGGAGTCCATCACTCATCCGAACACACATGGACTCCTGATGGAGTCCATTTACTCCTAATTTGACATGACTTAGCCCCCAATGTCACCTCACGTGACAGCTGTCGTGTAAACTAAGATCGTTAAACACAACAGATCGAGTGTCATTATCAACATCAAATAGTAAAATAAACATATCAAACTAATATGCTAAACAACCACACCTTCAAGTGCCCCCCCTAGCAGATAAGGAGCCCCTCCAATCAGCTAGGAACAAACACACTCATCGGTAGAGGTGTTGAACATGATGAAGTTGTTGCTACATCTGTACATATCCATATTGGTGTAGTGGCAATCTAAGGAATTAAACTCATGATTGAGGAAGTAATCCAAGAACTGTAGGCTGGGTGCAATCAGGGATTACATGTCACGTCGCGTCACGTCGCGTCACGTCCTGTGACAGCGACGTGACGGCAGACCTGAAAACGTCACGTCCGTTTGGGGGGGGGGGTAAAACAGTTTACCCTGTCGTCACGCAGGGTAAACTGTCGTCAACAGTGTCGACTGCTAGTGGGCAGTCGACGAGTTACAGCGACTGCTACTAGGCAGTCGACACACTGAATCGACTGCTAAAGGGCAGTCGTATAGGTGTGTCGACTGCTGACGGCAGTCGAATTTCCATGTCGACTGCTCAAGAGCAGTCGACTACCATAACTAGTCGACTGCTAATAGCAGTCGACTTGGGTTGTCGACGGCTCTTGGGCAGTCGACATGGAAATTCGACTGCTATTAGCAGTCGACGACAGGCGGGCGACTGCTTGTGAGCAGTCGTCTGCCCTTCAAGTCGACTGCTATTAGCAGTTGACTTGGACTGTCGACTGCCCAACTGCAGTCGACAAAGTGCGGACGACTGCTGGTGAGCAGTCGCACCCTATGGTCGACTGCTATCAGCAGTCGCACCCCATGGTCGACTGCTAATAGCAGTCGACGAAGGGGTGCGACTGCTCACGAGCAATCGCGTAGAGACACCCATGGGCACGTGGCGTCCATGGGTTGGTCCAGGGGGCGTCTAATCGAAAGGACGCCTCCTTGGGGTATATATGGACCCCACTTCCCTCATTCCCTCACTCCCACCTCCCTCCATTTGGGCCTAGGTTGTTAATCAGCCCTTGCCATTTGGAGATAGAGGTGAGCTGGAGGGCTACAGGTGGACATACGTACTGAAATACGTATACGGTGCATACGATATATTGTTATTGCCTAACGTGTGTATTGCAACCCACCTACATACGGTCTACATTGTACCCCATTGCGGTTAGTTTGAACCATACCGGAAATTGTTATATGTGAACACTTATTTTGAAAGTGGTTTAAATCTAATTATGTAGTTTGAACTTTGAACGGCCTTAATTTGGTTTTAGTGGATTGGGAAAAAAATTGTGGGTGGTGGCGCTTATTTTGGAAGTGCTACCATATTAGGTTTAATTTATAGTAGGCATACAAAGCTAGGGGTTAGGGGCAACGATGGCAGACGAAGATAACTTGCCGCCGGAACCTCCACGTGGTGGGGATTTGGATCCGGGGGGGACTCCGCAAGCGAGACCGGGGTCGGCAAGCGCTAGAAGACGCGGCAATGCGCCGAGGGGCAGGCCGCAACCAATCAATTTGGAGGTGGCGCGGGACCCGAACATTCTCGCCAATCCCGGTTGGCAAAATGAGAGGGGCATGTGGTTGTATAGCACGGTCCGAAGGTACGTAGAGTGGACCCATTTGACGAGGATGTTCGTTCCTAGCGCGAATGCTGAACGGATGTCTAGACAACGCTATGGCATATGGAGGGAGGTGAGCCATCAAATATTTGGAGAACGGTGCAAGGAGGTGTGGGATTTCTTGTGGGGTGCACCGAGGGAATTTGATCGCGGGCATATGCTAATGTGGTTATGCCAAATGGTCTACGCGGAGGTAATTTTGGGAGTGGATATCGACTGGTCCACCATACCCCGCACGAGCCCGGACTTGAGGCAGGCACGCCGGGTCACGGTCATACCAAGTGCCGTGCTAGGACGGAACGATGGCCGTCCGATTCCATTGGCATGGCAAACTCCAATGAATCCTTTGAGGGTCCGATCTTATTTTGATTTCCTTGCGGGACCAGATCATCAAATTGTGGGGACTCCACCGGCCGCCGAGTCAAACATGGACGAGCACAACATTGTCATAGGGTTGCCGGTTGAACCACCTAGCCGGCGACAAAGGGTCCACGTGACACCGCCACATGGTTCCCGGTTGGTTTGTCCTCCATCTTCGCCCGTTGATGTGGAGATGGCATCGGCGGTGCCATCCCCACCACTGGTAGTTGCCGACAACGACGTTGTGGAGGCGTTGAGGGCGGAGTTGGCAAAATGCAAATCTGACCACGAACGGGAATTGGAGATGGTCCGACGTGCACACGCCGAGGAGGTCCAAGGGTTGAAGGCCGAGATTGCACGTTTGACCGACCTTGAACTTGCGAGGGCTGATGCGCCACAACTGCCGCAAGCAATGTCTGGTAGTGATGGACAAGGGCGGGAGCCGTCGCCCACAACAAATTGAAGGCAATGAGGGTTGATTACGACCGGGTCATTAGGAGGAACCGGTTGTTGGAGGACGACTACATGGGCATGGTCACAGCCACTATCATGTTCGCCACGCGTGAGAGGGCATTGATGGACGAGCTGACACACTATAGGGACCACGGCGAACAATGGCCCGAACGACGGCTTCTTTTTACCTCGTGGCCGCCATTGGATTTCATGTATCCTGAGAACCTCCCGGTCGATGACGACCATTACCCCAGTATTGCGTGGACCAAGAGGCCCGAGGATGAATTCCAATGGGATACCGCAGTATCATCCCGCATCGTGATACCCCCGGCCAGACCAGCCTTGTTGTGGCCATGCGTCCCCGATTGGATCAAGGACGGGAGCATGTGCCCCATTTGTTCCAATCCTTGGGGACCCGAAGGCGCATGGATCGTTGGGTCGTGCGGTCACATGGTCCACCCGAATTGTTTGTTGCCACACATGTTGCAAACACGCCGTTGTCCTACGTGCCAAGCCCCTCTGCATCGAAGGTTGTACGAGCAATTCGGAGTGCAATGGGGAATGCCTCCCGATTTTGAATACACAATAATCCATGGTGTGCCGCCCGCAGAATACGGCGATCCTCCTGCTTATAGCTGGCGTGCACGGAGGTATTTGAAGGACCTGCGAGGCTACCCGACAAACTTCACGCCTGAAATGTACACAAGGGTTGCTCATGAGTTTTACCCCGGCTCCTCTCCTCAGGCCGTAGGTTTGAGGGCATTTTTGTACCGTGTTGTGGGTGGGCATGCCGGAGAGACGGGTGAATACGTCCCAGGTCCTCACCCCCACGGATACGTGTATGACTCCAACGGCAATGTGACAGTGGGGGTATTACCACGGGAACCGGTCCCGGGCGAGGAAACAACTTGGGATGTGGAACACGTGTTGGACACAACAAGTTTTGAGGCCGATTTGGAGAGGCAGGAGGCCGTTACACAAGAGGGTAGCTTCAATGAGGTGGACGTCCAAATCCGGATGAATGAGTGGAAATACGTCAACGGCCTTTTGGACATCCGTGACGGGGCCTCTAGCCCCACCATGCAAGACGTCCTGCGCCATCCGAATGCCGCGAGGGGGTTGCACATTGGAGACCGCGCGCGCGCTCGTGCACAAGCTGACCGGGAGACTGCGGCGCAAGAACTATGGGCCATCACCGAGAGCGGGCGTGAGGCGAGGCGCCGGACACTACGGCCACCAAATCTGAACGGTGCAAGCTCAAGCCGCGGACCCCCCATTGCATTGGATAGTGATTCGGAGCCGGATTAGGAATGTTGGCTAGTGTTTGTGAGATAGGCGTTGGACTAGGAGGCATTATTTGATACTCAATTGTACACAATGCGGGAAAAACCATGATTTTGGAAATGTTTGTAAGTGAATTATTGTTCACTATCAATTTTGGGAGTAATGTACAAGTGTCGCACAATGATCATTTCTTATGTTTGCCCACACAATCGGTTGCCACAAACATCCAATTAAACCATGGACTTTGCATCTACATGCATTTGCACTTGAATCAAACACGTATCGATGCAAATAACTGTGACAATGATTCCATGTGGCATGATTATAAGTTCACACCAAGCGGAAAACATCACCGCAATATTGCTGGGAATTCATATATTGCGCATTTCCAACTTACCAACATACGTAAGTATACGTGCAAGTACAAACTTGATACTACGCTCTCACCATATTCGTGGGCAAATCTTACATTGACGACCTAAGTGTGTACTCTCTATACACCCGGTATTCCTTTTGGTGCGCGGTGCACCGGTTGAACCCCCAATGAATTGCGTCATGCACCGAGTGTTTTATGGTTTGGTAGAACCTCCACAAGGTCCCATAGTTTTTTCGAAAATACAATTGATTTTTCCCCTTCGTGAGAACGTCGCTAAGGTCCTGAAACAAGTGCCATGGGAAAAGTTTTTCCTTGTAACCGATGCGGCATGCGGGCCTTTCTTGGGCGTCCAAGTATCCGCGGTGGTGACGATCAACTTGTCTCCTAGGCAGTCGAACCCAATAGAATTCAGTGAACCCTTGAATCGGACGTAAAACACTGCGCAAATCGTCCTCATTTCGAGTGTTCTCTGCAACCACCTCGGGTGTAAATTCGTCCGGTTCGTCCGGCAAGCCCCATGCGTGTCGGGGATTGTAATACATACTTCTTGACGAACCACCCGCATCCCGTATCTTGCCACTCCCAGCCATCGCAATCCTATGGATTGCCCACACCGTAGTTGATCTTGGGCAATGTACGCGACGCATACAAGGTCCTCAAAATCACTACGAGGCAAGGTGGCCTCATGGTGGGTAGCACACTTGATTTTATAGGGATATCGCAGTGTGGGCCCTCGGGTGGCATCCAATGATTTGGCAGGTTGGGTTACGGGTGTGTCTAATTAGTTGTCTAAATTAAGCTGCAAGGCAGTCGACTGCTGTGTAGCAGTCGACCATCCACAGTCGACTGCCTTGTAGCAGTCGATTTGCATAGTCGACTGCTGCACAGCAGTCGACTGTGGATGGTCGACTGCTACACAGCAGTCGACTATGCAAATCGACTGCTTCATAGCAGTCAACTATATAAATCGACTGCTGGGCAGCAGTCGATTGATAAATGCCTAGCAGTCGACTAAGATGGTCGACTGCTTCCTAGCAGTCGACTAAGATGGTCGACTGCTGGAAGGCAGTCATTCATCCACAGTCGACTGCCTTCCAGCAGTCGATTTTATTAGTCGACTGCTGTGTAGCAGTCGACCATCCACAGTCGACTGCTGCCCAGCAGTCGAATATGGCAATCGACTGCTGCCCAGCAGTCGAAATTAGGCGTTAGGGTTTGGGAAGAGCGTTAGCTTAGTCAAATCATGCATTAAATGCATACAATCATGACAAAGGATGCATATATATAGCAATCCAACCTCCCATTTCCCTCATTCCCAAGTTCTCCATTGGCCATAGCCTGTTTTAGCAAGCTTTGCAAACGGAGAACAAAGGGAGAAGGAGCGGAGAAGCTGCTATTTCAGGGTTGTGCCAAACATGGCACCGTCGACCATTTTACCCGGATTGACCGCGGAAATTGTGGGGGAGCACATATTGCCGAAGGTCCTAGAGCCTATTTTGGAGCCATATCACCGAGGAGAGTATGGGCGGGGGTGTGAAGTGAGGGCGAATTTTTTAACTCTCATATGTATTTTTAAATACATGGGAGTTAACAAAGCTTGGCGGGAACATTTTGGTATGGGAGAAGTCTACAATGCGTTGCGTATGTCGATTTGGGACGTAGACATACCAATGGGGCATCGATTTAGGGGCGTGAGAGGGACTTCGGAGCTCGCCGAATTGTTGCGAGCGTTCCGACTGAACCTCTTCATGTTCAGCCATACGCAACGCATTGCCATCCCAATTCGATGGCAAGTTCAGCATGCTCGGCTCAACGATATTTTCATAATGGAACTTGAATACTTGCGGGATATGCTTGTGGAGAATGGAGAATATTGGCTTCAAGTCGACAAACGTTCTGCCGAATATCGTCGATGCACCAACTTTTGGATTTGTCCTTCGGAGCGACTATTGACATTATAATTTTTCTATGTAGATGTAGCGGTTCATGTTCTATATAGTTCGCCGATTTAATCCTAGCAAACACATTGTATATGTGTTTAGGCCTAGTGGATATAATCGCACTATGTAAAAGATATGATCCGTAATGTGAAATAAAAGTGGATCGCTATTTAAACAAATGATAACTTCCTTATTAGCTACACCCGTGTGCAATATGTATGTCTAACATGTATGGGTGTACGTGCAAATTGCAATATGTATGTGTATGTGCAATATATATGTGGGTTCCCGGTATACCGTATGTTCTATATGTATGCGCTATATATATGGATGTATGTGCAATATATATATATATTTGGGGGTATTTGCAATATATATATATATGTGTGTGTGTGTGGACATTAATTCCATCCTCGCCCATGACATAGGGCCTATTGGCATTACAAATCAATTCCATATGTCCTACTCCTAACCTTAGTGCACATTGGACATTCATTTCATCCTCCCACATGACATAGGGCTAGAGGTGCATTTATTTTTACTTTATCTTAAAATACACATTTAAAATGCATTTAAAAATCCTCGACAAATTTCTACGGCATTTTTAAATTTTTTTTATTATAAGTTCACGACTATAGCCAATCCATGGCAATAGGGCAAATATAGACACGCTCAACTTTGACAATTGTTCCATATTACCATATAGCATTAGTACATTCAAACTCAATGGCAATGTTTGAGCCTTGAGCATTGCCAATTTGCCACACAAATTGGCAAATATTGGAATACATAACGCCCCACATGGCACATCGGACAAGTCGTGAATGGTGGTCTGCATTTACAATGTCATCATTCTTGGATCAATATTTGGGCGGAGAAGAGCTCGATGACCTAATCCTAGAAGAGGGGAATGTTTTCGACAATGATTTGCCATAAAGGACCTCACGGATTGATGTCTTCGATGATTTTCAATAATAAAAACATAAAAGTAGTCTTAAATATTCTTAAAATTATTTTATAATGCCGCCTCCGACCTATAGAATAAAAAATGCAACACTACATAGGGCCTATTGGCATTACAAATCATTTCCATGTGTCCTACTCCTGAGTCCTAACCTTAGTGCACATTGGACATTCATTTCCTAAACCCTACATCATACATGTAGGCTCAATTTCTAGTCAACATCCAACATACAAATTTGAAATTCACATTATTTTTTCAACAAACATACCCAAAAATAGTTATTACAAAAATTGATCACCAATACAACTAAACCCATTGAACACCATAGGACATTTGACATTACTATAAATATTCATTCATGAAGGGGCATTATCGTTGTCTTGAGGAATAGAATTCCTTGTCCTGCGTGGCCCTCCCACAGCTACCCTTGGGGGCGGTGCTTGGTAATCACTATCATCGGGAGCTTCGCCTACGCCGGATTCATCGTCCGTGCTGGCATTGTCATCTGTTCGGGCGTCGGACTCGTGGCCATCAATTGCCGGGCCGGGAATTCGACTAAGCCGTGTGCCAGCCCTTGGCATTCTAATCGATACCATTGGTCTTGAACCCGTTGCATCCATAACGCCGTCAGTTTGTGGACGTGCAAGTGGGGTGGCCCCGGTAGTCCTCCATTCTCGCACATCCCTTTGTCGTTTTCTTTTTTGACCTCTCGTGGTCCGACCAAAGTTTGTCAATGCAATATTAGGGGGTGGCCTAGCCGGTGTGGGGCATGGGGCGCGCATGCCGATGGTGGCACCAACCAACCGGGAGCCCATGCGTGGTATTGTTGGGGCCCGACGCGCAATGTGTTGCGCCAATGTGTCATCCGAGTCGGATTCCGGTGCTCGCGCAACGGCCGGGCATTGCCCAATACCTCGCAATGGACTAGTGTTAAGGACAACATTGGACGTGCCCTCTCCGTGGGGCTCGGGAAAGGGTGGTGTAGTTTGCATGGGTTGTGCATATGTTGTCGGCACAATAGGAGTGGGCACAACATCCGTCGGTGGATGAATGGGGGAAGCATGTGGTGGGACTTCGTCCATGTCCATCCGGTTCGGAGCCGCTTCAAGAGCTTCATCTACATGTGGTTCGGCCACTACATCTTCATCCACTACGGGTTGAATGTCTCCCGGTACATCGGGTATTGTAGTTGTCGGCGTAGCGGGACGCACATGCGTAGTGGAGAGAAACTCCCGACCGGCTATGTTGGCCCACATGTGAAGATCGCCATCGTCCTCGGCGTCAAGTCCATCGTATGCAAACGGATCATTGTGGTTGTCAAGGCCCAGATTCCCTCCACCATGTCCCCCATCGCTCTCGTTGTCCGAAGGCCCAGAGGAATCCCCGCCGGGTCCCGCGGGGGGGTCACCATTTATATCCTCGTCGGCCGAATAGTCGGAGTCTTCGGACATCATGTTCACTAGATACCATGCGGCCGAGTCCCGATCAACCCTCTCCCGTGCCAACCGTGAATTGGTATAAATGTACACCAAATTTTCGGCCCTCGCCGAACTCAACCGGTTTCTAGTCTTGTTGTGCACAAACGAATACCTACTCCAATTCCTTTCGCAAGACGAAGAGGAGCACACTTGGGTCAATATTCGCTTTGCCAAAGGGGCCAAGTGGGTGCCACCTTCGCCCACGAGGTCCCACCACTCGTGGGGTGGGATGTTGGCTTCCATGGCTAGGGGCATATTGGCGAACGCGCCCCTACGCTCTTTGAATGCTTGAAATTCGGCCACAACCCGACCGTAATGACCGTCCTTGCCCGTGGTCAACCTCCTCATGGCGTCCAAGAATCCGGATTTAACGGCCGCGTCTTCGTGGACGACGTTGTCGTCCAATAAATAAGGATTCAAGATTGCACCGGCATGGTGTAGGTCCGTGGTCATCATACGCCACCGGCTGTAGAAATCTTCTTCGGCCAAGGTAGCGAGGTTGTGTGCTAGGTTGAAAGGAGGATTCCTTAGGCTAAGCACATGTTTCTCCAAGTTCTTCATGGTCAACCAAGCCTTGCCCATTGCCGGTTCAACGCCATCAAACACTCTCAATGCTTTCAACACCTCCTCCGACATGTGGCGGTAATTATCGCAACTTGTCCAAAAATTGTCGTCATTAACCGTTGTCTTGATTTGACGTGCCTCCATTGCACTTCTCCTTCGATCATCGCCTCCTCTATTTAATTTGTTCACGTAGGCGGTCCAATCGGGATGAATAACCGTTTGTTCCAAAACATGTCTCACCTTTAGAAGCCGGTCAATCATGAGGAAGTTGGTGGCGAATCGTGTGGACCCGGGCATCTTCAAGCCCAAATTGGGCGAGTAGGTGAGGAAGACCGCCGTCGGACATTGGTGGGCCCGGATGTATTTGACAATGTCCTTCGCCTTGTCTACGACGTCCTTCGCCCATCGTTGTTTACCCCAATCCTTCAACAACAAGTTCAAACAATGCGCCGCACACCCTTGCCAATATATGTGTGGCCATTCCCGGCTAATATTGCTCGCCGCGGTTTTCATGGCCGCCGCATTATCGAAGCAAACTTGAACAACCTTTGTGAGGTCCACTCCAACGATGTAGCGTTTGACCTCGGTGGCCACGTATGCGGCATCCTTTGTGCTACCGGTGGTGTCGATGGAACCAAGGAACACGTCGCCCGCCGGACAAATTTGCATGACGTTCATCAAAGGGCGGTGGACAACATTCTCCCATCCGTCCGAACAAATAGTGCACCCATATTTGTGGATGGATGATGTTGTCTTCAACTCCACGATTTTTTGTGTATTGAACCGTGCATCGTCAAGTAAACTCTTGCGCATTGCATGGTATGTTGGGGGTTTGTACATAATTCTAGCCTCGGCGGTTGCCTTAACGGCCTGGATGAACGCGGGATGGCGGACAATACTAATGGGGATATTAGCCTCATAAAAGGCTTGCGACCATTTTGTATCCAAGTCTCGTTTTGTCGAATTTTGCAACCCTTCTTTTAGTCTCATTTGCCGTTGGGAACGTCGGTGGGGTTCGGGAGTCGTCCCGGACACCAACTCCCTTGCCACTGACGGTGCGGGCGATGGTGGAGCGGTTTGGCTTCCGTTTGCGTTCGACAATGCACCGCATGACGCTTGTTGTTGGGACCCGACCACAGCTTCTCCCCCGTCCTCAACGCACTCGTCCACAAAGTCATCCGGAATTGGCGGCCACGATCCGCCGCACCTCGAAAATAAAGACTTTACAATCGGCCCTTGACGTTGACACAATGCCACCCCCCGCATCTTGCCGTCATTTTTTTGGTATCCCAAATGGGCAACCATGCGGTCCTTCCTATAAACTAATTCCAACGCGCAAAATTTGCACTCGACCTTCTTGGACGTTGGAGTCCACTCCTTGGGCACAAACCAAGGCTTCCATTCGTTTCGCGTGCCCATCCCAATATAACCTACTACCTCTCTCCACTTGCAACGAATGCCAAAAGGCAATCAAGGCCAACTAGAGCGAGGGGGAATGATGAATGCTAATGAGCGGTGAACCCTTTATAGTCCCGACGCTTGAACGTGCACTAAATATAAAAGATGCTATGATATTAAAAGTGTTTAGAGTAATCTGCTATAGGATCCATTGCAAAAGCAATTTGTTTATGTTTGGAGGGGGGAGGTCCAATGTCTGCCATTCGCAGCGGACTTCGGGGGTCGATTGCTGCTTGGCAGTCGACGTGGCAGTCGAATTCCAGGGTCGACTGCAAACTAGCAGTCGAAATGGCGGTCGACTGCCCGTCGACTGCCATTCGAAGTCGACATAGGGGGTCGACTGCTGCTTGGCAGTCGACGTGGCAGTCGACTTCCAGGGTCGACTGCAAACTAGCAGTCGACATGGCAGTCGACCGCCACGTCGACTGCCATTCGCAGTCGACATCGGGGGTCGACTGCTGCTTGGCAGTCGACGTGGCAGTCGACTTCCGGGGTCGACTGCAAACTAGCAGTCGACATGGCGGTCGACTGCCCGTCGACTGCCATTCGCAATCGACATGGCGGTCGACTGCCACGTCGACTGCCATTCGCAGTCGACATAGGGGGTCGACTGCTGCTTGGCAGTCGACGTGGCAATCGACTTCCGGGGTCAACTGCAAACTAGCAGTCGACATGGCGGTCGACTGCCACGTCGACTGCCATTCGCAGTCGACATAGGGGGTCGACTGTTGTTTGGCAGTCGACGTGGCAGTCGAATTCCAGGGTCGACTGCAAACTAGCAGTCGACATGGCAGTCGACCGTCACGTCGACTGCCACTCGCAGTCGACATAGGGGGTCGACTGCTGCTTGGCAGTCGACGTGGCAGTCGAATTCCAAGGTCAACTGCCACTCGCAGTCGACATCGGGGGTCGACTGCTGCTTGGCAGTCGACGTGGCAGTCGAATTCCAGGGTCGACTGCCACTCGCAGTCGACATCGGGGGTCGACTGCTGCTAGGCAGTCGACGTGGCAGTCGACTTCCGACGTCGACTGCAAACTAGTAGTCGACATGGCGGTCGACTGCCCGTCGACTGCCATTCGCAATCGACATGGCGGGTCGACTGCTGCTTGGCAGTCGACGTGGCAGTCGACTTTCAGGGTCGACTGCAAACTTGCAGTCGACATGGCAGTCGACCGCCACGTCGACTGCCGTTCGCAGTCGACATCGGGGGTCGACTGTTGCTTGGCAGTCGACGTGGCAGTCGACTTCCGGCGTCGACTGCAAACTAGCAGTCGACATGGCGCTCGACTGCCCGTCGACTGCCATTCGCAATCGACATGGCGGTCGACTGCCACGTCGACTGCCATTCGCAGTCGACATAGGGGGTCGACTGCTGCTTGGCAGTCGACGTGGCAATCGACTTCCGGGGTCGACTGCAAACTAGCAGTCGACATGGAGGTCGACTGCCACGTCGACTGCCATTCGCAGTCGACATAGGGGGTCGACTGCTGCTTGGCAGTCGATGTGGCAGTCGACTTCCAGGGTCGACTGGAAACTTGCAGTCGACATGGCAGTCGACCGCCACGTCGACTGCCATTCGCAGTCGACAACGGGGGTCGACTGCTGTTTGGCAGTCGACGTGGCAGTCGACTTCCGGGGTCGACTGCAAACTAGCAGTCGACATGGCGGTCGACTGCCCGTCGACTGCCATTCGCAATCGACATGGCGGTCGACTGCCACGTCGACTGCCATTCGCAGTCGACATAGGGGGTCGACTGCTGCTTGGCAGTCGACGTGGCAATCGACTTCCGGGGTCGACTGCAAACTAGCAGTCGACATGGCGGTCGACTGCCACGTCGACTGCCATTCGCAGTCGACATAGGGGGTCGACTGTTGTTTGGCAGTCGACGTGGCAGTCGAATTCCAGGGTCGACTGCAAACTAGCAGTCGACATGGCAGTCGACCGCCACGTCGACTGCCACTCGCAGTCGACATAGGGGGTCGACTGCTGCTTGGCAGTCGACGTGGCAGTCGAATTCCAGGGTCGACTGCCACTCGCAGTCGACATCGGGGGTCGACTGCTGCTTGGCAGTCGACGTGGCAGTCGACTTCCAGGGTCGACTGCAAACTAGCAGTCGACATGGCAGTCGACCCCCGCAGTCGACCGCTAGTTTGCAGTCGATTTGGCGGTCGACTGCCACGTCGACTGCCATTCGCAGTCGACATCGGGGGTCGACTGCTGTTTGGCAGTCGACGTGGCAGTCGACTTCCAGGGTCGACTGCAAACTAGCAGTCGACATGGCAGTCGACCCCCGCAGTCGACTGCTAAATGCAGTCGGCCCACACGTCGACTGCCACATAGCAGTCGATGCCGCGGTCGACTGCTAATTGTCGACTGCCTTATCCAGAGTCGACTGCTATCTGGCAGTCGACTGGATGGTCGACTGCCGTATAGCAGTCGACCAATCGTCGCATCCATCCTGGCCGTTGGATGATGCACGGTCCAACGGTCAGGATCCAGGGGCGCGGCGTCCGGTCGTACCGTCGGTGTGAGGCCCACCGAACCTATATATATAAGTGGGGAGGCCTCATTGACATCATTTTTCAACCACCCCTCCTCAAGCGGGACATTGGGACTAAGCATGCCTAGCATCCTTTGCCTAATGTTTTGAGAGGGCCTAGGGGGCGGTTGGAAGATTGGTTTAGGGTGCAAACTCTTGCCAATTTTGGATCCGATTTTTTGCGGTGGAGCGGTGTGAATACGGCCGTGTTTGTGAACACATTTGAGTTGTGTTTGTGAACACAATAATAGCGTGTTTTTAAACACGATGGAGGATCGAAGTTGGAGGATGCCGGAGGACGAGCCGGATGCACCCGGCAGGGTGCACAAACGGCCCCCTAAGCGGCAACGACATTCCGATGTGGGATCAGGAAGTGCTTCGGGAACGGGAGCCAATATTACCCCCCGTTCAGATACTACCGTTCCCGTCCGCCCAAATGCCGGTGCCCCTACGAGCAGCCAAGGAGGGGCTTCCGCGGCCTCAGGGTCGTCGAGTAGGAGCGGGAAACCAAGGGTAAAATTCTCGGATGCGATAACGGCAAAGGTCCACCAAGCCATAGTTGACTGGTATTTGAGGAATGGGGAGGCCGGCATCAAATTCCGTTTTTTGGAGCAGCCGAAACACAAAAGGGTTGAGATAATTAAAAGGGACATGGAGGTTGCTATTCGACAGGAAGTGGATGGCCCCGAGTTTAGCGGTGATAGGAATCTTGCGGGGTTCGATTCATGGGTGAAGAATAAGGCCCAAAATGGTATTTTCAACCTCAAGCAATTGGTTGAGAACATGTTCCCGGAGGGCGAAACAGGCGAGGTGTTGAGCCCTCGAGCTGTAAGAATCCGGGAAATATTTTTGTGGTGGGATCCCGTGGCCAAAGGATTGTCCAAGACGGCCTCCAAAATAATTCCTTGGAAGGCGGAGAAATTGGAGAAGTGGCTAACGGTGTCGGGCCCATGCCAACTATTGTGGATTCCCGATACGGCAAATGTCGTGAGTTTGAAGAGCATAAAGAAGGTGGGGGGTTACGGGGAGGTGAGGAAGGTGAGGATCGAGGGCGACGATCGTCTCCCACCGGAGATTACGTGGGCTGAAAAGACCCCAAAGACGTCGGATAGGCAAAAAGCTCGTATCCAAGTAAGTGCGGAGGCATGCGTTTTAAAGAGCACGCATCCAGGTTTCATCAAGTTTTGATTAATCAACAGTGTGTCCAATGCGGGCTATACACTATGGTGGAACGGGGGCACTCTACGAGAGATGTTCATTCGGGATAGAGCCCACCGCCCAAATGCCAACATTTTGACAATGGACGCAACCGAATGGCAACTCTATGACCAAGTCCAAAAGTTCCGGGCGAAGAGGGTAAAGTTGGCTTGGGCATTGTTATGGATCATGGAGGCTTTGCACGCTGCAAATGTGCAACACAACGATCTATCCATTGACAACATTATGTTGCATTGGGAATCGGACGGGAGCCTCAAGATTGGGGTGTGCGATTGGGGATGTGCAACGCATTCGGGTGAGGATGTCCTATCGCTATGGCATGCGGAAACCGTAGAAGCGAAGGAAAAATTGAGGAAGGAGAAGTTTTGGGTGGCGCCGGAACTGTTTTACATCCAAAACAGGAGACACCATGATCCCGATGTATATTACACCGCGGAGGCTGAGTGTTATGCGGTCGGCATGATTGCTCGACAACTTTGCAACGATGGTGATGACCGAATTCTCTTTGCCAATGAAGGAAGGAAAATTTGGGATGTCACTTTGAATGCATTGACATGCGAGAACGTGTCGAACCGCATTTCATTGACCATCGCCAAACTACGGATGCAGATGCCGTTTGTGGGGTGGGATGAGCCGATAGACTGCTGGAGAACTGAGGTTAAGGATAGTGTTTAGTCTGTTTAGTTCTTTAGACAACATCGTAGGGGTTAAGGTAGTATGCGTGTATCATTGATAAACCCTAAACCTTGTATATTTTTTATATCTTTACGATATACTTGTTTTAATACAACGCGGTTTTTTTTCCTTCTACATATCATTGTTGGCTTTAATCACATTTTTCCTAAACTACTTCCATCCATCCATATTCCACTATACCCAAACCATTAAAATTTAACCCAACAAACATATGATGTTGACTGCATTTGTCTGTTAATAGTATCAGTCGACTACCATGGTCGACTGCTACATTTGCAGTCGACCATTGTAGTCGACTGCTAATGTAGCAGTCGATTAAGTGGTCGACTGCCTATATAGTAGTCGACCACTTAGTCGACTGCTACATTAGCAGTCGACCATTGTAGTCGACTGCTAAGTTAGCAGTCGATTAAGTGGTCGACTGCCTATATAGTAGTCGACCACTTAGTCGACTGCTACATTAGCAGTCGACCATTGTAGTCGACTGCTAACTTAGCAGTCGATTAAGTGGTCGACTGCCTATATAGCAGTCGACCACTTAGTCGACTGCTACATTAGCAGTCGACCATTGTAGTCGACTGCTAAGTTAGCAGTTGATTAAGTGGTCGACTGCCTATATAGCAGTCGACCACTTAGTCGACTGCTACATTAGCAGTCGACCATTGTAGTCGACTGCTAAGTTAGCAGTCGATTAAGTGGTCGACTGCCTATATAGCAGTCGATTAAGTGGTCGACTGCCTATATAGCAGTCGACCACTTAGTCGACTGCTACATTAGCAGTCGACCATTGTAGTCGACTGCTAAGTTAGCAGTCGATTAAGTGGTCGACCGCCTATATAGCAGTCGACCATGGTAGACGACTGCCTGTATTGATGTCGAAATAATTACTTATCCGAAAAAAAAAATCCCATTAGTAAATTTTTTTTTACTACAGTAACGTCCGTTTGGCGTCACACCCTGAACGTGACGCGACGTGACGCCGTCACGTCATTCGTGACGCGACGTGACGCGTTCAGGCCGCGTCACGTCCATTTGTACATCCCTGCCAACGAGTCCGTATGGCCGTGGGAAAATTCAGTGTGGTTGAGAAGGTGGTGGACCTATGGGAAGAGGCCTCGGATCCGAGGCCTCTTAGTTGTGGGTAGCTTATGCTTGAAAATCAAAATGTTATGTATATTTGAGTTGGCTACTTGTCTTTGCATTTGGCCATTTCTTGTATGTTCTAGCATGAGGAGGAGGTTTGGAAAGAGGCCTCGGATCCGAGGCCTCTTTTTTGTGGGTAGGATATTCTTGAGAAATCAAAATGTTATGTATATTTGAGTTGGCTACTTGTTTTTGCATTTGGCCATTTCTTGTATGTTCTAGCATGAGGAGGAGGTTTGGAAAGAGGCCTGGGATCCGAGGCCTCTTTCTTGTGGGTAGGATATGCTTGAGAAATCAAAATGTTAGGTGTATTTGGTTTGGCTACTTGTCTTTAGATTGTCTACTAGTTGACGACCACAAAAGTGTAGTGTTATTTGAGAACAACGACAAGATGCATTCAACAAGACAATTGGAATATTAAAAACCACACCACACTTTATAAATCCAAATACCAATCAATCAAACCAAAATTCAATCAACAATGAGGTTGTCACTACTAGATTCCCTACTTCCAAAGATACTCCCCTCATGGCCGCCCTCATCTGAAGTGGAATCTAAGGTATGGCATTCATTATCCACCTCTGCAAGAAGCTCGAAGAAGTCTAAGGCACGGGGGTCATAACGTGGAGACGGGGTACTAGCTTTGCTAGGAGAAGGTTGTGCCGCTTGTACCATCGCCATATCATGGGCATAGATTGGCAAAGTGAATCCCTTGGTAGGCGTACCAAACACATCTGCTCCAAGGCCAAGTCTGAAAACAAGCATGAAAATTGTAAGAAAGAGGATGGAAAGTGTAAAAGCTGAGTGGACAAGGAAAAGAAGCAACTTAGAAGGTCATCATACTCACTTACTGCGAGGACTCTGGCCTCGATCGCTTCAAGGCCGGCGGCCTCTTCTGCGTGCCTTGTGAAGCCTGCGTGGAAGCAACAACAATGGATGGAGCCTTCACCGGATGCTTAACACTTTGAAGTGGCTTAAGGACACGGTTGAAGATGTCCTTGTCCTCCTCGAGAGCAACGATATGGCGCCCAAGTTGCCTGCATGCATGGACAGAAGTCCCTGTTGCAGAGGAATGGTTAGCAAACATAAATAAAAGCAAAGGTAGAAAATGAAAACCAAGATATGATGGCAAGTGAAGTAGGACATACCAACGCCTGCATTAACGTCAACCACGACCTGCCCAATGTCAGTAGTTGCCATGATCAAGGAGGACATGAAAGGAATATCTTTCTCACGGGGACCACGCCAAGCTTTGGAGCCATCCATGAGAGGGGTTGTGGTATAATTCATAATGGCATCATCCATGTCCAGCTCAATGCCAAGAGCCTTGAGCTCATTGGCATCGCGAAGGCGAAATGACGAGTGCCGGGGCCGCTTATCAAGGTCGGATCCAATTGTTTTCGTGGCACGAACAAGTAGCACAATTTGGAAGAGGTTAGTGGTCTTGTCCACATGTTTAGCTGAATGAAGGCGAAGACGGTTGACTCCCAACCACTCCTTAAAGATGGTGAAGCCAAAAGCAGCGAAGTGGTCTTGAATGCTCTCCTTGAAGTCACCATTGTCATCTGGATGAAAGAGGAGGAGAGCTCCATCGTCATGCAGGATCTCATCCGCAAAATCCCAAAGGCAGATTCGCCACTTCTCCAAGTAATCCGGCAACGAATCAACTTCCACGTCTCCATCAAGCCCACCCAATGCAGTAAGTATATTGGGTAACTCCTTGACCGCAACATCCTCTAGCTGTGAACAAATTCGAGGCCAAATCAGATTTCACAAAAATTGAAGCTATATGGCCTCTTTTCAGACCCCTTACAAGCACGCTCAAACATATGTGAGGACCCGAGTACTGAAACTAAGGTCCTGTCGGATCCGACATACCCCCCCCCCCTTGCCTCAAATCACAAATCACGCCCCTTACAAGCCTCACCCTTCAAAGAATTCTCAAAGAATTAAGCTATATGGCCTTAAATCAGACCAATTATAAGCCTGCCCCAATCTTAGAAATCAAAAAATAAAGCTATATGGCCTCTTTTCAGACCCCTTACAAACATGCCAGAATCCAACAAATTACAAAATGTAAACATATGTGAGGTCCCGAGTTGAGAACCTAAGGGCCTGTCGGATCCGACATACCCCCCCCTTGCCCCAAATCACAAATCACACCCCTTACAAGCCTGCCCCAATCTTAGAAATCAGAGATTAAAGCTATATGGCCTCTTTTCAGACCCCTTACAAGCATGCCCCTTTAGAGAATTCTCAAATAATTAAGCTATATGGTCTCAAATCAGGACCCCTTATAAGCCTACCCCAATCTTAGAAAATCAAAAATAAAGCTATATGGCTTATTTTCAGACCCCTTAAAGGCACTCCCAAAACCCGAAAATCAAAAATCTAAACCTACATGGCCTCAAATCATACCCCCAACAAGCATACCCCTTACGAGAATGTTTAAATCAGACCCCTAACAAGCATACTCCACTCCGAGAATTCTCAAAAATTAAAGCTAGATGGCCTCATATCAGGCCCCTCACAAGCATGCCCGAATCTAAAAAATCAAAAATCTAAACCTTCATGGCCTCCAATCAGACCCCTAAGAAGCCTGCCCCTTCAGAGAATTCTCAAAAATTGAAGCTATATGGCCTTAAATCAGACCCCTTACAAGAGTGCCCGAATCCCATAAATCAAAAATCAAAGCTATATGGCCTCAAATTGGACCCCTCACAAGCATGCCTCAATCCCAGAAATCACAATCCTAAGCCTACATGGCCCCATATTAGGCCACATGACTACTTTCATGTTTGCAAGTCTTTTGACTGCTTCTCCTCTGTTTCAGCAGATATATCTGTTTTCAGCATGATTGTAAGGGGTCTGAAAAGAGGCCACATTTTTGCGGATGATGGTGGAGGGATACCCAAATCTCAAGGAAGAGGTTGGCGGTTCGAATCCCGGCTGTGAAATCTCCTCTCTACCTGACGGAAAACTTGCCAGGTGGTCAGCTGCCTCCTGTGCTTTGGCGTTGGCCTGTCGGCCTTCTGTCTCAAAAAAAAAAAAAAAAAAGAGGCCACATAGCTTTATTTTTTGTTTTCTAAGATTGGGGCAGGGTTATAAGTGGTCTGATTTGAGGCCATATATCTTTAATATTTGGGAATTCTTTGAAGGGTGAGTCTTGTAAGGGGTGTGATTTGAGATTTGAGGCAAGGGGGGGGGGGTTTGTCGGATCCAACAGAACCTTAGTTTCAGTACTCGGGTCCTCACATATGTTTACATTTTGTAATTTGTTGGATTCGGGCATGCTCTTAAGGGGTCTGATTTGAGGCCATATATCTTTAGTTTTTGATTTTTAAGATTGGTGCAGGCTTATAAGGGGTTCTGATTTCAGGCCATATAGCTAAATTATTTGAGAATTCTCTGAAGGGGCATGCTTGTAAGGGGTCTGAAAAGAGGCCACATAGCTTTAATTTTTGAATTCAAGAATCACAAAATTATAACAATTGTGAGGTCCCAACATGTGAGCCCAAGGGCCTGTCGGATCCGACATCCCCCCCTTGCCTCAAATCAGACCCCTAACTACCCCTTACAAGCATGCCCCTCTACCAGAATTCAGAAATCTAAACCTAAATGGCCGCCAATTAGACCCCTAACAAGCATACCCCACTCCGAGAATTCTCAAAAATTGAAGCTATATGGCCTTAAATCAGACCCCTTACAAGAGTGCCCGAATCCCATAAATCAAAAATCAAAGCTATATGGCCTCAAATTGGACCCCTCACAAGCATGCCTCAATCCCACAAATCACAATCCTAAGCCTACATGGCCCCATATTAGGCCACATAGAGGCTCGGCCAAATCTCAAAAATCACAGAATTATAACAATTGTGAGGTCCCGACATGTGAGCCCAAGGGCCTGTCGGATCCGACATCCCCCCCTTGCCTCAAATCAGACCCCTAACTACCCCTTACAAGCATGCCCCTCTACCAGAATTCAGAAATCTAAACCTATATGGCCGCCAATTAGACCCCTAACAAGCATACCCCACTCCGAGAATTCTCAAAAATTGAAGCTATATGGCCTTAAATCAGACCCATTACAAGAGTGCCCGAATCTCAGAAATCAAAAATCAAAGCTATATGGCCTCAAATTGGACCCCTTACAAGCATGCCTCAATCCCAGAAATCACAATCCTAAGCCTACATGGCCTCATATTAGGCCCCATAGAGGCACGGCCAAATCTCAAAAATGCACAAAATTATAACAAATGTGAGGTCCCGAGATGTGAGCCCAAGGGCCTGTCGGATCCGACACCCCCCCCCTTGCCTCATATCAGACCCCTAACAAAGCTTGCCCCTATCTTAGAAATCAAAAAATATAGCTATAAGACCTCTTTTCG
This sequence comes from Polytrichum formosum, assembly GCA_964035585.1. Classification (NCBI taxonomy): domain Eukaryota; kingdom Viridiplantae; phylum Streptophyta; class Polytrichopsida; order Polytrichales; family Polytrichaceae; genus Polytrichum; species Polytrichum formosum. Next base: position 70,879,687 of record OZ037935.1, on the reverse strand, counting down.
GACCCCTAAAAGGTACGCCAAATAGCCAATAATCAGAGAATTAATATATATGTGAGGTCCCGATCTATCAACAAAGGGGCCTGTCGGATCCGACAGTTCCCCTTTGCTTCAAATTAGACCCCTTACTACCATACAATAATCCCATAATTCGTAGAAATAAACCTCAATGGCCTCACATCAGACCCCTTATTGACACGCCCATATATTAAAAATGCAAAAATTAAAACATTTGTGAGGTCCCGAGCTTTCAACCCAAGGGCATGTCGGATCCGACAGACCCCCCTTCCCCCAACTGAAACCTCTAGCAAGCCTGCCTTAAACTTAGAAATCAAAAAAATAAAGCTTTATGGCATCTTATCGGACCCCTTAGAAGCATACCCCACGTTCAGAAATCAAAACTCTACACCTACATGGCCTCACATCGAGACCCTTACAAGGATGCCCCAATCCCAGAAATCACAATCCTAAGCCTACATGGCCCCATATTAGGCCACATAGAGGCTCGGCCAAATCTCAAAAATCACAGAATTATAACAATTGTGAGGTCCCGACATGTGAGCCCAAGGGCCTGTCGGATCCGACATCCCCCCCTTGCCTCAAATCAGACCCCTAACTACCCCTTACAAGCATGCCCCTCTACCAGAATTCAGAAATCTAAACCTACATGGCCGCCAATTAGACCCCTAACAAGCATACCCCACTCCGAGAATTCTCAAAAATTGAAGCTATATGGCCTTAAATCAGACCCATTACAAGAGTGCCTGAATCTCATAAATCAAGAATAAAAGCTATATGGCCTCAAATTGGACCCCTTACAAGCATGCCTCAATCCCACAAATCACAATCCTAAGCCTACATGGCCTCATATTACGCCACATAGAGGCTCGGCCAAATCTCAAAAATCACAAAATTATAACAATTGTGAGGTCCCGACATGTGAGCGCAAGGGCCTGTCGGATCCGACAACCCCCCCTTGCCTCAAATAAGACCTCTACCTACAAGACCCCAATCCCAAAACTCCCAAAATTTCAACCTAAATGGCCTCAAAGCGGAGCCTCCCGAATCTCAAAATTCTGAAATTTATACCAAATGTGAGGTCCCCAGTTCTGAACCAAAGGGCATGTCGGATCCGACAACCCCCCCTTGCCTCAAATAAGACCTCTACCTACAAGACCCCAATCCCAAAACTCCCAAAATTTCAACCTAAATGGCCTCAAAGCAGAGCCTCCCGAATCTCAAAATTCTGAAATTTATACCAAATGTGAGGTCCCCAGTTCTGAACCAAAGGGCATGTCGGATCCGACAACCCCCCCTTGCCTCAAATCAGACCTCTACCTACAAGACCCCAATCCCAAAACTCCCAAAATTTCAACCTAAATGGCCTCAAAGCAGAGCCTCCCGAATCTCAAAATTCTGAAATTTATACCAAATGTGAGGTCCCCAGTTCTGAACCAAAGGGCCTGTCGGATCCGACAACCCCCCTTGCCTCAAATCAGACCTCTACCTACAAGACCCCAATCCCAAAACTCCCAAAATTTCAACCTAAATGGCCTCAAAGCAGAGCCTCCCGAATCTCAAAATTCTGAAATTTATACCAAATGTGAGGTCCCCAGTTCTGAACCAAAGGGCTTGTCGGATCCGACAACCCCCCCTTGCCTCAAATCAGACCTCTACCTACAAGACCCCAATCCCAAAACTCCCAAAATTTCAACCTAAATGGCCTCAAAGCAGAGCCTCCCGAATCTCAAAATTCTGAAATTTATACCAAATGTGAGGTCCCCAGTTCTGAACCAAAGGGCCTGTCGGATCCGACAACCCCCCTTGCCTCAAATCAAACCTCTACCTACAAGACCCCAATCCCAAAACTCCCAAAATTTCAACCTAAATGGCCTCAAAGCAGAGCCTCCCGAATCTCAAAATTCTGAAATTTATACCAAATGTGAGGTCCCCAGTTCTGAACCAAAGGGCCTGTCGGATCCGACAACCCCCCCTTGCCTCAAATCAGACCTCTACCTACAAGACCCCAATCCCAAAACTCCCAAAATTTCAACCTAAATGGCCTCAAAGCAGAGCCTCCCGAATCTCAAAATTCTGAAATTTATACCAAATGTGAGGTCCCCAGTTCTGAACCAAAGGGCATGTCGGATCCGACAACCCCCCCTTGCCTCAAATAAGACCTCTACCTACAAGACCCCAATCCCAAAACTCCCAAAATTTCAACCTAAATGGCCTCAAAGCAGAGCCTCCCGAATCTCAAAATTCTGAAATTTATACCAAATGTGAGGTCCCTAGTTCTGAACCAAAGGGCCTGTCGGATCCGACAACCCCCCCTTGCCTCAAATCAGACCTCTACCTACAAGACCCCAATCCCAAAACTCCCAAAATTTCAACCTAAATGGCCTCAAAGCAGAGCCTCCCGAATCTCAAAATTCTGAAATTTATGCCAAATGTGAGGTCCCCAGTTCTGAACCAAAGGGCCTGTCGGATCCGACAACCCCCCCTTGCCTCAAATAAGACCTCTACCTACAAGACCCCAATCCCAAAACTCCCAAAATTTCAACCTAAATGGCCTCAAAGCAGAGCCTCCCGAATCTCAAAATTCTGAAATTTATACCAAATGTGAGGTCCCCAGTTCTGAACCAAAGGGCCTGTCGGATCCGACAACCCCCCCTTGCCTCAAATCAGACCTCTACCTACAAGACCCCAATCCCAAAACTCCCAAAATTTCAACCTAAATGGCCTCAAAGCAGAGCCTCCCCAATCTCAAAATTCTGAAATTTATACCAAATGTGAGGTCCCCAGTTCTGAACCAAGCAACCAAGCAACTAGTAAGTAAGCCTAAGCAACTAGTTATTTAGTAAGTGGGCCTAGCTACCTATTAAGTAAGCCTAACCAAATAGTTATTTAGTAAGTAGGCCACGCCACTTAGAAAATAAGCCTACCTAGCTGCCTAATCCGCCTAGCCACCGAGCCCGCTTAGCCACCTAGACCCGACAAGACCCTAAAGCTGGCCTCCCCGAAAAAAGACATGAGGCCCACGGCCCCACCCGGCCTTGGTGGCAAACACCACCCCCGCCCCCACCCACCTTGGTGGCAAGCACCACCCCCCGCCCCCCGCCACCTACGACCACTAAGGCCCTTGGATGGGCCTTGGTGGATCAACGGCCCGGATCCACCATGCCCGCGACCACACAAGGCTCGTTCACAGCGCCTCAGTGACGCGGGGGGGGGGGGGCTGTCGGATCCGACATGCCCTTTGGTTCAGAACTGGGGACCTCACATTTGGTATAAATTTCAGATTTTTGAGATTGGGGAGTGCCTGAGAGGGGCCTAGTAAGATGCCATGTAGGTTTAGATTTATGAATTCAAGTAGTGGGGTATGCTTATGAAGGCTCTGATTTGAGGCCATTTAGGTTGAAATTTTGGGAATTTTAGGATTGGGGTCTTGTAGTTAGAGGTCTGATTTGAGGCAAGGGGGGGGGGGGTGTCGGATCCGACAGGCCCTTTGATCCAGAATTGGGGACCTCACATTTGGTATAAATTTCAGATTTTTGAGATTGGGGAGTGCCTGAGAGGGGTCCAATTTGTCTCCATATAGGCTTAGGATTGTGATTTCTGGGATTGGGGCATCCTTGTAAGGGTCCCGATGTGAGGCCATGTAGGTGTAGACTTTTGATTTCTGACAGTCGACTGCCCAACTGCAGTCGACAACCCAAATCGACTGCTAATAGCAGTCGACAAAGTGCGGACGACTGCTGGTGAGCAGTCGCACCCTATGGTCGACTGCTATCAGCAGTCGACTTGAATGGGTTGCGACTGCTCGTGAGCAGTCGCACCCCATGGTCGACTGCTAATAGCAGTCGACGAAGGGGTGCGACTGCTCACGAGCAATCGCGTAGAGACACCCATGGGCACGTGGCGTCCATGGGTTGGTCCAGGGGGCGTCTAATCGAAAGGACGCCTCCTTGGGGTATATATGGACCCCACTTCCCTCATTCCCTCACTCCCACCTCCCTCCATTTGGGCCTAGGTTGTTAATCAGCCCTTGCCATTTGGAGATAGAGGTGAGCTGGAGGGCTACAGGTGGACATACGTACTGAAATACGTATACGGTGCATACGATATATTGTTATTGCCTAACGTGTGTATTGCAACCCACCTACATACGGTTTACATTGTACCCCATTGCGGTTAGTTTGAACCATACCGGAAATTGTTATATGTGAACACTTATTTTGAAAGTGGTTTAAATCTAATTATGTAGTTTGAACTTTGAACGGCCTTAATTTGGTTTTAGTGGATTGGGAAAAAAATTGTGGGTGGTGGCGCTTATTTTGGAAGTGCTACCATATTAGGTTTAATTTATAGTAGGCATACAAAGCTAGGGGTTAGGGGCAACGATGGCAGACGAAGATAACTTGCCGCCGGAACCTCCACGTGGTGGGGATTTGGATCCGGGGGGGACTCCGCAAGCGAGACCGGGGTCGGCAGGCGCTAGAAGACGCGGCAATGCGCCGAGGGGCAGGCCGCAACCAATCAATTTGGAGGTGGCGCGGGACCCGAACATTCTCGCCAATCCCGGCTGGCAAAATGAGAGGGGCATGTGGTTGTATAGCACGGTCCGAAGGTACGTAGAGTGGACCCATTTGACGAGGATGTTCGTTCCTAGCGCGAATGCTGAACGGATGTCTAGACAACGCTATGGCATATGGAGGGAGGTGAGCCATCAAATATTTGGAGAACGGTGCAAGGAGGTGTGGGATTTCTTGTGGGGTGCACCGAGGGAATTTGATCGCGGGCATATGCTAATGTGGTTATGCCAAATGGTCTACGCGGAGGTAATTTTGGGAGTGGATATCGACTGGTCCACCATACCCCGCACGAGCCCGGACTTGAGGCAGGCACGCCGGGTCACGGTCATACCAAGTGCCGTGCTAGGACGGAACGATGGCCATCCGATTCCATTGGCATGGCAAACTCCAATGAATCCTTTGAGGGTCCGATCTTATTTTGATTTCCTTGCGGGACCAGATCATCAAATTGTGGGGACTCCACCGGCCGCCGAGTCAAACATGGACGAGCACAACATTGTCATAGGGTTGCCGGTTGAACCACCTAGCCGGCGACAAAGGGTCCACGTGACACCGCCACATGGTTCCCGGTTGGTTTGTCCTCCATCTTCGCCCGTTGATGTGGAGATGGCATCGGCGGTGCCATCCCCACCACTGGTAGTTGCCGACAACGACGTTGTGGAGGCGTTGAGGGCGGAGTTGGCAAAATGCAAATCTGACCACGAACGGGAATTGGAGATGGTCCGACGTGCACACGCCGAGGAGGTCCAAGGGTTGAAGGCCGAGATTGCACGTTTGACCAACCTTGAACTTGCGAGGGCTGATGCGCCACAACTGCCGCAAGCAATGTCTGGTAGTGATGGACAAGGGCGGGAGCCGTCGCCCACAACAAACTTGGAGGCAATGAGGGTTGATTACGACCGGGTCATTAGGAGGAACCGGTTGTTGGAGGACGACTACATGGGCATGGTCACAGCCACTATCATGTTCGCCACGCGTGAGAGGGCATTGATGGACGAGCTGACCCACTATAGGGACCACGGCGAACAATGGCCCGAACGACGGCTTCTTTTTACCTCGTGGCCGCCATTGGATTTCATGTATCCTGAGAACCTCCCGGTCGATGACGACCATTACCCCAGTATTGCGTGGACCAAGAGGCCCGAGGATGAATTCCAATGGGATACCGCAGTATCATCCCGCATCGTGATACCCCCGGCCAGACCAGCCTTGTTGTGGCCATGCGTCCCCGATTGGATCAAGGACGGGAGCATGTGCCCCATTTGTTCCAATCCTTGGGGACCCGAAGGCGCATGGATCGTTGGGTCGTGCGGTCACATGGTCCACCCGAATTGTTTGTTGCCACACATGTTGCAAACACGCCGTTGTCCTACGTGCCAAGCCCCTCTGCATCGAAGGTTGTACGAGCAATTCGGAGTGCAATGGGGAATGCCTCCCGATTTTGAATACACAATAATCCATGGTGTGCCGCCCGCAGAATACGGCGATCCTCCTGCTTATAGCTGGCGTGCACGGAGGTATTTGAAGGACCTGCGAGGCTACCCGACAAACTTCACGCCTGAAATGTACACAAGGGTTGCTCATGAGTTTTACCCCGGCTCCTCTCCTCAGGCCGTAGGTTTGAGGGCATTTTTGTACCGTGTTGTGGGTGGGCATGCCGGAGAGACGGGTGAATACGTCCCAGGTCCTCACCCCCACGGATACGTGTATGACTCCAACGGCAATGTGACAGTGGGGGTATTACCACGGGAACCGGTCCCGGGCGAGGAAACAACTTGGGATGTGGAACACGTGTTGGACACAACAAGTTTTGAGGCCGATTTGGAGAGGCAGGAGGCCGTTACACAAGAGGGTAGCTTCAATGAGGTGGACGTCCAAATCCGGATGAATGAGTGGAAATACGTCAACGGCCTTTTGGACATCCGTGACGGGGCCTCTAGCCCCACCATGCAAGACGTCCTGCGCCATCCGAATGCCGCGAGGGGGTTGCACATTGGAGACCGCGCGCGCGCTCGTGCACAAGCTGACCGGGAGACTGCGGCGCAAGAACTATGGGCCATCACCGAGAGCAGGCGTGAGGCGAGGCGCCGGACACTACGGCCACCAAATCTGAACGGTGCAAGCTCAAGCCGCGGACCCCCCATTGCATTGGATAGTGATTCGGAGCCGGATTAGGAATGTTGGCTACTGTTTGTGAGATAGGCGTTGAAACAATCTATTGCATCAATGCCAATGATCATCTTATCGACCCAGATAATCCAGGGCAAACAGTAAGTATCTTACCAATCAAAGTTTGTGAAATTTTCAACTTGAAAGTATATTTTAACTTGAATATATTTCTAACATATCTTTAACTTATTGGCAGAGCAAGGTTTTTTTTGCATACATTATTGTTCAAAGGTGGAATGACCCTACAAAATGTCAACAAAATTTTAAGTTTCTAAAGTTTGAGGGGCCCAAAATGGACATATCCACTATAAATGTAGCAATCAATATGGTGACAGATAATGACCTTATCATGAAAGATAAAATTATGGGAAAGACATGAAGAGGTAGATGGCAGAAGGCTCTTCGTTTCTTCCAAATTTTTATGGAATGTTTGTTTCAAAAAGGTGGTCGTGTTATCGACCTCACATGCTCTATAGGAGGTCCGATTTTGGCGTTTCGTGCATGTTGTCGTCACCTTCTTGCATTTGAGGGAGACCAAGAAATATTTGACTGTGTGTTAAAACCTATCCTTGACAATGCTCCAAAATATAATGTTGAAGGTCCCTGAATCGAAGTTGCTAATGATGATACTTTGCCAGATGAGGAGCTAATGTCTTTTGATTGTGAATAAGTTATAGTGTGGATTTTTGAAATTTTTATTTGAATTGTCAATATTTATATATACAATATTAATCATATTACATGTTGTTTTGCATTTAGGAAACTTATCAAGAAATCAATATTTGTTCATTTCTTTGGACTACATGGATTTCTTTGTAGTCCTACTCTTAGCCCTCGTTTGCCACCTTATGCAGAAGCAGTAGCAATACATATGGCGAATGCTCCAGAATCATCATATGATTCTGGTCACGATTCAGATATTTCAGACAATATGATTATTTCCAAATACTTAGATATTGAGGCTATAGAGAGTGATACATCTATTAGTTGTGATGAATCATGAAGTGCATTTGTATTAGTTAATTTATTTGCATTTGAATGACCTTCATTGTGTTTTGCGACACATTTTGATAATATATTTTTTCATTCATTGTGTGAGCCCAAATTGATGCTCACATGTGTTGTTAACATTTGTAAAACATTACAAGTGGTGTTTTGTTGATTTATGATTATTCACAAAAATATAAAAAGAGTGAAGCTTGAAGAAAGCTAAGTTTGAAGCATTAGGCTTGTGTGGAGTGGATTTAAGTAGTATGAGGACATACCTTGGTAAAATGTGGTAGGTAGAAAGCCAAAGTTAGTTAAATGTTTGAATTAGGATCTTTGTAGATTATTTGAGGGAGGAAGGCTTAGGAGATTAGATGAGAGCCTACAAAGTAGGAGGAGATTTCGAAGGCTTATCGAGAGCCTTGTGGATGGGATGAGTCCCTACTTAGAAGGAGAAGGTTAAGGGGTTGTGATTGGAGGCTCTAATCCTCTCACCCTATCCTTACCTCATGCCCTCTCTCCCTCTCAACTCACTATATAATCCCTCATTCTTCCCTCACTCATCCTCTCTTTCCTTCGTGCTCCTTAAGCACCCCACGGGTTATAAGTGTGGGTGTGTGGGAAGCAAGATAGGAGCACATGTGTGTGCTTAGTTCTTAGGAGAAGAGCCAAGGCTATTTAGCCTTGAAGAGGGATTGACCTCTTGTTAGAAGTAGATTGGGGTAAGGAAGTTGGAGTTTGATTGTAAACTTCAACTTGTTGTATTGAGATTCATATTGAAGTGAGAGAGTTCAAACTTGTTTAAACTTGTGGCATTTAGAGTGACTAGATTGTACTAGGTGCATTACTTGTAGTGTTTTATTAGTTATGAACTTGAGCAGAACTTTATAGTGAGAGATTTGTCAATTATGGATGATCAGAGTGTTCAATGGGTATGAAAATTTGAGGGATTGTTTATTATAAAGTATGGGAGTTGTGGTAAAAATTTGAGAGCTTCAGTCATTGGGATGAAAGAGTTATTAAAAGTTGAAGGGGAGGGTGTCTAGGAACAAAGCAGCAAGGTTTGAAAATATGTATCTCTTAGAGGGTTATAGATATGGATACCAAAATTTGACACTACCTTCTGAACTTATATATCTATCTTATGTCAAAATTTTAGATCGATTGGACGTAGGAGTTGGAAGTTATTAGAGTTTTAATGACCGGATGCTTTATCACAGCATTCATACTAAGTAGTTAGAGTTAGAATTTCATGCATAACTTTTGCATATGAACTTTGTTTGTGCCAAAATTTGGTGTGGAGATTTTTGATAAGGTACTTAACAAGTGTACCAAATTTCACTTGAAGAACATAAGTTGGGTGGGAGTTATACTATTCTGAAGTTTAGTAGGAAGACATTGATAGAGATTTACATCAAGAAGAACTTAGAGAAGGAAGGACAAGGATAAGTATATAAGTATTTTTTAATACTTGTATCTAAAGCCTATGTGCTCATGGAATCCACAAGCGAAGTGTCATGTACCAATACGGAATCAACCACGATGGCATGTGATAGCACGGAATCAATAAGCGAGAACTCATGTAGTAGTGTGGAGTCGACAGCAAGGACTCGATTCACAAGAGGGATATCTTTGAAGGCATGCGTGGCCAAAGCGGCCGGGTGGACATTAGAAAAGGCTAAGGATATAACCTTGCCCGACATTAAGGAATGTAAAACTACATAGTGTGGTGTTAATCAAGTTGTGTATATTCCAAGGGTAGATTGGAATTATATATTGGATTACAAAGAGAGAAGTCTCTACATGTCATTATAAACTTTTCCACTCGGGCTAGGACGAAATCGAAGGGTGGAGGATTTTTGGTGACATAAATGGTGCGTCCGCCGGGAGTTTCGAATTTGGAGTTTGGAGCTTGGAGAGCGGGCGACGGAAGTCTTGGAAGGCGGTAGGAGAGGCGAAACGTGAAGATCGATTAAAGGACGGAGCGCTCGTGAGAGGTATGGTTTGAATTTAGTATTTATTTCATGCAATTTCAATTTGAGGAAGGAGCACGGCAAAGGTGCGCCTACTAAACCTTCTTGGGATGATATAACGAAAATCACCTTAATAGGACCCGCACTAGAAAATTAAGAGATAGAGGGATAATTAAAGAATTAGGATCTCAAACTTTAAATACTCACTCGGTTGTGAGAGTTTAAAGTTTTTAAACTAGAAGGTTTTAGTGTTTTTTTAAATTACAATTATTTGAGTGTTGTATGTTTAGCAATTCGATCGAGGGGAGAGAGCTAACAAAACAGGAGGAAGCGAGAGCTTGAGGTAAGCAAAATCTCTTCCAATTGAAAAAATATTAAATTAAAAAAGGATTTTCGTAATTGTCTTTGTCGTGACGAACGGAGAGGGTAATTCCAAACTTGGACGTATAGTGCAAGGAATCGAAGGGTGAACCTCGATTCCAAGCACGGTACCCAAGAATGGTCAGCCCCTCACGAAGAGTCTTGTTGCAAGTGTTGAGCGTAAGGGGGTGTGACGAGGTGATACTCGCACTAACCCTGAAACTAACATGAGCTTTCCATCCCCTATTGGGATTGTTCATTGAAAATTGTATGTCTCTATTTCCTCACCTCCAAAACAATGATCACACGAACTAAGCGGAAATATTAAAGAGAGAACTTGTGAGGCTTTGGTTGGTCAATGTGAGGGTTGAACGGTGAATGATGGATGCAAGGATACACGAGATCCCAGAAACCTAAGTTAGCATTAGGACTAAAGAAAAATGTTACTAAACGAAGATCTTCTAATATAGAGGAAGTGGTAGAAAGGGTAGGCACTAGTGTAGAGGGTGGCTTTAGGGGTGAACCATTGGTAGAAGTATCTCCGGTCACTACTCGACTAGAGGAAGGAGATATTCCTTCCCTATTGAGTGAAGAATTAGTGGAAGAACCTAATAGGACTAGAGAAGAGAGTAGTGTAAGCTCTAGAGAATCTAGTGAAGGAGGACCACGAAACACCATGGATGATTTAGGGGGAGGTGGAATTCCACCTCCCATATTACCAATCCCCCCCATCGATCCATTGGTTAGGCCGCGAGGCCTACCAATAATCGTACCTCAAGGGTTACCTTCGTTAGACATACCTTCGAACCTCCCGAAGTTCTACGGGACTAAAGATGAAGACCCGTCTAGACATATGGAGAGGTTCGTTGAGAGGGTAATTAGCTCACTAATTACAAACCAACAATATTGGCTAGTTTGGTTCCCTACGACTTTAGAGGGGGAAGCCTATGAGTGGTATAGAGACCACGATGAGGGCCACTTCCAAACGTGAGACTAATTACAACGGGAGTTCCTTAATGAGTTTCGACCCGAAGTCGGTCAAAGTATGGCTTTTAGAGCCTTAATGACAATGAGGCAAGGAAGAGATGAAGAGATTTCCGCATACATTAGAAGATTTGATTGGGTATGCGCAAGGTGGGTAGGTGATTTATTCAACGATGATACTTTAATGCAATTTTTCATGAGAGGGTTTGTTAAAGCGACTACAATTAGGGGTGTATTACAAAGGAACCCTCGCACCCTAGCCGAGGCTAAGGTAGCCGCTAGGGATATGGAACATATTGAAAGGGATTATGAGCGGCTATGGAGGAAAGAGGATGAGTTGATCCCTCAATTCATCCCTCTCCTACCTAAGACGGGAATGGACCCGATTAGGCCGCATAATCGCCCTCCATATGTCGCCATTGAAGCGGCCTCAATTCCCTTAGCGGTAACGGCCCCCCCAACCATGTTAGCATTACCGGCCCCTAGGGTAGACCCTCAAATTGAAGAGATAGAGCAACGACTAGGTGCTACTCAACTAGGGTTCCAAGAGACAATGTTAAAACAATTTCAAAATCTAACGGACCAAATGGCATTGTTGATCAAAAATCAACAACCCGGTCCTCCACCTCAAATAGAGTCGGGAAGCCACACATCGGGATTTTGGTGCACTAATTGTCAACAACACGGTCATACACTACAATTTTGTAAAAACGGGCCGAACCGCAATCAACGAACGAACAATAATGGGCATCAACAAAACTTAAGGGGTCCGAGTCAAAACCAAGGGAATAATCGGGGCCCTCCGCCACGTGGACAAACTAACCAAAGTACCGAAAAAAAGGATTTTCACCATCTTTGCGGTAGATACCACGTCATAGGGCAATGTTGGTCCGAAAACCAAGGTCAAGTGTGTAATAATTGTGGGGGGCCACACGCTTCTAACCAATGTCGTCATCCGGACAAGGTAAGTGGAGCACCGAACCCTCCAACTAACCCAACCCAACCGGATCAAGAGAATACGAGGGGTTCACAAAATGAAGGTAATAATACCCTTAAACCTTCTAACTTCTATTATGATGGGAATACGAATCTTTCGGGGCAAGTTACACAATCACCTAAACAAATGGGACCGTCTACATCTCAAGATGTCCGATTTATGGATTCTTCTACCGTTCCGGTAAATTTAGAAATGTCCACAAATGGTCAAGGTTCATGTCTTCCACATGCTAACTCCATTTCATACGAGTTAAAAAGTCTTGAGGAAATTGTGCATAAGGCTCCGGCATTAGCCGTTACCACTAGAGCAATGAGGGGTAATGCACCATTAGAAGTAGAGGAGGAGGAGGAAGAAGAGGAAAATCCATTGGGGGAAATTCCTTATTTTTCGGATTTGGAGAATGTAACTAGAGAGGCTAGGAAGGCCACTAAGGCATTAGAGAGAGAAAATGAAATTGCCAATGAGAGGGAGAGGTCTAATGTCATCCATGATTTAGAGGGTGGTGATGTAGGAGAGTGGGAAGGTCCGGGCATTCCCGTAGAGGAGTTTGATAGTGTTAGAAGGCCTAAGGCCGATAGAGTAGATGGATACGACCTTTGGGCCGACCTTAGCTCACTAAAGGCCGATATCACCTTTGGCCAATTGTTAGAAATTTCACCGGTAGCTAGGAAAACTTTGAAGGACGGAATGCCCGTGAATAGGAGGGCCAAGAGGCCAAAGACTGGAGTGTCGGCAAGGGTCCAAATGCAAGGAAGAACTCGGGAAGTCAAGGCGGTGGAGATTGAAGTAACAATAGTGGACAAGGTGGTTCCTCATGTTTTGGTGGATGGTGGAAGTAGTCTCAATATTCTACCCGAGCACACTATGCGGAAATTGGGCTTAAGTTTGACGGGTCCGTCGCCATTTGTGATTAATATGGCCAATCAAAGTCCGGTGGTTCCGGTGGGGATTATCAAAGATTGTCGGCTTAACACGGGAGGTGAAGAATACATTGTGACCTTCCAAGTCATTAAAATGCACGACAATAAGGATGCATTCCCCATTTTGTTAGGGCGACCTTGGTTAAGGATGTCTAACGCCGTAGTAGATTGGGGAGGACACAAACCTTCTATCACCTATGGTCCCGTAGATAATAGAGTCAAGGTCTCTATTGCACCTTTAGGTGGTTGGGTTAGGGAGGAGATTGATCCAATGTCGGATGAAGAGGAAAATGGTGGAATTAAGGAGGATTTTGAGGATACATTGGTGGAAGTTGTTCAAGACAAGGAGAAGGCTAAAATGTATTCTTCTAGCGGGTTCTTAGGTCCTAATTTTTACAATCAAGATGTTGATGGAGATTTTATACATTGGTCAAGACAATACACGGAGTCCATTAGCGACGTCATGATGATGACTCATAGTTGTATTCTCCAAGATAGGGTGTCTAGAGAGGATTATTTGTCCTTAGAGCCGTGTGAGGTTCTCACGGAGGAAGAATGGGTGAAGGGAGGACTCACTCCATGGTTAGATGATATTGAGTTGAGTGATGTGAGTTTGGTACATGTAGATGGGACTCAAGATGAGGAGGCCATGTTAGAACTCTCAAAGTTAGAGCCCGCTTTGCATTTTAAAACTACTTCTACGGGCATTATCGTGGGTCATGATGTCAAGGACTACCCTAATGTACCCAACGATTGGTATAGAGATACCGAGGAGCAAACACGAGTGGTCGAAGAGGATTGGAAGTTTGTGGATGTCAAAATGAAGGATGGGAAAGTTAGACCAATGAAGATGGGCTCTAAACTCGATGAGAAGGAGATTAAGGAGTATAGTGATTTGATAGATGAGTTTAGTGATACTTTTGCTTGGTCATACGATGAGCTCAAGGGGATTCCTAGAGAGATGGTTGAGCATCGTATTCCGTTAGTTCCGGGCTCAAAACCGGTGAGACAAAAAGAGAGAAGGATGAACCCTAGATTGCAATTATTGGTCAAGGCGGAATTAGAGAGGTTGTTGCATGCTGGGTTTATAAAGCCGGTAGAGATTACGGATTGGGTTTCTCCTATGGTGTTAGTGAAAAAGAAAAATGGGAAGCTTAGAGTTTGTGTAGACTATAGGAAGCTCAATGATTGTACGCAAAAGGATCATTTTCCTTTGCCGTTCATTACCTTGTTGTTAGAGGAGGTAGGGGGTCATGAGAGGTACACATTTATGGATGGATACGCCGGCTACAACCAAGTAGCCATAGCACTCGCGGATTTGCACAAGACGACATTTACGACACCTTGGGGGACTTTCATATGGGTGGTGATGCCATTTGGTTTATGCAACGCACCGGCAACATTCCAACGACTAGTCATGTATATCTTTAGCGACTTGCTCTTCAAGTCCATGACGGTTTATATTGATGATTTTAGTACCCAATCTAGTACTAAAGAGCATGTGCATTGTGTGAGGGAGGCCTTGGTTAGGTGTAGGCAAATGCGGTTGGCATTAAACCCGGACAAGACATTTTTAGGGGTACAAAGGGGAGTTTTGTTGGGTTATGTTGTGAGTGAAAAGGGGAGAGAACTGGATCCGGACAAGATCGCGGTCATTGATGAGTTGGAAACTCCGAAAAATGCCAAGGGGATCTCTAAGTTGCTAGGACATGTGGGGTGGTATAGAGAGTTGATTCCGGATTTTGCAAAGATAGCGGTCCCTATCACTCATTTGCTCAAGAAGGATGTTAGATTTGTTTGGACGGATGAGTGCCAAAAGGCCTTTGTTGAGTTAAGGTCCAAATTGAGCACTTATCCTGTCTTAAGGCCCCCGGATTGGGAAAAGCCTTTTCATGTGTATTGTGATGCTAGCAACGTAGCGGTGGGTAGTGCCTTGTGTCAATCCACGGGAGAGAAGGGGAAGGATCTACCCGTAGCTTATGCTAGTAAGCAATTGACTTCCGCGGAGAGGAATTACTCCACTACAGAGAGAGAGTGTCTAGCCATGGTATTTTCGGTCAAGAAGTTTTACCAACCGAATGGACGAAAGAGGAGAAAAGAAAGGTTAGAGTCAATAGTAGGCACTTTGCAGTGATAGGCAATAGATTGTTCAGGAGAGGAGCGGACACCATCTTGAGAAGGTGTGTATCGCAAGTAGAGGTTCCGGATATTCTAGAGGCTTGTCATAATAGTGCTTGTGGAGGGCATTTTTCTGGTCAACTTACCGGCCAGAAAATCCTTAGAGCAGGTTACTTTTGGCCTACATTGTTTCAGGATTCACACGACTATGTTAGAAGGTGTGATGCTTGCCAAAGGTACGCTCGAAATGACCTTAGGATGGAGATGCCATTGCACATTTCATTACCACTAGTTCCCTTTGAGAAATGGGGAATAGATTATGTAGGGGAGGTCCATCCCCACTCTTCGAGAGGGATGGCATACATTGTTGTAGCTACCGAGTACTTGACTAAATGGGCGGAAGCCAAGGCGGTAAAAACCGACACGGCCGCACATGCCGCCACATTCATGTATGAAAATATCATTACTAGGTTTGGAGTCCCAAAGATTCTAGTTAGTGATAGAGGTACACATTTTCTTAATGACCTCATTTCAGAGATGACTCAGAGGTTTAAGATCGACCATAGGAAGACTACTCCCTATCACCCTCAAACTAATGGTCAAACGGAGCGGGTGAACGGGATTCTAGTGGGCATTTTACGCAAGACGGTCATCGACTCAAAGAGAGATTGGGACGTCAAGTTAAACGCGGCTTTGTGGACTTATCGGACGACTTACAAAGTGACAACACAAGTTACTCCGTTTTCTTTGGTTTACGGTATTGAGGCTACACTCCCTATTGAATTTGAGGTGGAGTCATTGAGGGTTGCAATAGGGACACGCCTCAACGACAATGAGTCTTTGAGAAATAGGCTCGGGGATCTAGAGGAGTTGGATGAGAAGAGGCGGAGGGCTGCTCAACACATGGAAGCAATTCAAAGGCGAAGGAAGGTTATCTTTGACAAGCGTCACAAAAAGAGGGCATTAGAACGAGGAATGTTGGTTATGCTCCAAGATGGGAAGAAAAAGGATTTTCCGGGCAAATTTGATGCGGTTTGGTTAGGTCCTTACATTGTGGCGAATACCTTTCCTAACAACTCGGTACAATTGGAGACACTCAATGGACAAAGCTTCCCGACACGAACGGCCGGAAGTAGGTGCAAGCAATTCCACACATGAAGACACTTGACTTCAAGCAAGACATTCTAGGAGCCGGTCCCAGATGGTCGCCAATAATGTGAGCCCAAATTGATGCTCACATGTGTTGTTAACATTTGTAAAACATTACAAGTGGTGTTTTGTTGATTTATGATTATTCACAAAAATATAAAAAGAGTGAAGCTTGAAGAAAGCTAAGTTTGAAGCATTAGGCTTGTGTGGAGTGGATTTAAGTAGTATGAGGACATACCTTGGTAAAATGTGGTAGGTAGAAAGCCAAAGTTAGTTAAATGTTTGAATTAGGATCTTTGTAGATTATTTGAGGGAGGAAGGCTTAGGAGATTAGATGAGAGCCTACAAAGTAGGAGGAGATTTCGAAGGCTTATCGAGAGCCTTGTGGATGGGATGAGTCCCTACTTAGAAGGAGAAGGTTAAGGGGTTGTGATTGGAGGCTCTAATCCTCTCACCCTATCCTTACCTCATGCCCTCTCTCCCTCTCAACTCACTATATAATCCCTCATTCTTCCCTCACTCATCCTCTCTTTCCTTCGTGCTCCTTAAGCACCCCACGGGTTATAAGTGTGGGTGTGTGGGAAGCAAGATAGGAGCACATGTGTGTGCTTAGTTCTTAGGAGAAGAGCCAAGGCTATTTAGCCTTGAAGAGGGATTGACCTCTTGTTAGAAGTAGATTGGGGTAAGGAAGTTGGAGTTTGATTGTAAACTTCAACTTGTTGTATTGAGATTCATATTGAAGTGAGAGAGTTCAAACTTGTTTAAACTTGTGGCATTTAGAGTGACTAGATTGTACTAGGTGCATTACTTGTAGTGTTTTATTAGTTATGAACTTGAGCAGAACTTTATAGTGAGAGATTTGTCAATTATGGATGATCAGAGTGTTCAATGGGTATGAAAATTTGAGGGATTGTTTATTATAAAGTATGGGAGTTGTGGTAAAAATTTGAGAGCTTCAGTCATTGGGATGAAAGAGTTATTAAAAGTTGAAGGGGAGGGTGTCTAGGAACAAAGCAGCAAGGTTTGAAAATATGTATCTCTTAGAGGGTTATAGATATGGATACCAAAATTTGACACTACCTTCTGAACTTATATATCTATCTTATGTCAAAATTTTAGATCGATTGGACGTAGGAGTTGGAAGTTATTAGAGTTTTAATGACCGGATGCTTTATCACAGCATTCATACTAAGTAGTTAGAGTTAGAATTTCATGCATAACTTTTGCATATGAACTTTGTTTGTGCCAAAATTTGGTGTGGAGATTTTTGATAAGGTACTTAACAAGTGTACCAAATTTCACTTGAAGAACATAAGTTGGGTGGGAGTTATACTATTCTGAAGTTTAGTAGGAAGACATTGATAGAGATTTACATCAAGAAGAACTTAGAGAAGGAAGGACAAGGATAAGTATATAAGTATTTTTTAATACTTGTATCTAAAGCCTATGTGCTCATGGAATCCACAAGCGAAGTGTCATGTACCAATACGGAATCAACCACGATGGCATGTGATAGCACGGAATCAATAAGCGAGAACTCATGTAGTAGTGTGGAGTCGACAGCAAGGACTCGATTCACAAGAGGGATATCTTTGAAGGCATGCGTGGCCAAAGCGGCCGGGTGGACATTAGAAAAGGCTAAGGATATAACCTTGCCCGACATTAAGGAATGTAAAACTACATAGTGTGGTGTTAATCAAGTTGTGTATATTCCAAGGGTAGATTGGAATTATATATTGGGTTACAAAGAGAGAAGTCTCTACATGTCATTATAAACTTTTCCACTCGGGCTAGGACGAAATCGAAGGGTGGAGGATTTTTGGTGACACATTGGATGATTGGATTTCAAATACTTGTTTGTTTGCAAAAAATTGTCTCCATTTACTAGGATGCACATAGAAAGTTATTTACGATTTTTTAAAAACACAACAATTAAAATGATTCATTCACATAAGGAACATTGTTCTAGGAATTTATTTTCCAATGAAACAATTTTTTAACCTTTAGATCATTCAATTGATGGTAATACCTTCACAATGTATTCAAATGGTATTACATTATATAATCACTTGTGCATTTGTTTCCACGGAAATCATAATTCTGTAAGCCAAAATTCCACGCTTATAGGATACTAGTGGCCCTATTACCAAATATTTCACCTTCCTCACTGCTCATTGCTCACCGCTCACAAGATAGCACTCCCCGTGTGGAAAATAGGCCCGGCACTTTATAGAATTTGTTGTATTGCAGCTATATTCAAATTTATAAATAGGTTTGGGATGTGCCATCCAATTCAATAAGACCTTTATATATGGGATGCGCATCCTAGACTCCATAATGACATAAAACCATTTGTTTTTGGGATTTGATTGTTATTTTCCACATGTAGTTCATGTTTTGATTATGATTTAAATATTTACTATATTTAAGAATGTGAATATTCTTTGCGTACAAATTTGTAAACCGTCATGTTCCCGATGTTCCCAGTGTTCCGTATGCTCACAATATTGGCATCCCAAACTATGGGCGTATTTTATTTTGAGACTTTCCAAAGTCTCCAATTAATGAATATCGTGTTCCATGTTGGGTTGCACAACCGGCATCTGAGTTCTTTGTTTGCATCCATTTTGGTTTAAATAAACCTTGTTGTCTAGACTTTAAGTTTTTTGTGCATGCAATCGTCTATGTTCAATTATGTGTAATTAATGAGACTTTGAGGTTCATGTTTAGAGAAAAGATGGAGTGGCAGTGTGTGCATTTTTGTGCTTGAACTTCTGCCTCTTGTAGACAATACTGCTAGATATTTGACTCATGTTGTTGGTTCATTCGTTTGTGCTTTTAAAACATTACTTGAATGTGAGAACCATATGACCTTTTCCTTTGTTCTACTTTATGTTCATGTTTTTGAAGGTAACCACGCCTAATTGCAACACTTTAGGCACTTCGCACAGTTGTTATTATATGAAAGTTTCGTTCATGTATTGTTGTCGTTTTGTTATGGATTAACGTCAATTTATATATGAGATTTTGATAAAAAAATGTTACAATTTACAAACAAAATAGAGTCTATAAAACAAGTTCATGGTGAAAATTATATGTACCTATAGGGTCTTGAAAAATGCCTCAAATTGCCATTTTATCTACTAATCGGGTGCAAGTTCTTCAAGAAATTTAGATAAATAGCCCACCTTTAATTAACCCCCGACCGCAAGTGGTTTACAAAAGTATATAGCATGTGACCTCCCCATGATAAGGTAGGTCAATTGAAAACCAAAATAAAGCCCCATGTAAAATGGATACTATAATTTTCGTCGTGCTAAAAATCACAAATTCAAATATTTCAAATGGGCAGCTCACACCTCCAAGTCTTGGTGGCCCTACTAGAAAAAGAAATACAATGTATAAACATGATGAAAGTTGCTAAAACAACCGAACATGCAATCAAGACAATAAGAAAACCACATGTCCCCAAAACAACTCTAGACCTGCCCCCAACATCTTCAAATTGTGCTCCTTCAAGGTCACCCAATACTCATATATTTGGAAACATCAGCCCTAGTGGTGATTTGTGAAATTCAATGAAGGTCACTCAATTGTGAAAGAGTGCACCCCTATGCAGGCAAGATCCATGGAATTTTGTGAATTTTAAGAAGCCCACTCATGGTAATGATGTCCCTAATATCAAGCAAGGTTTTGTTGTGACTCTTAAATGATGCAATAAAGCTACTACATCATACAAACTATTTTTTCATCATAATATGCTTGTCTATTGATATAAATCTACAATAACATTAATTGCCTATTAATATTTCTTGTGTGTGTCCAATCCTCACTCTTCCTCCAATTTTGTTAGATTGTTGATTTGGGCTCAAAAAACACTATTCATTGTTTTTTTCACAAATAGTGACAAAGGTTGCCCTTTGAGATGATTGTTTTTCTATGTATAATATGCCCTTCCCATAGATTTCTCTCTATCTAGCGTCTTTTAAGTCTTTCTCATTAAAATGGCTTCATTGACTAAAGTCAGTGCCACCTTGCTCCCAAAGACCATTTGTGACCATAGTCAATTGCCATTGGCGAATACTCTCCATTTGCCGAGCCACCAAGCACTCATTTATATCAAAATTGGCCGTGGTGAATTGGCCCATATTGTTGGACATATCAACATTCTACCACCATCTAAGGTTGTGTTTATTTGACTTGGGCTTAGTAAGGTACAATTTATCAATTACCATATAGTCTCATTTGTGTATGCAATAAATTACAACATAATGGGGTTTTCATCTTGGTTTTTGTTTTGTTTTTGTTGGGGGCCATGGAAAGCCATGGGACTCGGACATCATTTCCACCACACAACCATTGCTTCCCTATGCGAGGTCAATGGCCACTACCATGTGACCTTTGGAGTGTTGATCGATATAGCCTTTGTTCAAAGGGGAGCTTTGGTTGCACATGAATTTCGCAACATCACAGAGGTGCACGTGTTTGAGTTGTCCAAAATACACTCTTTGTTTGAGATTTCAAATATAGTACTTATTGCCATGGAGGTCTTTCCCAACGATGGGCTATTCCAGTGGTTGCACTAGTAGAAAACTATGCCAAAAAGAACCGCAGCCGAAATCGGCTGCGGTAGTTTTGACCAGCCTGATCTGTAGTCACTAAACAACTGCAGATTTGTTTTTTTGGTTTAGCGACTAAAAGCTTAGGAATTTGGGGGATGTGTAATATACCGTTGGAAAGGTCTTGAAAATACCTTTCCAACGGAATATTACACGCCCCAAAATTTTAAAATTACAATTGCAAAATGAAAAAGAAAAATTTGTAATCGTTTAGCTACTACATATTAGGCTGGTCAAAGCAATTGCAGCCGATTTTGGCTGCGGTTTTTTTGAACATAGTTGTCTGTTGGTGTTGGAGCCTTCAGTGGAAGATTTTCACATCATTTCATGCATGTGAGTTTAGGCATGCCCCCCACTGGCTTTGTACATCCAAATGGTTGAGGCCCGGAAGATGATTCTCCCTGGGGGGTTTGCATTTTTCACCAAAAACAAGAATCATGTGCATTTACAACATACTCTAAAAACCTCCTAAATGTAAGTTTGTTTTTTTTAAATTCAACAATACACGTACATTGTCAATGATAAAAATACAAGTGACAATATGTATACATTAAAAAAAATGCACTCATACGTAGTCATCAACATAAGTATGCAAATATGCTTTTGAATAACAATCAACCCCTATCATATGTATATTGCAAAACCCTGACAGCCATCAATGACGTTGTTAAAGATTTTTTTCATCCCCTAGATGTAACTTATAAGCGTCTAAGTCTGTAATATATCATCAGAGCCAAGGAAATTATTGTTTCTAAGTCTATCATCAAACGATCAGTATGATTGTATGTCCACTTGTTGTTGGTTCCCTTTTGATACCAATATAAGCAATCTGCACGTTTGATGAATGGTCCATCTAGTCAATTGGATCCCTACACTCCACCCAACAATTACCGAACTTTCTACGCATCCTATAAAGTCTAGTGACACTATCATACAAGTATGTTGTATGTTTTGTAAAGGTCCTCCAGACATGAACGTAACTACGAATTATAATATGTGTAGAATATGTGTATGTAGTATGACAAAGCTCAAATTAATAGTACCCTTTATGTGCACTCTTGTATTATCGCATGTGTTTGGTACAATGCACCCCAGGGTTTTCCCTTCTCTTTCAAAGGGGCTGAACAATGTTGCATGATACTTGGGCTAATTTGCAACTCCCTTGTGTGGCGGACCTCAATGTGGTGACTTGCCTCTAGTAGATGCTTCCATCTTATGGGATTCTACACACCTTTGCAGGCCCGTCCACAACTCCATGTTTGGAACCACTGATATTAAAGCAAGAATTTCTTCTCCAGTCACAACGTCCTCATTTAAAGTGAAACACAAACGCTGATACCTATGGAATGTGAAACCGGTTTCTTCATAGGTTAAAATATAAATATAAAAAGTTCTGACAGCCATCACAATATTTTTGTGTCTTTGCAAGGTCCTCCCATAACTGCCATTCCAATGTTGGAGTCGGTCTTTGTATTACAAAATTGAGTTCCAAAAGCAGCCTAACATTGCTCTATTGTGTGTACTTAAATCTTGATTTGCATTCTACAACATCAAGAAAGAAAGTGTATTTTGAAGTCTCATTTCTATCTGCAAACCCTGAAGTGAGCTGAATTCCATCACTTTATGGGGTAATTTGGTCTCTAAAGTATAAAATTGAGACCTTTCTGAAGCATGAGGTGATGATCATTTTCATGTGTAGAACGAAGCTAAGATAGTTTATTTGAAGGATTCACTGCATCGTATGCTGGAATTATTAGCCTCAAAATATGACTTTGGATTGATATGTGACAGTGACACCTAATTTAACATTGTGGATACAAAAGTGAATTTTTAGTATTGTTCTAATTCTCACACACACGATTCGGTAGTAGTGTCTTAATTTCCCGTAAGAGGTCACCTTGGTCTCGTGCTTGCCAATCTGTGCGAAACCAAGCAATCTATATTTATTGAAAGACAAAATTGCACTTCAAAACATTTATAGAACATCTCCAAATGCAAGTGACAAGCATTTAATGTTGAGTCAGTGGTCAGTATATTGTGATTGAATCCATGTGAAAACAGTGTTCATGTTCGAATTTCCAGGTTTGTGATGAGGGTCTCCAATTATCAAATGACCAATCATTTTATAAACTAAGAAACGATTGAAACTGGCCATAAAAAAAGGCCACCAGTGCCATGACTATCTATCCAGTGCACCTGAAGAGAAAGAATGGTAAATTTCCATAGCTTTTGTAGTACGTGACAAAACTAGATTTTCAATTGCAATTTGATCATAGATGGATGATTCAAGAGACCTGGAGACATTCAACCAGTGCTGCCTTAAACATTCACTATGGATCATTGCGATAGCAAACAGCACAGTAAGAAAAATTGAGCACATTCACTGACAGATCATGTTAGCATAACAACTCTTAGGACATGTGATTTGGCAAAATCATCAAGAAATTTCCAGATCAAACTATGCTCTCCACATGCTGATTAGGCATTACAATTTAACAACGAACTTGGGTTAAGCTCCGTTGAGCAATTTCTCTAACTTGCTGTTAGTGATGAATTGGTTTACTTCCAAATTTCAGTGATCAAAGCTTCACATAGACTCAGAGCCAATCAGACAAACAAATTGATATATCTAACAGATTTAACATTCAGACTGCCGATTGGGAATAATGTGGTTAAACCTCTACTACCTTGGTAATAATCACTCTTAAAGAATTCTGTCACAGACTATGATTGAAGAAACTACTCACAAAATCATCATACTCTTCACCAGAGAGAGGAAATCCTTTAACATTTGGCGACCATGCAGTGGTTTGACAATGGACCACGGACTGGGTTCCGGTAATCTTTCTTCGTCATGACACAGGGCGATCTGTTTTCACTTACAAAGGTACTTCTGGACCAACACCAACCTGCAGCTCTTATATCATTCATGGCTACACGACCAAGGGTATCCTTGGAAATCTGGCATGTCCCAAGATTTTCAAATGACCATAAATTCTTCACGTTACATAACCAATATCCTACTTTAAACAAACATATCCAGATTATTGCGGTCGACAGCACTTGGTGGCCACATCGTGAAACCCTTGCTTCCATCAATTGGCAAGGAGCACCACACAATTTTCAGGCTAATTCCAATTCGATCAATCTCTTAATGAACTTCAATTCCAATAATTTTCAGTGATAAAAAAAGATTCCCATGGAATCACACAGACAACCTAAGAACAGGAGTGTCAGATTGACAGATTAAGAGGAGTCCACACATTAACCATGCATGATGCATGTACGCACCTACAGATCTTCTAATGTCTTAATTAAGAAAATGATTTAAAAAAAGAAAAACACATGAAGAAAAAAAATACTGGGTACTTGGAGCTTTTGAATTGAAAAATGGCGGAAGATACAGAACCTTCACAGTACAATATTCAGACTGCCTGGTTGGGAAGAATGTGGGTACCTCTACTTAGGTAATAATCATCCCCAAAGGATTCTGTCACGGACTATGAGTGAAGTAACTGCCCACTAAACCAACCTCCTCTTCACCATAAATCAGTGGCTGATTATCAATTAGTGCAGTGGTGACAGTCGCAACATGATCGAGGTACACCTCAAATGTCCCAAGAATTTCAAATTATCATGAATCCCTTCACCTAAATAAATTTGACACGGTGGATGCGTATATGTGAGATCATCCATCCACCATTGAGAATTTCACTATGAGTTGGTGCCGATTGATCATCGCAGATTATCATCGTCACTCCTGCCCGAACATCCACTAAGTAATAATATCCCGGACCTCCAAATGTGGTGGCCACCATACCACAACCATTACTGATGTCCAGATTAATTATTGCAGTGGACAGCTCTCGGCGGCCACCATCATGATGAAAAACCCATCAAATCCATCAGCAACAACGAATTCATTTCTGTAAGCACAGACGACTTGCCCCACAACTTGTGGAATAAAACCTTGCAAACCCCAACGCACCCCCCAATCACCGTGCACTGCCATCGCCCGTGCCACCATCCATGTCATCTTGATGAAATTTTTGGGCGCCGGCTACACCTAACACTCCAGCTGCTCCAATCTGCTTCCGCCTTGCAATCTCTGCCTGGACACCCAACGGGTCAGCGGTGTCGTTGCGAATCCTCTTCACTTTTGCGGTGCCGAGTGACCGGTGGAGGAACCCGTAATGCTCCAAAACCTGGTTATCCGCGAAATTGAAGGCACGGTCCATCTGGTTGATGCACCGGTTGACATCATAGTCACCATAGCTACCACACGGTTTGCACCCGACAAAGTGGGTTACGAATGGCCACCGGTCGTCACCGAACCCGGGTTTGTTGTTTGCCATCATCTCCTCGTACCGTTCCACGAGGATAACCCAATATCCGTGGAGGTAATATGAAGTTTCAAGAAACACTTTCTCCTTCCATTGATCCTGCGTCACAAGAAGGTAAATCAACGCGCTCTGGTCATCGGCCTCAAAGTCCGGGCGCCCGGTTAGGGTTGCGGTGAGCACTTTACCCGCCTCCACTCTCACAGGGCCTTTTGGGCCCATGGGAGCCCACGCGTCAAGCAAATCGAGAGACCACTGACAATTCCGGAACAAGAAACTCCCTGTGTTCAAACCCACCCAATCTTTCTTCTCATAAATGAGCTCCTTGAACCCGTGCAACACCATGTTGTAATCTTGGTACTTCTCGATCGGAATCTCAAACACCATATCCGTGAACAACGCGTCCGAGTCCATCCAGTAAACCCACTCGACCTCCGGGTGGGCTAACATAAGTTTGCGAATCAAAGGTAACTTCGCCCAGAACCCAGCCATCTCCTGGTCCAAGAACGCCATGTTGTAAAAGAGCTCGATGTCGTGTAACCGGCAGTAATCCACCTTATTCTTCAAAGATTTCAGCAACAAGTGGTCTCCTGAAGGGTTGTCGCAATGTTTGGGCTGTGATCCAGTCACAAGAAGCACTCTGTCTTTGCCCCTGTTGTTCTTCCCAGCCCCAGGATGGCGTTCCAACCAGACTGCCCTTTGCTCATCCCAGTTCTTGATTTCGGGGCCGAGTGAGTATGGTTTGTTGGGATCTGGAGCTGGCTCATTCTCCTCTTCTTTCATCGCTGCTTCGTCTGCTGCGCTCAGAACTCGCTTCGCGGCTGTGTTGATGTGTCCATTGGAGTTTTGTAATCCGGCTCTGGAGGTTGTCTCTGTTCCGGGGTTAGGGCTTGAGTAGCCGAAGCTCACCACGCCCAGGTGTCCTCGAAGCACGATGATGGTGATACAGAAACAGAGCGCTGTTAGTTTGTAATGCTGGAAAGTCCTTTGCAAATGACGCCCTTTCGGCATCCCGCCCACCAGCCCCTTCAACGACGGCACCTTCATCAAATTGTCCCTCATGGCCGCTTCCAAATTATCACCACCTTCGATCTTCTCTTCTTCTTCCTCCTCCTCTTCGTCCTACCAAATTTCGACCCAACCACCCACCCCTAACCCACCCGATGTTTTGAGCCTTCCTAAATTGCGTGTACACTGTACTTTCAGAATTTCAGCACCAACTTGTCATGAAACTTTCAGAACTCGGAACCGGAGGATCTTAATGATGTTTCTTGCAGGGACTGGACCTTCAGGACGACAACAACAACAACAACAACATCTTCATCACTCATGTCGATCGAGATTTCTCCCTGCGAGGTCTCAGATGCCACAAATTACGCCAACCTCTGGGTTTCTTGAAAAGCATCTGGCAGCTCTGGTACATTATGGTAATTGACAGAAGATTTCTCAAAACAATTTAAAAGAGAAAAAAAGAAAAAAGATACGGCTGCCGGACCTGACTGTATGATCCCAAGGTGGTAGGAGCTGCACACGAGACGGCGGATTTGGGAAGGAAACGCGACGCCGAAGAATCTGACGAATTATCTCATGGAGAGTTCCATCCGGAGAGAGGATTAAGGAGCGTCCGGGGCAAGTTGTTTATCGACGAGAGTAACTGTTCTTCACCGATTGAAGCTGTAGTATTGCTTCATCATCGACGTCGAAGCAGATGGTGGCAGACCATCGACGGATGTTCCGAAATCTGGTTCTTGGGGGTGGCAAGTAGAGTAGGAAACTCCTCCTCCCGGACTATGTCGCAATGCCCCGTGTCTGTCTGATTTCCGGGGACACCAAAGACTTCAGTCAGCACAGACTCCACCTTAACACCACCTTTCCCATGTTCTACTACCGACACCTGCAGCAAGCAGCAGCAATGGGAAGAAAAAAAACTACAACGCATCAGCGTGATCATTCACTTTCGGACACGTCAAAAGAACAACTCATGTTCATCACTACCGAATTAAACAATTCGCCACGGATCTCCAACTTCCATAAACCCCAACCCCGAACTCCAGAAAGGAAAAGCAACAAATTAGGACCACCTGAAGTTAACCCATGACGCAAACACGGCGCTCCACCCGGATTTGCGATCTCCGATCTCTCACCATGACGAGCGTCCTCAAAACATACGTTACACCAAAAAAAGAAAAATCATCTAGCTCCACACAACCACGTTGGGATTCGGAACGGCGACTTCGATTCTCAGAGCCGTGAATTCCTTCACCTCGCGGATGGATCGATCTCTCTACACGACGCGGCAATGAATGAGCAAGTTAGCCCTGGGTCTACAGAAACGCGATTGCTTCCACCTATGGCTCGGGTTTGGACCACCAAATTTGTGACTTGGGTGGCGATGGCGAATGCGTTGAAGCCCTGCGAGTCTGCAACATAAGAAGCCTGTCGAGACGTAGAAGAAAGAAGGTCAGGCGGCGCACGCCCGGGAACTACCGCAGCTGAGCGTTGGCGGCAGACCGCGGCACCGCCTGCGTCTTCTTTGGTTTCTTGGCGTTGGATTACACTTGGCATACAGTATATGAGATTACCAACTGCAACAAGTTTTTTTTTTAAATTTATAGTTTTTTTTTTTTTTTTTTTTCATCAACCAAAAATCATGTAGAGAATTCCTACTTATGAATCCATTGCATCCTATCCTTCCCTAATGCTCGATAGTAATCCATGGCCTCTAATCCTTGGCATTAGTTCATTCCGGGAATTGTCTTTCGACAATCAACAGATTGATCCTGGGAGTCTGCAAGTCTACAACCTAGTGTATCACTATGGTGAGGCTAACAGAGAATGACCAAGTTGATAGTCTAATTTTCTTGTGGAGTATAACTACTTTTTTTAATTTCTATTCTGTTGCCCATAAACCTCGATGCTCACAATGACATTGTTAGACTCGCCCCACTATATTTTGCCCACTCCCCCCTGTTTCATTATTCGGAAATTCAGAAATTGAGCAAAACTTGACTCTTTCTTCTCCAAAAGTGCAACCTCACTGTTCTACTCGAACCACATGATGATTCCACATTCTTGGGGCTTACTTGCAGTCCTAGGTCTTTCACCAACCCGAGGTTGAGTGAAGATTCTTTCGATATGTTGTTGCAATTAAATTGAATTTCAGTCTCTTTACTTTCAGTGAAGTTTCTACCCCACACAGATGGTCAGTTGCACTTCACACGCAAATCTCAATCTCAATTGTACAAAGGAAATAAATAAATAAATAAAAATCTCCAAAATTCAATTCAATAGACGGATGGGCTCAATTTACAGGCATCCCTGATGATTTGATTTTGACGTGTAAGTTTGCAATGATCATGGATGTCTCCCATTATAAGCATACTTGAAACCATTCATCCAAAACCCTAAAACCCACCATGTTTCCACCATCACTGTAATCCACTCATGAAACGGTGTACCTATTCCCAGATTTCCAGATTTCCAGATTCGCTTTCAAAATCAATTGAACAGACCCGATGTGCAAGTTAGGTGAGAGAGAGAGAGAACCGACCGCTAGTTACAGATGATCTGGTTGAGTTTGAGAAACAACCGGTTGATGTTCAAAACTTCAGGAAAATCAGCAATTGTTTAAGAGGAATCTATGGAATATGCCTCCAATTAATGAAGAAAAACTGAAAGATGACAACATGTAAACCAGTTGGACTTGGAAACACTTGGATTTTGACAAGTTATGCCCAAAAATCTCCAGGGACACTCAGAGAGAATTTGGTGAAGGTGAATTTGCTACTCACCTGAGCCCTAATGAAATCCTCCATCAGTCTGCAACTGAGAGAAACCCAGGCTTTTGTCATGGTGAGAAAAATAGGAAGCTGTGGGTGGTGGTAAATTTATTTACCCCGGTAATTTTGGGACCTCCAACACTTCAACATCCAAATAGCAACAACCGAAGTTTGCAAAAAAATTGTTGTGTTGTGGATGGAGTCTTAAGTCATTCGCACATTTTTAATACCGTAGCTCTTTAGCAGCTCGGGCACCTTGTTGCCTAAGAATTAATTAAAGTGTGAAAGTAAGTTAGACAACCCGGAAAATAATATTCTAAAATTGGGCATATTCATAACGTAATTTAAAATAAGTTAGACATTCATCCAAGTCATTTCTATAATTCAAGGATGGTTTTCCTAATTTCATCCTATGGCGGCTACGATTAACCTAAACACTTCCCTTAACCAACATTCCTTACCCTAAAGTTTGTCTTTTACTTGTATGTCAAGGTTTTGCTTGGCAACAAAGTTTGCTTTGTGAATGTCACTTGCATGATTGTGATTTTAGGCAGTCTTTGAATGTTATTTCTTCTTCTTTTGGACACTCAATGAAATTAATTTCCCAAAATTTTAAGCACCTTTAAAATTATTTATTTTCCGCCCAAGTTGCTCGAGAGCTACATTAACAATTATCTCTTAAGGTAGATGGAGTCACTAGAACCACTAAGTATACCTAGTATTATTGTAGTTATGAAGTTTTAAAAAAAATCTCATGAGGGAATAAGAGGGGATTGCAACACATCAAAGCATGCTCTCTTTGGATTGTGTATTTAATTTATTGAGTTATTTGTGGATTTGGAGTCCTAATGTATTTTTTCTTTCACATAAGCTGATTTTCGAACACACACACACACACACACACACACACACACACATATATATATATATATATATATCTATATGCTTAAATATGTTGCAAATAGATGTCTTTACCATAATACTAACATGTACACTAAATAGTCCCAATAGTGTGCCCGTCACAGTAATTCTCTAGAACCCACTTTATTTCTCATGATGAAAATTAATGTGGACCATATTAATTTTCAGCCTATGCCAAAACCTTTGATATAAAATTCATGTGGAGCACATTAATTGTTTTTTCTAGAAAATCGATGTGGGTGAATATTCTATTTTATACTACTCTTGATGCAAAGTGACTATTCTACTTTGTGTAAGGTGTCGGTTGGAAATCTCAAGGGAGTCTACAGGAGAGACCTGGAATCTTGGACCCACATTATTTCCACCCTGACTACACCGATATGTGCAAATAAATTATCCCACACTAATTTATAGACATTCAACACTATTTTCAAATATTTACTACCATTGTAACAAAGCACTTGTGGTCGCTATCTGGATGCAATAAACAAAGTTATAACTTCTGTGATTTGGTTTTCACCCAAGGTAATTTGCATGGGTAAAGAGACAACCTAGTCGTGTAGGCAACCTAATTGCACATATCGATGTGGACAGTTAGAGTGACCTGCATTCATTATTTCCACACTAATTTCCCACCCACACTTATGAAACTATTGAATGTAGTTTCCAAATGAGATTCAAAGTGGGTCCAAAAACAAATGTAGGAAATGACATGGGGCAAAGGTTGAGGACGCCATGATGAGTATTTCCAATACAATAAGGTAGAAATACCATAACCCGTTAAAATAAGGTGATTCACATTGAAGATCTAGTATGACAACCATGAGATAATTTTCCAAGATAGACGAGAAGGATTCTTGAAGAATGCAAGTTGTTTCATATTTTTTTGCCTTGTACAAAAAGTTCCATAATTTTTCAAAGTGGAAAGTTTGTCCAACCTACTTCCGGTTCACTAGGCTCTCTGCATTTCGATACAGAACATCACCTAAACCTGTTAATCATGAGTACGTTAGATCTTGCCTCCCATTGGCTACACTGCATTGAAGTTGCCGCTCCATTTAAGACATGGCACTTTACCATTATGAGGCGGTCTAGTGCACCGCTATTGGGTGGTGATCGGATTATGGTGTTTCTACCTTAGAGAACCCTTGGGCCTCTAAGATACTCTACTTATTGAGCGGTTCAAAGTTTTGAGCTTAGGCACCACCCTCTCCCGTGATCGTGGGGCCACGTGAAGCCGTTCGAAGGTCATGGAGGGTGGGAGGAGCTTATGATGCTTCCCCCACCAAACGCCCTTACTATGTGGTGATGATGTCCGCGTACTTCCGAACCTAGGTGGAGAGCCGTAACTTAATTATGTTGGGTGCATTGTAGGCGAAATTTATTCCGGTCTACCACCATCGCCCAATGGCTAGGTGCCACGTCATCGTGAGCCTGCACAAAGTGGGAGTAATTCTATGACACATCACTCCTTCATGTCGTAAGGTAGACGTGACTACTAGAGTCACATGTCTTCACCGGACACCCGTATTTGAGTGGTATGGTGTGGTTTGGTGTGGCTCCAATGACGGATATCAACAAGGACACGTGTTTCATAGAGATAGGACTACATGTTCAAAATATGATAATCATGTTATTGCTCAATAGTCAACATGATTTGGGGGGACCTAGCTAACCATTCAATGAGTTTGGAAACCTTCACCTTTGACAATGATTTAGATATTCATGTGAGCTTTAAAATGACGACGAAACTGACTATTGTTTTGCTTTGGATTTGTTGACCATCTTGTACTAATCGAGCATTTCATATCTTATTAGAAGCAGGTTAGTCAAGAAAAGTTATCATTTAAGAGCCATCTACATTACGGTGGATGTGTGTTTTTCGGACACTTTTCTTTGCACTCGCTTCTCATCCAATATGAAACATGTCGCAATTAGTGCAAGATGATTAAAGTAACTCCAAATCGGCATCAAAGTGAAGATTGTCGTGCTCATGAAGTGGTCATATAGATCCTGTGTAGTTTATGTTAATACATGAACCTAGAATGGTTAGCATATTTTGAGCACATCGTCCAATCTCTTCTAAATACATGTCCTTTTGGAATCCATTCTTAGATCTGCACATGACCACATACCACTCAAAGCCAGGTGCCAATTTAGTCCTTCGTTCAATCAAGGCACAACTACCTTAATATTCTCCAAGAATCATATTAGGTAGATGCTACACAATCAGTATGAATTTCTAGTCTTCCTGGGAAACTAATTCTACTATGAATAGAAACCAGGTGGCATGTACATTTCCACTAGACTATGGTGCGCAAGCGGCCTACATGGAAGTTAACCCTTGGTGGCTTTAGTGTGGGAACTTGTGGGAACCTTCTAACTCCACATACAAATTGTGGCCGTTGGATCAAAATGGAAATTGTATCATGAACATCTAGCAATCGCAAATCATGCACATTGACATTTCAAGTTTCAAAATCGAAGTTGAGATGGAAAAATTGTACGAGGTAAATTGAACGTAGAGTAATGTAATGTAACCCCTACCTAGTTAGTTAATCCATCACATACAATGATAACTTTGTTTTCTCTTTCCCATAGAATAATTTTAGTTAGGTGCACTTTGATTCTAGAATAGATTTTGAAAGATGCAGATACTTGAATTAATGTCAACTTGAATATGAAGTTGATGGAAGAAAGGGAGTGGGGTATAATAAGTTAAGAATATGCAGTTGTCTTTGGTCATATACTATATACCATATACCTACTACAGTCTAACAACTATTCCCATACTTTTTGGGTGGAAAGAGGAAAAAGAAAATGAAAAGGAGATTTCGGGTTCTAGCACCAACGTGAATATGAGCTTGTTCTCCGTAAGTGATCAGGATTGGCCATGATGTAGCATATGGTGTATTTCCTTCCTTTCAAAAGGTGGGCTCCTCTAGGGATTGTGTGCGCGCTGGGGGTGTATTTTAGGGTGTGGGAGCGATGGGGTTTGTTTTTCTTGTCTAGTTTCCACTTGCTGAGTATTAGGTTTGTGAGGGATTGTATTGTTTTTTGGTGTATGGAAGTCATGAGATTCTAAACATTTGATTTAGGGATGTAGAGGTTGTTTAGTTTTTGTATGGAGCATTTGTGTATCTCTTACTCCGGCCGTGACAGTGATTATGGGGTTTACTTTCCAACCTTGATGTTTAAGGACATCTAATGGGTCATATATTATGTATTTTTTCTCTATTGTGTTTTTTGGATATCTACCATGGCAAGTGAACACGGGGGGTTCACTCCATGTAAAGTTGAACACCACGTGCGGCCAAAGTTTGCTACCCCTATATTACATGGAATAGATAAATTTAAAAATTATGATATTTTTTCTACATATACATAATCATTGATAATATCTTTTTTATAGTTTTTTGAAATTTTTAGTCATCTTCATTTTTTGTAGCAATTATTTTAGTTCAATTCTGCGTCATTCTAGTTAGAAACAGTATGTTTTATTAAAAAAACATATCATCAAATGTGGTTACTATTTTTTACTATGTAATAGATACCGTGTATATCTACCCATGAAAAAAAATTGATAAAATTTTGACCCATTTTGGTGATGCAACTTACCAAAAGTAGATTTTTTTTGGCCGCACGTGGTGTTCAACTTGACAATGGAGTGACCCCCCCGTGCAAGTGAATTCAATGAATTGGATTGTGTTGGCAGGCGTTGGCATTACAGGTAATTGGTTTTGATTGGGGGCTCTTAGGACATAGAATGTCTAGTCTTAAGTGTGCTAGACATTGACGTGTGTGGTAGCATGTGCAATGGAGTAGCCATGGGGGTATTGTTGAATCTGGGGGTTTATTGTTGTTGTCTTCTCTTGAATAAATTGCCAAAGATGTTAGAAAACCACAAGGAAATAAAAGTGGACTGCATCTAAGTGAAACCCTTGTGTCTTTGTAGAACACAACCTTTAACTTTTTGACAAGCACTGCCATGTTGAAACCAAACGGGATGAGAGAAAAAAATTGTACCTTGCATTTGTTAGTGCAAAAATTTGATGAATTTGTTGGCCTAAAGTGTTTGTGTGATGAGGTGGACCACTTTGTTGTGTCTGGATATTTTAAGCCCTTTGATGTGCTAATTGGCACACATAGGTAGAAGGTGTGGCCATGTGTTTTTGTCATTACATGAGCATTGTATGTAATTGGGGTTCAAAGTAACATTACTTTAGTTGACGACTTGTGTTCATGGGGCCCCGCAATAGATTCAAGAATAAAGCCTCCAAGATGCCAGAATCCCAAAGCTTCAGATTGAATATGAAGCCAGGGCAATTGAACACAACTCATTTGATGTGTAATGTTATGAAATGGGTTAGTGGCCAAAATATGTATTTATGTGGTTCTACTACATGTATTGTGCGTATTTGAATTTGAGTGTTTATGTGATTTGTACATCGGATATTTCCGGTGCTTTCCATAAGAAGTTGGATAGTTTTTGGTTGATTTATTCCTTGGATATCAATTTTTCTACATACGTGCATTTTCTTTTTTGATATTCCTAATTTTATTTGTTGTCTTCTTTGTTGATGAATGTGTGTAGGTTGTGGTTTGAACCATCCTGCATGGTAAAAGTACATTTTGTAGCCAATAGGGGATTGTGTGGGCCATGTCTATGAGGGGGGGGGGGGTAGAGGCCCTTTCTTGTATTTGAGTGCTCCATTGTTAGCTAATGTGTCAATGATTTCATTGTCGGTTATACATGTGTGTGTTTGCACTTTTTGTGTGGTTTGTTTTTGTTTAATCTAGCAGATTTGGTGTATTATGGTTGCTACAAGTAATTTGTTTGAGTGGTGATGTTGTGAGGATGGGTGTATGATATGGTTGCTAAATAAGAATAAGTTGTTGAGACTATTGGTGAAGATGTGGGTGTCTAGTTGTGTGGTTTATATGGTGATGAGGACAGTGTTGGGTTTTACTTTGAGGATGTTCAAGTATCATGGGAGTCTTTCTTCAATTTTTTTTGTTGTTGTTGCCAAAACCTGCATATGGCCCTCTATGTTTTGGTTAGGGGGATGAACCATGAGCCATCCACGTACATGCATTGTTGAGGATTGTATTTTAGTAGGTGGGCAATGTTGTATTCGGTGGGAGTCAGGGATGTGCAAATGGACGTGACGTGGCCTTTTTGCGTCACGTCGCGTCACAAATGACGTGATGCCATCACGTCGCGTCACGTCGAGGCGTGACGTGCACTGACGTGGTAAAAAAAAGTTACTGTAACAATTTTTGTAACTTTTTTTAAACTTTTTTGGACGACTGCTACGAGCAATCGACTTCAGAAAACAAAAATTAAAAAAATTAAAAAATATCTATTAAAAAATATGAACCGTTAGATCTTCTTGGATTGAAGATCTAACGGTCCATGATTTTTTTTAGATTTTTTAGATTTTGTTTTTTTAGGTTTTCCTTGAAGTCGACTGCTTTTAGCTGTCGACCAGCTAGCCGACTGCTAATTACAGTCGAATGGTCTTGGTCGACTGCAAAAGTAATTTTTTGCAGTCGACTGCTATTAGCAATCGACTTAGCAAACGACTGCAAATAGCAGTCGACCTAGCAGTCGACTGCAAAAATAAATAAAATTAAAAATTTCCAAAAAAAATTCTGGACTGTCAGATCTTCTTGGCAAGAAGATATGATGGTCCAGAATTTTTTAAATTGTTTTTAAATTTTTTTGCAGTCAACTGTTAAGTCGACTGCAAATAGCAGTCGAATTAACAATCGACTACCAAAAACAATTCAAAAATTCAAAAAAAAATATTGGACCGTCAGATCTTCTTGCCAAGAAGATCTGACGGTCCAAATTCTTTTTTGGAATTTTTGGAATTTTTTTTTTGCAGTTGACTGTTAGGTCGACTGCTATTTGCAGTCGACTTAGCAGTCGACCAGGGGGTTGATCGCTTCAGTTTACCCCTGGGGTAACTGCCGGATTTACCCCCCCTCGGACGCGACGTTTTTTGGTCAGCCGTCACGTCACTATCACAAAATGTGACGTGACGTGACGTGCAATCCCTGGTGGGAGTGTTGTGTTGAATGTTCAAAGTTTGGTGTGTCTCCTTTGGGGCAGCTTTCCAAGCATTTGAGTATTTTACATTGTGTTCTATTGGGGTTGTTTATGTTTACATTGCATATTTATTGTATGATTTTTTAAACTCAAATGTGATTTGAGGATGTCCAGGTAGGTGTTGTTGGTTATGTATGCATAAAATGGGGGTGAGGTGCGGTTTGGTGTAGTGGTAGTATTCAAGCCAATGTTGAGTTGTATGGGATTGAGTGTGGCAATCTTTGTGTTTGTGTAGGGGTGTTCGTTGGGGGGTCCATCATTTATAAGGTTATGAGGATGGGTCTCGTGATGGAGTCTTCTTTGCAACCCTTCTAGCTCAATGGCTTGCAACTAAAGATGTGTTATGTCTGTTGGGTAGACTAGTTCAATTTTGGGCCATTTGGAGGACTTGACGTGTCCCATGAAACCAAATAGCATATCTTGGGTGTGTGGTGAGTTGTAGTATTTAATTTGCGTTGGGCGTGTTAGGGGGGATGAGTAATAGGAATGGGTGATTTTGAAGGGGACAATGCGTGTTTGTACAAGTGGTGTGTTTTGTGTGATCTATAAAGTATTGCAAGTCACATGAACACCCACAACTAGAAAATATTGTGATATTATTGTAAATAGCATGAGTCACACTATATCCAAAACCAATGGTGTGATTTAATACGACTTGGTGTTGAAATTTGGTTCTTCTCATTTTTCTTTATTGTTTGTACCAATGTTGGATTGGCATATAGATGAATGCGTGGTCTCAAAAATGGACATCAATAATGTCATCAAAGATCATACCCATGGGTATCAAAATTGTAATTCCAATCAAATATTGATTTTGGTAGAAGAATATTTTGTATACCAGACTAATACTAGGACAATTTTACGTGGGTATGAAGACTCTTCCATGGTATAAAGACCCAAATGGTATTTGAAAACAAAAATACCGCCAAATATCCATACCCTACTAGTAA
This sequence comes from Polytrichum formosum, assembly GCA_964035585.1. Classification (NCBI taxonomy): domain Eukaryota; kingdom Viridiplantae; phylum Streptophyta; class Polytrichopsida; order Polytrichales; family Polytrichaceae; genus Polytrichum; species Polytrichum formosum. The sequence continues at coordinate 70,842,714 of OZ037935.1, read as the reverse complement.
CAAAAAAATGTGAAATCCTCATTATAGATACCCAAATGATATAAGAAAAAAGAGAGTACCAAACCGACACGGGGGTTGTACCATTGTTCCAAGCATTGGTGAGCTTCAACCAATTTTTTGTGATAGGGCCCAAGTAGTACACTCAAATCTACAGAAAAAAAAATGAATATATTTGATAAATATTTACTGAAATTATTTAAAATAATAGATTAAAATATTTAAAGTAATTGAATTCCCCATCCATCAACACATTCAAAGGAAAGAAAAACCGACTACCACATCAAGACGTCTACTCTAGAAACAAAACAACAAACGACGTCCACATTCATATTATTATTGAATTTGTTGCATGATCCGATTCCCATGGATCGTGGGAGCGGAACATGGTTGCGATGTGCCCCTCCACCAATCGACAAAGATTGGACCTCGGAATCGGTCGGTATTCTAAACGTAGATGCCAATGTTGGACGCGTGTATATAGGTGAATGCATGGTATCAATACACAACATCGACACTGGTTTATGTAAAAGAACTTACCCGACTAGTATCAAAATTGTGATAGGTCCATCCAAATAATCACCAATATCGACATTTCATCTATATTTGGTCGGTATCACAGAATGAAAGAATCTTCATATATTTGTGTTACTATGTGGGTCCGAATGCCATTCTGAAACATATCAATACTAGGATGATTTTACCTAGGTGTGAAGGTTCAGGAATGGTATAAGGATCTGAATGATATCACAAATTACAACAATATCTAAATACACATACCCTATTGGGTATTACAAACAAGAATATCTAACTAGACATACCCTAAACAAGGAGATATGATGCTAATGATTTTTTTAAAGAAATTTTAAATTGATACCATTATAAATAAAAAGTCAAAAGACCATCTCTAACCTACAATATATAAATTTTCAATGGAATTAGAGTATTTTGGATCAATCTATTTTAATATTTATTTTTGTGAAGATCAACGATAATATTCCGAATTATAATGACATTGAATGTAGGGTAAGATTTACTCATCACAACTTTGTCTATAGATGATGACCCCTGATTTAACATCACATGCTCAAATTAATTTAGTGAAGTTAAAATGGAGATAAACACATAATCCATATAGGGTGTGGGGTTTTTATTGGGAACCCCTAACATGGTAGCCACAAATCCTAGTCCCAAATGATATGTGTGGTACCAATCTCTTTATAATTTATTGAATGTTACTATATTATATCATGAGCACCAACCCACAATGAGGAAATTGCCAACGGTAATTATCACACACATTGCCTTTCCACTCTCATCGTGGTGAATTTTCAATGCCAAGTCTTTGAAACGGCAATCGAAGGAGTGATGCCCAATTGTTGAAACGACACTCGATTGCCTAAATTTTCATCTAACAATACTATATAGGATTTTGTCTCCTTGTCTTTGGTCCCAATAACTTAAGTCCATCTACAAAAGAAATGCATTTCAATTTTAACCCCCACCGAAGACACACACACAATGGTTGACGACACCTCACATGGTGATGATTGAACTCTCAAGTTTTTAACCCTTAACTTCCTAGAGGAGCGGTTGCGTATTGTGATTTCATTAGGTCATCTACAAACTCCACTTTCTACACCTCAAATTTTATTGTACCTAAAAGAAAAGTTGTTGCTACTAACTTCAAGATCACATTCATACGGTAGTAATGTTTAGTAATTAGCATGATTTTTTTAATAATTGATTTTAGGATCATTAAACTTCAAGGAATTTTGATAAATATATGTAACAAAATTATAGTCCAAACTGTCAAGATTATATTAAGAATAGATATGCACTTCAAGGTAAGAAAAAGAGTCCATAGAAAATTGACAAATTTCAATAAAAAATAACAAAAAGTTACTATACATAGCAATATATCAACAAAGGGAAAAGTATCTTAACTTCAAAAGTATCTTGTGAACAACCATCTTTTCATATTTGAACGGGATAATCGCCATATATAAATGACAAGAAAATCTCACGAGGAACACAATGATACCTACTGTGACACTCCTAACACCTTCCTTTTTGGACGAACTTGCCTGGAAGTGACTTTCATAAGCCCATCACGGGCCTCTCAGGAAGTTAAGTCAAACAATTTAATACTACGAAGCATTCTGACGACACAAGGTAGATGAGCCTGATTCAATTACTTGTCTTGATTGCACACCTATATTTGAGTGGTACGTGGTTTGGTGTGGCTCCAAGAACAGACATCAAAAAGACGCGTGTTTAACAGAGATTGGACTATGTGCTCAATATGCGAGAACCATTCTAAACTCAACAATCAACCAAAACATGAGGGAGGAGTCCTATCATCTATATGAGCACACAAATCTTGACTTCACAAACGATAAAAGGATGAGCTACTCATATGAGCTCCGATTGGAATTTGCAAACCATTCGTACTAAAATCGTGGGTTTTCTTATCCCTGAGAGTCGTGCGCTAGTCAGGTCAGAAAAACGCAGCCATTTTACGGTTTTTATTAGAATTCATTGTACGATTCTCGGTCGAAACGAAGCTACATACTCCTCTTCGAGGCGTACCAAAATCCCACAAGATTCAAAAAGGTCGAGCCTCGCAGGCGGCGACAATTTGGAGACAATCATTGACGAGCTCACACGATCGTTTTGGCCAGAGAATCATTTGTGGTGACACAGGCAAGGCAGCACCCACTTCCACTTCAAGTGAAGTTACGACGGATTTCGTGGGCTTGATCATCACTTGCTTCACCCAAAATTCAACTCCTCTAGAGTCGTCCATTGATAACGTAGTGCGTTGCTAAAATGCTGGCGTGTAATAATCAACCCACAATAGGTGCACGTGGTAACCTGTACTAGCTTTGGAGAAGATCAACAATTGCAGTAATCGGACTCAAGCGAGATGAGCGTCGGTATTTTTTTTTTGAGGTTGATGAGCTTGACATGTAGTGGGTGCTATTATGCCACCAACGGCATATACAACAACAACACCACAAGGATATGAGTCATGGGCAAGTGACCTGCGTCATTGGAAATTTGTCTAACGTCACTAGAATATCTACAAATTTGTCATAACGGTAGATTTGCATTCTTCTTTACCGACATAGGACAGTTGTCTAGGACTCATATGTTGGTAGTGACATCTATAATTGTGGGCCATGTTTGTGGGGTTCCTTCAGTTGGAGCTTGATTCATTAGCACTAGTCTAGTAGTAGTGCTCTCTCATGCCAAATAGTTTAGGAAAAGGAATAAGGACGAGGGAGGTTCGTGTCATGAAACAATTGAAGCATTCTCCGATCACATGGTTCAAATGAACACTTGTCGTTGCATTACATTGGTTATGGTAAATGATGTGGATAGATGTATAGTGCGATATATACCGTGGGTAAGCTTGTAAGGTAGCTCACAATATGTACCATCACGCATGGAAATAGTGTGGAACCCTAGTTGAACTTTCTCGCATGGGGGGGGGTGCAATCAGTGTACCCTGTACAATATCACGTGTGTACAAAAGGATAGTTATTGAGAATTTGGCTAACAAAGTGTACATATAGGACGGGTATTGGTCCATAGAGGGTCATATGAATTGTGAATAGAGAAAAATGTACCCCAAAGCCCCCCCCCCTAAGGTTTCTGACAATTTCATTACATATGGATATACCTTCTAGGATGCAAGCATGGTAAATTGGACCAAAAAAATGCTCCGGTATCCTAAAACCTCTAGTGTGTACATTTAAAAAGGCTAGTAAGAATTTGAAGTGAAGGTAGTTGTACAAAAGGGGCCCCTAGGATTTAGAGATAAAATTGACAATAGATGTGTTAGTTTCATCCAATTTATCCAAATGACATGTGTTTTCAAGGTTTGATTACCTTGACTTACATCCTATGAAACACTAGTAGAAAAAAACAGTGACCAATTTAACAAAACTCAACACAAAAGTGTTGATTTTTTTTTGTTGATTAGGACGTGTTAATTTGGGTATTTTTTAACACAAAACTGTTAATTTTTTAACAAAAAAGTGTCAAAGTTTAACAAAACAGTGTTTCATTTTTTAACAAAAAAGTGTTGATTTCATCATCTAGGGCAGTGCCACGTGTCCAACAATCCAACTGCCACGTGGGGGGACACCCGTTTGCCACGTCACAATGGCCATAGGGGCCATTCACGGTTGGGGTACTACTTTTGGGTGTCTAACGGTTTAAGGACTTTTTTTGATAACTTCACATACTTGGTATAATTGGATTTGTATTGTGGAGCATATTTTGGATCATACCTACATTTCATCCTCCATATTGAATACAACGACAAAGTTAATTTAGAAGGAATAGGGTCATCTATGATATCCATTTGATTCCTTAAAGGACATTCAGGAGTGTTGTCTTACTTCCTGACCTTAGGATCAAGGAACGAAAAAGACAACAAGAATTAATCGAAATGATCCCAATTTTTTTCCTCACAATTATCGTTCAAATGTGTACCAATAGAACCAAATATGTATTGAATAGCAATTGCCCAACTTTACATGTGGCACCAAACATGTCCAAATATACATATACTCACGGCCACACGTAAAAGGAACGTCTAGTATTAGAATTGGACAAAAAAATTTATATGAATGGACACATGACACTTTTACCAAGGTACCAAGATACATAACAAGAAATAATTGACAACCAATGCACACCTAAATAGCAAAAAAATGCCATTGATGTGGCCTAGGGTTTAGGGTTTAGGGTTTAGGGTGATTATTAAATAATAATAATAATCTTTCTTGATAAAGCTTATGAACTATCTACTTATTTATGTAAAATTTATTGATCAAATAATAATAAATCATGATAAAAACCAAGATCAATGCGACAAAGTCCTTAAGTCCTTTGTCCCAAAAGTAGTACCCCAACCGTGAATGGCCCCCATACGGAAAGTGAGGCCTTCCGGGTTCGAACCGGAGACCTCGTGGTTAGAGGCCAACGCTCTTGCCAACGCACCAACCACTCACAAGTGATATATATGGAATTTAGAATCTACTTAACTATCTTTTCGGGTTTCTTCCTTTTTTTTTTAAAAGTCAGCAGACTTCAGAGGCGATTCAGACCTAGTAAAAAAAATTTGGGAAAACTTTTAACTAGAAAAAGTTGACAAAATCAAATTTGTCAACTTTTTCTAGTTAGAAGTTTTTTTTACTAGGTCTGAATCGCCTCTGAAGTCTGCTGATTTTAATAAGCACCGAATTGTGTACTTATTCTTAAATCTACATTGTATATTGAAGATTTTTAAAGGTTTATAAATATTTTTAATAATTCAAAACTTTATCAAAAGATTCAAAAAGATTCCCGATATGGTAATTGCACTATCCAAATCAACAAAAAAGAATGACAAATTTTTGTTAATTTGGGTACAATTAACAAAAATTTGTAAAAATGGACGTTACAGTGTCCAAATTAACAAAAAATTGTTAATATTTTGTTAATTTGGACTCTGTTTTTCTAGTAGTGAAAGAACAAATGTAAACTGTCTTTCTCATTGGAAAGTGGTAGTGGATTGTATACGTGAACCTTATGGCGGGACACCGGTGTCCCATAATACACCGGTTGAACCCTAAAGCCCGTGTCAGCGTCAAAAATGGTCAGTTGAAGGTGATCAAAGCGGCGTTGAGATTATTTCGACGTCATGTCCACGCTTTGATGTTCAAAGTTGGTTTTGTATTCTTGATCACTTACAACCACAAAACCAATCATTAAGGAGGCTCCTATTTATTTGGGACACCGATGTCCCGCCATAAGGTTCATGTAATAAAGGCCTAATTATTTCATGGTTTAAATTTTGTGTGTGTAGTGGAGACATTTATCACAGTATATTGAAAACTTAGTGTAAATACATGAGTTCATTTTCTAGCCTGCCATAAATACATATACAGTACTTTTCCCCTATAAATTTCTCATGTATTGAGGGTTTTATTTCATAGCCGCCCATGCACGTCACATAGAATTCCCATGAAGAGTCCACCCCCCACCCGGGTGCCATGCGGAAAGAGAAAAATAACACACGTATACCTAAGTTGCGAGCGGAGCATGAAGTTCGTACAAAAGTAGTAGAAGTAGTAGTAGTAGTAGTAGTAGTGGTAGTAGTGAATGAATGATGGTGGACAAGGCTGCTCCTTAAATGTAAACTGTGACCATCATGCGCCAACAAAATTGCAACAACCAAACTTATACATTCCTTGCAATGATGGTTACTTGGTACTTCTACTTCATCTCCCTCCAACGACTCGGATCAATAAGTTAGAGAGTGAGAATTTCGGGCATGTCTCCAACTACCCGTAGTCACCACCGAGTCCGACTTCAAAATATGCATAATTTAGTTGCGATTTACCTACCCCGGTTGCGTGGGTGGTTGTGGCCAACAAGATTTCTCGTAACATAGATGTGACTTCAAGGTATGCGTGTTCTTCGGTTAGGTATTCTTGTTCTCCATCTTCTATTGATCAAATTTACGTTTTCCCACATTTGTGTTGCATTAGGAAATCTACGATGAAACATCAACAAAAATCAGATCGGAAATCGGACTTTCCATGATTTAGTTAGGGTTATCCAAAGTGCATGTTTGTAGATTCCTTAGCTAAATATGTAGGTCTTTCCAGTTGTGTTCACTATTGAGTGTGGAGCAGTTGATAGAACTTGACGACGTAGTCCAGTCTTTTTCAAATATGCGTCTTATGGTGTTTGTTCTTTGACCCTCACCTAGCCACCCCCCAATCAAGTAAAGGGGTCCGGTAAGAGAAGTAACCGAACGACACCTGCATACCTTAGATGGATAACTTTTCTCTCCGCACCCACTTCTCGTAGGGTATGAAACACACAATTAGTGTGATATGATTCGCAATTCCGAATCGTGCCCGCAACCATTTGCCTCATAATTTTTGAAGCTTACATGAATATCTTATTCATCATGAAAGTGAAGATTTTTGTATTCATTAAGGGGTCATGTAGATCTTCCCAATCGAGTTGACTAATGCGTCCATAATGCTTAGCTAAATGATTAGTAACACTTTTCTTTTAGATACAATAAAAATTGAGTTCTAGACAGCTTACTTTTTAAATGAACTAATAAACCCACAATTCGCTCCAAGAAGTTAAGGGTTAATAAATATTACATGTGCATTATCATGAATACGGTTACTCATTGTTTGCTTAACTCTCATTCTCAAATGTAACACACAAAGAGTTTTGTTACTTAACTTCTCAAGAGCTTCCCGATGTCGAGTTATTGTTCATTGGAGGATTCTCAAAGATGAGCACGTAATGAGCAAACAAAGATGGACGTTGTGAACCTCATCACCCTTCTATACGGGTGCTTTGATTTACTTATACCACAATGTGTATGTGCCTTAGAGCACTAAAGCATGGTACAATCTACAAAATCAATCATAAGTTTTATGAAATGAAAATTCGGTTAAAAAGGTCCACTTTTCAATTTGGTTCATTGAGAAGGTCCATCCAACGACTCCTAATAAGAGTCTTGCAAAGTAGATGAGCCTAAATTGGTTACTTCTAGCATTCCTTCATATGAAGGGATCCTAGAACAAAGAAAAAAATACTCATGAGCACACTAGCAAATCAAAATGAAGAATATAATCATTGAACCTACGGATTTTTTCGGGGAGCCAAGATGTATATTATTTTCTAACTTTAAAGTGTTAATCGTACCTTGCTTTGAAAGGTGTTCTTTGGCATATGTACATGATTTCGGAATCGATTTTGTACATCTGCATTAGAAACCATGCAAGACTAGTGTTGGAATAAGGCACGCATACCTTAGTGAAGGTAGGGCCGACACTTTGGTGTCAAAGCAATAATTTTTTGAGGCGACACATGGATTTATAGAGAGGCTCCGACTAATAGAATAGTGACACAATTCACTTTGCTCAAATTTTTGAATCACTTCGTGTGGAACTTGCTCATCACATGTAGTGGTTGGCAGTTCGATTCCCGGCCATGAAATCGTCTCTCTACTTGACGGAAACTAGCCAGGTGGTCATGCGCCTCCTATGTTCCAAACCAAAAAAAATAAAAAATAAAATAAAATTGCTCATCACATGCAACATTAACTCCACATTGACGAGGCATATCGCTCATTTCAAAATGTGTTATACTTTTCACATGTTTCTGAGGAACCTTTGTTGCAAAAGCAAACTTGTGAGGCAACCATGAAAGGGATCACATCCATAATGTTTACGATCAAACACAATATTTTTGTTCTTCACATATTATTATTATTATTATTATTATTATTATTATCATAAATACAAGTCTCACTATTTTGATGAGACACTTGATGAGGTTGACTAAAACCATAAACACCACAAAGCTCGCATGGGAATTTGCAAACAATATATGTTCTTCAAGTAGCAAAATTGTCAAAAAAATATATATAAAAAAATGTGAATTGTGATGACTTCAATTAGCATAGGAGATGACCATTGTTGAATATATGTGATCAAGCTCATGAAGGTGTTAGACAATATCAATAGATATGTGTGAAGCTTAAAGGGGTATTATGCAGTTGGAAGCGCCCCCAATAGGGCTATAAGGTATACAGGTGTTATTCAATTCGTCCTTCATAATCTCCAACTTCTACCATTCATATGTACACAACAAAACGTGTGTTGTATTAACCAATGTATGCCAAAGCATAGACAAAAATTGGATTGAAAGTTGGACCTCCCTTAATTTAGTTATGATTATCAAAAGTTTGCGTTTGTTGGTTCTTTGGATGAATACCTAGGTCCCCCCCCAATTGTGTTGAAAATTGAATTTGAAATGCTTAATAAACTTTGAGCACACAGTCCAATCTCTTTCAAATACAAGTCTTATTGGATTCCATTCTTCGATCTAACCACTACCAGAATACGAGTCTTATGAAATCGCCACATATCGGTGACAGAGAAATGCAAATCTACCACAATGGTAGATTTTAAAAATAAAAAAGAAATTAAAAATTTAAAAAAAGAGCAGTGATGTAGGCTAATTTCTTAATGATGCAAGTCAATTGCCCATGACCCATATGCTTGTAGTGAACCTTACGACAAACCACTCGAATGTTGGGGTCCGATCAAAGACAAATTACCAATGAATAAGGCCCACGTACTTTACACCTTCACCAATCATTAAAACACATTATTGTTGTCATCTTCAAATGGTTTTTCATGGCAATTAAAAACACAAGTACATGGAGAGGACATCAAGATGGTGAGCTTGTGCAACGGACATGATACGACCCCAACAACTTGCGGGTGACGAAGCCGGCATAAAAAACAACCGATACTTTTTTTACTTGACCGGAGGGCCAAGTGTTGCAAGACAACCACCCCAACACAAACACAATTGGCCAGGCTCATAAGGTTCAAGGGAGAGAGAGAGAGAGGCAAGTGTTGAATACGGGCGCAGTGATTGGGGAGATTTTTGGGCATAATCGATTGAGATCCTAGTGTTTGCAAGTCCAACCGGTTACATGTTGACATCCTTCGGTTTTCCTTTATTAAATTGGGGCATATTCTATCAATTTCTCTAAAATGATCGGTAATTTTCCTGTAGTCTTGAACTTCAACCGGTTATTTCTCAAACTCAACCGGTTCATCTGTAACTAATTGCCGGTTCTGCCCGATCATAGTACGGGTGTACCTCTCATTCTAGCCCTAAAATAGTATGCAACTCGGAGGTTATTTTGTTTAGTTTATTTGACATCATAGTTCATTTTAAAGACCCCAAATTTAGTCAAGTGGAGGTCATTTGAGGTAAATCAACAACAAACTTAGGGCCGCTTCACACTATGGCCGAAGGTTGAGAGGCAGTCGATTTTCACCAATCAGATTGCAAGAAACCAAGAATTCTTTCTCTCAACCATGCACACTAGAGGCCAAAGTTCAAAGGCCGTCGCTCTCTAAAATGCCTACATGGCAGTACTTTTTGACCAAGGCAACTGACTCTCGAAGGAAATTTGGGTCAGACAGGAATGGAAATCCAAACTATGGTCAAGAGGCCGTCGATTTTTTTTCATAAAAAAATATAAAAATTTGACAAGATTTTGGTCGTTAGATTAGAGGGGTTATTTTGGGTTGGGAATAAAGTGGGATGCTCCTTCTTGGGTTTGGACTTTGGGCTTGGCCTTTGGAGGCTTCACACTATGCCTAGCCGAAGGCTCCAATTCCTATATTTTATTGGCTATTTTCAGCCCATTTCTTTGGACTCTCAACAAAGTTTGACCATTCAATCCCATGGCCTCTTGACTTGGATGGCCATAGTGTGAAGCGGCCCTTATAGAGGTCAAGCTTTTATGTTGGATGGATGAGAGGTACATTGGTGTACGATAATTCCCTCTCTCCATAATTTAGGGTAAGTTTTACACTAGTGCCCGCGGACAATGACCACCACTTTCTCATACCGAAGGGCTACCTCCTTTTGTGTGTCCTTCAAGTCTTCGATGAGGATGATCGACTAGATCGAGTCCCTCTCATTGGTTGAGAAATAAGTAACAGTCCCACAAGTTTGTTTTAAATATGGTCACCATAAATAAGAGTGACTGTGTCATAAAATGGATGACAAGAGTGGTATGAAACCCTAAGGTAGATGTGTCAAATTCAATTACTTATCTTAATCAAACACCTACATTTGAATGGTATGTGGTTAACTTAGGTGTGGCTCCAAGGACAGATACCAAAACGGGCATGTGTTTAAATGTGATCAAACTATATGCTAAAAATATGATCATCATTCTAGGTTCATTAGCTAGCATAATTGGAGGGACCTATATGATTACTTAATGAGTAGGAGAATCTTCACTTTGATCATGAATGTGATATTCATGTGAGCTCCAAAAATTATGAGGCAAAAGCCTACGAACACAATATGGATTTGCTAACCATCTTATGCTAATCACGTTTTTCATATCCTAGGATAAGCAGGGTAGTCACCAAAAAAAATAAAAATAAAAATAAAACCATCTATGTCCTTACATGTGCAGATTTGGGTAATATTTGGTTGTCACCTAGATTTTGCAGGGAGGGAACCCAAATAGGTTAGTTCAAGGAGAAATAATGGTGACCATGTCAAGAAGCCACCCAATTTCACTGAGATCTACTTTTACAAAAATTTCTCTTCATAGATTCCTTACTTTATTTAGATATTGAATTTCATTAAAAACACTATGTCCTTATCTATAGTAAGTCCAATTTACATTATGTTCCATGGCCAAGGCTTTTAAATAAATGATTTAGGGTTTCTCGTGGTCATGGCTTTGAACCACAGACCATGACCAGAAGGAATCCTAAATCATTATTTCCTCACAACCCTTGGTCATGTGTGGAAAATGGTCTAAGCGAATGTCTTCGAATAAGGTTGGGAATATGTGGGACTCTTCAACCTTCACCATCCTAAGCATGGAAGACTAACTCACCTTAAGATAGAGGTGTGTTATTTGGATACTTTCCTCTTCGCACCCATAATTATGCAATTAGTGTAAGATGATTAGCAAAACCAAATTGTGCATGTTGTCGCTTGCCTCATAATTTTGGAGCTCATATAAGTATCATATGCATGACCAAAGTGAAGATTCTCATGCTCATTAAGTGGTCATATACATACCCCAATCATGTTGACTATTGAACCTAGAATGGCTAACATATTTTGAGCACATACTCCAATCTCTTCAAACATATGTCATCTTGGTGTCCATTTTTAGATCCACACCTCTCCAAATGGAAAATACCACTCAAATATAGGTTTCCATATTATTGCTATGTTGGATTTAGGCACATGTAAAAATGGAAAACGGCCAGTGATCACTACCGGTGCACTAGACTAGGAGTAAATGATTCCTAAGTGGACCCAAAATGACTATTTATAAACGTGGTGGTCCGAAAAGGATGTAGTGATAGACCATATGCAATTAGTGGCCGGATAGGTCATGTTTCACGCCACTTGAGATCAATTTTGGGTGCCATTGAGTTAACCGTTTTGTGTGCATTTGTATGTGAAGTGGGATATTTCGATGCGCAAATTAGAGAGACTCTACTGTACAAGTTGGGGGGTTGACTTACTGCCCTCTTTGAGAAAATATAACTAACTATTTACATAGAATAAAATTATGAGACAACTTGCATTCCTCATCATTTCCTCTACTCCATCTCTGAAAATATTGCACAATTATATCCACTCTTTATGGCAGGATCAGCCTATTGTCATTGTTTTCCGTATTTCTATCTTACCTCATGTCAATGCTGCTCCATAACATTATTCAGATCCATAACAATGTTTTGTAGGATTGACAATATTCTGTGGAATATTTCTCACATTCAACCTAAATGATGAAATATTCCGCAGAATATTGTCAATCCCACATAACACTGTTATGGATCTGAATAATGTTATGTCATCGTAGTGGACCTCAACTACATATTAAATATGGCCATTCGTGTGGGTGTAGTTAATGGCCTGACTCACTATTCGAAGTGTCCCTTCCTATGTATAAATTGTGGTTCCGATTTGGATTTTTGTTTTGAAATCACAATGTTATAAATTTACTCAGATGTGGAATTTAAATACTAACTTATGTACTAGAACAGTATTACAACACACAACAATTATGTACACCAAAAAACATTGCAATTTTAACATACGTATTAGTCCAGGGTTTGCAATTTGTGTGGCATACAATATTTCATATATAAGGCAAATTGTGACGGCAAATTTACGATTTGTGTCATGGATAGCAATGACCAAATTAGTGTAGGCTATGTGGTCTGTTTGTGGGCACTTGCAACTCCACATACAATCTTGACCGTTGGATGTCTCGTATAGTTAGCAATTGTATATCACAAAGATTGTCATTTCGAGTTCCAACATTAGAGTTGAGATGCAAAATTATAGGCAGCCAGTGGGAAGTCAGTGAAGACTCTCTTCATCTTTAAGTGATCACACGTGCCCTCCTAGATGTGTTATTTATTGAGCCGCGGATGGTGTCTATATTGTAAGCACATAATCCTATTCCATCATACCTCGTGTCTTTTTGGTGCTTGTTCTTAATTACAAGCCTTGTTGTGTACCATTCATATAAGGTAGACAAACCCATTTCCAATAACCGCCCAATCAAAACACATAGAGTCCCCTAAAGCCATGAAGTTCCACACTTCCAGCCGTCACTTTGTATTTTGGAATGTTGGAAATAGATACTAACCAGATGAGAGGGAGGAGTCTTAGCCACTGAAGAATTTAGCGTGATGGTAGAGTAAGTTAAAAAATGACACATATTTGGGTTCCTTGAAAAGGATGTTGACTATACTGAAGTTTTTGTCCATTAGTTTTCAAAAATAGGTGGACCTATCCTGTGAATATGGGTTAGGAGAGAATCTTGCCTTTGAGAATCTATTATAATCTCAATACTTCAAAGTTACTTGTGATTTTTTTTGTTAAACGTCGTGATATCAATTTCCAAACTAGTGAGAAATCACTCCAGTATCACACTTGTACCACACTTATGCGAAATTGCTTAAGTTATCAAAAATGGATTTGTCTAGAAAAGAAAAGAAAAATAACATTGGTGTTATGTACCAACGTGAATTTGAGCCCGTTGACCTTGAACTGATCATGGTTATCCTTGATGCGGTTTAAGATGTTTTGCCTTCCTTTCAGAGAGTGGGCTCTTGGTATGTTTGTAGAGGGGAGGGAGGGGGTAGTCCTAAGTGTAGAGATGGAAATGGATTTGTCTACCTTATAAGTGTTTGATTGGGAAGAGTGACCACATATGGCCCCACAAACCTTACTCGAAAGCTTGATGTGGCCCATGTTGCCTCATAATGGAACACGCGCGTGTAGTTTTTGACCCGATTTCCTACACGAACATTTGAAAGAGCAAAAACAACGACGAAAGTGCCAACTACGTACCAAAAATGGTGCGTCACGGAGAAGGAAACTACAACTTGCACTTTCTTTACCAAGAATGTGGTTGGCCAACCCAAGAGAAGAGTAAGGTCGTGTGTGGACTAGAATCGGTTGGGCCCCACACACACACACACACACACACACACACACACACACACTCACTCCTTGTGCCAAAATATTCACGAGTCTCCCACCGGACCTACTAATAACTTAAGTTAATCTACGACTCTCTCCAATGTGTGCTCAAACATTGAAAAAACTTGGGAAAGTGCTCTCCCATTGCACCTCGCCGTTGACAAGGCTCGTCTTGCCCTAGCTCCTACTACCGATTCACCAAATATTTATTCTTGTGGAAGTACAAGCTTCCGGGTTCTCGTAACGGCTTGGGATCTCGGCATTGAAGGCGTGGGGAATGATGCCCGGTTGCATTATTGGGAGCACGGTAGGGCCGCCCTCAATGCACACTTCCATGTGGACGTGATCTTGACCGCCCTAAAGATCAATTTCTATTCACTTGCGTGCTCCCCAAAAGCTTCGGAATCCTTCACACATATATAAGGTAGATGGGTCTTTTCCGGTTAATCTCTCCGATTAGCCCACTTCTCCTATGATAAGAAACACGAGATTAGTACGAAATGGTTGGCAAATCCACATCGAGGTTGTAGCCACTTTCCTCATGATTTTTGGAGATCGGTTGAATATTTTAATCATTATCAAAGTCAAGATTCTTGTGCTCGTTAAATGGGCATAAAGGTTTCCTCCGCAATTGTGTTGGCTATTGAGTTTAGAATAGTCATCATAATCTGAGCATGCAATCCAATCAATTTTAAACATATGTCTTTTTGGTAACCGTTCTTGGAGCCACACCAAACCACAAACCACTCAAATGTAGGTGCTATGATTAAGATATAGAATTGCATTAACTTTAATCCCATGTTTTAGATCAAGTATGATTTGGAGGAACCCTAGTGTTTGTCCTCAACAAATTTCAAAGTGAGTTTTCTTTTTTTGGGTAAGTTTGTAGTTTTCCCATCTCCTCTATTATCATAATTGCACCTAGAATCAACATTTTAAACGTGTGAGCATGTTGATTATTCTTAGATTGCCTTAATACTTTTGAATGTTGTTGAAAATTGCAAGAGGCTTTCAAGATATCATAGCATGTAGTGTCAAAACATTGTATAATTAAAATTGAATTTTCAAATTGATAATTATAGGTTCATTCAAACCGATATTAGGTTAACTTGTTAAAAAAAGTTCATTTCAGGCCATGATTGGTAGGGTTGTTTTGGGTAAGGTTCACAATTAGGTGTAGTTACCATAAATTGTTACAATACATGGTAAGGGTTTACTTCAACAAACATGAGTCGAGCACACCCATTATGAATAGTGTTATCGGTGGAATGCAACCTAATCTCGATTAAGAAATGTTCTGAGCATATGATGGACACTACCTAGGTATGTTTTATTTGGGGATAATTGTGTTGATTTGACCATGATACTCTTGCTGACACGTGTTGTTTGGGACCATGTTATTTGCAAGGTCCATGTTTCTATTGGTGTTAGCTCACATGAAAGAAAGTCCACCTTGAAGTACACCTTGTGGCTGCCACTTGTGGCACCCTATGTCACCAATCAAGAGTATTAAGCATATTGACATGCATTCATATCTGTGACATGCATGTCTCACTTGGTCATTTAACCAAAAAAATCTACATTAAACCTTCAAGGCATGTGCCCTTTGCTCGGGGGGGGGGGGGGGCAGTGTGTTAAAAAATTAAGGATATAGGTGCGAACAACCATTATTTTATAGGGGGGTATTACTTTCAATTCTCTTTTTTTTTTCACATGCTATCATTATGTAAATTTCTACTTTGGTCTAATAGAAAAATGGCTTACATTACTTATAATTCTAGATTACCTATTATTCCATACCCTATAGTACTTTAAAAATGTCCAGTGCCATTTTTGATACCCTATATTACTCTTAAGTCCAATTATATTTTTTAGCCCCCATGTTTTTAAAATACCCTATCATTTGTTCGCACGTATATTGCTACTCCAACCAATGACTACCCCCCCCCCCGAGGCCCTTTGGCATACGTTGAATGTATCTTACTTGACCGGGCATATGACAATGGATGATTCACACCTAATCCACTCACGTTGATTCAAATTTGAGTTGGGATTTGGTGTTAGGACAAATTGGTGGGCTCTCGTTGAGTATGATTCTCTAACATAAATATACGCATCTCCCACTTGCATCGTACACATTTTTTGCACAAGCAATTCTACTGAGAGGGTTACATTTTTAATATTTGTCTTGATATCCATGCCTTGAAGGATTGCATATACCTAGTTGGAGCTAGAAGGATTTAGTCAAATTCTAGAAGGAGGATTTCGCATCACATATTGAAACATGACAAACCGCTTTAAGCGCACTCCCAAATACCATCATATATCGTGCTTACCTAGATGCCCTTCAATGGGGCTTTGGTGCCTTGCAGTTTTATTAATTTTGGAAGACATGATGGATGAAGTTTTTTCCACACATCATCCAAGACACACATATATAGAGAGAGAGAGATCTCAAATTTAGACATTGTGAGAAGTTTTTATGGATGGTCAAAGTGCATTGACTTAAGGGTGGGGTGATTCAAGTGCTAAGACATGTGTCCATTTAGACATGAAGCGACCCATCTCTATCTTTCAAGGATTGCAAGACAACCTTATCAAACGTTAATGGCCTAAACATTCCAAAAAAATGACTCTCAATTGCAAATGATTGGATTGGAGCTCTACTTTTTGAGGCACTTTTACATCCAAACATAGCTTTGAACATGAACGACTGTGTACGTTGATAAAACTGAATTATTAAGGAAGATAGAAAACTAAACGCCCACCTATAGTGCATCAAAGGCCCTTGGCTTAGAAGGTGAGTGGACGGTAATTGTTAATAATCCACAATGAATAAATATTGGCATATAGGTACATATTTGAGTCTAAAATGTGCATATATGAAGAAAATTCTCTAAGGACATCTATGAATCACAACTCAATAATTCAAAAGGTATTCATGTTGGTTCCAAATATATTTAGCACAAATTTTATATGTATAGATTTGTTACTAACATGATCTTCAAAATGCATTGATGTATCTAGTAGAAGTATCAAAAACCTAGAAGTGTCACTTGTGAGTCATTCACCTCATAAGTAATAGAGATACGTGTAAAATCCTCAAAGAGGGATGAAATTGTGGGTTTGATCATTCTTTGAGAAAAACTTTCTATTACGAGCTTGTTAGCTCGTCGTGTATCGAAGATTATTTTGAAAGTTGGGTGAAATTTTTGGGACCTCCTCTTTTCACCTCAATTTTTTAAAGAGAATCTTAGGATCTAACATAGGGTATGCGCATGGGACTTATTGTCCTAAATATTGGATCAACCTATGCAAGGCTAGCTTGACCCACCTATCCTAGTAAGACAAACTAGAAAACCGGTTTTTGATAGCCCGACACCACTCTTTGTGAATGGTAATTTAAGCATTAAGGAAACTTGGGTGCCTTTCTGTTGCTTTCTCATAAACTCAGGATTTGGGACTAAACCCACAGTTTCATCAACTTTGCTTTACAAATAATTCTAATGTGAGAGACTACCTATGGGTATGTTCAGTAAAGAAGCCCGAGGCTTAGCAAGGATCTGTGCTCAAGCACCATAAGCTTAGTAGACTTGAATGTGCATTGCATATAAGTAGTGTGTCTCCTCATGCATTGGCCGGGGGGGGGATACTCTAGATTTAGTGGTAGGGCCAATTAGGCGACTTGGGTAGAATGCTTTATTGACTACATTTAAGCCTTTACTAGCTACCCTAGGGTGCCTAAGGTATGTCTTACATATATCAAGGGCAACCCATGAAAAAACTAATTGGGTGATTGGTTGTGTTTTTGTGGGACCAAGCATCGGACAAGAATAATTATCCTTTAATTCCGGGATCCCTTGTGGTGCACTCAAGCTATGTACTAGAGAGTTTTCAACAAACAACTATAAATTTAGTTGTTTGATTACAGCCTATTTGTTTCAAAAGAGACCATCATCTAGCTGCTTAATAATGTTACGAATAAGAAATAAACTTTAGAAAAGTAAATGTGACAAGGATTTCATTAATCAATCATGTACATTTGACCAACTCTTAAAACCATAAAACACATACATGATTATGTTTTATTAAGTATGTTATCAAAAAAATTTAGCATCTTAAAATTATACATTCTTAAAATGAGTATTCAAATATACTAGAAACAACCCAACGTCAATCGTTATAATATAATTTTCATGTATTAGAGGTTTACAAGCTTTTTAAAACACTAGAAGAAAGGTTGTCCATTACAACCATCCATTGCAACATGGCAGAGAAAATACATAAATAAATCATCATGATTGTCAACCGGAGATTTTTGGTTGTGATTGGCAACCAAAAACCTCCACTAAAACAGCTAAATTTATATTCCAACTCATGGCGAGACAATACACAAATGAATCATTGGAGTTGTCAACCATGGGTTTTGATTGCGGTTGGTAATCAAAAAACCTCCAATGAACAATGAAATTTATTGGTTTCAATCGTTTTCTCGCCAATAAATAGAGTGCAACGGATGGTCGGAATAGACAACTTTTCTTCTAGCAAAAGGGAAATACTCCCGACACTCAACGCAGATGGCTTAAACCCAATAACTCTCTCGCACCGATAATACTATCTACACTTATCACTTCATCGCCCTCATAGCCAGCGATTTTTTTTTTAATTTTTTGAGACAAAAGGCCAATAGGCCAACGCTAAAGCACAGGAGGCAATTTACCACCTGACAAGTTTCTATCAGGTAGAGAGGAGATTTCACAGCCGGGAATCGAACTGCCAACCTCTTCCTTGAGATTTGGGTATCTCTCCACCACCATCCAGTAGTTTAGGGTCACCTCGGACCAAACGAACGAACTCTTCTTGAGCACATAAGTCACACATGCACGTGCTGATTTGTAGCGAAATCGGATCCAAGTAAGTTCTCTTTTTGAGATTCCTTAACTCAAAACGGGGGAACCAAACAGTGGAAGCATATGTAACTTCCATGTTCACTAACAGGTGGTACCTACATGTAACTCCAAAAGCATGCCTCCTTTCCTTTTTTATAAACCAAAAACTCCACGTCCGCTCAATTATGGAAGCCTTCTCAAATGACACATGTACTACCACCTTCTTCACGATTTATCTTGAAAGGCTCAAGGACACAAGCTGGAGCTGCTTCACCGGCTGATCCAAAGTTAGGCATTATTGAGCCTGTTCAATCAGCGCTAAATAAGTGTCGCTGCTCGTTGCGGCGCTTCAGTTCTTGTGGTTGGCCACTTTGCAGTGGAGCATGTGATGTTGCTGCACAGCTGGACGGATCGCAGCAGCAGCAGCGGTGGTGTAAGTGAAGTAGTAGTAGTACTACTACTAGCTAGGAAGTAGGGAAAGCTCCTCCCACCTAACCCTAACACTGAATTGATTTATTTTATTTCGCTGTCTTCGATTCAGCGACGGTGTCCGTGGAGATTTTGGGCTGAATCGGTTGAGATCCGAGTGTTTTGTCTAACTGAGTTTGGGGAGAATCGACCGCAAGTTACACATGAACCGGTTGATTCTGAGAACTACTAACCGGTTGAAGCTCAAGACTTGAGCAGTGATCGGGGAGATTGTTGGGCATAATCGGTTGAGATCCTAGTGTTTGCAAGTCCAACCGGTTACATGTTGACATCCTTCGGTTTTTCTATATTTAATTTGAGGTACATTCCATAAATTCCTCTAAAGTGATCAGTAATTCTCCTGAAGTCTTGAACTTCAACCGGTTATTTCTCAAACTCAACCAGTTCATCTGTAACTAACTGCCGGTTCTCCCCGATCATTGGACTTGAGGGAAGAATCACTGATTGGTTTACAGGAATTTCAAGAATATTCCTCAATTTATCAGAGAAAACCCGACAGATGTTGTCAGCATGTAACTGGTTATTTCCTTGGAAAATGCTAGGGATCATCTCAACCAATGATGCCTTAGGGCCACTTGACAGACGAGACTGAGTGCCCGTGACCAGTACACTTCAAGCACTCTCATTGGTGGAAAAGTCGGAGCCGGTCCAAGTTCGCTTCACACTACGCTTGAGGGACCAACGGAGTATGTGAATACAAGATGGGTGTAAAGTCTACATGGATTCCTACATGGCATCGAATGGATCATGTTTCATGGTCACTTGGACTATTTTCAAAAACCACCTCTTGGAGGTAGCCCTAACACAAAAACCGGTGTCATGAGGCAAATTCATGATATGAAAAAATATGGCATTGTTATTTTGGTTTGTTTTCATAGAAATAATATGGGAACGTAATAGGGAAAGTTAGGAGTGATCACCTAGTTGTCTAGAGTTAGTTGTTTAAAGTTAGAAAGTTGTAATAGGGTAAGTGACACTAAAGACCATAAATGATGCAGTGTTACAATACATTGTAGACCACACAATTTTTTTGCCCTATACAAAAAATTCTACAATTTTTCAAAGTGGAAAGTTATCAAACCACCTACTCGTTCACTAGATTCTCTCTACACCAAACACAATAATCCTCATTTCCATATAGAACATCACCTAAACCGGTTAACTCATAAGTACATTAAACTTGACTCCCATTGGCTACACTAAGTGTACACGCATTGAAGTTGCCGCCTTGCCACGATCGGTTTCAGAAATGGCACTTCACTATTATGACGGCGGTCTAGTGCACAGGTAGAGGGTGGTTAATCGGTTTGGGTATTTCTACCTTAGTTGAATGAGACCAGGGTCATATGCCCGCCTCTTTAAATTTAGCCCCCACTACAATTACTCACAATGAAAACAAAGGCAATTTTTTTCTATTGTATATGGTATATTTCATCTTTAAGACGATTTTAATCTCCAAATCAGCACCGGAGGTCCCGAATTAGTACAAGATGAATGATTTGAGATGAATTTACTACAAACATATGGGGGTCAGGTTTTTACAAGATTCTCGATGTTTATTAATAATAAACATGTATTTAGGCAATTCATGACTTTTAGATAGTCCAAAATTACGCATGCATTGTGTGATAACAAACAAAAACATAGTGCAAACACACAACTCTATGGTCATAAATGCATGATTAAAAAAACTAATAAGAGCCACATATGACACACAACAACAAAGTTGTGGGAAGAAGTCACAATATCGAGGGGATTTGGAGGATGATATCAACCACCAATTGTGTCCGGAATTGGCCTAATGTCCGGAATTACTTAACTACTAATTTAGTGGTGGGCATCTAAGCCTTGGCCATTGAAGAGTGGTATGACTGGCATGAATATCGATAGTATGTGGCCGTTGAAGCATACTTAAAACAGATATAATAGGCGTTGAGCATAATTTATATTATTAGAGTTGTAGAAGTTATACGTTTTTGGGGGACAAGATCAAGAGCATTCCAACACACTAAGAACACATCGTTTGAATACCATATGCAAAAGTTGTATTTGTCAGCGGCCTAAAACCAACACCTATAGCATATGTATATGGGGTGTACATCCTCATAATCAATGGGTACCTATTCTGCAAGATTTTAGGTGTTGGTTTTGGGTAAACAATGTACCTTATGAGGTCACACATACCTAACTCAACCATTTTGTTTGACACCACGAAGGTGAGCATCAATTTCTAAAACCCCCTTTATACTAGAGAGGTTGAGAGTTCAAAGAAATTAGAAGCCATCTTATTGGTGAGAGGGAACTATTTGAGCATACCTCTCATTCATCCAACAAACATGCCTTGAACTAGTATGTAGGTCGGAGATTATTGTTTTTAGATCATTTGACACCATAATTAGGTTCAAAGACATTGAATCAACCTGGCACACCAACGAGGAATGACATGAATTAATCACAAAATTACAGGGTTAGGATTTCAACATGAATGGATGAGGGGCCCACTTGTATGCAACAATTATCTTTCTCCCCTTTTTATTGGTGGGAGCCTTTTATACATGCTTGTTCACTAAAGCCCACTTTACACTTGAGAGGTGGAACTTATTACCAAGGCTTAGAATGTTTAGATGGTGGGTGCCGACACAGTACAGTGGACATCAAAAAAAATTGATCTACAAAACCAACAATTTTATGATGAATCAAAAAATTCCAAGAAAAGTCTACATATTTTAGAAGACGGTGCAAGTGGTGTGCAAGTAGGTGATATTGAACAAGTAACTATCTAAAATTTGTTTAAATATGATTAAATTACATTAAATCGATGGTTTTCTACAAAGTTTTGTGATGATGACCTCAAGTATATAATGAATTCAAGGAATATGACAAAATTCCAACTTCAATATATTTAAGGTCATCAAGTTTATGTTCAAAACCAAATTCAACCATGTGCTTTTGAGCATCACTTTTAATGACAAGTTTTGAAGATCTCAACTTGATATTCTACATTTGAGTATTTAACACAACAATAGAGGTCATCAAGAAAGAAAGAAAAACCCAATTTAAACAACAGTTTGACCCAAAAAAAACACATGGTTTTAGTATACCAGAGCACTATTTTGGTCCACTTGACCATGCTTGCACCCTGATACCTTGATGAATCTGATGTGGAACGACTACTACAACAAATGCTTGGTTGATGTTCCACTTGAGCTTTTGGTCAAAATCCTACACTACCTCATGGAGGTCACTTAGGATTGTCAAGAGTTCAAGCTCTTGTTGGATGGCTACCAAGCCAATGGGAATCTAAGAATTATATTGGGTTGTCATGAGAAAAATCCCTAAAAATCATAGAAACTAGATAAATGCACCAACTTTAGGATGGATATGTTCAAATTTGGTGTTGAAACTTGTATAGTCAGCCATGTATGGCTTCATCACCCACCGATCTGTAGCTAGTGCTTTCTCTCTTGAAATATTTGGAAACATTTCACTGTGGTGGTCCATCCGAGTTGAAAGTTTGAGGGTCCGATACATCTACCTTTTATGATAACAGTCAATGACGATGGAATTCTTGGAATGTAAGCTACAACTAGAGTAAGTTGTGGTTTGTACTTTACCACGGGGGTCTACTCTACTAAAGTAAAGTAGAGGTGCCTATTCCCGATCAAGACCCCATCGGTAATCTATAGGGTACCGGAATTTGGACAAGGTTTGGACTGAATTTTGATCAGGCCGGAATCAATATTGCCATGACACATGTCTTGGTTTTGAGTGCTAAGGTGAGGAGGAATGAGCGGTCAAAATGAGTTGCTATGGCATACTCTAGACAATGGTAATATGTTCGGATCAACTTTTGGCTTAAAAAATTCATAGTAATTTCATAAAATCACCAAAAAAAATTTGTAGTCCTCCTTATTTCTATCTTCTTACACATAAAAATTTTGCGTTGTCTTATACTTCTCAAAATATGGCGTAGAATCCCTTAAGTGATTGGTTATGGGCGCCTTTACTCTATGGCTTTCCACGGGATAATTGAATAAAAAGCTCTGAAATCGAGCAGCAATAATGGCAAGCATATATAATAGAGGCGCCTATCCCCAATCAAGACCCATTGGCAATTTATAGGGTACCGGAATTTTGATCAAGTTGGGACTTAATTTCGAACAGGCCATAAGTAGTAGTGCCATGACACATGTCATGGTTTTGAGTGTTAAAGTGAGGAGGAATGAGAATATAAAATCATGGTTGTGGCAAACCTTGGACATTGGTAATATGTTCGGACCAACTTTTGGCTTCAAATTTCACAATAACTTCAATTTAAGGAATAAAATTATTAGACAATTTGCAATCCTCATG
This sequence comes from Polytrichum formosum, assembly GCA_964035585.1. Taxonomy (NCBI): domain Eukaryota; kingdom Viridiplantae; phylum Streptophyta; class Polytrichopsida; order Polytrichales; family Polytrichaceae; genus Polytrichum; species Polytrichum formosum. The sequence continues at coordinate 70,818,889 of OZ037935.1, read as the reverse complement.
ATTTCTATCTTCCTGCACATGAAAAATTTGCATTGCCTTATAGTTCTCCGGATCTGGTGTAGAATCTCTTAATTAATTGGTTATGGTTGCCTCTACTCTACATCACACACTCAATTTGTATTGTGAGAATTGCAGTCGAGCTCCCTAACAGTGTTAAAGGTGAGTTGTAGGTTGCACACCCTCTAGATGCAAGTGGGAATAAGGACAAACTCGTCCAAATGCAGATGGAATTTGGTGGGGTAGGGTTTGTATGTGCCAACCAGCTACTTTCAAATTTGGGCCCACTTACTACACCCTAAACTCTATAATGTCAACCTCCATAATGTCACTTCTTCTTTAATATCCCAAAACCCTAGGGAATAGATGTTCTCAATTCAAATCTCACTCTTTATTGTCACATTTTCCTCCCTCCATGTGTTCTTATGATTGTAACGATGTTGATGCATTTGTCCATGTTAAAGATTGATTGTTATATCGATATTCATGTTGTGTCGGGTAAGGGTACGGGAGGATAAGGGTGTGGATGGTGTTATTGGTGATGAAGAATACATCTTCTTCAAGATATTGGTTTGCTTCTAGATTCGAGAAGATAGGGTGATTACCAAGCACCAGATGATGGATGGCATCTTATCAAGCTCTCCACCTTTTTCCTCCAATTTCTATAGGCACAATAGAGACAAGATATGTATGTAAGACATGTCTGACAATTCCTTCCTTGGAAAAAGCAAACTTGTATAAGCATTGGTGCAGAGGATAACTTTCAATGCGTAGATAACTCTGCCTCCATCCGTAGTAACAACCACATCGTCATTTGTAGCTTCAATTTCCATTGTTGTATCTGGAACTATGTGTGCACCATGTTTACCCGCACATTCTAGTTGCGATTTCACCATAGCGCGCCCCTCCCTGCTCGATTACACATGAATGAAACTCCTCAAAGCGGAATTCAGGGAACCTAGCCTTGAGCTCACCTCCGTTCTCTAGAAGCTCCACCAGTGCAGCATTTCATTTTGCAACTCCCAAATCAAACATATCCTAGAAAGTTTGAGCTTTGCATATGTGTGCAACTTTGGGAGATTGTCCATGTCCCATGTACACAATCATCAATTTCAATAGTACAATGTTGCACTTTGTGCTATTCCATAATGTCACATGCTACACTAATTCTCTTATATCACACATCCATGTCAACACTACAAAACTCCATAATATCATGTGCACTTTGGTTGCAATATGCATGATATTACAGAGTATAGAGTGTAACGTCCTCCTCCATGTTAAAGCCTCCTCCTCCTCCTAAAACTAGTCTTCATTCCTTCAATGACCGGCACTTGTAGGTTAAAAAGTGCTTTAGTGGGTGCACGGAAGTCTAAGGGTGAGTTTCCATACAGGTTGCTCGTCCACTAGATTCTAGATAGTATACACTACAAAAAAACGGGGGTATAAATGACTGTCCGGAATGACTCAATGTCTGTCATTTAGGACAGAAATAACTAAGGAACGACTTCAGGCCCCAGAGTCATAACGGACAAGTCATTCTTTTAATGACTGCAATTGTAATGTCACGCACCCCTCCCTGCCTTGGATGAAGGATGAAAGAGACAGTCGACGTGGCTGATGATGTGGAGGGATCCTTTTTAGGGAAGAGCCGGGCAGCTGCCCCTACTCAGTCCACGTCAGCAGTCATGGAGAAGTCATCTACTAGTAATGCGACATTCTTTTCATAGCTGACGTGGACATCCACATCAGCAGTCACGATATAGTTATTTTCAAGTCATGGTTTTGCTTGCCGCAGCCGTTGAGGAATGCCACGTGTGTAGTGAAGCGCCAGTCACTTTTTAGTCATGTTGGTATGGAAGTGTTGCAACTGTCTGGAAGTGATGCCTGCCTATTTGTCCGGTAGTCAGTTTTGCGGTTCCACAGAGTCACGACCATGCACTCTAAGTCAGAAGTCTAGTCACTTTTGAGTTGAGTGTAAGTGCCGTGGGCGGTTTAGGGCTTATGTTTGTTGTGTTCAATTCTGCGATTGCAGCCGTCAAGCAATGTTACTGTTGTAGCCTTCGACTTCCTACGTAGTCGCCACATGCAAAGACATGTACAAGAAGTCATGCAACGCTCCCTAGGCAGTTTTATGGCAGTTGCGAAGAAGTCATTTAAGAGACCGGGACGGACATTCAATCCAGATCATAACTGGGGCGTCTCCGTCATCCAAAAAGGTAGTGAGCAACAACGATAACATCCAATTGCCTTCACGTGCCAAACAGAAGCCCTACAATTCTATCATTCAATCATCTACTGCATGGACTTATTCCTGCAATACAAGCACGCACTCATGGAATAGAGTCAGCACAAATCAAGAACTGAATACAACGTGTGAGCTGAAATGCACATAACGGCTATGAGCACGCTTCAAATTTACCCAAAAAGTAGCAGATGCTTACAATTCAGAAATCTACAGTGCTCAACATCCGCAACATTTACAGCAACCGTCACAAAGTCATTCGGTTGGTCTTCAAACTATCCGAAGTCCGCAATTCCTATCTTGGAAACACATCAATAATGCACGCTCAAAGAAGTTTCAAGTACTTTTGGTCCCATATAGTGCACGTCCCCTTCACATGTTCAATGTGAGTCTGCAAATCATCATCAAGTGGCATCATCAGCGCCACACCAGACTGCAAAATTTCCTTGATGTCCAATTTGAACCAAGTTGGCGGAATGTCTGTGAAGTGGAACTTCTGTACCCCGGGAAGGCCGCTAATCTTTCCCACTGCCACTTTCTGCCTTGTGGCGTGCGGGTTCATGAGGAACACTTCATCGCCGAGCTTGTACTGCAAAAAACCATGAATTCTACACTTGTCAGTTGCGCTTTAGGACTTTCTGCCATTTGCCTCTAAGCCCATTCCTCCTCGCCTACTCTCATGTGACTCTGTAATGACTTGTACAGAAGTTCTGGCCAACTTCTCTTCGTCACTGCCTACCACTTTGCTTACAAAAGAGACCCTCAGAAGTCACTAAAGGAAAACTTGCAGAAGTCTGGAACTACTTCATGACTTCCAATTCACTACATAATGACTACTGACTGACTTCATACAATGCGGTTCAGTAAGATGACATGGGACTGCGGTTTACATACGCACATTCTTGGTGGATGGTCCATCGCGTTTCCTATCGGCCACTGTTGCAGTCTTTGTCCGCGGTTCCACCTTCTGCCCCTTTCCCTGCACACACATACGCACAACATCAACTACACAAGTGATGGGACAGCATGCCGAGTGCAGAGGGAAAGACCTCACTCAACGTGTGTTGTTGAACATAACATCGGAAGGGACTTTTACCTTCGCCGGTGACTTCAAGGCTTTCCTGGTCTTCCTCGGCGTCAGATCCCTGTCGGTTGCAGCACTCGTAGCAAGCATCGGGGGAGCTCCTGCGGCTGCCTCCCCTACATCAACGGGGGCTCCTACTTCCTGTACCACCTGATTCTCCACTTGGGCGGCTTCAACTACATCTTGACTACCGGAGCTCCCACTGTTGCCCGGTGAAGCTACCTTGCTTTCCGCCCCTACATATACGTCCTCCTCATCGCCAATTCCGTGGTCCGTAGCTGGTAGAGATACCTGGCCTTCCGCGACTGCTTCCTCTTCAGCGCTCTTTGGAGTTGGGGCTACATTTTGCACCTCCAATCCGTCTTTAGCGTGGAACACAAGAGCTGGAAGGCCAGACTCCTCCATATCAGCTGCAGGTCCATCTGTGGACAGGATGCCCACCTTCGGCTCCTCATCAGCACCAACTGTGTCCACCGCCCTCACGTGCGGGTCCACAAAATTGGATAACATTGTCTTCTTCGAAGGTGGGGGGAGTCCACGAGTTGCATGTTCCTTGTTTCCTCTTGACTCTTGCTGCTCCAGGACGGTTTGCGTTGTGGAGGGGCTGCCATTGTCCACAGCCACAGATTTCCCCATGAAGCTCTCAAACATGGACTTCAGGGAATCTAAAGCCGCGGCTTGAGCCTGCGAGGTCTGAAGGAGTTGAGCCCACTTACGGTCCACATCTTTTTTCCAGGATTGCATGGCATCCCAACGATCCGCGTCGCTTGCCTCCAGACTCTACAAAGCCAGTGCCCACCCAAGGCGATTAAGGTGGACTTCCAGTTAGCATGAACTTTAACTTACTCACTCGTAGGACTCTGCGGAACTCACGGACGACTTCTACACGACTCATGCACGACTTGTGTAGGACTCCTGACCGACTTGCGCGCAACTCCCGATTGACGTCTGCGGCACTCCATATCTACTGCTGGAGCAAGTGGGAGGATTTTTGAGGAACCTTGGGAGTATTAATACTTCAATGCACACCCACTCTTTCAACGCAACTTCAACTTACACAGTAAATATCAATTGCCAAGTCACAGCAGCATGCAGGGCATGCATACTTACCATACTTGCCGTTCCTTCTGCAGCACTGCTTTGCCTACCTGCAGCAAGGTCCATAATCCCAGGGCTACTTTCCTTGCCTTCCCGCTGTCATTCACAATCAACGCCATGAGAAGGGCAGGAAGATTTGAACTTAAAGTGCATGCTACGGCTATCATGGTTGATGATGGAGACATGTCTCCTACTAGAAAAATTTGCAACAAACACGTGAGAGAATTGGTTAGTTCTCACTACCACTGAGTCCCTAGCTGCCTTTCCCTTGCGACCCACAAGTGCGTAATTCTTCACGCTTTGCCTTGCTTCTGCCATCTTCTTCGACTTTAGCTTCTATGCGTCAGTCTTCCAGTACTCTTTTAGCCGCTTCCATTGGTCGGGATTGATGTGTGTTGGAACGGTTTCTTCATCCTTGAGGTACCCAGTCTTCAATCGAGACCGTTCCGACTTCATGAACCTTGTAATGGCAGCGCGGAAGCCAGCCATGCTCAAAGGATTTCCAACATACTCAAATTCGCTATCAGGGCGTCTCTGAGTTTCTTCACCCTGTGTGGTGGGTGTTTTGACCACTCGACCACGCTCATGTCCATAATTTTTGGTACCAGTTCCCGAATCGCCTCGTCCCAAGCATTTTTGCCCTCTGATCCGCCATCCACTTCCCCCCCTGGCAAGACATACACATGATTCGGTTTTGCACCCGCTGCGGCACGCTGCCGACTTTGCTTTTCGTATGCATTCCTCCGCTTCCTCCACGACACTCTGTCTTCAGTCTCCTGGGACAACGGTGTGGCCTCCACTGCACCTTGGGTAGGCCATGCTCCAGGAAATGCTGCGGCCATTCCCGGAGCCCACATTGGTGCTGCTTGGGATGCACCCGGCATCCAGGGCCCTGGCATCCATGGCCAACCAGGCTGTCCATAACATTGAGTGGAAATTGATGCAGGCTGGGCCGCTGCTCTGCTTTGTGGCGGTGGCGACGGAGGAGCGGCCCTCTTCCTCTTCGCTCGGTGTTGCACCACCTCCTCCTCCTCTGGAACCTCCTCATCGTCGCTCGAGTCAAAGCCCTCATCCTCAGCTGAACCTGCGTTTTGCATTAGCATTGGCCGCACATGAAGGTCAAACTGTCAGCAGTAAGGTTTGGAAGAGCGTGTCCCAAAAACCCCTAAACCTGCAAGCAACGGATCCACTACAGAGAACCAAGTCACCGCACAACTTAAATCCATTAGTAAATATGTATAGTACAGTGCGAGTAAAGGCCAGTAAACACTGCTCCCTTGTCAGGCATTGAGTAAGTTTTGTACTACGGCAGGTATATAGAAATTGTGAAATGGTGTACATGTGCAGTAAACGATGCAAGTCTGTAACCTAGTACTACATAGCGACGAGCGAGGTTGTCAGCTGCATTCTTGGGTGCTGCTGATTCCAAGTGCAAAGAGGAGGTGCATGGTGAAAGAATCGATGTGTCTTTGCAAAAGCCTAGAATTAATAGAGCATCGACTTGCATTAGTTTCCGGACTGGTGTGAATGGTAATGTGTGATTAATAATATTGCATACTGGTATGGTGTGCAATATTTGATTTCGCCACGAATCATTGGCAGATTACCAACTGAGTCGTGGAATTTTGGAATTTCAGACTCCACATATTGCTTGATTAGATCATGCTTCCAGAGGAATTTGTTTTTGAAGTCCAGCTTTGGAGGTCTACCTGGCGACTCTGCAGACTCTGTTGAATCATCACATTTTCTTTTCTTTTTTGATGAATCATGCACTTTCGCAATTTGTGAACCATATCTAGTCACTTGCATTGCCAGTACAGATCATAATTTGAAAACAACTAACTGATTAGAAGGATGGAAGTGAAGGGTTTGAATACGAGGGCCGCACAGAAAATGGGTCGTTCAAAGCAGTGAAAGATGGAGCCTGTGATCGAGGACTCTCATATCTTCCATTCGGTTTAGGACTGCCTGCCGAGGATAATAGCAACAATGCGCCCTAAATCTCAGAAAGGTGGCAGATTGCCCAGGTGCCCGTGAGCACGAAATGCCAAAGGAAAAGAGACAAGAACGAATCTGGTTGAGCAAGAACGACAAAGGCAGAAAACTTTAGTTTTCTGACCATGACGCCCTCAACCTGCCGCTACCGAAACGCAATACGAAACCTGCGAGAGGCGAATGATTGACGAGCCACGATAGCAACGACAAATCCATCTATTCAAGTCGTTTATCATACCTTCTGCAATTGCCTCCTTGTCGGAGTTCGTGGCCTCGGAGGACAAATCCTGCACGGAACGCATGTTGCACACCGTCTGATCTCCCCCCTTGCGATTTCTCAAGCGCCCCGTCCGCATGTTCCTCTGCAGCTCGCGCTCTGTCCGCCCACTGGACTCCTTCTGGCACTTCGGCTTACGATAGTCGGCCTCCCTGGGATTCAAAAACGCGCACCTTAGAAACCCTAAGCCCTTGTGCAGTACACGAATTGCTCACAAACCTTGGAAGAAGGCACTTCCAAAGTGGAACGAGGCGCCAACTGATTGAGAAGAGAAAACATAGCACTGCCTAGGGTTTCGCGTGTCGCCCCCCGACGCCAGCCCTCTGTCCACGTGGCCCCCATTCGCGGGCGGCATGTTGTCATTTCCCCTGCATGCCATGACTTGCACTACAGTCCATTGTGACTAAAACATGACTTCATAGAAGTGACGATGTAGTTGGCAGTCATAGAAGGTGACTCCTTTGAGACTGTGACGACACTGGGGAGGCCCTCAACTTGCAACAAAGGAGTATGCATAGTAGTATGCGAATGTAAACCCTAGCGCACCGCCGCCTTTGCACCTGGGGAGTCGCGGAGCACGGACAAAGCCTCTCAATTTGAACCTGTATGCGGGAGGAAAGTCTAGAAACTTACAGGTCCTCTTTCGCAGCAAGGACAGGCTCCAATGCTTTCTGCAAGCTCGCTACACGTTTGTCGCGGAGGAGTTCATACTCCGACTTCTGCTGTGGCGACGTGGGCACGGAGTCTTCCATTTCCCTCACTTGGGCACGCAGCTCTCCCCCTCACATGGGCACGCAGCACTGCGCCTCCCGACAGGTTTGCTTCCAGCGACTGAAGTGCTCCAATTGAAATGTGAGGCCCGAGATAGCACGCCGAGGAGACAGGGATAGGAAGTCCCCTATTTCCAAGGTCTATGCTCCTAGCCGCCCTCATTGATGGGAGTCAGGCTGAACCCCGTTTTGGCACTGAGGATTGTTGAGTAGTTCGTGTTTTGAAATGAATATTGTTCGTAAAATGAGGCCGACCTTCCTATGATTTAATTGCATCCAAACTTCAGGAGAATTGAAATGTCCATATAGACGTGCATCTCATGCTACCAACAGGGAGTCTGCATTGTCCACATGCAAGCCAAAGTCATTTTTTAGTAACACCTTGTGTTGTTTGCCTCATTCAGTACTTGGAGAGTCACTTTGGAGTAACACCTTCACATGTTTCCCTCATTCCGTAGTTGCAAAGTCATTTTACAGTCACGACGGAGTCTTTGTGGACATGTAGGCATCAAGGCCTGACACTCAGGGAGACAGATTTGACAGAAGAAGGATTTATTCTCCCAAGGAATGGCATTTTTCAATAACTGCCAAGGAGCCCAGAAATAACAGTCTGTGTAGTGATTGTTGGGACCCAAGTGGCGTCCTTGAGTGCCATTGCAGTACCTCAGTTCAACTGTATTGCAGGATCTGTCTAAAAGTAATCATCAACGACAAATGTCTTCTCTTTGGGGTTTCTTGCGGTTCTTCCACTAATCCACATGTATTGTTGTTACAGGCTGAAGCTGAACTCCTTTCAGCCATTGCAATGTTCTTCACCAGAGTTGGCATCACATCTGATGACGTGGGGATTAAAATATGAAATCGGAAGGTATTGCCCCTTCTTTTATATGCTTCACCTAGATAGCTTGGGAAATGTTCCTTAGAGATAATCATCAAAGGAGGAACTGTCTGCCATCCATTTTAAACAAACTTTTGCCCAAGGGGGCTTGTTGCCTCTACCCTCAATCAATTCCTGCCTGTTATACTACAGGTGTTGGAAGCAGTGCTAGAGAAGTATGACATTCCCAATGAATCATTTGCACCTGTCTGTGTGATTGTTGATAAGGTATTTCCTACATTTACATATCAACAATGGTGTTTTGGATTGCCTGCAATACATCTTGCTTTGGGTTTTGGACATTGTTTGGACATTGGAAAGTGAACTTCAACCTTCAGTTTAATTAGAATGAATCTATCAGCATGAGCTTTGACTATTAAATATTTAGGGTTGAACGGAATAATATCGTAAAAGCATATTACATTTACTGAGTTGTTTGCAAGGAAGTTCCTGACTTGTGTGAGTGTATGTCCATGTCAGCGGAATAAAATTACTCGGAAAGAGATGGAAAGTGATTTGCAAAAAGTTAATGTCCCCAGTGAGGCCATTGAGGGGATTTTGCATGTGCTTTCTCTACAATGTTTTGATGATCTAGAAGGTTAGTTCTCTCACTCAAGAATACTTTGATGTGATTAAAATGTAGATATTATATCCAACAAATTGGAAGTGGTAGGATTTGGTGATGTGGGCAGTGTCTGATTCATAAGCCTGCTTCTCTTAGTTGTAGTTGTGTTTTAAATCTAAATAATAATGATAATAGAAGCAATAATTATTACTGATGATGGTGATGGTGATCATCATCATCTTATCTGTAAGTGATTACTGAAACACGATACTTACAAGGAGACTCTCTTTGTTGGTAGTACTCATACATCTTCATTGTGTTATTATGGTAATATCGAAGCATGTGCACTAATAGTTTGGGAAATGGTGGTGCAGCCTTAACAGGTGCAGAGAGTGGTGCAGTAGCAGAACTGAAGAAACTATTTGCTGTAGTTGAAGGTCGTGGAATTGCTGATTGGCTCCGATTCGATGCCTCTGGTTAGGGGTTGAGCGTACTATAATGGGACTGGTTTTGAGGTGTGTTTCTATACAAGTTTTCTGCTTACTTCGATAATGATTGATTGACTGACCTCTTCGATTGATCTTTTAGGTTGCAAGTGCCACAGAAAAAGTGCTGACCTCGCCATGTTCGGCCAGGATCACACACATTTGTAACTGTTGGATCAGTTCACAAGTACCAGATCATTGTGTGTATTCTGCAATGTAATGCTTGCTAATTTTTATTTAGATCTTGTCTCCATTATGGGTCATTGTGCAGGCCTTTGACAAGGACAGGAAACTACGAGCCACTTGTGGAGGGGGCCGTTATGACAGGCTTCTTTCTACATATGTAAGTGATTACTGAAACATTGAACCGCCGGAACCATAGCGGAGCTGTCGACGACGGTGGAGATGATACCTGCTGTGAGGCCAAACCCCCCACCCTTAAGCGTCCGTAGTCCGAGTAGTGGGTTTGGGCTCACATTCCTCCGCGGTATTGGATTTGGACTTGGATGAGTCCATAGTGCAAGGTTCACCCTTCAAGTGGTCTTGGATTTAACTGGAATTTCACTTTTAACAACTCAATGTACGATTTCAATACGTATGTGGAGAATGCACAAGTTAACTATGTTATTTTAACCTCCTTATGCTCGGGTGCTATTTTGTCTTTGTTTGCTTCTAACGTCCATCCGGCCGCTTTAGCTACACAAGCCCTTAAGGATATCCCTCTCCTAAATGGAGTCCGTGCCGTTGACTCTATACTACCACTTGAACTATCACTTGTGTATTCCGTATCGCTACTATAAGAGGTCTCACTTGGTGTCTCCATACCGTACATAAGCCTTTAAGTATTAAGAAATACTTATGTGACTTATGTCAATCTCTCCCTTGCACCTTTGGTCTTTGCTTCCTTTGTCTTGCCATCGCAAGAGTGCTCCACATTCTCCATTAATTTGTGCACGTGGTTTATTTTTAAAGAGAGGATGCAAGTGTTAAAAAACACTATTCTCTATAGTCAATCTCAAATACATTTACTTGTGAAAGCCACACATAACACTAACTAGCATAATGTAACTAACTACTTGTCTATGAGCTAATTAAGTAGGCTATCTACTAAGCTCCTTCATGAACCCATCTCTTTACTTTCTAATTACATAAACCTAGCTCCTTCATAAACCCAACTCCTTCATGAACCCAACTCCTTAGCTTCTAACTAAATAAACCCAGCTCCTTCGTAAACCCAGCTCTTTACTTTCTAACTAAACAAACCCAGCTCCTTCATAAACCCAGCTCCTTCATGAACCCACAACTTTGTAGTTGTAATCCCCAACTACCTCACTAATTATTCAAGCCCTTAACTAATCTTCCTACCTAATTTTCCTAATTCTACTAACAACCCCTTTCTAATCACACAATTCTTCTCTAATCCTAAAATCCTAAAATCCTAGAGAGGAGAGGGGGAGAGAGAATTTCCTAACTTCACTAAGACTAACTAATCCACACAAGTATATTTTTGCACTCATCACAACCTCAAGTGCTCAACTCTTAAACATGGAACTTGCAACCACGTGTATTCAAAACATGAACTTTAAGTACCACAAATTGGAATCATGAATTAACTTTAAAATCCTTCACGTCAACACTAATTCTACCAAGAGGTCAAGCCCTCTTCAAGGCTAACAAGCCTTGGCTCTCAAACTAAAAACTAAGCACACACATGTGCTCCAATATGGCTTCCCACACCCACACTTATAACTCGTGGGGTGCCTTGGAGCACAAAGGAAAGAGAGGATGAGTGAGGGAAGAATGAGGGATTATATAGTAAGCTTGAGGGGGTGAGCACCCTCAAGGCTCACGATAAGCCCTTGAGATTTCCTCCTACTTAGTAGGCGCCAATCCTATCTTCTAAGCCTTCCTCCCTCAAATGATTAACAAGGATCCTAATTCGAACATTTAACTAGCCTTGGCTTTCTACCTACCACACTTTACCAAACTTGGGATGCTTCAACCCAAACTTAGCCTCCTTCGCTTTCCGCCGCCATAACTTTCTCCCCTTACTTTCCCAAATCGTTGCTCACCACTTAATTCAAACCACGATGCTTAACTCGTGATTTGATTGGTGCTTTGAGAATTTGCTTATCCTCCACCTTGCATTCTTCCTTGGACCTTCCCCATTAAGTGGCCATGATGAGGTGGTCCACTTGTGCGCTCCATGTGATCCTCCATTCATCCCAATTCGAATGCACTTGCCTCTTGAGTCACTTTGGTTGTCTCCATCCATTTGTACTAGCCTACTCACTAACTACTCAATCCAAGTTCTCCTTACCTATCCTCATTCACTCAAATCCTTCCGAAGGTAAAAACACAATAACAACTCACATCCTAGCCTCTTACAACATGGTACTTCTAAGACTAACATTTCACTCTTTTTATATTTTTGTGAAGTAACATGCTACTTCAAAGTGCATCAACTAACGTTTCAAGGGTCTAAGACTAAATGTGGGCACCCTTTTGGGCTCACATAATTGGCGACCATCGGGGGATGAATCCAAACATCTCTTGCTCCAAGGGTAAGTTGCCTAGTCAAGCTCGGTACTCCTTACATCTACTTCCCGATGTACGGGTAGGAAAGAGCTCACCATTCAACGTTTCCAATTGAATTGAATTATTAGGAAAGACCTCATAGACAAGGTAAGGTCCTAACCATATTGCATCGAATTTCGCCGGAAATTCAAGCTTTCGTGCGTCTTGAATCATGACCATCATTCCCGGTGTTAGGGCCCTTCTCTTATGTCGTTTGTCGAAAGTAATCTTTGTCCTTCTTTGGATTGTCTCAATATGTTGAGCCGCCATTCTCCTCCCTTCGTCAAGTGCTTCCAAATCGGTTAGTCGATTTCGTAAGGATTGACTTTCGGTAAGTCTCGTACTCACGGCCACCCTAAGTGACTCGACTTCATATTCGATTGGTAGTGTCGCTTCAAGACCATAGACTAAGGAAAATGGTGTAGCACGCGTAGTTACCTTATAGGTTGTACGGTATGCCCAAAGTGCCGCCGTTAGTTTCGTATCCCAATCCCGCTTCGAGTCTATAACCGTCTTGCGTAGTATACTCACCAAAATTCCGTTAACCCTTTCCGTTTGTCCATTGGTTTGTGGGTGGTAGGGAGTAGTCTTCCGGTGATCAATTTTAAATTTCTCTGTCATCTCTCGAATCAAGTCATTCAAAAAGTGAGTACCCCTATCGCTTACTAGGATCTTCGGCACCCCGAACCGCGAAATTATGTTTTCGTACATAAATGTTGCCGCGTGTTCCGCCGTGTCGGTCTTCACCGCTTCGGCTTCCGCCCACTTGGTGAGGTACTCGGTTGCCACCACAATATATTTCATTCCTTTTGAAGATTGGGGATGGACCTCACCCACATAGTCGATGCCCCATTTTTCGAAAGGAATTAAGGGTAATGATACATGTAAAGGCATCTCCATTCTAAGGTCGTTTCGGGCATACCGTTGGCAAGCGTCGCATTTCCTTACATAGTCATGGGCGTCCTTAAATAGTGTAGGCCAAAAGTAGCCCGCTCTAAGTATTTTTTGCCCGGTGAGTTGACCCGAGAAGTGACCGCCGCAAGCGCTATCGTGGCAAGCGATTAAAATCGCTTCAACCTCCGTTTTTGACACGCATCGTCGTAAAATACCATCGGACCCCCTTCTAAACAACCTATGGCCCACTACAACAAATTGCCTACTATTTACCCTCACCTTCCTTCTCTCTTCTTTTGTCCAGTCTTTGGGCAACTTGTGGGTTGTTAGAAATTCCACTATGCCCGCATACCACTCCGGTGTAGAAGTGACCACAAAGAGGCTATCATCTACTAACATATCATTTACCGGATTTTTTCCTATCTCCTCCGACAACCTAGACAAGTGGTCCGCTTGTAAATGCATACGACCCGGTTTATATTCCACCGTGTAGTCGAATTCTTCTAATAACAAAACCCACCTAGCTAACCTACCACTTAACTCCGCCTTGTTAACTAGATACTTGATAGCCATGTGGTCAACAAAAAATACAACCGGGTTGCACATGAGGTAATGCCTAAACTTTTTAACGGAAAACACCATGGCTAGGCACTCCCTCTCCGTTGTAGAGTAGTTTCTTTCGGCGGGGGTCAATTGCTTACTCGCATAAGCTATAGGTTGATCCTTCTCTTTTTCTCCCGTTGCTTGACAAAGCGCACTCCCTATTGCCACATTACTAGCATCACAATAGACGTGAAAAGGTTTACCCCAATTGGGTGGTATCAACACCGGATAGGTGCTCAACCTATCCCGCAATTCCTCAAAGGCTTTTTGACAAGCATCCGTCCACTCGAATTTGACATCCTTTTTGAGCAAATGGGTAATGGGCACCGCTATCTTTGAAAAATTAGGAATAAGTTCCCGGTACCATCCCACATGTCCTAACAACTTAGAGATCCCCTTGGAATTGGTTGGAGTTGCCAAGTCGCTTATGGCCGCAATCTTATCCGGATCGGGTTCTCTACCTTTCTCACTAACAACATAACCCAACAACACTCCCTTATTCACTCCCAAAAATGTCTTATCCGGGTTCAATGCTAACCTCATCTTCCTACACCTAACCAATGCCTCCCTAACACAATGTAGGTGATCGTCCACATTACTTTGTGTGCTAAAATCGTCCACAAAGACGGTCATGGATTTGAACAACAAGTCGGTGAAGATATACATTACTAATCGTTGGAAAGTAGCCGGGGCATTACATAACCCAAATGGCATCACTACCCACACAAAAGTACCCCAAGGTGTAGTAAAAGCCGTTTTATGGATATCTTGGAGGGCTATGGAAATTTTATTATAACCCGCATACCCATCCATAAAGGTATATCGCGAATGACCTCCAACCTCCTCAAGCAACAAGGTGATAAAAGGTAAGGGGAAGTGATCCTTTTGTGTGCACGAATTCAATTTCCTATAGTCGACACAAACCCTTAATTTCCCATTTTTTTTCTTTACTAAGACCATAGGAGAAACCCAATCCGTGATTTCCACCGGCTTGATAAACCCGGCCTTCAATAACCTTTCCAATTCCGCTTTCACCAACAATTGCAATTGAGGATTCATCCTCCTCTCCTTTTGTCTAATTGGCCTCGCCCCCGGAATTAAAGGAATCCGGTGCTCTACCATTTCCCTAGGAATTCCCTTAAGCTCATCGTAGGACCATGCAAAAGTATCACTAAACTCATCCACCAAATTGCTATACTCCCTAACCTCTTTCTCCCCCAATTTGGAACCCATCTTCATTTGTCGGGTTTTTCCATTCTTTAATTTCACATCCACGTACCGCCAATCCGCTTCCGACACATGTGCTTGTTCCTCTTTGTTCCGATACCAATCGGAAGGCACATTGGGGTAATCTTTCACATCTTGACCTACAACTATCCCCGTAGACGTGGTCTTGAAATGTAAAGGCTCCTCCAATTTCGATGACTCAATAATCACATCCTCCTCTTGAGTCCCATCTACATGAATTAAACTAACCTCACCCTCTTCCACGTCATCTACCCAAGGTGTTAACCCACCGCTAACCCACTCTTCCTCGGTGAGCACCTCACATGGCTCCAACAATGAGCCCTCTCCTAAACTAACACTAGGAAATTCACTCCCTAAGCCTACTTGGTGAAATGTAACCATTACATCAACCTCGGACTCGGGGTACTCCCTTAGCCATTGGGCATAATCCCCATTATCCCCATAATTGTAAAAATTAGGACCTAGACTTCCCGAGCCCGAATCTATAACAACCCTTTGACCTTCGGGATGGACGACTCCCACCAATGCCTTGCCAATCTCATTCTCGTTTAAGTCATCAATTTCCTTCTCCAATGGCAAATACATCTCCTTCTTCATCCATCCTTCTAATGAACCAATGGACACTATGACCCTATTACCCTCCGGACCATAAGTGATGGATGGTTTAGGTCCACCCCAATTGACCATAGCATTCGCCATCCGCAACCAAGGCCTACCTAGCAAAATGGGGAAGGTGTCCTTGTTGGAGTGCATTTTAATGACATGGAAGGTGACCAAGTACTCCTCGCCTCCCGTAGTCATTCTACAATCCTTGATCATCCCCAAAGGCGTAGTCGAACTTTGATTTGCCATATTTATGACCAAAGGTGAAGGCCCCGTGAGTCCAAGTCCCAATTTTTTCATAGTATCCTCCGGTAGTATATTTAGACTACTCCCTCCGTCGACTAGCACATTAGGAACCACCTTATCTACTATAACAACTTCTATTTCTATAGCTTTCACGTCTCTTCCACCTTGTGATTGGATCCTAGCGGCTATTTTAGCTTTCACCTTCCTCATCCTCTTGTGTACCGGCATTCCCTCCTTTAATGTTTTCCTTGCCGTGGGTGAAATTTCCAATAGTTGGCCGAAAGTAATATCCGCCTTGAGTGTACTAAGGTCCGCCCACAAGTCGTACCCGGTAGATCTTTCCACCTTAGAATTACCCACTACGTCGAATTCGTCTACGGGAACCCCCGGTCCTTCCCATTCACCCACATCGCTATTATCCAAGTCATGTACCGCATTAGTCCTCTCCCTATCTTGTAAAATTATATTTTCCCTCTCCACATCCTTAGTAGCTCTTCTAGCTACCCTATCCAACTCGGAGAGATTAATCTCTTCATCCGAAGAGTAATTTCCTTGCTCTCCTATTCCTACCTCCAACGGGGCATCCCCTCTCCTAGCCCTAGTAGTTACCGCTAGTGCAGGTGCTTCTTCAACCACACCCTTACCCTTCACTAACTCATATGTAATAGCATTGGTGTGAGGAGGCCATTGACTTTGCTCCTCTCCAATTCTCGTTGGGAGAGGAAGCATGTCATCACATGTGGCCTCCAACACTCCATCCATGAACCTAACATCTTGGGAGTTAGATGGTCCCGGATCCGTTGGAGGCGCTTGTCTCCCGTTACTACCATTAGGTGGAACTCCTTGTCTATTTTGTATTGGAATGTAACCGGTTGTAGTTTGCAAGCCCGCCGGTGGATGAAAAGTTTGCCTAGCATTACTATGGTCATAGTATAAGTTAGGTGGCCTAAGTTCATTGGCCGGTACTCCTTGTGGCCTAGCACCTCGCATATTATCCCTTGCTTGTTGTTGTGGATTAGCCACCGGGTAAGGGACATTAATTATTTTGTCCGGTTGGCGACACGTATCCGAGGGATGACTTCCTCCACAATTGCTACAATTAAACTCTTGACCTTCGGACCAACATTGTCCTTGAGCGTGCCACCTTCCACAAAAGGGATGAAATTCCTTCTTCTCTAAATTTTGGCCACCTTGCCCTCTAGGTTGTGGTCCTCTATTGCTTCCATTTCCATAGTGAGGTGGCGCTTGACCTCGTTGATTTTGTTGAGGTGGGTTACCGTTTCCTCTTTGGTCACGGTTTTGTCCACTTCTACAAAATTGACGCGTGTGGCCCGGTTGGCCACATTGGACACACCATAATCCGGAAGAATGCCTACCCGACTCAACCGGGGGTGGAGGCCCCGGTTGTTGACTCCGGATCATTAATGACATTTGATCCGTGAGGCTTTGCATTTGTTTTATCATAGCCTCTTGGAATCCTAGTTGGCTAGCACCTAGTCTTCTCTCAACCTCCTCCAAGTGTGGATCCGTTCTAGGGGCCGGTAGTGCCAAAAGAGGTGCCGGTTCCCTAACCGCTAAAGGTCGGGGGCCGGTGTCCACAATGGCATATGGAATTTGGTTCTCATACTTAGCGGGTTCTACCGCTACCACCCTAGGGCGTATGGGGATGAATTGTGGGATCAATTCATCCTCCCTTCTCCATAGCCTTTCGTGATCTTTATCCAAGTTTTCAATATCTCTAGCCGCACGCTTGGCATCCGCCAAGGTCAAGGGATTCCTTTCTAGAACACCCCTAATAGTTCCGGACTTAAAAAACCCTTGAATGAAAAATTGCTTTAGCGTGTCGTCGTTGAGCATGGTACCCACAAATCTAGTGCACACTAAATCAAACCTCCTAATGTAAGCCGAAATTTCTTCCTCCCTTCCTTGCTTCAATGACGACAATGCCCTTAATGCGGTACTTTGACCCACTTCCGGCCTAAATTCGTTAAGAAACTCCCTTTGTAATTGTTCCCATCCCCTAAAATGTCCCTCGGCATGATCCCGATACCATTCATAGGCTTCCCCCTCTAGAGTGGTAGGAAACCACACTAACCAATAACCCGGGTCGGTTATGAGGGAGCTAGCCAACCGTTCGATATACCGTTCCATGTGCCGAGAGGGGTCCTCATCCTTGGTCCCATAAAATTTAGGGAGATGAGATGGCATATCCATCGCCGCTAAATTTTGTGGAACCACAATTGGTAGGCCTCTTGGCCTAACCAATGGGTCTATTGGAGGTATAGGAGGTATGGGCGGAATTGGGGGTATGGGTGGTGGATCCATCCCCCGTTCCTCGGCCATGGTGACCGGTGAACTATTCAACAATCCCCTATCAACTTCTACCGGGAATTCTTCTCTAAGTGTGTAATTTTCCGAAGAAGTTTCACCACTCAATTTGGAGGGAGTGATCTCCTCTTCAAGTTGAGCTCCAAGTTCTAAGGTGTCTAGAATTGACCTAGTCCTAGGTTCGACGTTCAAACAACTCTCTATTCTAACATTATCTTGTTCTAATCTATCACTGATTTTAGAGGACCGCCTCTTTCGAGTAGATTTCTCTAGTCCTACTATCAAACTTGGTTTTTGTGAGCGAGTCCTACCTTGCATTCCATAAGAATCGATCGACCCTCACTTGACCACACATAATCCTAGCAATTCCCCTCTTAATATTTTCACTTGTCTTGGTGTGGTTATAATTTTTTTAGGAGGTGAGGAAAAGAACCTGCAAGCCCACTTAGGTGAAAGAATCCCAATAGGGGATAGGCATGTTCATGTTAATTTTTTGGTTAAGTCGGAGCATCACCTCCGCACCTTCCCGCAAATCAACACTCACCACAATACCGATTGTGAGGGGGTGACCTTCCGAGTAGATTATGTTAAAAGTCGAGGCTTCACCCTTCAACTTCTCACACCATCCACAATTCGGGAATTACCCTCTACAACGGATAACAACAATCACGAGTACAAAAGGCATTCCTTAATTATTTAATGAGTTCACTTTGAAGAAATAAACATACCTTGAGCAATCGCATCCCCCTGTGAGTTAGCACTCCCCTCAATCGTGACTCAATGTAACAACACCATAAACTTTGTGAAATATTAATTTAATCTAGAGCATGAAATGACAACTCCCAAAACTTTGAGACTCACCCCGAGGTGAGTGTCAAAGTTCAATGTCCTAAGGTGAATTTACCCTCTAATGTTTTAATGAGCTACTCGGTTATAGGTTCCTTTTAAGTTCTTAGCAAATCCCCAAAAAGGTTGAGGACGTACCTTCGCCGCGCTCCTTCCTCAAAAATGAATTTGCGTAATTGACAATGCAATTCATTCCAAGGAATAGTTGAAATACAATGAATTCAAATGTAACCCAAAGAGAGAATACTTACCGAGTTTCGGGTGCTCCTTCCCTTCTCTCAAGTTTGTGTCTCCAATTTTTCCTAGTTGCCTCCAAGTCTCCTAGTCGCCTCCAAGTCTTGTAACTACCTTCCGCTTCGCTCCCGGCGGACGCACCAATTATGTGAGGCCAAACCCCCCACCCTTAAGCGTCCGTAGTCCGAGTAGTGGGTTTGGGCTCACATTCCTCCGCGGTATTGGATTTGGACTTGGATGAGTCCATAGTGCAAGGTTCACCCTTCAAGTGGTCTTGGATTTAACTGGAATTTCACTTTTAACAACTCAATGTACGATTTCAATACGTATGTGGAGAATGCACAAGTTAACTATGTTATTTTAACCTCCTTATGCTCGGGTGCTATTTTGTCTTTGTTTGCTTCTAACGTCCATCCGGCCGCTTTAGCTACACAAGCCCTTAAGGATATCCCTCTCCTAAATGGAGTCCGTGCCGTTGACTCTATACTACCACTTGAACTATCACTTGTGTATTCCGTATCGCTACTATAAGAGGTCTCACTTGGTGTCTCCATACCGTACATAAGCCTTTAAGTATTAAGAAATACTTATGTGACTTATGTCAATCTCTCCCTTGCACCTTTGGTCTTTGCTTCCTTTGTCTTGCCATCGCAAGAGTGCTCCACATTCTCCATTAATTTGTGCACGTGGTTTATTTTTAAAGAGAGGATGCAAGTGTTAAAAAACACTATTCTCTATAGTCAATCTCAAATACATTTACTTGTGAAAGCCACACATAACACTAACTAGCATAATGTAACTAACTACTTGTCTATGAGCTAATTAAGTAGGCTATCTACTAAGCTCCTTCATGAACCCATCTCTTTACTTTCTAATTACATAAACCTAGCTCCTTCATAAACCCAACTCCTTCATGAACCCAACTCCTTAGCTTCTAACTAAATAAACCCAGCTCCTTCGTAAACCCAGCTCTTTACTTTCTAACTAAACAAACCCAGCTCCTTCATAAACCCAGCTCCTTCATGAACCCACAACTTTGTAGTTGTAATCCCCAACTACCTCACTAATTATTCAAGCCCTTAACTAATCTTCCTACCTAATTTTCCTAATTCTACTAACAACCCCTTTCTAATCACACAATTCTTCTCTAATCCTAAAATCCTAAAATCCTAGAGAGGAGAGGGGGAGAGAGAATTTCCTAACTTCACTAAGACTAACTAATCCACACAAGTATATTTTTGCACTCATCACAACCTCAAGTGCTCAACTCTTAAACATGGAACTTGCAACCACGTGTATTCAAAACATGAACTTTAAGTACCACAAATTGGAATCATGAATTAACTTTAAAATCCTTCACGTCAACACTAATTCTACCAAGAGGTCAAGCCCTCTTCAAGGCTAACAAGCCTTGGCTCTCAAACTAAAAACTAAGCACACACATGTGCTCCAATATGGCTTCCCACACCCACACTTATAACTCGTGGGGTGCCTTGGAGCACAAAGGAAAGAGAGGATGAGTGAGGGAAGAATGAGGGATTATATAGTAAGCTTGAGGGGGTGAGCACCCTCAAGGCTCACGATAAGCCCTTGAGATTTCCTCCTACTTAGTAGGCGCCAATCCTATCTTCTAAGCCTTCCTCCCTCAAATGATTAACAAGGATCCTAATTCGAACATTTAACTAGCCTTGGCTTTCTACCTACCACACTTTACCAAACTTGGGATGCTTCAACCCAAACTTAGCCTCCTTCGCTTTCCGCCGCCATAACTTTCTCCCCTTACTTTCCCAAATCGTTGCTCACCACTTAATTCAAACCACGATGCTTAACTCGTGATTTGATTGGTGCTTTGAGAATTTGCTTATCCTCCACCTTGCATTCTTCCTTGAACCTTCCCCATTAAGTGGCCATGATGAGGTGGTCCACTTGTGCGCTCCATGTGATCCTCCATTCATCCCAATTCGAATGCACTTGCCTCTTGAGTCACTTTGGTTGTCTCCATCCATTTGTACTAGCCTACTCACTAACTACTCAATCCAAGTTCTCCTTACCTATCCTCATTCACTCAAATCCTTCCGAAGGTAAAAACACAATAACAACTCACATCCTAGCCTCTTACAACATGGTACTTCTAAGACTAACATTTCACTCTTTTTATATTTTTGTGAAGTAACATGCTACTTCAAAGTGCATCAACTAACGTTTCAAGGGTCTAAGACTAAATGTGGGCACCCTTTTGGGCTCACACCTGCCAAGCTTCCACTTACTGACAGTCGTAGGCAAAGGCTGCGAGATGATCGTCTATGGATTCGGGAGCGTCAACGGGCCTTGGAATTGAATATTAAGAAATTGCATTGCCCTTGCACAAAATGTCGGGGCCGGCGTCTCTTGTACATGCGGAATGTACGAGAACGTCTCATCCGAAATGGACGCGATCCAAATTCAAGGATGTGGAGAGGGCCGGGCGTGCGAGACTCCTCAGATGAAGAGTGGGAGGAAGAATTTTGGAATCCTTCTCATGAGGTTGCCAATGAAGTCGATGCCACAGTTGACACTCGAGGAATGATTGCCCAAGCATGGCGCCCACGAGAGTCTGCACCAGTTACACCTGGAAAAATCCAAGAGGAAGTGCAAACTGCGTTTGCTGTAGCAGATTCCGTTGAAGACCAGGTCGAAGACGTGGACCCTCTTGACTTTGCAGATGTTGGCGGACATAGCTCTGGACTGCCTGCGTCGAGCACGCCACCGGATGAGGGCACAGAAGATGCACACTTTGCTGCCAAAGCGATGGAAGAGGCCATGCAGCCTTTGTACGACGGTGCGAAGTCCACAAAGCTAGCCACGACAGTACTGCTGATGAATTTCTGCACTGTACATGGAGTGAGTAATCAATGTGCGCACAAACTATTCAGCCTTCTACAACGCCATGTGCTGCCGGAGAAGAACAACTTGCCTAGAACATACCACGCTGCGAAGTCCCTCACCGCCAAGCTTGGTTTGACGTACAACAACATTCATGCTTGCGAAAAGGGCTGCATGCTCTTTCGTGGTGAGCATGCAAATGCCCTGCGATGCGTCAAGTGTGGAGGCCGTAGATATAGAGATGAAGCCCGCCGGCGTTTCCCTCTGAAGGTGCTCCGTCACTTCCCGATCATTCCACGTCTGCAAAGAATGTTTCGGAGTCCGGCGATCTCCAAACTTATGGTGTGGCATGATGAGAACCGGAGCAACCACGAAGGAGGGGATGGCCTTGTCCGCCACCCCTATGACTCCAAAGCGTGGCAACACTTTCATGAAAATGTTGATCCCACCTTCGGCAGGGATGCACGGAATGCACACTTTGCCTTAGCAGCAGATGGTGTGAACCTGTACAAGCATAATCGATCATCGTGGTCTACATGGCCAGTTCTCCTTTTGAATTACAACTTGCCGCCTTGGTTGACTACAAAGAAGTTTTTTGTTATGTTGGCACTGTTGATTCCAGGTAAAGATTCCGTAACGTCAGATGTCTTCGACGTGTACATGGAGCCTCTTGTGGAGGAGTTGTTGAAGCTATGGTCTGGTGTTCCAGCCCATGACGTGCGAGAGGATTCTCCTTCTAGAGCATTCCAACTGCGTGCTATGTTGCTGTGGACAATCCACGACTTCCCAGCTTACGGGACAGTCGGGGGGTTTTCCCATCAAGGGTATGCAGCTTGTCCACCATGTGGTATTCAGTTGGGTGCGGAGCACTCCACTGAGCTGAATAAGCAAACATATGGCAGGACTCGACGGTGGCTTTCCGAAGATCACCCGTACAGATCAGCGGAAATGAAGGACCACTTCAATGGAGCAATGGAAAACCGTCCGAAACCTCGTCCAGTTTCTGTGGAAGAGCAAATGCAGTATGCACGGGAGTACGAGGTTTGGATAGAAGCTGGAAACACTCCAGGTTCTGCCGGCGATCCATCTAAACTCCACGGTGTGAAGCGCATGAGCATTTTGTTCAGATTGCCGTATTGGAAGGTGAGTGCATCGTATTCATCTCATTCAAAAGGGTGGTAACTTCGACATGACTGGTGACGATGCTAGAAGTACTGATGGAGTCTCATCTAAGTTGCGAAGCAGTTGCAAGAACTGAATACGACTTAATGAGGACTACCGTCCTCATTAAGTGACAGGGAATTTTGTAGAGGAGGAATTGCAAGGCCCCAATGTCCTATATTGTCATTTCTGTAAAAGTAGAATGTTTGTTTGCACTTTGTAGGATATGGAAGAGTACGATATATGATTTGACCTACAGAAAACACTCCTGACTATTGCGGATGACTTCTTTTATGGCATAAGTAGTGAAATTGTCCACTCGGTTTGTAACTGCTTCTGTTGTGAACTTCCAGCATCTCCTCATTCGGCACCTTCTCGATGTCATGCACTGTGAAATGAACTTGGCCAAGAACTTTTTGAAAACAATCACAGGGAAGAAGGACACAGTGAAGGTGCGAAGAGACTTGCAAAGGCGGAATATGCGGAAGCACTTGTGGTTGACACCGCATCCACGGAAAGTTGGGAAGATGGTGAAGCCTCGTGCCCCATACGTTCTAGGTGAAGGTGAATTTGAGAAGTTTGCAAAGTGCATTGAGTCATTGAAGACACCTAGTGGGTACTCTTCAGATCTTGGCAAGTGCATTTGGAAGAAAGAGTTTGGTGGCCTCAAGTCCCATGATTACCACGTTTTGATGCAGCAGGTACTACCATTGGCAATTCGTGGTTTGATGCAGCCACGCCCTCGTATGGTTGTGATGAGAATGAGCAGGCTATTCAGACGGTTTTGCACAAAGGTATACAATCGTGCAGATTTCCCGTCCCTAGAACAGGATGTTGCAGAGAGTATGGCCTTATTGGAGATGGAATTTCCGCCCTCTTTCTTTGATGTAATGACGCATCTCCCCTACCATATAGCAAAAGAGCTGGACTTGTGTGGACCGGTGCATGCGAGGTGGATGTACCCAGTGGAGCGGTACATGAAAGTGCTCAAGAACCATGTGCGGAACATGGCACGTCCCGAAGCGTGTATGGCAGAGGGATACTTGAAAAATGAATGCATAGGATTTATAACGGAGTACCTACACAGATTTGAGGCGACTGAGAGACGCGTATGGGATGAGGATGAAGAATACGGAGACGCTGAGGAGGTTCTACAAGGTGCTGGGAGACCTTATATAATGAGCCCTGAGTTACGAGATGTGGCACACCAGTACGTGCTGTCGAACATCTCAATTATGGAAGACTTACACGCGTAAGTGTTAGACCCTAAATTTTTGCGGTTCGTGTTGTATTCAAACGCTACCCATACTTTGTTGAAGTCAAGTTATGCCTAGTCGTTCCCAAGTCGCAAGACTAAAACGGAAGTGGTGAGTGACTACAACAAAGTTCACCTAAAGTCATAGGACTCTGCAATACAAACTAACCGTGGGTCACATCCTCCCGCGGGTTGAGGGTCTTATAGAATTGTTGTGATGTTTTAAAGGGGAAACTCCTATAATGTATTTTGTGTTTCACTGCAGTCAGTGGAGGACGAACGAACGAGAGAGTGCAAGCACCCCACCACTTGCAGAGTGGATCGAGAGCACTGTACGGGATTTGGACTTAGATATGACGAACGCGGACGACATGGACCGGTTCCTCCTAAGCCACAAGCCATCCCAACGAGCCACTAGGTATGCACGAATCACAGCATTCGGAAACCACTTTCGAGTCGAAGATGAGACAACAACGCAGTTGCTCAATTACAATAGCGGAGTAACATCAATTTTCAACGTGCCCTCGGAGAATTATGGACATGAATCGTCAGTCCAATATGTGGGAGTGCTAAAGGACATTTTGGAGCTTGATTACGGTGCACTTCACACACACATTATGCTACTACGGTGTGAGTGGGTGAAAACCTATGACAATCGAGGGAATCCCACATATGTTAGGGATGACTCTGGGTTCCTTCAGGTGAATTTTCGGCACAAACTACCTCGCATGGTGGATCCCTTCATTTTCCCAATCCAAGCCACACAGGTCTTTTTCTCCGATGTTCAAGAGAAACCCGGCTGGAAAGTTGTATTATGCAAAGAGGCCAGAGTGAGAAGAGAAGTAGTTGACACAACAGACGCCTTCATCAGCACTACCACGGAGAGCGCAGGATTGACTGCTCCCAGAAGATGGCCTCTTCCAACGGAGACAGCAAATCTAGTGGGAGCCATTGAATTGTCAGCAGAAGAGAACTTACTAGCACAAGAGGACTACTAGGATACTATGACTTGAGCATGACTAGGAATAGTTAGTTCAAAGTCGTCTGGTAGTGACGATGTAGCACCGCTATAGTCATGTGCAATGAAGACAGAAGCGCCTGTGAACGGTTCCAGAGTTCTAATTGAAGCCTACTGAATTTATGGTCGGCCTTGTCCTGAAATCAATGTCCTCTCGCCTCGTCTACTGTTTGGTAGCAAAAACTTACATAGACTCTTTTACTTAGTGGCAGTATGGCCTATGGTTACGCTTGATGTCGCTTCTGTGAAAGCAGGGATAATATTTTCAAGTGTTGCCCAAGCGGGCAGAAGGAACGAATATGAACATGACGTCGGACACTGAGCACTCATTTTGTTGGTGAGCATGAAGTGTCGATGGAATGACCTAGTAGTAGTGCCCACTATGATCCCCGACTGAGTTGTAATTGCAAGTGACCGAGGCGCAAGCCTGTCGCGATTGTAGGCGCAGGACATGGGGGTTAGTTCTCCCCATCCCCATCAGCATGCATTTGAAGCACATAAAGTGGCGAGAATAATCCTAAACATACTCCCGAAAATGATGAAGTCATATTGTAGTCGCCATTCAGTAATGCACTGTCACTAAGAAATGACAGGCTACTACTACGCAGTGATGTAATCATCCACATTGGATTCCCGCCAAACAACCAACGCTTTTCTTGACGAAAAACACGCTTCGGTAGCTATAGTTCATCAGCTTTTCATCTCCCAGTGACAAATGCGACTGCTGCGTGACTGTGACAACGCAGACAAAGCAGAAGTGGTGCTATTACAAAGGACCAGTCATTTCCTAGTGAAACCGGACTTGTAGTCATTCCTCCCCAGTCATTTATACCCCTGTTTTTTTAGTAGTGATAGTGGGTTGGAGGTGTTCGCATGTAGTTAAGCACAACCCGCCATCCAACCACATTTTGGCAGTCCATTAGAATGTGGAGGACCGTGGACACGAGCCGCTAGGCTTCCATGCGCCCACTAAAGAATCTTTAACCTACAAGTGACGGTCACCAAAACATTAAGATCGGTTGAAAACTTAAGAGACCCAATATTGGTGTAGATCTCCATCCATGATAACCAAGAGGAGGAGATTAGTAAGTGGGCCCAAATTTGAGAAGATGAGAGTAGCTACTTGGCACATACAAACCCTAAACCACCAGATTCCCTCTAAATTTGGACGAGTTTGTCCTTCTTCACACCAGAATCTAGTGGACAAGCAGCCTACATAGAAACTCACCCAAACGGCTTGTGTCCACAACCCTCCACATTCTAGTAGACCATCAAAATGTGATTGGTTGATGGCTTATGCTTATCTACATGTGAACACCTCTAACCCACTATTATCTAGAATGTAGTGGGCCAGTAGTCTACATGGAAACTCACCCTATGTTTTACTTCACTTACAAATTCCTTCGAATATAAGCATACTTACACTGCAGATTCGTACAAGAAGTCACTTTTGAGTTGACTACTGGCTCTGAGGAAAGCTGGGTCTACCGACGAGCAATACCATTATTACGAGATACGGACCAACAGCTTTTGTTCAGAAATACTGCATGCAGTAGAGTGTTTCCTGCTTCAGCCAAGTACTAAATGATTGTTTTTATGTTGATGCCATGTGGCAGTCTTACATTGCTTTAGACCCACCAACATCCCCTGTGGACTTTATAGGTTGGTATCACATACCGTGAAGCAGGAGGGAAGCACCTTACTTACAGGAAGCCTTGAAAGATGTCCTTGCCATATTTGATGAGTGCCCTGGAACTCTTTGAAGCTTTTTGAATGCGAGTTTTTATTCTCTCGCTGCATGCGACGAATGTATACTACGATTCCCTCCTCCTCAATTTCCTCAAGTCTCACAAACTGTACCAATAATGACATTGTCAGGGGAGTTTGATCAGATTACGGTAACGTATGCGGATGTTCTTCGCTTCATTTTTCATGGTCTCCATCTTCTGTTGATCGAATTTAAGTCTTCAAATTCGTGTTGCATATTAGTGATTCTATGTTGATACATCAGCAAAAGTCAGATTGAAAATTGGACCTCCCCTGATTTAGTTATGATTATTGGAAGTGCACGTGTGTTGATTCCTTGAGTGAATACATAGGTCTTCCAAATTGTGCCCCCTATTGAGTATGGAGTTGTTAATCAAATTTGAAGTCGTAGTTCAATCACTTTTAAACATGTGTCTTTATGGCATTTGTTTTTTGATCCTTACCTAACCACACACCAATCAAATATAGGTGTCCGATTAAGAAAAGTAACCAAGTAACACCCGCATACGTTAGTACCTTATTAATTTAGGCACTTGCTTGCCGAAGTTGAATGCTTTTCATGTCACATCAACTTTTCTCAGCGTCCCAACCAGCTTTGCATGCCATGTGGCACTTTCATTCTAACACAATAACTATTTTGCGTGAAAAGTGCTAAGATACTACAATGGTTCGCAAAGTCAATTTGCAAGATATGATTAGGGTAAGTTTCCATGTAGGCCGCTTGCCCATCATATTCTAGTGAAAATGTAGATGCCACCATGTCGCATCTACATTTCCACTAGAATATGATGGGCGAGCAGCCTATATGAAAACTAACCCTTATTAGACCACACTCGCATTCCTAGTGCTGGGTCTACTGACAAGTGAATGACTCACATTATTTCCAGACATTCGGACCAACAGCTTCCTTCTCGAATAGCCTGCAAGCATGGATGGAAGCATCTTCCTGCTTCAACTTCTAGCATATAACTATTCTTGAAATTTGCCACATGGCAGGCTTACATTGCTTGATACTAATCCAAATCCCATGTGGAAATTATTGATTGGCATCCCAGAAGATGAACCTGGAAGCAACTTACGGGAAGTTAGCCAAAAAAACAACAATTCCCTCCTTGCATGTGACAGAGTTAGCTAGACTCTGAGTCCTACTCTCTCTCTCTCCATGCATCTCAGAACCCGAAGAATTTATTTTGTCGTCAAGAGAACATGACCAGATTAATTTGCAGAGCTAAAATCGTTGTCCACTGTCGCAACTGGTCGACCAACGAACAATCGACTTGCATTATTTCAACATTCGGGCCAACTGCTTCCCTTCTGAAATGCCAAGCCCTGAAGGTGATGTCCTTTGCCGTAATTTATTCGATCAATGTGCCTGCTGCTCTAGGCTTTGTTTGATGCGAGTTTTTTATTCTCTCATCGCATGTGATTCGATAGATAAGTTAGACGTACACTGTGAATTCCTCCTCAACTTCCAGGAATCTTAAAATCCATAGAATGACGTCGTCAATGAAACTTGACAAGATTTTTATTTGCAAAGACAAATTATTGCAAAGGACCGACATGGGCACCTTCCCGTAACCATAAACTCCCCATTATTCTGGCAGGACTTATAAGGTAGGTAATTGGCAGGAATGCCAACTTACAGTTGAAAAGGCCACGACCATGTGACCTCTGTTGTATGGTTTTTTTAAATTATATTATATGGTTCTCTTATTGACTTAACGCTGGAAGTGGCGCTTGCTACTTAACTTATGTGGGCCTTATTTGCTCACTCTTCTTATTCAGAAAACTTCTTTTGAGTGGTTTATATGGCAAGGCTTGTAGTGGGGAACAAACAACAAAACAACACGTGTTACAGTGAGATTGGACAATGTGTTTGAAAAAGAGAGCGAGAGAGAGAGAGAGTTGGGCTTTTCTTGAGCAAATCTACGCTTCTTTTCAAGCTTAGTCACATTTTAGTACATCCTCTTGCTTAGAGGTCATTCCATTCTCCTGCATATTTGTGTATCCTTCTAATCCCAGGAGGGTCGGTGGGACCATCCCTCAAGGAAAATCTTTGTTTAACTATTTCCCCTCATTTGGTACTTTCCCATATTGGTTTGCCTCCTCAAAGTAAAAAGGTATAAACCTCAATCATCAATCTAGAAGGGTTCTACCCTCTTTACACTTAGGTAAAGTGTTGTGCTAAATATCCGAAGTTTACATGTTCAAGTTCAAAATTGAGTGCAAGACATATTCAAAAGAGCTTCAAAAGTCTACCTCAAATCAATATGCTTTGTATTCTAAATTTTCTTGTAGAATATCTAAGCAAGATACACACACTATTTTTGAAGAAAGATGAGATACAAAACTTAAGAGTGCTCCCAAATTTGTGAAGGGTCTGCCTCACCCGTGCCCATGCCACCAACCAAATCCACAAAGAGGGTTAGTAACATACATGAGGTAAATAATAGCAGAAACCAATTGTTATCTATGTCACACAGTCATGTACATCATAAACATCCATTTTGTATCACCAAATACACATACTGCCATTGAGTATTCTACATGTTCTTTAGCCATTTGAAACCTCGCAAGACTGAGCTTTGTGGTAGGTTACACACTCCTTCCACCTTTACTAGTCCTCACTGCTTAACCTAATCTCAGGGGTTACTTATGGTAAACAGCCACTGCTGCTTAAACTTTGAGAAAAGACTCTCATGGATTCCCCTTTACTTATTATAGAATTAGGCAAGTACCCTTGATCATAGATTCATAGAACTGGATCAACGGTGGACGTTTGTCAAGTAGATTTTACCAAACCCTAAAGTATTTTTTTTGTTAGGGTTTTTTTGTCACTAGGTAGATTCATTTACACTAAAGTAAAAACACAGTGGAGAGCTGGGCATTTCTTGACTAGATCTATGCTTACATTCAAGCATAGTCTCTTCTTAAAACATCCTCTTGTGTAGAGGCCAAACCATTCTTTTACATATCTATGTACCTATCAAAACCCGGGAGGGTGGGTGGGACCATCCCTCTTGGCCAGACTTTTGCATACCTATCTCTAAACCTTTACTACTATCTCCTCTTGATATGTATCATCAATAGTTAAACCTTTGATTGTCCAAACTACCAAGGTTGTAACCCTTGTGTCCTTAACCAAAGTATGGCATTCCATATCCAATATTTACAAGTCAAAACTCAAATGTACATGTACTGCATATTCGCATTATACTTCGAGGTTCAATCACAAATAAACAATGCTTAGTATCTCACATTATACCTAAGCATTATACACATGACATTTTTGCACAAAGATGAAATACAAAACCTAAGAGTGCCGTCCAAGTTGTGAAGGGTCTGCCTCACCTGTGCCCATGCCACCAACCAAATCCAAAGAGAGGGTTAGTAACGTACACGAGGTGAATAACAGCAGAACCCAATTGTTATCTATGTCACACAATCAAATACAACATAATCATACGTTTTGTATCATTGCATACTCAACCTATCATTGAGTATTATACCTGTTCCTTAGCCATTTGAACTTTGTGTGATCGAAGACTGAGGCAATTAGCCTACACCTCCCACAAGTCCGCACATTTTACACTACTCCAAGAAGTTACTTAGGGTAAACTACCAAAGCGGCTTAACCTTTGAAAGGGAGTTCTCATGTCTCCCTCCATCTATTATAAGAGTAGGTAACTATCCTTGTCCGTAGATACATATCCTCAGATCTACGGTGGACAATTGTTAGGTAACACTCACCTAACCCTAAAGTAATTAGTCCTTTGGGGTCATATTTTATTATCTGTGCGTTTTATTTATGGCAAAGTAAGAACAAAGTATAGAGAGAGAGAGAGAGATCATTTTAGTCATAGGTACACTAAATAGTCCTATCAGTGTGGATGGAAAATTAGTGTGAAAATTATCAACATGGACCACAATAATATTTTAGTCATCGTGGAAATAACGTGGGTCCAAGAGCCCAAGTGTTCCCCTAAGTCTTCATGAAGACTTCCAACTAACAAATTGAATATCAATTATAGGACAAAGCAACACAAAACAAAATAAACACCCACATTAATTTTCTAGGGAAAAAAAAAACTAATGTGACCCACTCTAAAATTTTCTACTAATTGGAAAATAATGTGGTCCACATTAATTCTATTTATGATAATTAGTATGCACTCTAGAGAATTACTATGGCCCACAATAATAGGACTATTTAGTGTAGTTAACACTTGGGAGGGTCTGTGTGACCATTTCAAGAGGAAAAATAAAAAATAAAAATAAAAAATAAATCAATTTGACCTCAACTTATACCTTTTGCATCTTTACTCTAATATCTTGAAACTTGAAATGACAATCTACATGGTTCACAATTGCTCACCCAAATGAGACAATTCTCAATGCGATCCAATGGCCAAAAATGTCTAGGGAATTGGAAGGACCCATAACAGGGCATTGTACCTTAATCTGGGGAGATTTTTGGACATAGTCGGTCGAAATCCTAATGTTTCCAAGCCCAACCGGTTACATGTTGACATCTTTCAGTTTTTCTTCATTAAATTAGGAATATTCTATCAAATTCCTCTACAATGATCGGTAATTTTTCCTGAAGCTTTGAACTTTAACTGGTTATTCCTCAAACTCAACCAGTTCATCTGTAACTAGCAGCCGGTTCTCCCCATTCATTGTTGCCAAATAATGGAGTTCACAATTTGATGGACTTCTGACACTACGAAGTTATGAAGAAGATCTGGATTGCTGGAACCTGCAGTGAAAGTATGCAGCCTGCATCACTCTGACTGAGTATGAGAGACCCCCTCCCACGTGGGAAAGAGTGCCCACCCTACCATAGAGTAAGAAAAGCTGTTGTTACATCTTTCGTAAAGAGCCCGGAAACAACTTGCAGATCAATGGACGGGGAGAATCGACCGCTAGTTACAGACGAATCGGCTGAGTTTGAGAATAAACCAGTTGAAGTTCAAGACTTCAGGAAAATGACCCATTGTTTTAGAGGAATTTATGGAATATACCTCTGATTAATAAAGAAAAACCGAAAGATGTCAACATGTAACCAGTTGGACATGGAAACACTAGGATCTTGACCAATTATGTCCAAAAATCTCCGTGGATATTGCTGCAGATATCACAAAGTATGTTCAAAAGAAGTATATTGAGTTTGAGAAATAATTGGTTGAAGTTCAAGACTTCAGGAAAATAACCCGTCATTTTAGAGGAATTTATGGAATATACTTCTGATTAATAAAGAAAAACCGAAAGATGTCAACATGTAACCGGTTGGACATGGAAACACTAGGAATCTCGACTGATTATGTCCAAAAATCTTTCTGGACATTGCTGCAGATATCACAAAGTATGTTCAAAAGAAGTCTCCAATAATCAATAAGGTGTGTGGGCATAAGGAATGTGGTCACAAGGAGAACGGATTGTCACATACAAGCACACCTCTCATACATCCAATATAAAAACTTGATCACCCATGTATAGGTTTGTGACCAATGCACCTCAAATGACTTGGAGTAGGAAGTCTAATTTAGGGTCTTTGAAGCTAATTCTAGTGTAGAATTAACTGAAAATTAGTAGCCTCCAGGTTGTATATTGTGTCATGGCTTTTATGTTGGATGAATGAGAGTTACACTGGTGAGCAATAATTCCTCTTTCATATCGTCACTCCTCTTGATTCAACACCTATATTGGAGTGGTATATGGCAAGGTTTGCACTTAACAATGAACACCAAAATAGACATGTGTTACAATGGGATTGGACTATTTGTTCAAAATATAGTAGGTTGAGATCATTGGGAGTGCCTACATGCCACCACAACGAAAGGTCATCGCTACTTACCGCACTGTGAACCACAGACTTGCAATTGAAATTGGACAAGTGGTCAACTATCCCTATCTCTAGAGATAATAGACTAATGCCACTTATGCTCTTACAATGCAGTTGGAATCAAGGCACACTTTGTGTTGGAGTTTCCCTTATATAACTTCAATAGAGATATATTTAAGCATGTAGTTTTCAATCAGATCAACAAGTTGACATTAATCTCTATCTCAGAAAGACTACCACACTCTGCCACTCTAGGGAATTAGCCAAATTGAAACCATCCTGATCTACTTCAGTCCCATTAGCCTTTTGGCTTCCCATACTCTAAAATTAAATTCATCTCACTTCACATGCTCATTTGGAGAGAAAGAAAATTCGCTTTGAATTCCCTTAGGTTTCACATCTCAACTATAACTTTGTGTTTAGAAATGGCAATCCACATGGCTTGCAATTGCTAACTGGACGACAACAAAAACATGGGTTCAAAAGAGATTGGACTATGTGCTCAACTTTTTAGTTCAATGAAATGAAACTAAATTTATAGCACTAGATATACATTGAGGTGGGGCTATTTCCCTAGAGTAACGGAGTAACCTCATGATATCAACCTCATGATTCAACTGGAGGAAAGACTTGAAGCATTCATAACCAAGTCCATCCATCTTAGGGTTTCATAATTTCCACAAAGTTATCTGCAGGCATGCAACTAACCTTTTTGTGCATTTGGTTTGGCTGATGATAACACAGCCACCTTTCCTTTCCGTGTCTAAAGAGAACCTGCAACTCAATTAGACTCTCTAGAGATGAATGCCAGCCAGCATGAGAACATGCAACCTTGTGAGCTTCCCAAGAGAGTGTTACATCATTAACAAGAGTGAATTAACAAACACAAACATCTTATGCCCACCAAAAGAAAAAATGACTATTTGACAAGGGTGTTTCAACTTTACAAATCTTCCCCATATCTTCTATTCCAGAAGATGATCCACTAAAGCAATTCCAATAGATTAACTGAATCAATAACAGGGTAACAAAAAACGATTGCACGAACATGAAGTGTTTATGTTCAATTTAGTACACTGACAATCAGGTCATAAACTATTTCTGCTGTTGTCTTTATGAGGACTATAAATTAATTTCATATCAAAAGCATCTGATAAAGCAGTCACGGTACACTCAAGCACCGCACATATCGTTAAACTTTGTGGAGCCCATAACAATGTTCAAATCTTATAAATAAGTAAATTGGGCACTAGAGTTGTCTCTTGACCAGCAACAAGATGTCATCATCTGCTATGAGAGGCTAATTCCAGACTGCCAGACTTTGAGTGAAGCTAAATGCATTCACAATAAATCCCTACAAGATAAAACCTGGTGTATATCCTACATCAAGAAAAGCAAGAGAAAGAATCCAGTGCCTAGCTTGAGGGCACCAATTGTGCACTTAACAAAGAAAAAGCACAATTAATGTCAGTGTCCTCATAAAGCACAGGAAGAGCCGATCAGAAGAACTACTGTTCAATAAATTTGCTTATCAGAGGTCTGCATACCTAGAACTGTCCAAAAATATCTCCAAGCTCGTACCTCTGCATCTCTACTTATTCTAGAAAAGAATTATAAAGAAATACATGAAAGAAAGACATGAACAAGCAGTGTCCATGAACAAGCAGTCTCTATGTTGTACCAATTCAAAGGTTAACCTCAATTAGAAACTACTCAATAATAACGCCTCAGACCTTGAAAGGGCTAGCATACAATTACGAAAGGAAATGCTGTGGCCTACAATGACATTGTAATGAAACTTGCGTTAAGGAGGCCCCAAAGAAAACCAGTTTGAATGTTACAGTACATGGATGTGCTGTAGCTTCT
Organism: Polytrichum formosum; assembly: GCA_964035585.1. Taxonomy (NCBI): domain Eukaryota; kingdom Viridiplantae; phylum Streptophyta; class Polytrichopsida; order Polytrichales; family Polytrichaceae; genus Polytrichum; species Polytrichum formosum. Next base: position 70,784,143 of record OZ037935.1, on the reverse strand, counting down.
TTTTCCCTCTTGTGTGCGCCATTTGTTTATCAATGTCCTCCTTCAGGCCAAAATCAGAGGGAGGAACCTGTATTACAGTTCTGATGATTTCAGGATCAACCGCCAGAGTGGCACTTTCACCTGTTGGCGAAGGCAGGTGCTTCACGGCTGAAATCGTAATTGGGGACTCCACTTCTGCAGGCAAATAGTATGATTTGATTAGTTCTCAGATAGAAACCAACATGTCTTACTAGGGATAAATTAAGACATGCCAAGTAACTTAAGATATGCTCATGGAAACTACATAAGGTCAATGGGTCTTAATTGGTCACTGACACACCACTCAAATATAGAAGTCCGATTCAGATAAGTAACCAAATTAGGCATGTCCACCTTATGTATTGCCTTTCACTGTCAGCATAGAAACTGAGCGAGATACAAGGAACTGCAATCCGATGGCATTTATCCAATATAGCCACTTCACATTACAGAAGCCTTTCCTTTAGGAAGCTCAATCACTTAAATTATCACAAAGGGAGACTTGAGGTGTCAATTAATGTCACATTGCTTACAACTAAGAGAAGTCAAGATTCTACCCCAAGATTGATGGTAAAACAAACAGAGCTGGATGATTGAGCAAAGTATGGATATGACAAGTGGGTTTACTACTTGCAGGGCAAACACCCAATTGAGAAATGATATATGTGAATTGCACAACAGGCTAGATGATGCATGCACACGAGTCAAGATTGGGGTCTATAGTGCCAAAATATATATGAAACTCAGCCGTACAGTTGAAAACATTCACATGCAAGAAAGTACACCTGTACCAAATAAATTAAAAATCAGGCACAACGGCAAGCAGGTAGATCTCACATCTTATGCCCAAATCAAGAACATGCAAATGTCACTGATTCTATTGTGCTGTAGGAACTCAAAGGCCATCACAATCCTTGATTCATGGCTACCAACTGGATGCAACCTCCACAAAATATGTAATAAAGACTTTTTAGGGTTCGCGTGTCACAAAGAAGGTCTAGTTCAGCTCTGCAGCTGTCTGATCTATACACATCTTTGCAAGTACAACCAAGAAAAGTCACTGTGATCCATTTCAATCACAAAGACAACAACCTGGAGATACAACACTGACACACTGCCTCAAATACCAGAACCTGACTATAAACCAAGAAAAGTCACTGCCATATGTATACTTTCACCATCTCCTCCAAGCCAGTGCAATCACTGGACAAATAGCAAAGACCCATTTCCCAACCATCACATGACTTCCCTATGCAAGAATGTGAATTCCAATCCATCCACAACATACATGAACCACAGACTACAATGACAAGAAAACAACTACAAAATAGATGGATAAAATCTCCCAAGCCGTCCACGATTTTTCTCAAGGATGTCTCTGGTATAGCAATAATTTCATTCACTGAACACATAGCAAGGAAATCTCATACGAGTCCCACTTACTCCAATACCAGCTTCAGATATGGACACATGAAAATGGATTTCAAAACCCATCAACTATGCACCCATAAGAACTTTGGCATGATGCTGCCCAGCACTCAAACAGATCTTGATGATACAACACCAACCCCCTGCCTCCAATAACTGAGACTGACTATGAACCAAGAAAAGCCACTGCCATATGCATATTTTCACCATCTCCTCCAAGCAAGTACAATCACTGGATAAAATAGCAAAGACAAAACTCTTAAAAATCACATGACTTTCCAATCCATCCACAGCATGCATAAACCATATACTGCACAGAAAAGAAGTCAATTACTAAATACGGATGGATACAACCCCCCAAGCCGTCCACCATTTCTGTCAAGGATGTCTCTGCTGAAGCAATATTTTCGTTCACTAAAAACATTGTAGAGAAATCTCATATGCCATAATCTCATAGTTCCACTTACTCCAATCTTAGATTCAGATGTGGATACATGAGCAGCGATTCCAAGAGCCCATTAACTATGTAACCGACAAGACCTTTTACCATGACATAGCCCAGCGCTCAAAACAACACTCTATAGGTTACATGAAAGTGTGCACATTCAAAACTGGATCTCTTGCAAGAAACCCCCTCAGCAATGGGTTCGCAATCCTGGAAGGAAAATGTAATGAGACATGTGAGAAGAATGAAATGAATGTGAGTTGGCACCTGTAGAGACGATCCAGAGGAAGAGGAAGCAGATGATGATGATGACGGGGATGGAGTGCACACATAGCTCCGGGCGAGCCACACGGTTGGGAGGAGAGGAGCGATCTTTAATGCTAATCTGCGTCAAGAGGCGAGGGCCACCAACATGTTGGGGAAGATCCATGGCAACTAGGGTGGCACTGGAGCTGCGGTATAGTGTCATTCCAATGTTGGCGTCATTCATTGTACCATACAAATTCCTGTTCCTTGCCCCTCATGCCTTCTTTTTGGCGCCCTATTTTACCAAAACCACAAAAATCTCTCACGATCACTAATTGGCCACAAAACTCCGACAGATTTGCTCAAATGGAGAGCTCTCTCTCTCTCTCTACTGACAGGCTTGAAGAAAGAAACACAGATCCAGTAAGCCCCTGGAGGTGAGAATTGAATTAAAAGTTCGGAGAAGAAAACTCATGCAAAAGTTTCTCCACATGCCCTATTCCACCAAAACACACTTCAAAAACAGCAGGGCGCCCAAAACCACACAAAACTCTCAAGACCACAGATTGACCACAAAACTTCGCCAGATTTGCTCAACTGGGAAACTCTCCACTAACAGGCCCGAAGAAACACGGATCCAGGTTTGAATTGAATTAGAGCTTGAACAAAATACTTATGCAAAAAAATCTCCAAATGAGCTGAATCGAAAGGAAATGATCAAGATCACTGAACTGCTGGACTGAAACAAGAAAAATTAAACCTCAACCCTCCGAAACTTGAGAAAACATAAGCACCGAGTGCATGAGCTTCGGAAAAATAATGCACAAGGAGTCAGACCCCAGCAAACCGCGATGCGGACGCAGCGGGGGGAGAGCAGCCCAGTAGCTGAAACCGCCCGAATTTCACAACCCACCGAAAGCTCGACGAACTACACCAGCCACTACCGCCGCCAATACCGACCCAAACCTCAACCAAGCACCTCAACCCAACAAAACGCAATGAGAACCGAGAAATGTGAGGGCGACCCAACGACCGCCTGGTGTCGAGACCCCCAGGAGCGTGGTTTGGTGGAGACCTCCGCTCGCCCGGCTAAGTTAATGCGAGGGAGGTGAGCGGGGTTTCTTCTCGAGGAGAGACTTCGGAGCAAGCTGCGAAGTCAGTGAACCCTCTGCTCTGAAATGTTCCCCGTGGGGACATCTTGGTCTAAGGGTCCAATTTCGCGGCTACAATGAGGTCAAATTTAGTTACTAATCTACTTGTTCACATTTTCTTAATGCAGAAAAATGATCATTCTTCCTTAGTAGCATTGTTTATTTGGTGCTTTAATTGGGGCGATGACTTGCGGCTCTGTGCAAGTTGTTTATTGTTTGTGAAAGCAAGAAGTAGGAGGAAAAGGCAGTAGTTAACTTAGAATAACTGTAATTAAGTTACATATGCCTCACTAGATCAATTCTTTATCAATTCTTTATGTTATGTCCACGTTGTATCAAACTGGAAGTCAATCGGATAACTTATGAGTGTACCTCTCATTCATCCAACATAAAAAGCCCTGAAATACTATGTTGCCCGACGGTTGCTTTTTGATAGTTGGGTTGACACCGGGGTTAGCTTCAAAGTCCCCGAATTAGGGCCGCTTCACACTATGGCCGTCCAAGTCGAGAGGCCGTGGGATTGAATGGCCAAACTTTGTTGAGAGTCCAAAGAAATGGGCTGAAAATAGATAGCCAATAAAATATGGGCGTTGGAGCCTTCGGCCGGGCCCAAAGTGTGAAGCCTCCAAAGGCCAAGCCCAAAGTCCAAACCCATACCACTTTATTCTTTATCCAAAACAACCCAGGCTCCAATCTAACAGCCAAGATCTTGTTAGTTTCTTATTTTTTAATGAAAAAAAATCAACAGCCTCTCAACCATCATTTGGGTTTCCATTCATGGCCAACCAAAACTTCCTTCAAGAGTTCGTTGCCTTGGTCAAAAAGTAATGCCATGTAGGCATTTTGGAGAGTGACAGTCTTTGGACTTTGACCTCTAGTGTGAAGGGTCGAGAGGCCGAATTCTTGGTTTCTTGCAATCTAATTGGTAGAAATCAACAGCCTCTCGACCTTCGGCCATAGTGTGAAGTGGTCCTTGGTCTACTTAAGGTCATGTGAGATCAAATCAGCAACCAACATAATAATAGGGGTCAAGTTTTATGTTGGATTGATGAGAGGTACGCTCGTACACAATAAAACTCTCCCTTCATCAAACTATCGCATGCAAGTTACCTCGCATCACTCATTTGAGATGTGATGATTTTCTTCCCACTATTCAATATTTTTATCAAACCATATAGGTTGTTGAACCAATATAATCGGATACATGCCTTGGATGGGTGTCTAGTCAAATGGGCAAATGTTGCCATAGTTAAGCTTTTGTACCCACATTCACAACAACTTTGTGCATAAAAAGTGTGACATTCCCTTGGCACGTCATGGCATATGCTACTATGTGCTAAATAACATGGCCATTGAGAGTGAGATACCACATGGTCCGAGATGACCTTAAACTACCGGGTGATAGCGGAGAGGTACCCGTTTCCGAATGGGGAGGTTGGCGGTTCGATTCCTGCTGTGAAATCTTCTCTCTACTTGACAAAATAAAGTAGGTAGGTAGGTAGGTAGGTAGGTAGGAAGCCAAGAGCCCACCCACTGCAAGGTAAGCAGTAAACCCCATCCTTCACCAAGAGGATTCTTGAGCAAGGGTAGGGCCAACGGGCTCAAATTCACGTCGGAATGCCTGACGTTTCAGTTTATTAATGAGATACCACAACACAACATACTCTTGCATCAGCTCCTCCTTTTGCAAATGTATACTAATGAGATACAAACGCCTATCTCGACTACGACTAGGTATCCCATGTGTCTCCAACCCTCCACAAACTCCACCCCCTTTATGACATCCAAACCAAATTTGAAAATTTGTTCATTGAGTACACATTTTGTTCATGGTTGTTTTTACACACAACTCGGTTTAGTGTAAAATGTATGTACACAAAGCGGCCCACTTAACCACAAACTTTGTCTTAATGGCTGGAAAACCAACTCGATGATGATTATTTGTGCAAGTGTTATAAGAGCATCCACAACCCTTCTACACGAGCATTCACCACTATGATCCGAGACCGTCGTATGAAATACGAATAAAATCTCAATGGAATATATTACCTATTTGTTCTTAACACACATTATAATCTTTTCTCTCTCCGATCTACAAGTATACTCCACAAAAGGTCCAATTCATGGGCTATGCATGGGATCCCCAAGTCTATGTCTCCCATGTTCCATAACATGGTTGTTATAAATTTCAATATCATTGATAAAGCTAACAAAGTCTACAAATGCATAATATAACTTAACTTTGCTCTTGTTTCTCTTTTCTTTTCACAAATGATTATAAAAATACTATCATTAACATAATGTTCCCTTTGTTTGATACCATTACATTCTATTTGAATTAGTGTCATTTTTTGTGTACTTAAATAAGTCCAATAACACAAAATCGCATGTTTGTAAGGTGCCATTTGCAAGTAACATGCTTGCAAACATCATCCCACACTTAGAGAAATCTACCCAACTGTTCATGCAAATAAATAGTTCAACTGGGTGCAAGCATGGTAAAGTGGACCCAAAAAATGCTCTGGTATACGAAAACCATAACTTTTTTGGCCAAAGGCCTAAAAGTAGTAGCAAAGTGTTGTTTGAATTGGAGTTCTTTTCACGATGACATTTGTTGTTGTGTTGAATACTCTAAGATAGAAAATCAAGTTGAGATCTTCAATACTTATCATTAAAAGTGATGCTCAAAAGCAAAGGGTCGAGTTTGGTTTTGGACGTAGATTTCATGACGTTAACTATTTTGAAGTTGGAATTTTCTTTCATATTCCTTGAATTCATTATCTACTTGAGGGCATCATCACAAAACTTTGTGGAAAACCATCAATTTAATGTAATTTTATCGTACTTTAAACAAATTTTAGACAGCCACTTGTTCAATATCACCTACTTGCACAACACTTGTACTATCTTCTAAAATATGTAGATTTTTCTTGTAAATTTTTTTGTCATTGTAATTTGCTTAGCTTTGTAGATCAATATGTTTTTAAAATATTTATGATTTTTATCTTCACAAAATTCAAAGTTAGTGTATAGTTTTGAATCACTTTCATTGAACACTAGGCAGGGATCATGAGTTGTCCACTTTACCGTGCTTGCACCCAACTGTCATTCTTGTAGAAGGTCAATTGGGCTTGAACATACATTGTTGTTGGATTGCATGTTTCCATCTTTTGGCAAATCCATATGAGAAATTTGAGAGTCGAGCTTGCCACTTTGGGAGTCAAGATGAATACATCTTAAAATTTATTCAAAACTTGAGAATTTGAAATAATTCACGATCCAACTCTAACAACATCATGAATCCTATGTCGGGTTTAGTTCAATTCCTCGTGAGTTTGTTGTATGTAGTCCATGGAGTAGATAAAGGACGAATAGTGGTTAGACAAAGCTTAAACTTGGCACTAATGTTCAAGGCATTGAGAGCATGCTTTGGTTTTGAATAGATGTTGCATCAATCAATTTGAGAGGGGGGGGGAGAAATATTTATTAAATAAATAAACAAATCAAATCCTAAGCTTGCTTTGAACTCCCATCGAGGTTCTTATAACTCAATGCCCTTCAAATGAAACAATTTTCATTTACAACATTTGACAATGAACCAAAATAAGTGGTGACATGTCCATATCGATGACCATGGGAGCTCATGGTCTCAGGTTCAAAACATAATTGTGAACTGGTGAAAGTCAACATGTTTTATTCCTCATGGTCTCTTCAAGGTCTCCTCATATCTAACTTCAAAGTCATCTTGCCAACACCAAAGTCATATGAAGTTTAAATAATGTACGCCATAATAATCATGATGTGTGCTAGAACATTGCCAATGAGAATATAGCAAATTGGAAGACAATGACAAGAAATAAATAAATCATGGCCTGCACATGGTTTCATGTGGTTTTGGTATACATGCAAAATTATCTTCAAATGTCAAAGGTCATAGAATGTCGCAACCTAATCTTGGACTTAATCGTGGCATTGTTTTTGAGACTCTTCCATGCTTTATTTATGGATAGACCATGATTTGATGTCACCAACCACAAAACGAGACATTATTATAAAATTCAATTGGAAATCGTTAAAATGAATCTTGCAAAACAAAGGCACGGATGGGCATCCTTTGAGAGATGCTCTTTGTGAAAGAGCGCTATGTGGTGTACTATATAGCTTGTTAGTAGTTTTCGCGCAAAAAAATGAAAAAATGAAAAATGAAACCAAATAGATGATTAAAATGGAAGTCGTTCTTCACTTCTTCCATAAACTTGGTTCCCTGCCACAACTTTTGGCGTTCAAGCATCTTGATTGTGTCAAGTAGATGCATCGACTCAACATCCAAAGCTACAAACACTATCATATTCAAGAAGTACTCGATTGAACGCGAGCCTTCGTAATATAACAACGAGATGCTCAAAGAGTTGCGCCGGGAAACTCATATTCATATTGAAATCCCAACATCTCAATGTTGTATTATGAGGGCCCACGTCACTGAACAATGTTCCGTTGCGCCTCGAAACTGAAGAATTTTGCAAGAGATGCTCTCTTTGTGAGTAAGCACTCTATGTTGTATTATAAAATGTTATGTTAGTTCGGGAACATTTTGTAAACATATTTTGCAACATAATTTTTAAATGAACTCATGATTCGTTGTTGTTGTTGTTGTTGTTGTTTAGTGTCGTTGATGACCAAAGACTAGCCCTAAGACCTCAATGGGAGTTTAACCCAAGCTTAACAATTTTGGTAGATCATTGGGGCACAACAATTCTACCGAAATCGCTCATATCCAAATTCAAACTCTTGGAGGTTATACACATAAACAACGCTCTAGAAATTTCATATGGATATTACTACTAGGTCAAAAGCAACATAAACCTACACAAATCTCGAAGTACTCAAATGGCATGCAAAATATGGTCATCATGTTGAACCCTACACAAAAGTTATCACTATCTAGGACAAGTGCCTCTAATCATGAATCTATTCAATGTCTAGAGTTATCCCCTTTAAAACAAAACAAAAAATCATATGTCCCACAAAGTTCTCTAATTATTTTTCTCAATTTATCCTCACTTTGCCCAAGGATCAACCATGCTTGTGAAGGAAGTGGATTCATATTGCTTTTATGAATACAAGTTTTAAAAAAATGTTAGAGCACTTTGATTTTTCACATGATGTTTTATTCTATTTAAAATAGGAAACTTGATATCCGATGTGTTTATAATATTCTTTCCCAATTCACTAGATGCTGACCTTGATGGTACCAATAATTTATTCATTGTCCATTCCTGAAAGAAAATGGTCCGAGAGGACCCTAAACTACCGGATGATGGTGGAGGGATACCCAAATCTCAAGGAAGAGGTTGGCGGTTCGAATCCCGGCTGTGAAATCTCCTCTCTGCATGACGGAAAACTTGCCAGGTGGTCAACTACCTCCTGTGCTTTGGCGTTGGCCTGTCGGCCTGTCGGCATGTCGGCCTTCTGTCTCAAAAAAAAATCTTGAAAGAAAAAGAAGCATAATCTTCAAAGTCGTCTATACGCAATATTGACATTGTTATAATTTTTCATTTCTCCTTAAAATTATATATTTATCTCCAAGTGAAAAACAATGCACTAAACACTACCTATAGTCCTCCTCACGCAGATTGTGTATGTAGAGAACTTGAATTCATAACAACTACCAACGGGAAATAATAATAAAACTACCCTAATGGATTTAAAATTGATTCCTACGAATTAAACCTCTATAGAGTAATTCAAATTTCAAAAATCCCAAATTAGAGGTTAAATTTGTGAAAAATCCATGAACTTACATTACACTAAAAAGGGATATTTAGTGTTTGATTATATTTGATGTTGTTAACAACCCTACCTTGCTCAACACTAATTTTCAATTTCTTGACAATTAGTGTTAGACATAAAATATGCCACTACCTTCCCTGCTGCTGCCACCTCCCTTCCCGTGAAGTGTGGATTTCATATCCTTACTACCACTAAATTCAAACATGTAGCTTCCACATATTACCATAATTAATATTTAGTGTTTGAGTTTAAATTTAATGTCACTTACTTTCATAAGGTTATTGACATTTAGTGTGTGTGTTCGTATTTAGTGTATCAAACACTAAATGTCCTTTTTAGTGTAGTAATCAACGTTTTCACCCTCCCCCACCCCCCTTTGTAGACATAGCGAACATCCCACTTGCATGTAAGAGGTCCAATGATCACAAACCCTTCTTGTCCTTGAAAGGTTAACAACAATGAGAGGTTTTAGGTTCAAGTACAAACTATTTGAACCCGGATGCATTTATCACATAAACCGCAAGAGTACTTGTGATTGTACCATGGAATAATGTTGCACAAAGTCAACGAATGGGAACTTAAAGGCTCCCACATACGTCTTTTGAGATAGCATGGCCATGCACCTATTCACGTGGCGAATGGTTTAGAATGATATATCCCAAGCCCACGATCATGTCTTGAATTAATAACTCATTCTCCGTGTTTCATCACCTCGTTCTCTAGGTTTATTCTCTAGATTTATTTAGACTGTTGTTGAAGAAAAATCTCATGCCATGCATAGCCATGCATGCAAGGTATAGTACGAGTTTGTATGGAATTTCGTTTACTTTTTCTATTTTTGATGAAAGAAGGGCATGTTTTGCATGGAATTTGTGGATGAACAAACAATCACATGAAAGAAATCGAATGAAAAGTAAAAAGAAGAAAACGACGTGAAGGCTTGACATGTGTGGGTAAAAACATAAATAAAAAAGAAGAAGCGAGGGAGATGTGGCTATTAGACATAACTCTAGATAAATCTAGAGCTCCCTTCACTGGTCACAAGGTTCTCGTCTAGAGTGGTGTCGAAGAAAAATCTCATGCCATGCATGAGTGGTGCAGTATGTTTCCATACAAAATTTGATTCACTTTTATTTCTCAAAAGAAGTAATCAATGAAAGGAAGACATTTTTGCATGGCACTCTTGATTTTGAAAAATCATGCAAAAAAATCAAATGAATAAAAAGTAAACAAAGCAAAAAGTTAAAAAAAAAAAAGACATGATAGTTCAACATGTATCTCATGCCATGCATGCACGGTACATTACAATATGGTTCCACACATAAATTAATTTACTTTTACTTTTTTATGATAAGTGATTGATGAAAGGAGGGCATTGTTGCATGAAATTTGATAATGAAAAAACAATTATAATGAACTAAATATAATAATGAATAGTAAATTAAAAAAGAAGAAGAGAAGCATATGTGAAAGGCTTGACATGCATGGGTTTCACATGAGGAAGACGTGGCTTTATCAAACATTAACTTTAAATAAATCTAGAGCTCCCTTCCTCGGCCATTGGGTTCTAGTAACATTGTTGTGGGATATACCTTCACCAATAAGAATAAACATCTACTTGGTTAATTTTGAAATTTGTAATGTTTTCAATCGTCAATCTGAATATCCAGTTAAATATATTGCCTTGAGGTCATCTTGTTCAACAACAGAGTGATTTCCTTAGACTATCAAGAATCTAAGGATTTGTGTGACATAAATATTGTGTTACCTATTGTGGTTGGGTTGGGTTTCACTGGGAAAGGAAAAGGATTAGTAAACATCCTCATTAACAATGTTGTGATGTTATTTGGTGCAACAAAAATGGAATCATCCAATTTTTTGTTTCTTATATATTGAATTCCAATTCCTTAAATTCAAGTATGCTTTATTTGGTTTGGTGGTGAAGGGTTGTGGTTGCCACCAAAGGCTAGTGACTAGGTATAGTTTGATTGCTTGAACTAGGTTAATGTTAACCCTTAAATTCCTAGAGCAATACGGTGTGCTTTCATTAGATCATCTAGAAAGGTAAGCTTTCTAGAACTCAATTTGTATTGTACTTAAAAGAAAAGTTTTTGCTAATAGACACCAAGGGCCTTGAGATGTTATTCTAAGGACCGCTTCACACTATGGTCGAAGGTTGAGAGACCGTCGATTTCCACCAATCAGATTGCAAGAAACCAAGAATTCGGCCTCTCGACCCTTCACACAAGAGACCAAAGTCCAAAGGCCATCGCAATTTAAAATGCCTACATGGCAATACTTTTTGATCAAGGCAACAGACTCTCAAAGGAAGTTTGGGTTGGACAAGAATAGAAACCCATACTATGGTCGAGAGGCCGTCGATTTTTTTCATTTAAAAAAAAAGAAAAAAACTGACAAGATCTTGGCCGTTAGATTGGAGGGGTTGTTTTGGCAAAGAATAAAGTGGGATGCTCCTTCTTCCTTTGGACTTTGGGCTTGGCCTTTGGAGGCTTCACACTATGGCCATCCAAGTCGAGAGGCCGTGGGAGTTCATGGCCAAAGGTTTGGACTTTGGGCTTGGCCTTTGGAGGCTTCACAATGTGCCCAACCGAAGGCTCCAATGCCTATATTTTATTGGCTATTTTCAGCCCATTTCTTTGGACTTTCAACAAAGTTTGGCCATTCAATCCCATGGCCTCTCGACTTGGACGGCCATAGTGTGAAGCGGCCCTAAAAAGGTCTCACCAACTGAATTGTATCACCAACCTTTGATGAGAGTTTATGAATGAACTAAACAATATGGGAACTTGGAGATATGTCAAAGTGGGAATAATGGTCAAAACATGTTCTTAAAAACAATGGTTTTCATCTCAACCAACGGGGGATAATATGAAGCATATGATAAAGCTCTTAAAATTTTCCAAAGCGAAGTGGTTTTTGGGATAAGACTATTGGCCTCAAAATACACTAACTATATGATATAATGTGGGTCACACTATTAATCATCGATCCACACCAATGAACATTAGACCAATTATCGTGCTCTACATTTTTTTCCCCTAGTATTTCTTTTTCTTGGTAATGATTGTTAGTATGGGCCCTCTAATTACCACAAATGTAGATTAATTTGGGTCAACAAATAATGGCAAGTGGCATAGTTAACATGACAAGTGGTGAAGACAATACACTTCAATGATTTGTAACAAAACGACACGTGCATTTTAGAGAGTTCAAATATTAGTGTGATGCATGGTAAATATATGGCACATTAACTCTAATGGTGACACTAAATTAGGAATATTCCTAGTGTAACTATCAAGGCTCCACGTACATTGGTTAACTCTCTAATGGGAAGACAACACTTGGTTAGCCAATGCCATAGAGTGAACAAACCTTGGTTGTCTAAATTACGCTTAGTTGAAGATCGGAGTTACTTTAGTCTTCCCCTTACAATCGTTGTCATAAATCTCGAGAGAGAGAGAGAGAGAACCTCCCATCCATCCATCATAAAAATAGACTCCTTATAGGTTTGTGGTCGTAACATTCTCAAATGGCTTAACGTGGACTAACACAAATTCATTTTCTTTGAAGCTAATTCCGGTGTCCAATAAACCAACTATGGTAACATATGGGTTGCATATTATTAAAATACCCAGATGCCATGTATTTGAGAGATATTGAGCTACATGCTCCAAATTACATAATCATTTTAAGTTCAATAGTCAACATATTTGAGGAGACCTACATGACCATTTAATGAGTATGATAACTTTCACTTTGATAATGACTATACGAGGTCCAAAAATTTAAAAGGAAAGTGGCAAGGTCCATTCACGATTGGGGTACTACTTCTGGGACAAAGGAACCAAGGACTATGTTGCATTGGATCTAGGCGTTTTATCATGATTTACTATTATTTGATTAATAAAATTTAAATAGATAAGTAGACAAGTCATAGGACTTATCAAGAAATATATTGTTTATTATTAAATAATAACCAATAATAGATAAATCCTTTATGAAATGGGTAGATAGGTCATATGACTTGTAGAGAGGTCATAGGACTTGTTTGGGCGACATCAATGGCAATTTCATTATTGAAGTGTACATCGGAGGTGAATTATTTCTTGTTTTCCATCCTAGTACCTTGGTGTAAGTGTCATGTGTCCATACATATATTTTATTATGTCCAATTCTATTTCTAAACGTTCCTTTTTCATGTAGCCATGTTATTGTGTAATGTGGCCCATGTTTGGTTTCATATGTAAAGCTATACAATTGGCATGCAATACATCTTTAGTTCTATTGGTACACAATTGAATGATAAGTGTGAGGAAGAAAATTGGGATCATTTCAATTAATTTTTGTTGTCATTTTCATTCCTTAATCCTAAGGTCAACATTTTTGACATCAACCATAGATGATAGTTAAGGAATCAAAATGATATCTTAGATAACCCTGATCCTTGTAATTAACTTTGTCATTGTATTGATTATGGAATATTAAATGTAGGTGTGATTCAAAATATGCTCCACAGTACAAATCTAAGCACACCAACTATGTAAAGTCTCGAGGAGATCATTGGCGAAAATCGTAGAAACAACGTGCGATAAAAAATAGGGTCCAATATATTCATTGTAGGTAAATTTTGCAAAAAATCATACATATAATATAGGGGGTTTTAAAATAGTGAAACATGTTTACATGTAAAATACCATGACATATAATGGCCTCTTTTATCTAGTCATTACATGTAAAATAGCATGGAAACAATTACTAGGGGTAGAGGGTGTAGGGTAGGGTCTGTGCTAGTGGATGAAAAGTGGTATGTGCTATGGTAGTGTGATTGTTACTTAAATGTTTAGAGAGCAATTTAGGGTGGTCTTCATGTCCTTAAGGAAGGTTGGGTAGTCAATATCCCATACTTTGATTTCTAGATGGTAATATGTGAATGGCGGTTTCTGGGTGTGCTCAAAATGACATAGAAAGCTAGTTGTTTGGAGAAGCTAATTTATTGCTTTGTGATCAAGCTTTTTGTAGATTGCATGTGGGCATACATTTGAATTGTGGGATACTTACTTAATGGAATGAAAAGCAACTTAAGATTACTTCAGGTCATTAAGGAAGTTTGTGCATCCAAAATGCCATGCTTTGGTTTGTCGGCGGTGATATATAAACGTGTGTTGGAAAAAAAAATGGGGTGTAAGAAAAAAATGGACAACAATTGGGCTCCGAGAAAAAAAAATTGGGGCAAAGTCAATAAAATTGGTTACTTGGGGTATAAGGGAAAAAATGCAGTATAAGTAAAATAGGGTATTTTAAAATGATTCCCCCAAAAATTATAATTATTGATAGGGTGTATTAAAATACAAGCATTTACCTTTATTTTGAAAAATACCATACCTTAAAATAAATTTTGCAAGGTAAATAACCCCCCAATAAATAGGTCTTGAGCGCACGTGTACGCACCAATTAAAGAGGGAATGATCTCCCCGAGTGTAAAGTTATCTACTTTAGTCCGTTTTCGTTAGACACTCGTTCTTGGCACCCCGATCGTGAATGGCCCCGACAATGGCCTTGATTGGATTTGCTAACCATCTTGTGCATATAATGTGGTTTTTTTCCTAGGAGAAGTAGGCTAGTTGAAAAAAGAAACCACTTTAGACCCATCTTCCTTGTGCATAATATGAATATTCCTTCTCAAAGGACTTGCAGAGAGGGAACCATCATATATGAGGGTACCTCTCATCCAACATAAAAACCATGATATAGTATGCAACACGGAGGTTAGTTTAGTTGATTTGACACCATATTAGCTTTAAAGACCCCAAGTTAGTCTACTTGAGATCGTTTGAGATGAATAAGCAACAAACTTATACAAGGTCAAGTCTTTATGTTGGATGGATGAGATGTATGCTCGTATACAATAATTCCCTCTCTCCAATAGGCTATGGGCAACATTATTAGTGGAATTGCATCAAGTTGAGACTTTAATTATGAACCATTGTGACAAGTCTAACAAAAAATGAGAGAGAGGAAATTATTGTACACAAGCATACCTCTCATTCATCCAACATAAAAACCCTAGAATAGTAAATAGTCCGGATGTTTTGTTTTTTAAGTTGATTTAACATTGGAATTCATTTTAAAGACCCCGAATTAGTGTATTCAAGGTCATTTGAGATGAATTGACAACATACCTATGAAGGGTAATCTTTTTTTACAAAGGATTGATGAGAGGTACACTTGTATATGAAAATTCTCTCTTTCCCAAAAGATAAAGTGATCTTGGTAAGCAACCACCAATTGGTTGGTGATCACTCATTAGTACTTGGAGTTGGTAAGAATGTGGCTAAGTACATGTGGCGATATGGCTGGGGCAAAACAACCTGTACACTAGTTTCTTGGAGGCAAGAATTTAGGCATCCAACAAGGAACGAGTGTATGGGTTGGTTTGCCCAAATATGACAATATAGACTTGGTTTTATTCCGCTTTGCCAACACAAGGGTAAAGATTATTACAAAGATTTATCTATTACATGTGTAGATAGGTAAGGGTGAGTTTCCATGTAGGCCGCTCGCCCACTAGATTCTAGAAAATAGTGGGTCGGAGGTGTTCGCATGTAGTTAAGCCAAAGCTACCATCCAACCACATTTTGGCGGTTTGCTAGAATGTGGAGGGCCACGGACACAGGCTACTAGACCTCCATGCACCCACTAAAGAATCTCTAGCCTACAAGTGTTGGTCACCGAAGAATTTTAAGACAAGTTTTAGAAAGAGGAGGTGGTTTTAATCCGAGGGGGAGGTTAGTAGATGAGCTTGCATTTAAGAAGATGGGAGTAGCTAGTTGGCACATACCAACCCTACCCCACTAGACTCCCTCTATGTTTGGGTAGGTTTGTCCTTGTTCACACTAGAATCTGGTGGGTGAGCAACGTACATGGAAACTCACACTAAGCAACCCTTAAAGGTTTGAGAGGGTCTCGAGCGGCCGTCATTTGGAGGTTGGAGTTTAAAGTTATGTACATCTTTATAATTTTAGTTGAAAGTGTCAAAAGTAAGTCTATCTAAAAATTATCTCGTTCATCATAACCATGATTATAACTTGAGTAAGTGTGTGTGTTTGTGAATTGATTTATAGGGAGATTTGAGCTTGTAACCCATATTCATATACACACTATGTGTATCTAATTGCAATTCTCCCATATGATTTGATTCTGATTTCCTCATTTTAATATTGTGTGCTAGATTTGGTCTCAGTAACATAGACCAAATAATAACATTTTGATATTTGTTGGTGGTTTGTACAAATTGTCGCATATCATGTATAAACATATTCTTGAGTTTTTAAGGGTAAACTCATGTATCATACACTGACTCTCCACATTAAGTCAATGAGTCATTATATCAATTTTCACACACAATGTCAAGCAAATAAAAACAAGAACATACAACATGTCACTTATGTAAGTTACTAATCATAGTCTAATACATCATTTTCAAAGTTTGTTGCAAAATTACACATGGAGAAACAATGATTTGAAGAGAACTATATACATTGACTCGATTTAGTAACATATGTTTACCTATAGATCAATGATTTGTCCACCCTCCTTTAGAAGTTAAAACAACTTGGATACGATTGGGCATGTTATAATAGAACTTTTGACAATGCTCATGAATAATGGAATGGGAAGAAGCTTGCACATGCTCTCACAATTGAAACATTCATTTGGTTGGTGTTGGATACTCATTTAATTTCCGTTTCACAAGTGCCCACACATGCTTTATTGGATTTAGGTCAGGTGATTGAGGAGGCCAAGTAAGTACATCAAAATTTTGCATCAACAACCATTGCTTGACTAATTTTGCAATATGTTTAGGGTTTTGGGTTTAGGGGTTAGGGTATGAATGCATTTAAGCTCTCGTACGAAGGTGCCGCTTTGGCTCCAAGTTGTTTTGGATCCCTTCGACTACTTTGCATAGCATAGAATGCTTCATGCTTCATATTTATAAAGTGTTGCCCTACCTAGGTGGCTTTGACGAATACTATATCGTTCAATAAAATGCATGCTTTCTAATTTAAGACATATAATTTTGTATCATAAGGAAATTTGAATAAATTTTGATTTTCAAGTTTGTCCAAACATATCTTTAGAAGTAAATCGAATCTTCGGATAGAGATTTGAAACCGCCCCATGTAGGTCGGTAGTAAACTTTGGAAAATATCTCACATTGATGGACTCCCCGAGTGTTTGGCATCAAAGAAGATGGATCATCGGGAAGCGCCTTCCGGATTGTTCTTTAATCTCAAGCACACTTGAACAACCACAAATCCATATATAAGTCTTAGATAGCACTTTGCGCATAGTGTACGAAATGGGGCCCTTAGGTGAACAACAACTTCGTCACGAGTGTCTCATTAATCAATAATGCATATTACACCTAACGTCATTGTCCTTGTTGGTAGGTATACTTTGCACACTCATATCAATGTGGCAGGCCATTTCTCTTAGGAGTTCATACAATATGCACATCAAATAATTGAGATGCACTAGAGTTATCCGTAGAGTCCCCCAAAGAGAGACGAAACCATGGGCTTCATTCTTCATTGAGAAAACTTTCTATGAACAATTCATTAGCTCGTTGTGTATTGGAGCCTATTTTGAAAATGGGGTCAAACTTTTCGGGATTGTTTTTTTACATGTCGAACTTTGAAAGAATCTTGGGATTTGAAATAGGGTGAGGTATGCAGGTGCTATGCGCTTGTTTTCTTAACTAGACTCCTAGATTTGATTAGTGTGAGGCTCGATGAGGATCAAAAAGCAAACATCATAAAGGCACATGTTTAAAAGAGATTGGAATACGTCTTCAAATATTAATAACTACTCTACACTCAATAGTGAACGCAAATGGGAGGACTTGTGTATCCAGTTAAGAAATCAACAAACATGCACTTCCGATAACCATAACTAAAGCATGGGAAGTACTATCTTTAATTTGGTTTTTGCATATGTTTCATCATAGATTTGCTAATGCAACACAAGTTTTGTTATGTAAATCTAACTGGTAGAGGTTGGAGAACTTCAAAAAGAACCAAATAACACCCACATGCCTTATGGGCATGTGACCCAATGTCCTAAATCCAAGATCAACCTATGCAAGGTTAGCTTGCCCCACCCATCCTAGTAGGACATGCTAGGAAGCCGGTTTTTGATAGCCCGACACCACTTTTTGTGCATGGAAATTCAAGTACTAAAAAAACTTGGGCGGCGTTGTGTTAATTCTCATAAACCCAGGGTTCAGGACTAAATCCATGGTTTCATATGCTTTACTTCGTGGATAGGTCTACTGCTTCAAGTTCTTATAGAGTCTAAGTCTCCAACATGGTAAATACGAACACCAAAAGCTATGCAACAATCATAGTTGATAACATACAATGTATGATCCCTTACATGGTCACTCTTCTTAATCACACACTCATATTGTAGAATGGACATAAAATAAACATATGTTTGTATGAGATCGCACTACATGCTCATAAAATAGGATCCATTCCAAATCCATGAGTTAACATAATTGAGAGGACCTATGTGAACTTGTCAAGTGAATAGAAACATTGACTTTGACCCCTTATAACTTTTGCATCTCAACTTCGGTCTGCAAACTTGAAACGACAATCTTTGTGATTCACAATTGTCCGCGGGTTAATTATACATGCGGTTGAAAGTGCTCACAATAAGACAACAAACCTTATTGTCCGGTCCCCCGAGACATACAATAAGCTATTACAAGAAGGTGAGCGACGATCACTAAGTGATGAGTGAGGGAAATTGTTTGGTGCATTAGTTTGAATTGTAGCCGCAAAAGCATCACTAGGGATTTGTGGTCTCTAGGTATGAAAGTCTAGTATAGGGAAGCTGAAAACATAGTGAACTCTAACATGTAGCCTTTAATTATTGTTTCAACTTTGTAAATAACATCAAAGACCCCGAATCGGTATAGTGAGATTCAATTTGGATAATTCGTCCCTCAATCTATGAGGGATTTGTTTCTACCGAAACTCTTTTATCCCAATGGACGAGATTACATAGACGCCACAAACTCCAAGTTGCGAGGAATTTGTTTGCATATGAGCTTACCTCTCATCCATCCATAATAAACACTTGACCCTTGTCATATCGAATTGATTCATATTGAATGCATTTGGTTACATTAATGAAACTAATTTTGGTGTCAAATGGACAATAATAACAACCTTCACATTACAACCTAATTTAGGCCATTCAGGGTGGATGAATGAGAGGTACACATGTATGCAATAATTCTATCTTGACAGAACGGATCGATTATGATTAAATGACGTGCTTTCATCATGCGTAAGTTTAATTGATTACTTAGGCAATGCCCATGGAGATTTTTGGGCATAATTGATCAAGATCCTAGTGTTCCCAAGTCCAACCGGTTACATGTTGTGATCTTTCGGTTTTTCATTAATAACTTGGGCCATATTCCATAGATTCCTCTAAAACAATGGGTAATTTTCCTAAAGTCTTGAACTTCAACTGGTTGCTTCTCAAACTCAATAGGTTCATCTGTAACTAGCGGTCGGTTCTCCCTATTCATTCATTGTACATAAGTAAACTTGCTCTCATTGTCAAGTGCTATGTCTTAGGGCATCTTGTACCTATATGCCATTATGTATCTATTTGCTTGCTTGTATCATGGATATGGACTCAATCTCCACACTTCCTACTTATGAGTGTCCATGTGCCTAAAGGCCACTTCACACACAAGCCAAGGGCCGTGACCATGTAATTGTAAGGGCCCTTGACTCTCATCCAGAGGTCATATCAATTGTCTTTAAGGTCCTTAACTCTAACATAGTCTTCTGAAATTTGTGTTAGGCCTATCTTTTGGAGATGGGCCAGATGTAATTTCTGACAAACCATGAAACATTATTCATAATTTGCTAGTAGAAATCCACGTAGACTTTTCATTCATGACAATGATTGTTTTGAAGCCTTAGGCTTTCACCTTCTAGTGTGAAGTGAACTTGAATGATCTCGACATTTTCATCCAATGAGAAATCTTCAAATGCAATGGTCACGGGCCTTCGGTCTCTTGTGCGAAGTGGTCATAAGGGCCGCTCTACACAAAGACCAAGAGTTGTGACCATGAAAATCTAAGGGCCCTTGAAAATCATCCAAAGGTTGTATTGTGGGAGATATAAATCCAATTTCGTAATTGATGGGCCTTCAAGTTAGTGTAAAGTGAAAGTGAACCACATTGAGGGACCGCAACATATGTTCGTGTTCGGGTCCCCACCATGGCAATATACTATTTTTAGGATTCAAATAGCAATTTAATTGATTACCACGGCCCCTAGTTTTATGTTAGACCCATTTCTTTTTTATGGGCCTAACGCAATATTTGGCAAACCATGAAATATTATCCACTTGTTGCAATGTAGGTAGTCATGTGTACACACCTACCAATGTTTTCCCAATTCTTTGCACTTTGGCATGTCTTGCGGTTAACAAGTATTGCGTCATAGTGAAGGACAATTTTGCGACCATTCTTAGACGTTTTTCTTTACATTTTTTTGTGTATATTTCAAGAGCGTTTGCATGTCCTTTGAAACTATTCATGCCTTATCGTCTGATCCAAAGTAACATCTATACATTAATACAACGGAGAGTGTTAAGCATTGGTAAATTGGTTGCAGATCTCACACATAACATCCCAATTATTGATGTCTACAATTGTCAAGTGTGAATCTCTTATAAAGGCTCAATGTATAGACGGAGGCAAGTGTTGTGATTTGTGGCCTTTGTGGTTCTTGATTTAATGCAAGCACTTAGAATGAGTGGGTGATGGTGCATTAATTTGAGAAACGGCTAGTAAAGAGAGGATTATGATGGATGACATTACTTTATTCAATACCATATTTGTTGGCTCTCAGATTGCTGAGGGAATTTGAAAGATTTGCCTTGATGTTTTCCTTAGTAACTTGTGGGGGAAGAAGTAGTTATTTAGTTCACCAACTATGAAGTCATCAAGCCTCTTCCAAGGTACGATTACATAGTTGATGGTGTTATAATAACCGTTTCCGGAGATAACATGTTCAGTCCATTGGAGATCCTCAAATGCAAACGGGTTTGCCAGTGGGTAGTAAGTTAATACTCGTTGTTTTGTTATCAAATATGCATGCATGGCTCGAAAGGCAACCAAATCAGCTTCGTGGTCTTTGTTGTTTGTCTCGTAGTTGGGTTGAGGTCCATGAAGTTGACTCTCCTATAATGGTGATTGTAAGTGTTTTGCGCAAATTACAACATGTTTCTAGCCTTGTCTTGATCAATTGTGCTGCAATTGCAAACTTCAACATATTAATATGTCATGTGAAGGTGGAGATATGTTATTAGATCAGCAAGTCCATGTTATTAAGTAACCAATTAGAGACTTGTAAGACTCATAAGTGGTGATCTAGTTGAATGGGTACAAAACAACCGTGGGTCTACACTAATATGAATGGTAGATTGTAATGAACAATTGCAAATTAACACTCATAATCAACATAATTATCAGATGTAGCAAAATCTCATAACACCACAAATAGATAATTGAATCAAGTGTAATTGTAAATACTCGTGCACAATCTACCAATCATGTGAACGTAGGCACAAAACAAGAGGGTGTATGCATAGAATATTGACATCATGAGCTTAGAGAGGAAGAACACTTGATTATATGCATTATTTGTATGAAATAGTTGTGTGCACTAACAAGTTTGGATATGTTAATTCCATTGTAGAACACATTTGTAGATATGGTGCATAACACATTCCACAAATTTGATGCATAACACAATAACAAATCTCGTTTGCAGAACGCATTAGCAGATATGGTGCAAAATCGAGGAGATGGGAGGAGGGAACATTTCGGATGTCTAAAGAGGGTTTGTGGCTCATAATATAACAATTGGCTGCTTGAAAAACTGTATAGGGAGACTCATATTCAGATCGAACTCCTATCATCCGATTGTTGTATTATGAAAGCCCATGTTGATGAGTAATGTTATAAAACGTTGACGTTCATTTTATTTATTTAATTTTGCGTGGGGCAAACCCCATGAGGAATGGAACCCAAGACCGGTCCTTTCCTCACGTGCTCCCCATCCCATTGCCATGAACCCTAAACCTCCGAACCCTAAACCTTTTGCCTTTGCTCTCGTGATCTCTCTGCCTCTTCGCAGGCCTCGCCTGATCGATCGCCTGCCTCGCGCAATCTCCAATCATTCACACCGAGTCGCAGAGCTGGCCATCTCTTTGCATTTTCCGATTCGGTGGAGCGAGTTTGTTTAACTGTTCGAAGGTCTGGGTGCTGTGGTTTGCGAATGTGAATGCGAGTGTAAAGCGAGAAGAGGTGATGGCATCATCAGAGGAGGCTGGTGTGGTGGAGGCCGCTGCACGCGACGCCTCCACTGCCTCCACCAAGCAGAGGGTGTCGGTGTTCACGGGACTGGCTTTTCTGGCATCCGGAGCTGATGGAGGTAGTGATTGATTTTTATCCTGGGATTGGGATTCAGTTGATCGATGCCAATTTTGGAATTGTTTGGAATGGATGGATGGAGAACATGTCACCCTCACCCTCGCTCTTTCTGGTTTTAGGAATCACGGTGGCTAGACATTGTTTTTGTCCAATTTTGACATGGTTTGTGAATTTTAGGTCAGGCAGCTCTGGAAGTGTGGGGAAGTTAGGTAGGTCAAAAATTTAATTTTTGTATCAAATGAACTTCCTGCCAATGAATCTGGTGAATGGGAATGGACAAGAGCTGTCCACTTAGTCTCCAATTCGGGTGTGACTTAGAGTTCCTTCAATCGAGCGTCTGCGATAATCGCAGCTGTCGAGTAGTTTTCTGCATTGTTATTCAGAAATCTTTTAGACAGGCAAGTGTGACTTGATGGAGGTAGTAATTGGTTCTATGCTGAGATTTGGATACAGTTGCTGGGGGCTACAATGGCAAATTTTAAATTGTTTGAAATGGACGGAGAGCATTTAACTTTATTCACTTTTTTAGGTTTTAGGAATCACCATGGAAAGATGTTTAGTTTTGACCACATTTGATGTGATTGTGGAGTGCACATCCAAAATTTAGGTTTGGCAGGAAGTGTGGGCAAGGGCTTAGGTAGGTCAAGGCTTCAGTTTTAGTATGCAACGAGCTGCCTGCTGCCAATTAATTTGGTGGATGTGAAATGACGAGGTTGAACAAAAGGATCCCTACTTGTCTTCAATTTTGTTGTGACTTCGAATTCCGTCTATTGAGCTTCTACGAGAATTGCAGCGGTCATGTAGTGAGCTGCATTTTTAATCAGAAATCATTTAGACAGCCAATGGTGACTATTGATGGAGGTAGTGATTGATTTTTAGGTTGGGATTGGGATTTAGTTGATGGGCGATCAATGGCAATTTTTGAATTGTTTGAAATGGATGGATGGAGAGCATTTCACTTCACTTTCACGCATTGTATGTTTTAGGAATCCCGATGGATAGAATATTGTTTTCTGTCCACTTATGACATGGTTTGTGAATTTTAGGTTTGGCAGCTCAGGAAGTGTGGGCAGGGTCTTAGGGAAGTTAAGACTATAGTTTTGGTATCAATGAACTTCCTGCCAGTCAATCTGGTGAATGGTAATTGCAGCGGTCAGGTATTGAGCTGCATTGTCAATCAGAAACCGTTTAGACAGCCAATGGTGACAATTGATGCCAACTATAATCGGGGGTTTTGGAACGAGATCATTTGGTTTGATGAAAGTCATCAAACCCAGACGACCTATTTTCACCTGTGTCTTGGAGGAACTACCTTAGAAAAGGGTGGATGCATAGGAATCACAAAGGAAAGATGTTGTGTTTTGTTGAATTTTGACATGGCTTGTGGAGTGCACTTTTGAATTTGAGGTCTGGCAGCTCAGGGAGTGTGGGCAGAGGCTTAGGAAGGTCAAGGCTATAGTTTTGGTTTGGTATCAACTGCCTGCCAATCAATTTGGCAGATGGGAATCGATAAGATTGAACAATGTCCACTTTTCTTCAATTCTGGTGCGACATAGAATCCCTTCAATGAGTGTCTGCAATATTGTAGCGGTGGTGTAGTTTGCTGCATTGTCAATTAGAAACCTTTTAGATAGCCAAGTTCTTGTGGAGTGCACTTCTGTTGAAATTAGGTTTGGCAACTCAGGAAGTGTGACCAGGGGCTTAGGGGGTGTTAAGGATGTAGTTTTAGTTGTTAAGGGTTTTGGTATCAAGTGAACTTTCTGCCAATCAATTTGGTGGATGGGATTTGGTGAGGTTGGACAAGGGCTTTCCACTTATCTTTAATTTGTGAATGACTCAGAATTACTTCAAGTGAGTGTCTGTGATATCATAGTGGTGGTGTAGTTTGCTGTGTTGTCAATCAGAAGCCATTTAGATAGCCAAGGGTTTGTGGAGTACACTTTTGATGAACTTTAGGTCTGGCAGCTCAGGAAGTGTGGGCAAGGGCTTATGCTGGTTAAGGATGTAGTTTTGGTATCAAATGAACTTCTTGCTAACCAATTTGGTGGATGGGAATGGATGAGGTTGAACAAAGGGAGGTCCACTTGTTTTCAATTTGGGTGTGACATAGAATTCCTCTAAATGAGCATATGTGATAATCGCAGCTTTCAGGTAGTCAGCTGCATTGGCAACTAGAATCCTGTAGACAGCCAAGGGTGGCTATTGATGTCAACTATAATTTGGCTTTTTGGAACAGAGATCAATTTGCTCAATGAAAGTCACCACCCGGAGGACCTACATTTGTATCTGTCTTGGAGGAACTAGATCAGGATGGATGTATATATATTAGGAATGTATGAACTCAAGTAGATATGTATATTGAGTTTTCTGAAATTCAAAGGTTCTCTTTGCAGAGATGTAATAAATCCGATTTTTGCAATTGTGTTCTACCTCCAGCTGGTCTTTCTTGTTTTGTTCTCTGTCTTGTGGTACAAAGCAATGTCTTTTTAGGTGGTTGTAAATCCTCAATGTTCCTTTGACTTATTGATTCAGTGGCAGGCCCAGTTCAACAGACTTTGGTGGGAGGAAATTGTATTTTGTTTTAGATATTCTCACTTCCTGTAGGTTAATGAACCCTTTGTGGGAAAAATTTAGCGACTATTGAGAAATGTTGAACTTGCTTGAGACATTGTATGCACCTATGTGCATGTATATTTTAGAAGTGCCCACTTCCATTAATCTTCTTATCATCTGAGAACATTGTCGTGCACCTCTCAATGCACACTCCAGAATTATTTACATGATCATTTTTCTGGGGGGCTGCAGGGGCATACATTGCCAAGAATGCAGCTGAAATAGTTGATATCATTTTCTCAACTCTTCCTCTTTACGAAGACCGGAACTCGCAAGCGGCTGTGGTGAATGTAATCACAAAGTGTCTGAATGAGGCAGCGTTTGTGAAGGTTTTTGCTGGAGTTTTAGTGCAAACAATAGAACGAATGCACAAAGTATGCAGCAATGCTGTGCGTTTGAAATTGCTGAGGTGGTCCTGTCTGCTCATAGGCCAGACTCCTGCCCTGCTTTCTGCAAAATCTGCTTTCAGCAGGCTTGCTTCCTTGCAAGGCTTCCTTATTTCCTCTCTTTATCAAGGATCTGTTCGGCTAAGACAAGCAACGGGTCGTGTCTTCATTCGATATTTGCTTAATGTGCGCCACTCCTAAACTTTTCATTCTTTTGCAAAAATGTAATCAGCACACGATTCACCTCCTATGGATTACATTGGATTCTTGAAGATTAGTGCAGCTTGATTGTAGAGTATCAGATCCAGGTGTGCACCATGATGAAAGATTGGAACTGAGTCCACACAACCTGTTCCTGTGTTTATATGCAGGTTGAAAATGCATTTAATTGCTATAGATCTGAATTGGAAACTCTTCCCATGGAGAGTAGCTGTGGTCTTATTAAGGCACTTCTTGTCTTTTCCACCCGGAAGCAAGGGTTGTTTGAGACTCACAAGGTACCATCTCCAATATGATATTATTGAGATTTTTGAGTGCTCATTAGGGCATATTTCCATCTATAACATAGGTTTAACATCAAAGGGGTGCTATTTAGTGTCATTAAACCCTTCATTTGATTCTTAAATAGGGTCATGATTATTTTTCACCAACTTAGATCAACTAATATGAAATGGTTATAAATCCTCCAGTTTGTTCTTTTAAATGCCAAGGTCATGGCAATGTGTCTACACTCGTATTCGTTAAGATTTTGATTTCTACATATTGTGCATCAAAACATGAGACTTTGCAGACGAGTTGTTTTTAAGAGAACTTTATTTCTTTGGAAGCAACTACATATCATACCATATTCATAAATGGAAAGTGTTGACATATTATGCCCCTTCCTGTTCCTGCTTCCTCATCACTTATTTTCCTACCCTCCTTCAGTGTTGTGCTTAACGTTTTGTGACTATGTAATAAGGAGGAGAGAGAAATTTCAGCAACCCTACCAAATGTGCCTTATCAAGAAGGGAGGAATCTATGGAGACTCTAGAATGACAGATAAATTGTGGGTGTAATTTCTTGAGGATACTTCAGCATGTACTTCATCAACTTGACCAAAGGTTTGTAGGTAGTGCTTAGATTGATTACTATTCAAATGCAAAAAGGGGGTCTAGCTTTGGAGGCTTGAGAACCTAGCAGATGTTTGACTTTTTGAGTGATATTTCCTTGTTTGCAGGCTTGGTTCTTAGAATTGTACCTGAAGTTGGTATTCAATTCAACACAAAGGAAGCCCCTTAAGGCTCTGAGCGAAGGATTTCAGCCTCTTCTACAGCGCTTGTCACATGATGACTTTGGCAAGTTAGTTTTGCCTACTGCAGTGAAGATGTTGAAGAGAAATCCGGAGTTGGTAATGGAGGCATGTGGCCTTCTGTTGGCATACACAAATTTAGACCTCAGTCAATATGCTATGGAGATTTTGCCATGTATTTTATCCCAGGCTCGCCATAGTGATGAGGCTCGACGAAAGGATTCCTTACAATTAGTCACTCAGTTGGTCTTGCATACAAGTGATTTGGACGCAGTCTCAGCAATGTTCCAGGCCGTCAAATCTATTATTGCAGGTACTCTCCATGCTCTCTTGTACAGTATCTTTTTAGGATATGCCTTCAGTGCTAGAGAAAGACATTATTGTTGAGACAATGGATTACAATTGCATCCAAAGCAGTGTTGAAAGAAGTCAGGAGCAAAAGCAGGGGTTAGGTTTTGGTCCGATGAGCCCAATTGAACGAGCAAAGGTTGATCCTTTTCATCCAGGAATATTTTTATGTGTAAGTAAATGCAAGATATTGATGACCTGTGCAGGTTCTGAAGGCAAGCTTGTTCAAGCTTATCAAAGAGTGGCAATGGTTAACTCTCTGCAAATTCTTTCAAGTGCACATGGAGGAAAAGCTGTGGCATCTTTTGCTTCATCATCAGCTGTGTATCTCATGTCTGTTTATAAGGATGATGGTATGTGGAGTTCCTGGTTTATCAAGGGCCTTGGTTGATGGAACTGGTGATGGAGTACAGTGATTTTTTTGTTAAGTGGGCTGTTTAGGCTGTTTTTCAAGGTTGTTTCAATACTTGTATCAAAATGAGTTTGTTGCTTGTTCTGAGTTTTGAATGGCAAGGGTGTGGACTTGTCTAGAATGGCAAGTGTTAGTGGGTGAATGAAATTTAAGTTTTGTCATTCCCATTTGGAGTCCAGATTGTTTTGTAGTCTCAAGTTACTGAAATTGGAGTAATATTGATCCTTTTCTCTAGGCTGTCTGATAATAGATTGCTGTGCAGGAAATGAGGAGGTGCGGGTTGCAGTTTTGGCAGCTCTAGGTGCTTGGCTGTCCAGAGCTGCATCCAGCAGTCCTCCAGATTGTGCCAAATTTTTCACTCTAGGTCTAAAGGAGAAAGATAACCTTCGAAGAGCTCATTTGCGGTGTCTCAGACAAGTCTTCCAAAACAATGATATCTTGACCCAGGTCTGAATTATGTTTGCATGAATTTGTGTGTGATGTCTTTTCAAAAATAGTTCAAAGTAGTTGATATTGTTATTTCTTGAAGTAATGTTGTGTTTTTGTAAGAATGGGAGCTTGACTGTTGCAGTATATGGTGAATTAACGTGGTGTTAATGTGTGATCAGGTGGTTGATTTGACGGAGCCCCTTGTACAGTTCATCAAGAGTGGTAGCACAAAGCCTGCCTTGCGAGTCGATGCGATTTACTCTTTTCTGCTTGTATCCAAGATTGCAGCTGTCCATTCTAAAGCAAGTAGGTGTTTACCACATAGATCTGTTTCTTTTTGTGCCTTCCAGCCCTGTACGATGTCTTGTATTGTGCTGAAGCAACTCAGGTTGGATAATGATGGGAATGGAGCTGTACAATAATGGTCCTATACGAAATGCTTTTGCTATGGCCTCTGATCTGGTTGACTTTGTTGAAAATGTCTACAATATAGGGTGGGATTTTACTGATTCATAATGACAACGGTGGTTTTGTGGATGTGATTTTAGGTGATAAACTTGTGAAGGATAAGATTTGGAGTATTCTTCTAGATAAGAATTCAACTCTTGTCTCGCCTTCTCTGGTGACTACTATTACACCTTTTTTTGTCTGTGTGCATGTTTAGCCTTACCTTTAAATAATGATAAAAAAAACAAAAACAAAATTATGATCACTGAAGGTGATCTTGAAAATTGTGACCTGCTAAATAGATTGATATTTTGCCAATAACAATCACAATGGGGTTTTTGGTACACATTGTTGTTAGCTGCTGAAATTTGACGTTGCCATTAACATTCTTCTCCTACAGGTTGCAAAGTTTTCAGCAGAGGATTGTAGTGTCCTTATAGAGTTGATTGAAGTGGTGCTGTTACAACACTCAAGCAGGTATGTTATTTTTGCCTTCACCTTTTGAGAAAGCATTAATAACCTCTGCATACCTCTCCTTCAGGAAGTGTGAAATCTGAGTTCATATTTAGGAATTCAAACTTTGTGTGTCCTACCAAAATGTGGACAAACGTTTTGTGATTTTTCCAGTTGTTATTCCTTCTTTGTATTATGAGTTCAATCCAAGATTTCAATCCAACAACTAAAACTTGTTTCCAGTCTACCTCACCTATGAACAATTTGTGGCAAAAATCAAAATCAGACAATATACTGTGTTTGCAAAGTCTCTGAATGGGATATGATTTGATGTTAGTGGAGACATTGTCGACAACTTTTAGTGTCTCATAGGATTTCTAACAAGAGAAATTGCCTGCAGATTTTCATCCCATCCTGACGGAGTAGCAAATCTTTCAAAGGTATAGAGTGTTAATATTAAGTCTATTGGATTTGTTTCAACTTTCTCAGTTTATATGTAGGCAGTTGTCAAATAAGGGTAACTGTGAAGACCATCCTTATGGTTGTGATGAAGTGTTTGCAAGAAGTCATAGGAACATCCAGAGTGGTCCACTATCCTTGTATTGGATATAAGGAATAATTCTCTGTAATTTTTTGACAAGTGGCATGCATTCTACATGTGCAGCTCCTGGTAAACCTCTTGTGGCATCCAACATGGGATACCCGCAAAGCAGCGGAAGCTGTGGCATCTCGTGCACAAAAAGCAGACGATTTATTCTCTGAAGCTCTCTTCGATGCCTTGTCCGTGGAGATTACCGCATTCAGTGAGCAGCATGCCCAACTTAAGTTCAGGTAAGAGGAAAGCCTTTTGTGTTGTAGGATTTTACCTGTTTTGATGACAGAGTCCTTGCAATGTTAGACCTGAAGTTCCAACTTGTAGTCAGTATTGTGGTTTCTTCATGACCTGGTTTCCCCTGAATCTGTGTTGTTTGTTGCAAGGACATCACAGCGATGCTGGAGAATCTGTGGCGGGCACTGCCATGAATACTATCCCTAATCCTAATCTACTGGCAAAGACATTATTGATAGTGTCAACAACTTCACTAGCCAGGCAGCCAATGATCTGTGCCCGTATACTGTTATTGTCTCATCACTCCTGTATTGCAACAGGTTTTCACAAAGATGTTATTTGGAGGGTGAGACTACAGACCTCTTCAATACATGTAATGCTGGCACTGGCATGTTCTTGCTTTGACCATGATTTGATGGCCGAGCATGGTTGGTAAAGATGCCCATCTATGGTCAAGGAGTACTTGCAAGGAAGCTGATAACATCACATGTTCAGGATATGGGTGCTTTGCACTGTTTCTCAGTTTCAGGTTCTAGGACGGATTCTCTCAAGGTTTCTAAATTTAGAGTCTAAATGATGTTGGGTGTTCTGTCGTTATTTGTGAAGGCTGTTGTCAGAAAACTCAAGAGATCAGGTCTGAATGCGACCAATGTTTTGGCCTCCGATCCTGCTGCAGTTTGCAAGGTGAGTTGGTAGGCAGTTTTATAGTAGGCTCTAAAGTCCATATACAAAGTTGCACAAGCATCCATTTACAAAGTTATTCACCTGATTCAGAATCTTATCCTGGCCTGTTCCTCTAGCAGACAAATAACTTTGTTGGACTGGGCAAGTGCAGGTTCTCTTAGGACCTAATGGGCTTGTCAGCACACACTCATCAGAGTCACAATCTTCCGTTTTTGCTCTTGAAACTGCTATGAAGATCTTACCAGAAAGTTTCTTCTCAAATTTTCTTCAAGTATGTCCCTGCAACCTTGCCTATGATAGTGAATAGAAGTTTGAAACAAGCTGTTCTTGTGAGTGAGGCATGTATGTTATTATGCTTGTTAGGCTCTCCTACCTAAATATCTTGTTTTCGTGGTTTAAAAATAGATTGATCTGAGTGGTTGTTCTCTCTAGGTTACACACTGTCACCTATCCATTTCTAATGTTTAAGTCATGAACAGTAATTATTTAAAAATCACTCGGGTTATGCAAGTGAATTGTCTATATGGTGCATATTGCTGATACTAATTTGCTTGTCTTGTATTACAGAGTGTGGACACTCTTGGAGATCGCAGCTTCCATGACTCTCTATCTGCACAAGATATTAAGGTTCGGCCTGATTTTCCCAGATTGCTACTGTTGAAGTGCTATGAAAGTGGCCTCATTATTTGATGAATAGGTGAAATCTCATGAGGAACTGTTAAAAAGATTCTAATGTTGATGCTAAACTAAGTCATTTGATGTCTTGAACTCCTTTTTTTCATACTTTGAGCAGTCTTTTGTTGGGATTTGTACCAAGGGTTTTGTGTGATGAATTTCTCTCCAAATTGTTTGAGAATTGTTGTTTTTGAATGTGTCTGAATAACAGTTTTTGAATCTTTTATTCATCATTGGATTTTAGAGGGGGTTCCAAAATAATTTTTCTAATATTAAAAATTGCATTTCCTTCAATTCTGTATGTTCCCAGGTCTTCAATACAGATGAGGGGATTTTGTCTTCGGAATTGGGTGTCTATGTGGCAGAAGCTGTGATGGACAGAAATGTTAGGGGTGCTCGTGGCCGGTTTAAGATGTATGGGGATGATGAGGTAATCTGAACTAGGAATTATATTTCTGTTGTCATCTAATATTGTATTTTTGGGCGAATGAGCTCACTGAGGGTGCATTATGCAGCTGCATATGTGGTTTGAAATGGAACTTTGATTTAACAACTGACAAATTGTTCTGAACCCACTCATCAATTTATGCATATCTGTTATACAGGAGCCACCAAAGCCTCCCTCTACTCATCGGCATGCTGAAGTTGGAAAGAAGGATACTGGGAAAGCTGGAAAGAAGCCTGGTGGGTAGTGATGCTGCTACTATAATCCTGAAATTTTGTACAGTATGAGTGTTGAGGGAAGCTTCCATTTGGGCAAGTACTATACTTCTTGATGGTATGGAGCTACTTTGATTCACTTGATGGGTTTCTTATATTTTGTAGGTGACTTTGATAAGGCAAGGTCGGCTAAGGAGGAGGCACGTGAATTAAAACTTCAGGAAGAGTCTCTTGTCCGCCTAAAAGTGGACGCCATAAAGAAAAGGCTATCTTTGGTCTTAACAGTGTTGGGTGCAGTTGCTGCAGCAAATCCAGCTTTGGCACATGAACAACTTCCTGCTTTGGTAATTGTTTCAAAATTGATGCAAGTTCTTTTGGTGCACCTATGATGTTCAATCTGGTTTAGATGAGTGTTTTCCGCTGCAAATTGCAAGATGGTTAGTATTGTCTGCTGCCACAACAAGCTCAGGATTCATGTTCCAATCAAACCAGAGTTTTGAAGGTGCATGATACAAACATTTGTTGAATATTGACAGAGGATAACCTTTGTATAGAAGAGCTTGGAATCATTGGGAACATACACTGGACGAAACTAATTGCACATTGGTGTCCTATAATACCTGGGATAAGTTTAGATTTGGTCTCATACTTCTGTGTCCTGGATATGCAGATTAATCGAGTGTTTCCCCTACTGAAGTCTCCTCTAGTGAGTTCTGAGGCGTACCTGACAGTGGAAAAGCTCGCTGGCTGTGTAGCAGCACCAAGACACATGGGTGCAGATATTGCAGCCTCTTTGAGGATGGTGGCTACAGAATCGATTTTAAGTGACTTGCAAGCTACGGAAACACCAGTGAAACAGAAACTGCCTGTGGTGGATAGAGTAGTGGCCAGTTTGGTGACTGCTTGTGAGAATGGACCCCTGCCTCCTCCATCTTTCACAGTTGTTTATCCAGTGAGTTTCTCTCACAATTGTACTTGTCTGTGTATGTATCACATAGTTTGTCTGTATTGAATCCTGAAAAATTCTGGAAGGATCATCAACATGTTTTGTCAAAGTGAGTTTGTAAACATCTTAGAAATATAAACACAAAGTGGTGTTCTGAACAAACCTTTCAGCATTGTGTATACAGATTCTTTTGCAAAATTCTAGTGATTGACTTGAAAAGCTTCAGTTGATAATTGTTTTAGAAGCAACTGATCATTTTGGATACTTTACAACTTAGTGGATTGGCAATTTTTTTGATAGCTATATTTGTGTTATTGACAAATGGCAATGGCCTTACAGGTTTTGGAGCAGGTATTGATGGCCCCCAAAAAGACAAGGCTTCATGACAAGTCACTCTCTGTTTTGGCTCTCCACACATCCCCTCTCATCCCATTGCCTCGAACAAACATGCTCTCTGTAAGTTTCTTTTCTCGTTTTCAGGTTGATACAAAATTAAATTTCAATCCAGGGACTCTAATTGTGTGAATTTGTTCCTTGATATATAATCATTGAAGTAATTCCTGGAAGTTGTTGACTATGAGGAGGTAGTTTGGATGACTCTAAACTGCAGCTGTGTTTTTGCAGGTGCTATACAATGTTCTTGGCTCTGTTCCTGAATATCAGGCGCGAATTGTTCCTCTTCTTGATGAGCTTTGTAGAGGACTCAAACGTGAGAACTTGACTGAGGTATGATTTTGGGTACTGGTCCTTGGATCTACAAGTTTCAAAAACGTGCTGATGTATGTCTTTTGTTGTTAGATGCCAAAAAATGACAACATCTTTTGCCCATGGTATTAGGCACTCTGCGGCTTGTACTCGGAGCATGCCCCTGTGCGTGTGGCATGCTTGAATGCCATCAAACATGTACCATCTCTTGGTAAACGTGTATCTGGTGAAGACTCTACAGTGGCAACATTGCTGTGGATGGCATTGTATGATCCAGAGGAGGTGAGCAAAAACCTTATTCTGTTGTCACATTTTGCAAGTTAGTCCAAGGCCCGGGGGTTTTGTGTTTTGAAAGTGTGGATGAGGACCATTTATGCTATGTATTAGTTACCATTTCTTATAAGATTGAAGTATCTGTGTCATTGATACTCTCCTTTGACCATTTGCTCTCATTGTGGATTCTAATTTTCTACCATTTGATCGTGCTTTCTGTTGGTAGTCAGTTAAAGAGGTTGCGGAAGAGGTGTGGGACATTTCTGGGTTTGAGTTAGGAACAGATTATGCAAGAGGGCTACTTGTAGCACTTGCACATGTGAATCTTAATGTTCGTCAAGCAGCTGCAGAGGGTATTGCTGCTGCTATGTACGAGCATCCAACTACAGTACAGGTAAGATGGGTTGTTTTCCAGTTGCAGTTTGTTATGGCAGGCAATCAAATTATTTTGGTGATCTCTTGCATGAATCACTAACTTTTGCTAGTCATTGTAGGCACTGATAGTGCCCTGCTGGTTCTGCAGGAAACTATATCTCTACTGTCCTCTATGTACATTAAAGAACTGCCAACGATACATAGTGATGTGGATATCACTTGGTATGGAAGGCATGGTGTGGGGCTCGCCTTGCGTGCATCAGCAGATGTTCTCACTCCGAAAGATCCACCTGTTGTCATAACGTTTCTCATATCTCGAGCTCTGGTATGTGAGCTTTGCTAATTGTTTTAGCACATCTCTCAGATGTTTGTTTTCTTTTCAGGTTAGCTTTGGAGTTCATCTTCAAATTGTGGTGTGGGTTATTGTCTTTTGAATATTGTTTTCCTCTAACTTGAGATTATGCACGTCTATAGGCAGATACAAATCAGGAAGTGAGGTCAAAGATGATCGAGGCTGGTGTGGCCATCATAGATAGACAAGGCAAGGAAAATGTTGGCGTCCTGCTTCCGATCCTTGAAAACTATCTCAATCAAAAGGTTTGTATCCATTGAGCTACATGTCATTTCTAATGCTTACTGCCTGGTGATGACTTCTCAACTTGGAATTTTCTATGCTGCTGTATTATTTAAGTTGCATGTTCATCACCTGTGGTTCTGTCCTTGTGAGAGGAAGAGCAACTTAATACTTCCTATATAATATCATCATAAAACAGAGCATGATTGTTGGAAGGCAAGGTTCAAGTGTAACTTTCAGGCCTTCATCCTTGACTGGTTGTTGTAATGACCACCTGCATGTCATCATGTTTTTATTGTTTCAAACACTTGATCTTTTAAAATTGTTCTTAAGAGTTTGTTGATATTACAGGCAGCAGATGAAGAAAGATATGATCTGGTGCGTGAAGGAGTTGTGATTTTTATGGGTTCTCTGGCAAAACACCTTTCCTTGGTAAGTTTTTTACAAGCACTTTTTGAAATTTCAAGTTGGATCCCCGTGTGTAGGCAAAATGCCTCCTGTAATATATGCTATTTGTCAATCATATTAATGTGCTGGTCTTGTGGACAATCTGCAGGATGCCTCAAAGGGTTCTTTCATTCTGGAGAAGTTGTTGGAAGTGTTGAATACACCATCAGAAGCAGTACAACGTGCTGTCTCAGATTGTTTGCCACCTCTAATGTCATCTCAGAAGGTAGAATTTTTCTAATCATTTTGGATCCAATTGGATTTTGTCAATATCTTTTACACTCAATTACTGCCAAATATACTGCCATTATATGCATAATGGGCCTGCATTGTACCATTGGATAAGTATGCTGTGTGATGCTGTTAACCTTTAAGCGTCCGAGAAGCCTAGACTGGCTTCTCTATGCACAAAAACATGTATTTGAGCTACATACTTCTACTTTAAGCTAATTGTGTTATAAGTGACCCTATCTAGAATTGACCTATCTTCACCTGCACTTTTTGAATTGGTTGAATACCTTGAGAGTGTTGAAGATTTAAGTTCATATACGCAGCCTGGGTGGCCTTGGATACAAATATATATGTTGTATTTTGATCATCATTATCAAGTATGAGTATATTTTGATTTCTCCTTGACTTCAGACAATGTATGAAATAAGGTTTCAAATTCATAAATATTTAAAATATGATTTCTGAATTTCGTGAAGCCTGTATATTGAGACCCTGCGTCTTTGAAGGGGTAATGGGATGCTTTAGTACGGATCTTAATAAAGATGTCAGGAAGCACAGCTAGTCCTCCTAGTACCAGAGAAGGATAGACCTAATAAGTGGCCCTTAAATGATGTGATTGGTTGCGAGACTTTCAGATACAAAGTCAGCTGTCAGTTCATTTGATGTGGCAGATAGTCAGTGACTTATTCTTTTCCTTCTGTATATAGCAGGTTCTTAATAAACAGTTTGAAAATCTCTCAAAGAATAGAGTTGATATGTGCTTTTCTAACGGTGTTTCTTGTTATGCCGTAACTTATATATTTTGTATGTCCAAACGATTAAATGTTTTCATGTCCTTTTCATCTTTCTTGTTTGGTACAGGAGAATGCAGCAGCACTGGTGAAAAAACTCTTAGATAGACTGATGAATTCAGATAAGTATGGGGAGCGAAGAGGGGCTGCTTTTGGTTTGGCTGGTGTCGTGAAGGGGCTTGGTCTTCCCAGTGTGAAACGGCACAAAGTAATGGAAGCATTACGATCAGGCGTTGATGATAAGTAAGTTTGTAGCATTGTCTCTAGATGACATCCCTGTGTCACTTCAAAGATGATTTGGTTTTACTAATCTTTATTCTTGTCTATAATGCAGGGCCTCTGCTAAAGCTCGAGAAGGAGCATTGCTGGGATTCGAATGTCTATGTGAGAAGATGGGACGTTTATTTGAACCGTATGCCCTTCCTGAACCTCTATCCATGTAGTGAAGTACGTTTATTTCATACCAATGCTGATAATAGGAAGATAAACAAAATCTACATTATAATCGTCAGAGAGCGTATCTGCTTGATCTGGAACGCTGTAGGTGTTGACATTCAATGTCGTTACTATAATCTATTTTGTGGTTTTCTTTTATTTCTATTTCTCTATGTTAACGTAGCCCATTCGTTTTAGAAGAGGTCAACTTTGGGGTTTCAACCTATTTTGATAACGGAGAGCTCTTGATCTTACAGGCAGTGTGTGCTGTTAATCAATGTCTTATGGTTTGCCAGTATTTATTTATTAGTACAAGTATGGTGCACTGGAGAGCTAACATTGTAGGTTTTGGAATCTGTAGGTATGTTATCCACATCCTGCCTGTCCTGTTGATTTGCTTCTCCGATCCAGTTGTGGCTGTGCGAGATGCAACAGATGCTGCTGCTCGTGCAATTATGTCTCAACTCAGTGGGCCAGGCGTGAAGCTTGTTCTTCCTGCTTTGCTAAAGGTCTTCTACTTCTATGGCTCTGGTATACATATTGGTGTAGATTCATAGTAGTCTGACAAAATGTATTAAGGTCATGCTTGCTTGTGTCAAGTACATAGTTTTTATGTTTTATAGTAGACTTCCTTATCATTGTAGTGATATTCATCATATTGGGAAACGTTTTGGCAGGGCTTGGAGGATAAAGCTTGGCGTACAAAGCAAGGAAGTGTGCAGCTTCTTGGTGCCATGGCTTTTTGTGCTCCTAAGCAACTCTCACAGTGTCTGCCTACCATTGTGCCTAAATTGAGCGAGGTGCAGACTTGTTTCTTTTTGCAAAATCTTTGGATCACTGTAAATGACCTATTTGACAGGTGTTAGGTTAAGACTCTCAAAAGGGAATTTTGAGTTTATTGCCAAAGGTGGAGCTTGTTACTTTGTCAATGACTGGCTTTGGTCCCAATACAAGACTGGGACGTTATTGTGGTCTCTAATGAGGACACCCATTTACCTAATTGTGATTTATTGCAGGTTCTCACAGACACACATCCCAAAGTCCAATCGGCTGCACAGACTGCATTGCAGCAGGTGTGTTTTTTCATTTATCATTTTCATAATAAAGTGAGCTGTACTTAGCAATTATCGATACTAACATAGAATAATCTGGTGTTGTTATATATGTGCCAGGTTGGGAGTGTCATAAGGAATCCGGAAATTGCTGCTTTGGTACCAACACTGCTGATTTCCATAGCAGATCCAAATGAGCACACGAAGACATCACTTGAACTTTTGCTGCAGGTGTGGCTTAGAACTCTAACTTTGTGAGGGACCAGATGAATGATTTGTTGATCAAATTTGGTCACCTACCCATTTTTTTGGGAGTTTGAAACTTCTGAAATTGCTAAGCTGTATTTTGTTCTTCATTATCCATAACAACTTGGAAAGTGTACGCAGCATCATAAAGTCCATTTTAATTTTCTTTGGTCTTTAGAGTTCTGTAGTAGTCACATCTTTATTTCAATTCTTGTCCCACAGTCTAGTGTAGCTGTCAGATTATTAACTACGTTGGTATTTCATGACCCCAATTTCTTTCTAAATGTTCATGTGGAGCATCCTTTTTGCAGACAACTTTTGTGAACTCGGTGGATGCACCATCTTTGGCATTGCTTGTCCCAATCGTGCATCGTGGTTTAAGAGAAAGAAGTGCAGAGACAAAGAAGAAAGCTGCTCAAATTGTTGGCAACATGAGCTCTTTAGTGTCTGAACATAAGGACATGCTTCCATATCTGAGTTTGCTTCTCCCCGAAGTTAAGAAGGTAACTATTATGTCCAGTGAATCATCCTTATGGATTTTGAAGCTTTTTATGCACTTCCTTAGTGGTTGACATGCTTGGTTCTTTGGAGCAGGTGTTGGTGGATCCTATTCCAGAAGTGCGTACTGTGGCAGCAAGAGCACTGGGCTCCTTGATCAAAGGAATGGGAGATGAGAACTTTAAAGACCTGGTTCCATGGCTCTTACAAACCCTCAAATCAGAAACTAGTAGTGTTGAGAGATCTGGAGCTGCTCAAGGTCTCAGTGAGGTATGCAATTATAAACTTGATAATGAGAGACATTTCGAATGCAAGCAGAGGCTCGATAGAACCAGAGGCCTTTCATAGTTATACTAGTATTGGGCAATCATATATGTTGTGCATCAGGTTCAGGATGTGCTTTTGTGACTAGAAAAGCACATCCTTTTATCTTTTTCAGATATATTACAGATGTGTTTTGCAAGTTTTGCTCACCTGGCTGTCTTGGTTCCATGGTTGTCTAGCTGGCATTTATCTTATTGTGATTGGGGTTTGTTTTGTTGATACTTAGCAGTTATTGTTTGTTATCAGAAGTATGTGGATAGCAGCTGGTCATGCCCACAAATTTTTATATGATTCTATGTGTCATTGTTCTGCAGGTCTTGGCGGCTATTGGAACCAGTTACTTTGAGTCACTACTGCCTGACATCATCACAAATTGTTCACATCAACGAGCTGCTGTCCGGGAGGGCTATCTTACACTTTTCAAGGTGACAATGCATCACTGGCCACTTGCTCTGTGTGCTTCTATTCAGGAATGTCTTCGTTTTGCTGACAAGTGGTATATTGTGTTCATATTTTGTGCAGTACTTGCCTGTTGCTCTTGGACCTGTGTTTCAAGACTATCTTCTACGAGTGCTGCCAGCAATTCTGGATGGTGTGTCATATTAGGCTTCCCATCTCTAGCAACAAATGAATTGAACAAAGCAGTTTCAAATTTGTAGGACATGCATTTTTGTTATCGGGAGCATTATTCAAGTAAATAACCACCACAAGCTTCATCTGTTGTAATCACTTTCATATTGATGTTGGGATTCTAGGTTTAGTTGCTGATTAGTCTGGGTCCTGACTTGTGAGAATAGCCAACAATCCATGGCGCTTATGTACTGCTTCATATTTGACAGACAGTAACTCTATGCTGTGTTTTTATTTTAGGTCTTGCGGATGAGAATGAATCAGTTCGGGATGCTGCTCTGAGCGCTGGTCACATCCTTGTGGAGCACTATGCAACATCGTATGGAGAAAAAAAACCCTTCTTTTATCTTATTATTGTGTATTTTGTTAAATTGAAGTATTTCTCTGAAGGATTTTCAAGGAATAAAGGCTTGTGGACTCAACTTTGTCATAGCTCTTCTGGAGATATGTAATGTTCTTTTGCGCTTTAATCGATTTGTCATGTGGGATTGGACTTGGTTTCAGTTCCCTTCCACTCTTGTTACCTGCGGTGGAAGAAGGCATATTCAATGACAACTGGCGTATCCGACAGAGTTCTGTGGAACTCTTGGGTGATTTGCTTTTCAAGGTTCGTTCATCCTGTTACAACAACAACTATCAGATTGTTGTGTGTTCCTTCATTTGCCCTTTTATTTGCGATTAAGAATCATGTCAAATTAATCATTCTTAACATGAGACTGCTGGATTGATTGTTGATGTACAGGTGGCTGGAACATCTGGTAAAGTGGTAATTGATGGAGGAAGTGATGATGAGGGTGCTAGCACAGAGGCACAAGGAAGGGCCATTGTCAATATTCTTGGTGCAGAGCGCCGAAATGAGGTTCTGGCTGCAGTCTACATGGTGCGCTCAGACGTCAGCTTAGCTGTTCGGCAGGTACATAATTTCTCCAAACATTATCTCTTGCATATATGAAGTGTTTTATAGATGTCTTAAACCCCTTGTCAAACATATCCATTTCTGTTCTGATAAGTGGCACAGTCTATTTATTGTTTCCGATTGTGGATTGTTCTTGATGCAGGCATCCCTTCATGTGTGGAAGACTGTTGTAGCCAATACTCCTAAAACACTGAAGGAGATCATGCCAGTGTTGATGAGCACCCTCATTGAATCTCTTGCATCAGTATCATCAGAACGACGCCAGGTAGGCTGTTGTCTTCACTAATTTCGTCTTTATGGTCCTTTGTTGAAGTTAGGAGGTTATTCTTCTTGACAATAAGAAGTTTATTGTTAGATATAATGCAAGTCCAAGTCACAATTATAACTGCACAAATCATTGTTTATATTTTCTCAGGTTGCAGGTCGGTCACTGGGTGAGCTTGTGAGGAAGCTTGGGGAAAGGGTTCTTCCATCAATTATTCCTATATTGGCAAAGGGTCTGGAAGATGAAGTTCCAAGCACAAGACAGGTCTAGTTCTCATTCTTTCCTGGAACCTCAGATGAAATATATATTGCACTATGGTTTCCTTTATTGATATGCCATCTTGTGCAGGGTGTGTGCATGGGACTCAGTGAAGTGATGGGAAGTGCTGGTAAACATCAGCTAGTGGCATATATGGGCGACCTTATTCCTACCATTAGAAGAGCTCTCTGCGATAGGTATGTGATTCCTTTCTTTTTTAGTCAAGGTATATTGAAGGTTGGTTTTGCAGAAGAGGAAATATAATATTGAAGAAAAATGTTCATACTTAATTTTTTAATTATGTGATTTTTAATCATTTGTTCTACAAATGATCCAGAGTTTTGGAAGTCCGTGAGGCAGGAGGATTGGCATTCAGTACACTTTTCAAGGTTTCTTCGAAATCCCTGGCTCTTGAACCTCCTGCAGTCTCACTATTCTTGGTTATGATGATAATGATCATGATGTATCTGGTTTCAGTTACATTTTTAACAACTGTTTTGATGCAAGGCACTTTCTGGCCCTTGCTTCATCCAAAGAGTTGGGGATCTTGTTTCCCTGTCTGACCAGTGCTTCTTAAATTAGTTTGATTCACTTGGGTGATT
Organism: Polytrichum formosum; assembly: GCA_964035585.1. Lineage (NCBI taxonomy): Eukaryota > Viridiplantae > Streptophyta > Polytrichopsida > Polytrichales > Polytrichaceae > Polytrichum > Polytrichum formosum. Next base: position 70,742,718 of record OZ037935.1, on the reverse strand, counting down.
ATTCAGATTCTTTTGAAGTTCATGGACACATTGTTAGCATATGGCCTGCTTATTTTAGTAGGAAGATGGAGCTGCTTCATAATTACTTTATTTTTCATTTGATGAATATTGTTGGGTCTACATCAAATCTCCTACTGTAGAGTCTGAGATGAACACTGGCATTTCATTTGGACAAAAAAATTACATGTTTCATTTTGATCTACAGAGTGCTGGGATGCAAGCTGTTGATGAGATAGTTCCAGCTCTTCTACATGCTTTAGAGGACGATGAAACATCAACAACTGCTCTGGATGGTCTCAAGCAGATTCTCAGGCAGGACCTCTTTTCAATCCTTTGCAGAGTGGTCTGCTCAACCTGTCTGGGTTTTTCCATCATCAGTTTGTGTCGTCTGGGCCATACTGGTTCTGAGAGGATTTGTGGTATAAAGTGTTGATTCTACTTGATTGTGGTAGGAACTAAATTGCAGTCCTTTACATTTGTGGCATACATTGTGGTGGCTGATCTTGGAAGCTTTAAATAATTATATTGCAACCATCATTCAATCACTTTGCTTTTTGCCCTTCTTGTTAAATTCTCATGAGTGGTCATGTCTGCTAACAGTGTGAGAACAGCTGCTGTGCTTCCACATATCTTGCCAAAGCTTGTGCAAGTTCCATTGACGTAAGGACTTCACTCTTGTCTATTTGACAATTTATAATCAATCCTTGTGATGCACTTGTGCGACCCAAGGTTTTATAATCTTCTGATTTGACAAATCATTTCCACATTATTGGTGCAGAGCTTTCAATGCCCATGCTCTAGGAGCACTTGCAGAGGTTGCAGGATCTGGTTTGAATGTTCATTTGTCCACCCTCCTACCACCCTTGATATCCACAATGGGTGGTGAAGACGAGGTAATTTTTTTCTTGTTTACTCATTCGAGATCTCTCTGACAGATGAATTCCACACGAGGAATCTGTGTGAAGCGGAGGCATTTAACTCTTTTTTCTTGTGGGCTTTGTGGTGTGGCTGCAGTCTATTGCACCTTTGGCAAGGAAAGCAGCAGAGACAGTGGTTCTGGCTGTTGACACAGATGGATTTGAAACCCTTACCTCAGAACTTCTACGAGGCTTAGGTGATTCACAGGTGAGCTATTTATTGCATTTTACTATAGATGTATTCTGAACTGTTGTTTCTATGCTCCCTGTTTTGGTTTTAATGTTGGATGCTCACCAATCATTTGCATGTGTGCAGCCTGCTGTGCGTAGAGGTTCAGCCGGTCTTGTAGGGTTCTTATTCAAGAATACCAAGCTTGGTGTCGAAGAAGATGTCCCCAACCTACTTACCACGCTGGTGGTTATGCTCACTGATAACGACCAAAGCACTGTACAGGTACTTGAACAGAATCCATTATTCCAAATTCTGCCCACTTTTTTAATTGTTTACTCAGCTAATGATTGTTTCAGTGTGTAATTCCCTTATATTATTTTATGTATGACACTGACCTTGGAACCACAGGCTGCATGGGAGGCACTTGGATGTGTTACTGGAACTATACCAAAGGAGAATTTGCCTTCTCTTCTGAAAGTAGCTCGTGATGCAGTCTCCACTGCTAGAGACAAAGAACGTCGCAAGCGCAAGGTAGATTTTAAATTTTCTTTCTGGCAATGGTACATATTTACTTGTACTCTTGTAAACATGCTAGAAAGCTACATGTAACCGTGTTCTGGCTGCCTCTCTTGTGCTTCAGTTGACTGTAGTTCTGGTGCAGTAGATGCTTACCCAGAATATTGATTATATTGATGACAGGGAGGATCTATCTTGATTCCTGGATTTTGTCTCCCCAAGGCGCTACAACCAGTGTTGCAAATCTATCTACAGGCAAGCATATGAAAGGACACAGCACAGGATATTCTTGTAGAATTGTTGATGTCTTTCTTCAGATTTTAGAGATATTAATGCATCTGAGGTGTGACAGTTTCGTCTGGATCTTTTCTGTTTACCAAAGTGTATATTTGATTGATGATGCAGAGCCTCATGAGCGGTTCAGCAGATACAAGGGAGCAGGCAGCAGATGGAATTGGAGAGTTGATTGATGTGACAAGCGAGAGCTCCTTGAAACCATTTGTTGTCCCTATTACTGGGTACAGCATTCATATGACTTTTGAACTATCTTTGTCTATCTTGCTAACCCTGGTGGATACTGATGTTTATCCCTGTCTCTGTGCAGGCCTTTAATTCGAATTATAGGAGACAGATTCCCTTGGCAAGTGAAGAGTGCAATTCTTGGCACACTTGGAATTATGATCAGTAAGGGTGGAGCTGCTTTGAAGCCTTTCCTCCCACAGCTGCAAACAACTTTCATTAAGTGCTTGCAAGATAATTCTAGGTGACAATTCTACTACTCATGCTTGTGTGGCAAATTTTTTTATCAAAGTGTTAATAGCCGTCACTATCTTTTGTTGATGTTCTTGTAAGTTATTCAATTTGTTGTATGTAATGTCTATTTAGATTTTACAACTCGGCAATAAAAGCAGCAGGTTTAGTTACCATATGGCACAGCTATATTTGACACAGAGGTTCCTTTACAGGGCTGTGCGGTCCAAAGCAGCTTGGGCACTGGGGAAACTTACAAGGTTGAGCACTCGAGTTGATCCTCTTGTTGGAGACCTCCTTTCTGGTCTACAGGTCTGTTCTTTCTACATGGTTGAAGAAGGTGTTGTGGACATGATTGCTGAATGCATCATGAAGTGATAATGTCGGAATTCTATATGTCAAACCAAAGTATGGCTTGATGTGACCAGAATTGTGTTATGTCTGGAATCTCTCTGTGCATGGTAAACATAGCTGATTGGAACATGTCTTCTGCTGAACCGCTCATTAAACGGGTTCTTAAGTTTTGAGTAAATGTGTATAGGTGTCAGAAGGAGGAGTGAAGGAGGCCACACTTGTTGCACTAGAAGGAGTTACAGCACACGCTGGTAAGAGTTTAAGTGGAGCTGTGAATGGACGAGTGTTAACAACACTACAAGCATTGTTACCATCTGAGGAGGATGTTGTGAGGACATCTTCAGCAAAAACACTGGGAATTGTTTCACAGGTGGGAAAATTTAGCTATTTCTTTGTACCACTGATAATATAGATTCCTGTGTTCTTCCACATTGAGTTCTTTGGAGATGCCTATGATGTTATCACATTCGCACATTCGCACATTTGCACATATTATTAAGATACAAGTACCCAAATATGTTGCAAGATATGGTAAATAGGCACTGAAATATAGGTAATTGTTCAATTGTAGTGTGCAACAGAATAACAGCATTCTACTTCTGGTGTACTAGATGTTCTAAGAAGCTCCTTGTCATGCTTGTGAATGGTGAGCATCTCTTCATAAATGAGGAGCTGTGCCTTCAGGTTCACTTCTTTGTTGTACATCTGTAAACTAGTTATTAATTTTGCTGAGTTGGCATGAATTGGCAGCATGTGGGAGAAGCAGAGTTTGATAAATTCATTCAAGCAATGTGCTCACCAAGCACTCAAGCATGGACTCTTCGACATGGCTGCACACTTGCCTTGGCCTCTGTACTTCGACACGCTTCTTCCCGTGTCTGTGCTTCCCAGAGCTTACTTTCGGCTGTTGTTGGCTCCCTCAAAGCCAGGGCAAAAGATGACAAGGTATATGCATATCTTCTACGCTCGGATCTGAAAATATGTTGTTTATTACTTTAACTGAGCTAACACTGAACTTGGTCATGTGTTGCTAGGTTCCCGTGAGAGAAGGTGCTGCAAAGGCCATCGCAAGGCTCCTAGTTTTCCAAGTCCAGGAGCGGTTCTCACCTTCCTCTGTTGGAGAGCTATTGCCTGTTCTCAGCTTGCTACTAGTAGACAGTTCCAGTGATGTCCGAAGGCGAGCTCTAAGAAGTGTGAAATCATTGGCTAAGGTCAGTACTCTCAACCTATCTCATTATTACTAGGCCACCAAATCTACTTGCCGGAGTTATTTCCCCAGTGCATTTGTCATTTGGTGAGGAATGGTGCATAAAAGTAACTAGAGTTCACAATCTTGTTCTTTCCACGACATGGTTGCCTGCCCTAGGTTATTTCAAAGTCTAAGTGCCCAATCAATATAATGTCCTTTAAAACTCATGTCTGGGAAGGAATCTTGATACCACAGGTTGGGAATGGTGTTTTGACTGTTTTCTGCAGGTTAATGTGGAGGGTTTAGTATTAGTTGCCGGTCCAGGTGTGGGTGAGTGCCTCCAGGATACGAGTGCACCTGTGCGGCTGGCAGCAGAACGCTGCGCACTTCATCTGTTCCAGCTCACCCGAGGTGAAGTTTGTTATGCTTATCATGCAATTGTTATAATAGTGGTCATTTTCATCTTACACTGGAGTTTTAGCATTGTCTTGCATTTTGTGAGACTTTTTGCTCCTCTATAACATAGAGAAGATTAATTCTTGTGAATGAAATGCAGTAATTTTGCTCGTAGTGCCTTAGACTCTGATGCACAGACATTAACCATCAGGATTTGAGGGTACAAAGTGCTTACTAGAAAAGTCTATCTTTCTGCAGGCAACGAGAATGTGCAAGCAGCTCAGAAATACATTACTGGTTTAGATGCTCGTCGGATTTCAAAGCAATCGGATCTCAGGTACATTTTTTTCCCCTTATCATTCCTTAAGCTCATACGCTGTTCCAACAATCTTCTCAATATTTACCTACATCTCTTTGCTATTGAAGTAGTACATCCTGTTTCAGGACAGTGGCATAACTCCTGGGTCTCTTAAAATCTCTTGTTGCTGCAGTGATGACAGTGAGGACTCTGAAGCAGAAGCTGTGCTTGGGTGAGATAATGAAAGTGGCTGAGGTGTACTATGCTTCTCAAATATCCTGAATGACTGAAGATACAATTGGCACATGAAGTTCAGGAAATCCTCATGACGTATTTGTAAACTTGATAGTAGAGGTTATGTCCTCTATTTTGCTAGCAAGGAGAGCAGCTGCAATGTTTCTCTGTAAGATGTCGTGCTACTCAGAGACATTACGTACACTTGCACTAACATCAGCTCAATGTTCCTGTTAGCTCTGTTTGATGATATTCTGAGGTTGCTTGGGAGCTGTCTCAAGTAGTTCATACTAGAATTGCTTGGAATTTTCCTCAAGTGGTTGTGCGAGTAAATTTCAAGCAAGAGCACAATATTCATTTGAATTGTCATTGCTGTAGTCACAACTCTGGGCTTACTGCAGTTGTGAATGAGTGTTGTTTATTTATAACCTCAGTTTTGTGGATTGCATTAACCATGCTCATGTCATCTGTGCAAACACTACAGACTCGCAATGTACAAATAAGGGTTTTGACTTACTTCCCACTTTGGGAAAATGTAACTAATTATTTGTGTGGAATGAAATTACAAAAAAAACTTACATTCTTCATCATTTCCTCTACTCCGTCTCTGAAAATCATTGCATGAATTTCAAGCCACTCTTTCTGGCCGAATCAACTTATTTTCACAATTTCTTGTATATCTACCTTATTAAGGTTTTGTCATCTCTCAACATTAATTGGCAAGTGATGAGGCCTAGGAATGCTCAAAATCTGAGGAGTGGACATTCATCCCATTACGTGTGGTCTTTGCACTGCTTTTATATATGAAAATGCTAGATGAGTGGATCTTATACATCAAAAGTTAGATTCCTACCATCCTTTATAAGGTAACTGCACCTATTCCAAACACCTTCCTAACATCTTTCTTTTGGTGACACCTGTTTTTCATCCTTAAGCCGTCAACATGTGAGTGCAATGATGTCATCGAACAAGTCATTGTTAGAAGCGATTAATCATGTGAGACATCAAGTATAAAATGGCGCCACTTTGGCCACTCCTACTATGCAGTGCCACTTTGGATATTCACTGGTAAGAAGTATGTAAGAACACTTTAAGAAGAGCACCAACTTTATTCACTCAATGAGGTGGTGTAAGTGGTGATCCACACTAGGGGCACAACACCTTCATCTAATAGAAGACCCTCTGGCCACGATAAGGTTGAATTTGTGGTGATTCTCACCTAGCAATCCAACGTCAATGGAAACCCTGAGTGGATAGTAAAAGGCTAATCTTTTAAAACAACTTTGAAATTTTTTGTAGGTTGCATATGATTTTTTTTTCAAGAAATATTTTGTAGACTCTGTATATACTTACTAATCTATGGAAAAACTTTGAAAATTTTCCAAGCTATTCAACATGCTTGAAATAGGAAACATTGCTTAAAGTGTCTCTTTTAGGTTCAACCGTCTAATTTTGAAGCCTCCATTTAGTTGGTTATGTCATAGTGTGCCCAAATATGGTCACAAACTGAAATAGGTGCACCTATCTTAGACAAAGTGAGATCCTATTAGACCAACATGAAATATGTAGTACCGAGGGCATAAAAACTGAAAACGGTGAATGACCACTGTTGGTGCACTAGACTAGGGGTAGAATGTTTATTATGTGGACTTAAAATGGCTAATTGTAGAATCATGACCTGAAAAGGATGCAATGATAAATGGGATGCAATGATTGACTAAATAGGTGTTGTTTCACACCACTTGCAATCACTTTGAGTGTCTTTTTGTGTGCATTCAATCGCAAAGTAAGATACGTTGATGCTCAAATCAGGAAGACTCTACTATACAAGTAGGGGGGGTTTGACTTACTTGCCTCTTTGAGAAAATGTAACTAATTATTCACTGGAAATAAAATCATGAAACAACTTGGAATCCTCACCATTTCCTCTACTCCGTCTCTGAAAAATATTGCACAACTTTCAAGCCACTCTTTCTGGCCGAATCAGCTTATTTGCACCGTTTTCTGTATATCTACCTATTATGTATCAAGTTCCCCAATTCCACATACCCGGACAAATGTACTTGACAGCTGCCTAGGTATCTATAGTGCCGGACGCCATAACTGGTCTGTGAGAAGATTGCAAGCAGCGCGGGTATCGTGTGCTGGCATCTTATGCCAGATGGCATCCCATTAGCTTTCCAGGTGGCGGATGCCCACCACCGTCCTCCTCTGCCACCCTTTTGTGCTTGCTTGCTCTCTTGATTGTAGCCTGAGCCCTCCTCCTTCATAGGATGATGCCTGCCAGCCGGCCGGTGGCTCGTTGTATTTACAGTACCACGTAATTCTACAAAGCAGCATCTATTCCACTACATATTTGGCGTACTTCAGAATATTTACCTATTTGTCTTTTCGAAGAGTGTCCTCCAAGTATAAAGATCTGCTCTCAATAGGTCTGCCGACCTTGCTCATATTGCATTCGGAACCTGCTCCGAAACATCACATTTAGTACTCAAGAGTGAAGTCACCGATTTCCCGATTATATAACGATCATTCACCTCTCTTTCCCCCATCAAATCCCTTTTTATCCGACTTGAGGGTGGCCAAAAGAAGAGACTATTGGGTTTATGCTTTGTGATTTGAGTGGGTTTGGTTTTGGAAGGATCATTGGGTTTAGGTGATCAAATTTGGTGTTTTTGTTCTTGTGAGGTTGTTTGAATCATGGGTGGTTCCGAGGGAAACCCTGAATCCGGATACCCCGAGGTACACAACCCAACGGTGAATCCATTTGCGACTGGGGCGTCGAACTCTATGTACCCCGAGATACACCAAGGGGGTCAACAACAACAACAAGGCACAACATCATCACAACAAGGAAATGATCAACAAGTGGCTGCTACTGAGGAGATTTTGGTTACAATAAAAGGGGCCATTGTGCATCTGGTGGATGACCAGCAGAGTGTTCTGTTGGGGCAAGGGGACTTGTCCATTGTCTGCATCAGCCAGCAGGAGCAAGGGATAGTGGCCCTGGTGCGTGTAGGGAAAGATTTGCAGTGGCCGTTGATGAGTGATGAGCAAGTGGTGAAGCTGGACCCCATTCACTATGTCTTCTCGCTCCCTGTGCCTCCCTTGATGGCCGAAAATCATGTCAGTGGTGCACCTGAGGTATGTTACATGTAAACTCCCCACCATCATATCCCTTTGTCCCCCTTGTTTAATCTCTTTTGTAGAGATGTGCCATAGCATTCTTAAGGGTGTGGGAGGATGTTTTCTTCCTATTCTAGCTTCAAGAAGTAATGCAAGAATCAAGGTCTTTGATTACTTACATGAATGTTGAGCATTGTCAAGTGGCAAGCTCTCCATAACGGAACCACTAATGTTAGCTTCGGACAAAGCCTTCTCCCATCTACCTTAAATACCTTGCCCCACCAACATATCCCTTTCCTACCTTATTTTATATTTCTTCTCGAAATGTGTACCGCAGCATTTTTAGGGCGCGCTTCCATGTGCCAGCTGCTTTGGCGAAGCACAATTTGATTTTGGTGAAGCTTTCTCCAGTTTCTTCAAGGATCTTGATGGTTGAGCATTTTCTTGCGAGAGAGTAGATTTGCCATGAGGTGCAATATGCAAGTTGGAATGTAGCCGTCCTCACACTTACCGAAAATAACCAAAAACATTGAAAAAATTGGGCAAGGTTTGAATAATAAGACTATGGCGTCATGAAAACTTTAGTATAAACTACGTTAATATCAGGTCCACATCAACATGTGTATGAAAGTCAATTTTGGGTTATGGACAAATGAGGTGGTCAAGCCCCCCTCCTTAAACTTCAATTATCCCCTACAAATGGTGCCCAATAATTAAAGACATTATTTCCTGTGCGAAGAGCTTTTATTCTCATATAGTCTGGCCTGCTTCCATTTCTGGAGTTGGATTCGAACTGGATTCCAATGAGGCTAGGAACCTCATAATAAGCCCATTATTTGAAAAACCGTAGAAAAAGAACATTTGAGGTCTCGCACACTGGCCTGCCTGCATTTCTGCAGTGGGATGAAATGTTTACAAATAAAACAACAGTTTTATAATCTGGCAATGCATCTGTTATATGCTTGTTACAGGAAACCAGATCCTGCTTGTTGAAGTGACATCACAAAATGCAAATGAGTGTAATGTTGACTAGTGTAATGTCGAGTCAGTGTGGATAATAAGATTTAATGTCTTTTTAGCGCTACCTCAGCATTTAGCTAATAAGTCATTCAACATCGATTCCACTTTGAATTCAACCGTTTCGCTCTTGGAACTATGAAATATAGAAACATTAGATATCAATTGGAACCTTGTGTTTGGTATGCATTGATTCAATGTTCTAGATTGATATGATTGAATGAATGTGATTCAGTGTTGATAGGTATATGAATGTAGAGGTTTTTGATGTCAATACTTGCTGTTCGAGAGGCTTGATTGCAATGGTAGAGAATGATGAAGAAAGCCTGAATTTGGTAACTAATTAGATTGTTTGGATGCAGCAGGCAGTGGCAGATGGAGAGAATATGCATTATGGAGTCACATTTTCAGTTCCAGGGCAAGATGGGTCACTCCAGGAGTTTGACCGGTTGCTGGACTTTTACAGCTTTTTCACCCTCCCCACCCTTGTTCGTGGAGACCAACAGAAGGAGGCCCAAGTTCCCAATGCTGCTGGACAGGTGGACACACACGGTGCCGACGTAGTTCCTGCAGCTGTGGTTTCTGGAGATGGTGAAGAGGTGTGTAAATGATTCTTCAATCAGTAATCTTTGATATGCAAGCAATGATTTATAAATAGAAAGAAGCCAAGAATTTATAATGACTCACTCAGTTTCTGTGTTGCATTGTTGGCATTCAGTTCGACTGTATGAATCATGTGAGATCAATTCTGTTAACATTTGCTCTGTAACAACATATACCTGTATGATCTTAGTGTCATCACTACAAGTTGTGAAACCGTTTGCCTGAAGTGAGGAAAACAATCCTGTATTTGGGGTACTACTGAAGTACAGAACCTAATAGTAACAACTCTGCCTAGTGTGGGTAAGTATCGTAACTACACCTCTAATCGCCCTTTGAAGCATCCCAGCACAGTTGTCATTATTAGATTACCTTTATTTCTGTTGGGTCTTGGCGGTAATTGAAAGAGGATCTCAACACATCTTAGCATGCAGTTTTTGGACACTGTACGAGTACATGACTATTAATTTTCTTAGAATGTTGTCCGAAACTGACTCTCTGATTTAACTGTTTGGCTGAACCTTTTAGTACTGATAGAGTTTTTGGGTTGACCATTTATCAGATCACAGAAGCGAATCAGGCAGAGTTCTGGACTACAATGGCACCTAATGTAAATGACTACAGAACCTCTGTAGCCAAGGCAATTGTATCAGGGACAGGTCAAATCATCAAGGGTATCTTTTGGATCCGGGACTCAACTGTTACAAAACTGGAGAGTGGTTCCATATACATGACAAGTGGCAAGGCAACTGACCAACCTAGCAACATTCGACCTGAAATGTTGAGAAACCTGCAAAGGTAAGCTTTCACTTGGTTTTTGGTGACGTTACACACTGACTGTGTGACTGTTGAGCATTTGTACTAGATTCTGCTTATAAAGAGTAGTGCTGGTTTTTGATTATGGAGTGTTGGGCTTTTTCCCAATTGCAGATCCAATTCTAACCAATGAATTTTCTGTTGTTTCTGGCAGGGTGAAGGGTATGTCAGTAGCAACAGACAATTTTGCCAAGAGTGTACTATCAGGGGTGATATCGACAGTGGGTTATGTGCCAAATGCAATTGTCAAGTCACGAGTTGGACGAAAGTTCTTCAAGACGGGTCCTGGCGAGGTGGCATTGGCATCGCTTGTTTCATTCTGTATGTACCAAACTTGTCAACGAACATCTTGGTTTCAATTTCTGTGTTTCTTTTGTTTTGTTGTCAAGATATGATAGTATATTATGCTAGACTAATTTTGTGGGTTATTCTTGTTGTGTGAAATTATTTTATTTCTCCTCAGTCACGTCAACTTTATCTGACCCCGACATGAAAATGGGGTTATGTAAATTCTCAGGGAAAGTATTTGATGCAGTGGAGCAAGCGTCCAGAGATATGCTGCAATCTGGTTCGACAATGACACAGCAAGTTGTCACCCACAAGTATGTTCACATTTTCACATTTTCGCTTCCAGGCTATTCCATCTTGGAATAACCTTGGACATCTGGACAGAAAGTAACTTGGAATGAGTTTGATGAAGATATCATATCATCCAGTACAAGGGGAGATTATTTAATTAGTATGAACACTCTAAAAGTGTATAGGAGTTAATGTATGACTTTGAAGAATGAGTTACAATGAGATCTGTACTATCTTGACAGACATCATCTCGTAAAAGTAGATTCCACCTGTTTTCTCAGTGATGTTGTGAGACGTTGCAAAATTGGAGGAAATAATGACTGATATATGATTTTTTGTGTGCAGGTATGGAGAGCCAGCAGGACAGGCAACAGGGGAGACACTAGGGACAGCTGGTCATTTAGCAGCAACTGTATGGAGTATTGTAAAGCTCCCAAAAGCTCTTAATCCAATGCTAGGAGCAGGGTTGAAGCCCACCAGAGATACAATGTTTACCTTGAACAAGACACAACCGTCAGCATAAATTACACAGTTCTGACAGTTGTGTTAAATTGTTGTTCATATAGTAGTGTTGAAAGTGGGAGGGGTTTTTAAGAATGTAGACAGACCCTCGTCAATTTTCTTGCACACAAAGTAGGTTGTGGAAATGAAAACTGTGTAGTATTCATACATTGATTTTGCGACACTGTTATACTCATTCTCAGAAAAAGGGGTCATTTGGTCTGTTAGATGTAGACTTTTTTTGGATGGGTAAATCGTCAGTGTTCTGAAATTAGTGCATTTTCTTGCCACTCTTATTACACGTGTACCTATACGTGCTATCGGGCTGGATAAGCTAAAAGATTTTGACACTTGTTCTCTACTTGAAAGGCTTGACTATACTCCTAATTGATTGTAACTACTTGTACAGTATTTTTGTTTCCATACGTGTTTACTGAAATAGGCAATAAGTATATATTAGTTTATATTAGTTTTATTTCTTATTTAATTAGACAATTTTAGTAAGAAATGTTTCTGTATGACTTGTTTAACTAAATTAGATCTACTTACGTAAAATGCTCCTCAACAAGTTTGTACTATCTTCGAATAAACATTGACCTTTATGATTATTAATTGTAAGACAACATCGATCAATAGAACACCAGTAGACTACCAGCTCACATCAAACCATGTCAAGGCTAAACACACAAGAAGTCAATATGATCAGCCTTGGGAAAAATTATGTCTACCAGTACACTTGGCGATAGTTTCATTTAATTACTTATTGTAGTTAAATTCCTAAATTTGAATGGAGTATTGTTCGGTATGAATCTAAGAATGAACATTGGAAGGATGTGTGGAAATAAGATTGGACTATGTGCTCAAAATTGGTTCTAGGGTCAACTGCAACATAATTTGACAACACCTATGTATTCACTTCAGTAATCAACAAGCATGCACTTTCAATGACCATGCCTAAAATAAGGGTAGATCTAATTTTTGGTGATGCTTCATCATAAATTTGCTAATATGTCACACATGTTTCGTTATGTATATACTAATGATGGCCTACGTTGAATTTTTTAAAAAAAATACAATGGATTTTATATTTTATATTAATGATTGTCAATGATACTATACATCTCTTCTTGAGAATAAAGCTCTTGTGAAGATAATTCTAAAAGTATTCCAATCTCGCTATTCTCTAATGTGTGACATTAGTGAATTTACAATGAGGCGTTTGCAGTCCTTAGAATATACAATTAGTGTTCTTGTTAAAGCACACAGTTGCCCACCTTGTTGAAAAGTTGGTGTTGGAATTGGGTGCTTCTGCCTTATTTGTAGTGAACCGTTACCCCCAAAACTTTGTGATTCGGCTTAATACTATTAGGCTACATTGTTCATGATATTTAGTGTCACTTACTATTCAAAGTTACACTATACTCCAATTTTTTACCAAGTAAAAGTCATTTATGTTATATAATGTCCATACAACCTATTTAATCTTTGTAGATACACAACGAAACCTATTGTAAGAAGTTATAACATTAATTACATATCCCAAATATGAGTGACACTAAATACCATAAACAATGTAGCTGTAAGTTTTGAGTGTAACTCAACATTTAGTTCCAGAACATTGCAGCTTCTGGTAGTAATTCTAGTCAAGTCTCGGTTTATCTAGTTAAGTCACAATCAATATAAATGTTTTCCTTCATTTAAGTTATCCACATATTCCACATCCAATTTCCAGGGAGATTTTTGGGCATGCATAATCGGTCGAGATCCTAGTGGTGTTTCCAAGGCCAACCAGGCACATGTTGTAATCTTCTGGTTTTCCTTCATTAATTTGAGGCATCTTTTATAGAGTCCTCTAAAATGATCGGTAATTTTCTTGAAAGTCTTGAACTTCCAAAGGTTATTTCTGAAACTCAACTGGTTCATTTGTAACTACAAGTCGGTTCTTCCCATTCGTTGCCCACATGCATGGGACATGCGAGTTCTTTTCCCACGGCTAGAACTGTCTCCCGGTCGCATACAAAAAAGCACCGCCCCTCCATGTATAATAGATAATATGTAGGAGTTGGAGACCATTAAAAACGATCCGAATAACATAATACTTATTTGAGTGCTTAGAACAATGAATGGGGAGAAGCGGCCGTTAGTTACAGATGAACCAGTTGAGTTTGAGAAATAACCGGTTGAAGTTCAAAACTTCAGGAAAACTAATGGTCAATTTGAAGGAATTTATAGAATATACCTCAAATCAATAAAGAAAAACCAAAAGATGTGCACATGCAACTGGTTGGACTTGGAAACACTAGGATGCCCAAAAATCTCTATGGACAATGCACCCACGTGCATTACTAGATAGTTATGAAATTTACAAATATGGATTGGGAATCAGTTATTGTAGTAGATCATAAAACAATCTATTAGAAGAGGACCAATAGGGAGACCACGGATCCTTGTAGTGCTACATAATCATCTTTGATGATGAATAACATAACCGTATGATCTCTAAGAAAACAAGACAAAAATGGTTAAGGACTTCATTTGGATTAACAAACCATCTCATGCTAATCGCATGTTTTAGTGTCCCAAGAGAAGCGGTCTAGTTGAAACTTTTCCATTAGTCAAAACACACGCACTTATTGTACCTAACCATCCCAAATTCTCTCCCTTGCACACCGCAATAAATTGTGCACTCCAGAGTCCACACATGATATTTTATTGCAAAACTGAGCAGTGGAATCACATTCAATGTAGATGAAGAATCACATTCAAGAAAAATAGGGTTATAATGATTGAGCTTGGAGGTTTGGGATTACTAAATAAATGGGGGTGTCAAACGGTTTGAAAGTGGGACATCGCCGCCGAACACGGGCTGCCCAGGAAAAAAGGATAGCCACGTGGGCGCTTGTACTTGGTCCGGGCAGGTGGCACCGAGAATATCAGCGGCGAGGCAATTGATCCCCCCCCCGCCCCGGGCAGGTCTGTCTGTCAGATTTAGGCTCCCCCTGAATTTTGGGAAACCCTTCAATCTTGGGCTCCACTCCCAATTTTAGGCTCCTCATGGGGTCCTTACAACTTTCAACTTTCAACGAAACCTCAAAGCCCTAATTTTATGTTTAGTTGGTCACCCCCAAATCACCCACTCCCCCGTCTTTTGACCCGCATTTGACCGGCACAATTTATTTAATTTTTAACACCAATTTTTTTATGCCTAGGTTTGCCTCAATGAATGGGGAGACCCGACCGCTAGTTGTAGGTGAACCGGTTGAGGGGTTGATCACACCGGCCAGTTTGGGCACCATCCGTCGGCATCTCCGGCTGTAATAGTGTGAAAAGTGGTGAGCCAACATCTATTTCTGAACATAATCCCCAGCAATTTCACGGCTAGAACGGGACGGAAAGTTTGGTGTGATCGGGGCATGAGGGGTTGATCACACCAGCCACTTTGGACAACATCCGTCAGCATCTCCGGCTATAATAGTGTGAAATGTGGTGGGCCAACATCTATATCTCAACATAATCCTCAACAATTTCACGGCTGGGACCGGACGGAAAGTTTGGTGTGATCGGGGCATGAGGGGTTGATCACACCAGCCACTGTGGGCACCATCTGTCAGCATCTCTGGTTGTAATAGTGTGAAATGTGGTGGACCGACATCCATTCCTCAACATAATCTCAGCAATTTCACGGCTGGGACCGGACGGAAAGTTTGGTGTGATCGGGACATGAGTTGGAGAAATAACCGGTTGTAGGTCAAGCTCAACACTTCAAGAAATTCACCGATCATTGAAGAGGAATTTGGAGAATATACCTCAAATTATTTTTTTATAAAAAAACCAAAAAATGTCAACATGTATCTGGTTGGACTTGGCAATACTAGGATCTGGACCGGTTAGGTCCGAAAATCTCCCCGGACACCGGTTTGCCTACTAGCATTTGGCATCTCAAATGAAAATACGGCACGGGTACTATGTGCATCTAGGGCTTCTTTTGTAGTACCTAGGTCCTAGTCCGAGCAGTTTGCATGATTTTCTACTAGAGTTTCATGGTTCTATTTTGCCTTAACCTGGGCCTATTCTTCATCTAAATGTATCATGATCATGGCCATATTTGAGCTATATTTGGATGTCCGTGTCATTTAACTCCTTGTAAAATATTTGAGCGATCCTCACTTTTATACATGAATTGATTACTCTCATCAATCAAAACATCTTAACCCTTGAAGGTTGAGGCGGACGTTTTGTGTTCGGCCAAACACCTCAGCTTGACAATATCAATATTCACGTTTATGTTATAATCTTCTGATTTTGGACATACATATGGCTGAAAATTTGTGACCAATGTTAATTTTACAAAACTTCCAACCATACACAGATCTACCATAAGAGGTTTTGATTTTTTTTAATAACTTTTGAAATTGGGATGGATTGTTTTAGACGATTTTGGGAAGAGTTTGGTTCAGCCTTTAGGGGATTAACAAATCCACATTACAACCCAAAATTGAATTGGAGGCACTGACAAGTGAAATTGGTCTTCAAATATGATACTCATTATGCACCAGCGATCGGGGAGATTTTTGGGCATAATCGGTTGAGATCCTAGTGTTTGCAAGTTCAACCGGTTACATGTTGACATCCTTCGGTTTTCCTTTATTAAATTGGGGCATATTCTATAAATTCCTCTAAAATGATCAGTAATTTTCCTCCAATCTTGAACTTCAACCGGTTATTTCTCAAACTCAACCGGCTCATTTGTAACTAACTGCCGGTTCTCCCCGATCATAGGTATGCACTTTAAACCACATCTTATTAGTGATCCATCCACATAGACCAATTTGAAATTATATGTTATATAAATGATATGGATAGTTCATTAGTTCAACAAGCATGTGCACCTAAGACAGTTCAATATTCACATGCACATATGAAATAACAAGGTCTAATAAGATGATGGGAGAGGTCGAGGGCACGCTACACCAATATTACCTATTAGTGTTTGCCATTTGGAGTTACATGTTGCCATAACTTTCACTAGAAGAATCCTTGTCCATTCCAACCATGGTATCAATGATTCATTGTCCTAAACAACTCATTAAACGACTATCACGCCTACCCGGGTCACATGCTACGTCATGTCAAACATAGCAGTCATTTTTAAGTCGTGTAAATGACTCACGATGAACTTTATTGACAACCTTACAACAGACTTATTCTTCGTCTACCATGTATCATCCATTTCATCCATTCGTGTATGATGTGGATAGAAGATCATGACTTGGCTAATTATTAGTCATTCTTTGGTTGTCATTCAACGACTGCGTCTACACTATAACTTTGTAATACCATTCATTTATGATGTGGCATTTACGTCTTTTGAATGATGTGGAAAATAGGGATATTATAAGATCACATTATTCTCTATAATAATGACGTGTCACAAGAATGACTACGAAGGACCATGTGAAACGACTTTATGATATTTAATAAGTTGAGGTGGCATAATACACCCTACACCCTAAACCCTAAACCAACCCCGCAGGAAGTACAAAAGCAAGCAACTAAGAAGATTGTGACATACTATCGTCACTGTAAGGATTAGATTTCGAAGAGCTCTATTGAAAGATTTCACCACACATAGAACTAGATTCAAGATCTGAACAATTTATAGGGAATGAAACATCAACAGTAGTATCTGAGTCAAAGAACTCTAGTACCCTATGATCCACATTGTATTTATGAGGTACACAACTTGGTCATGTTGGTAGAGATGCACATACCATTGCCTCAACATAGACAGGCAGGTCGAATGGCTTCTCTGGGCTGCTGAACATACTTGCTTGTAAGATGTATCCTCTCTCTTGCGGGGAGTTCATTGATGTCCACCTCCTCTTCAACCTCTTCCACCTCGGCTTGGTTTGGACCCGAGAGAGCACCCTTCGAGTCAACTTCAAAGCAAGCCTTCTTAACATCCTCCTCCTCAACTAGGCAGAAGATCTTCCCACAATCAATGTACTAGCAATAATTTGAATCAGTAGAGCCAACTGAACTACAAGTAATTGTGCTACACTCATTGTCTATTTCAATAAACTCTGAGGTGTCAGACTCATATCCAAACACCAACTGTGAGGCCATGGATGATATTCAACTGCAAGTTCAATTCAATTGAAATTACTTGCACAAGTCAGACTAATGGATGTAATCAGATTGGCCCTAATGAAAGAAAATACTATAATTCAATGATCCTAGTAAATCTCAGAAATAAAATGAGAGGCAAGTGATAACTTACCAAGAGAATGTTACACTTGATCTGTTTCGGTGATCCTTGAACTTCCAGCAGCTCCTGAACTGTGTCTATACTTTGCACCTGAAGGAATGAGAAAAAAACGAGTCACTTAACAAAATTCTCACAGCCAGCAGTTAGTAGAGGCAAGAGAAACCCAATCCACTTAATACAAGCCAGCAAAGAGATCACAAAAAAATTATCATCCTAAACCCTCAACCCAAAATATGTCAAACATCCTAGACCCTAAATCCTTAATCCAAGAAGTCTAATTTTAGCATTAGGAGCTAGATGCCTGCTGCATTTCATCTCCTTGGCCTTCTTGGAGATAGTTTTGGCACCGAAGCTATCATGAGCCCTCCCCCAAGGATGTGAAATGCAACAAGGATACGAAAGAATGAGGGAAAAAACGAGTCACTTAACAAAATCCTCACAGCCAGCAGTCAGCAGAGGCAAGAAAAACCCAATCCACTTAATACAAGCCAACAAAAAGATCACAAAAAAATTGTCATCCTAAACCATAAACCCAAAATGTGTCAAACATCCTAGACCCTAAACCCTTAATCCAAGAAGTTTAATTTTAGCATTAGGAGCTAGATGCCTGCTGCATTTCATCTCCTTAGCCTTCTTGGAGATAGCTTTGGCACCGAAGCTATCATGAGCCCCCCCAAGAATGTGAAATGCAACAAGCCTAAATCCTAAACCCGAACTCACACCATCATACAATTCCTGAATTGCATCCTCTAATTCATGTGGGTCATCGTCTTTGTCATGCTCAACGCCTAAATCCCCAAGGGCTCTTCATCGTCTTCGTTGCCGGAGTCATCATTCGTACCATCTTGTAGGTCATCCACAACAGTGAACGCATCCAACACGATTTCTTGCATTATTTCTTCCAATGGTTGTGGATGGTCGTCTATTTCTTGAAATACATTTTGCACCATTGAACACACATCCAAACCCGCATCCAATTTCCCATCTTCATGTGCTCTAGGAGGTCTCTTGAACTCTTGTTCCCACTCTTCATCGGACGAATCTCTGTCACCTGGCCCTCTCCATAGTCTATATGTGGGTTCTTTACCATGCTGGATGAGGTGGCCCTTCACTTTTGCCAACGAGCATTGAACACGTCCCTTACACTTGGAGCATGGACAACGAATGCGTTTCAAATTGTACAATGTAGCCCTCTGTTGCTCCCTTTTCCATAGCCTATCATCTCGCAATTGTTGCCTTCTCTTATCGCTAGTGGGAAGTCTCATTTCTTCCATTTTTGACTGCAAACATATACATTATTCCAAGTAGCAACCATTAATACAAACTGTTGGCATAGTCTATGGGGTGTACAATTGATCAAAAGAGTAGTCATTTATATTGCTAGCTACATAAGTTGAGTGTATGTGCATTTATATACTAATACAGAGGGATGCAGAAGTCTCCACGATGTTCTGTTTGGCATCCCATTATGCATTTTTTTGAGAGAATATATAGTTGTATTTTAGTCATTTCAAATTGGGTATTTTGTCGCATCCTAAAAACCTTGTAGAGTAATAATCTAGTTGCAAAATACACCTTAATATCTTGAGTTGTAGTTGCAGTTTAGTCATTGTGTGGACCACGTGAATAGAAATAGAGTGATTTTGTAGTCGTAGGGTCATTACTAGGGTTTTCAATCGCCTTGTTTTCCCTAAACCCTAAAACTACAACATGCTGGTACACAACATAAATAACAATGGATGCGAGTAGACTCTAAACCCTGGACCATACGGCAATTAGTTGGGACAATACATTGGTTTAGGGAAGGGTGTTAATGTGGTGCCATTAATGTGAGCACAAATTACATTACGACTCAACATTTTAGGTTTTCTTGTCTATTGGGATCTCGAAATGAGGTGAGAGACACACAAGTGTCAAGATATTGGATGAAGAAAGTTCCAGGTTTTGGTTTAAGTAAGTTGTGAGAGATTGAGAGCCTTGTAGTTTGTTGCAACCACCTGAGAGCTTACAATGGAAATGGCAGGTGGCGCAGATTTGCTTGAGCATAGCATAGACTATGTGCGGTTGCAACTAAAAACACCCATCAGAAGTGCTGTAGAAAATAGTGATAGCGTACATACCTTTGTTGTAGATGTTGGTGTGGGCCCAGTCAAGGGATCGTATGAGATGGCCCGCAACAGACGTGTTGCCGAAATACAGGAGTTGTTCAAACCAAAGCAAGAAGCGGCAAAAGCATTGTAAGTCTAAACCCTAAACTCTTCTCCCTTCTTGCTATTGTCGTTGATGATAGTGTAGTGCAACAAGGACCTAGTTTACCCATTACTGTGCCGGTCCATTTTTTAGCATAGTCGCTCAAGATCCTGGTGAGTTTGAATCTAACCGGTTCCATGTTGACATCTTCCGGTTTTGCTTTGTACATGTTGGTTGTATTCTATATAGTACTCTACCCTGATCGGTAATCCTCTTGTAGTCTCGAACTTGAAGCGGCTAAACCTCGAACTCAACCGGTCCATTTGTAACTAGCTGCTAGTTTTTCCCGAACATCGTTCCGTTTTGCAACATCTTGGTTAGGGTCACGTGTACGTCTAGTTATCAAAACCCTTACTTGGACAGGATTTAAGATGAGTCATTGTTTGTGCACGTGGACTGCCACGTCTGCGTTGATGAGATAGCTTAGTCATTTATTTGAGCCAGGTAAGATGGTTGCCAAACAACCTACTTGAGTATGATGACGTGGCTTGCCATGCTGGCAAGTCACGTACACAAGGATGGAGACGTGGGCGGTGGAGATTTCGTCTCTCTCCTTCACTCTCGGGAGCGCCCTAAACCCTACAGAACGTCTAACCCTATTAGTTTCTTATCTACACACTTGCTTGGTAGAACTCCGTAGTGTGTGCATACTGCAGCATGTTGCATAGATTGGATCCTTTTCCACTCAAGGACGCCGATTTTCTTGGCAGGCGCAAAATCTGTAGTGCCAAAAATCCGGATGACACTTCTATGTGAGCGGTGAGCAGAGAGCGGAGAGTGGATGTAAAAATAGTAAACTTCCTATACTAAATTTAGAAAAAGATTCGAATATTCTTAGAATATTCTAGATTCTTCCCAAAATAGTAAAAATTCATGACCTATTTTCGTAGAAAGTATAGGTCCAAAAAAAAGCCCTGAATTTGAAATGGTCTCATTAAATTTGGATACGGGGAAGGGTTAAAATGATAGAAAAATTGTGATATAATAGACAAGTATATGATTAAAACCAAGGATGATCCCAAGAAAGAATAAATGAAAATGATTTTTTTGAGATTGGTATAATTGAAGAATGAGTCAATCAAAATACAAAGTTCGACCAACTTGCTTCATTTTTATTCCATCACTTTTGTCTTTGTCCTATGTGTGAGTCAACTCTAGAGCTTGGACTCCAACAATTATTGTTTGTGGTCGAAGAGATTATCTTGAGCTGAATATATATGAGGACATAAATTAGACTCATACCCAATATGAGTGTAGATACACATGCACACAATGGGAGAGGAGAGAGACATGTTTGCTGGCCTAGGATGGGAGAAGGAGATTAGAAGTCTAGGAGATCCGCATGTTCCTTTTAATCCATCGCCGGAACATGACATAGGTGCTGCAAATCGATATAGTGATGATTACGAAATGACTCCATTTTCGCAGTCAGGGTTGTCTATTGTGTCGTGACGGAGGCCAATCTCGGCATAATGTCGTGCCGTCACGACACGTATCCGTCACGACATTATGCCGGATGCTGTCTTTATCCTGACGGACTTGAATTTTACCGAATTTTGTGTGTAATTACATTACCCCATTTCGCACACGTAGGATGTAAGATGTCCACGTGTGATGACATGTCAGCAAAGTAGAGGTAAAGTGGGGAAAAAATTACTAGCCCTTCTCTGCCCCCCCGTCCGCCCCCCGTTCCCAACCATCGGGAACGTGTTCCCCGTCGTCCGCCCCAATTTGACCCCTTCACCTTTGAAGGGCCCTAGCAGCCTCATTTTTCATCCGTTTGTTGCGTTTGAGGACATTTTCGGCATCTACATTTCATGAGGATGTCGCAAATGTCCTCAAAATGAACATTTAAATAAAAAATGAGGCTACTAGAGCCTCCCAAACCTCCCGTCCGCCCCCCCGTCCGCCCCCGTCCGCCTCCAAGTTTGGGAGGCTCTAGCAGCCTCATATTTCATCTGTTTATTGCGTTTGAGGACATTTTCGGCATCTACATTTCATGAGGATGTCGAAAATGTCCTCAAAATCAACATTTGGATAAAAATGAGGCTGCTAGAGCCTCCCAAACCTCCCGTCCGCCCCCCCCGTCCGCCCCCGTCCGCCTCCAAGTTTGGGAGGCTCTAGCAGCCTCATTTTGAATCCAAACGTTGATTTTGAGGACATTTTCGACATCCTCATGAAATGTAGATGCTGAAAATGTCCTCAAACGCAATAAATAGATGAAAAATGAGGCTGCTAGAGCCTCCCAAACTTGGAGGCGGACGGGGGAGGCGGACGGGGGGTTTGGGAGGCTCTAGCAGCCTCATTTTTGATCCAAATGTTGATTTTGAGGACATTTTCGACATCCTCATGAAATGTAGATGCCGAAAATGTCCTCAAACGCAACAAACAGATGAAAAATGAGGCTGCTAGGGCCCTTCAAAGGTGAAGGGGTCAAATTGGGGCGGACGACGGGGAACACGTTCCTGATGGTTGGGAACGGGGGCGGACGGGGGGGGGGGGGGGGGAACGGGGGTGGACGACGGGGAACACGTTCTTGATTGTTGGGAATGGGGGGCGGACGGGGGGGCGGACGGTGGGAACAAAGGGGCGGACGGGGTGGGCGGACGGGGTGGGCGGACGAGGGCTAGTAATTGTTTCCCCACATTCCCCGTCCGCCCCACATCCTCTTTACTCATATTTTACTACTTTGATTTTAACAGAATGATAAACATAATGGTAAAATGGTTTACCTGGCGCTAGGCATATCCACATCCACGTCGGCCTTTTCTGCCACATAGGACGCCACCTTGGCAAGAAGGTAAGTATTTTACCCACCCTACTAGCTTCCCCCTAGGTTGACCCTACGTGGACCCTATTGTGTCGTGACGGAGGGGTCCGTCACGACACGACACATCATGACGGCACGACACCGTCATGATGTCGGGATAGACAACCCTGTTCGCAGTCCACACAAGCATGGAGGTGGAGGGTGGAGGAGGAGCAGAAAAGATATGCAAAAAACCCTAAGAGGCGAGCGGATGTGCCGGAGAATGATGTTGATTTGAATGAAGACAAATCGATCGAAACGGAGGAGGCGGTGAAGGTGGTAGGCGAATCTTCGAGGTCTTTGTCGTTTCGCGAGAGGATGAAAGGATTATCGCCGCATCGTCGTCCATTGAAGGATCGAATGAGGGATAAAACGGTTTCGTACGTTGATTTGCTTCGACCGGGTCCACCTCCATCAAAAAGGGACGATGAAATGAAATCCGAATCATCTAGGAGGTTGGCAACACGGAAGTAGAGTTGATAGACATAGGAAGCACCTCCAAATTGAACATGTAGTGTTCAACCGGGAGAGAGACACATGGCACAATTGGGTATTATAATACAACATTTTGAAGGGAATAAAAATAATCCTTGAGATTGTATTTATTATAGCAAATTGTGTGGAGCGTGATATGGATAGTTGATTTGAGAATACACAACATATATTGAACTGCTACCAAGATTTAGATGCTCAATCTGACCAGGGTGGAGACAAGCTGACAATCTTATATTATTGAGTGCAAATTTTATATTACTTAGTCAATGTCGGACTCGATTAGAAACATGGATGAATAGGCACTACTTCATCGACTAGGTCGATTTTAGAAAGGGACATCCCTAGACTAATTTCTAGGTCCGATCCAAAGGGTGAATTAAGATTCCACTCTCGAGGACTACTTTGACCTCGTTGAAGCTGAAGGTTGGCGCGTGGATGAAAACGTCTACATTAGGATTGCGATGGCAGACCTTTAAAAAGATGAAGTAGACATGCTTGCAATACGAGAACTGACTCCTCCCTCGAAAGTTGGTCATTATCTTCTTGAATGCGGGGCAGGTGCAACCCGGAAGGGAGCTGATGGTGATCTGGTATTGTGTCACGTCGGGTGGCGTCATCGAGTCTAGCGCAATGATGCAGCCATAGCCAGGGTGAGGAATCATCGTGACCGAGCGGAGTCGAGCTTTGAGGGAGTCCGAAGAGCCCATGGATAGCCTCTGTTGAGGGTTTGGACGGGTTGCGGTGCGCTTGACGATTTTCCCTTCTCTCTTCCCAGGATACCTGTCCGCATCCGCGGGCACCGGCACGGAGTCTAGATTTGCTGGAGACGGGGCTGTGGAAAATAGCCTTCTGGGCGAGACTGGCACTTTCTGTGGCAGTTGGAATCCGGCCGCTTCGAGGGCCAGGATCTCACATTGCTTGAAGTTTGTACCAAGTTTCACTGGCCAAACATCCGGAATACTTGGTCTCTCCTGCTGCGCAGAATATTGAACGACCCATTTGCGCCTCCTACCCTTGACGCACCTCTCGATATCATCTGAGCAGAAGAAGAACTCTGTGGACTCTTTCACATTCCTCCTGGTGTTGTGCCATAGAGCGGTGTACATAGGGGTGGGGGTTGATTTCGCACCCCTTACGATTCTCTCAGTACACTTTTTTTTGGTGACAGCTCTCTGGGCCCAACAACATTTGGCAGAAGTCTTTGGCAACCGAGCGATGTACCACTCCTTCACGTTCACCCTAGTCTCCTCGACGGCAGAGACATGCCGGATCCGTCCCTCGTGGGTGGGAGACAGGACGACATCGTCGGCATGTGGTGCCGGGGGTGCAACTTCCTGGACATCAGAATCTTCCTCTTCAAGAATTATTGGCATGTGAGTGGAACAAGTCCTGATAGCCCTACCAGAGCCACGAGGATGTAGGAAATTGACCTTATCAGGCATGTGCGACTCTTCATCAGCTCCAAGGGGCAGGTCTAGCTTCCGCTTCATCGAGCCAAACACTTCCTCTCCCGCCATGTGAGGGTCGCGTGTACAGAACTCGTCGGCTCCGGACATGTTTAGCATGGGGTCCTGGAGGACCTTAGGATCACCTGTTTTCTGGGCCCTACGTTCTGCCATCCGCAGCCTTAGCTCCTTCTTGCGCGGTCCAGTCCCGCCCACGTCGCCCTTCAAGTACTGGTAGTAATTGACGACCTGTAGGAATGCCCGGATATAGTCATCCACCGTGGCGATGTAAAGATCACCGCCATTGTTGCCGAACGCTTGAAGCCACTTGTTGTGGATAGGGATTACACGTCACGTCGCGTCACGTCCTATGACAGCGACGTGACGGCAGACCTGAAAACGTCACGTTCGTTTAGGGGGGTTAAACAGTTTACCCTGTCGTCACACAGGGTAAACTGTCGTCAACAGTGTCGACTGCTAGTGGGCTGTCGACGAGTTACAGCGACTGCTACTAGGTAGTCGACACTGAATCGACTGCTAAAGGGCAGTCGTATAGGGGTGTCGACTGCTGACGGCAGTCGAATTTCCATGTCGACTGCTCAAGAGCAGTCGACTACCATAACTAGTCGACTGCTATTAGTAGTCGACTTGGGTTGTCGACGGCTCTTGGGCAGTCGACATGGAATTTCGACTGCTATTAGCAGTCGACGACAGGCGGGCGACTGCTTGTGAGTAGTCGTCTGCCCTTCAAGTCGACTGCTAATAGCAATCGACAAAGTGCGGACGACTGCTGGTGGGCAGTCGCACCCCTCCGTCGACTGCTATTAGCAGTCGATTTGAAGGGCAGACGACTGCTGGTGGGCAATCGCACCCCTTCGTCGACTGCTATTAGCAGTCGATTTGAAGGGTAGACGACTGCTGGTGGGCAGTCGCACCCCTTCGTCGACTACTAATAGCAGTCGACGAAGGGATGCGACTGCTTGTAAGCAGTCGTCTGCCCTTCAAGTCGACTGCTATTAGCAGTCGGCGAAGGACAGTCGACTGCCCAACTGCAGTCGACAACCCAAGTCGACTGCTAATAGCAGTCGACAAAGTGCGGACGACTGCTGGTGAGCAGTCGCACCCTATGGTTACTGCTATCAACAGTCGACTTGAATGGGTTGCGACTGCTCGTGAGCAGTCGCACCCCATGGTCGACTGCTAATAGCAGTCGACGAAGGGGTGCGACTGCTCACGAGCAGTCGCGTAGAGACACCCATGGGCACGTGGCGTCCATGGGTTGGTCCAGGGGGCGTCTAATCGAAAGGACACCTCCTTGGGGTATATATGGACCCCACTTCCCTCATTCCCTCACTCCCACCTCCCTCCATTTGGGCCTAGGTTGTTAATCAGCCCTTGCCATTTGGAGATAGAGGTGAGCTGGAGGGCTACAGGTGGACATACGTACTGTAATACGTATACGGTGCATACGATATACTGTTATTGCCTAACGTGTGTATTGCAACCCACATATATACGGTCTACATTATACCCCATTGCGGTTATTTTGGACCTAACCGGAAACTGTTATATGGGAACACTTATTTTGAAAGTGGTTTACATCTAATTATGTAGTTTGAACTTTGAACGGCCTTAATTTGGTTTTAGTGGATTGGAAAAAAAATTGTGGGTGGTGGCGCTTATTTTGGAAGTGCTACCATATTAGGTTTAATTTATAGTAGGCATACAAAGCTAGGGGTTAGGGGCAACGATGGCAGACGAAGATAACTTGCCGCCGGAACCTCCACGTGGCGGGGATTTGGATCCGGGGGGGACTCCGCAAGCGACACCGGGGTTGGCAGGCGCTAGAAGACGCGGCAATGCACTGAGGGGCAGGCCGCAACCAATCAATTTGGAGGTGGCGCGGGACCCGAACATTCTCGCCAATCCCGGCTGGCAAAATGAGAGGGGCATGTGGTTGTATAGCACGGTCCGAAGATACGTAGAGTGAACCCATTTGACGAGGATGTTCGTTCCTAGCGCGAATGCTGAACGGATGTCTAGACAACGCTATGGCATATGGAGGGAGGTGAGCCATCAAATATTTGGAGAACGGTGCAAGGAGGTGTGGGATTTCTTGTGGGGTGCACCGAGGGAATTTGATCGCGGGCATATGCTAATGTGGTTATGCCAAATGGTCTACGCGGAGGTAATTTTGGGAGTGGATATCGACTGGTCCACCATACCCCGCACGAGCGCGGACTTGAGGCAGGCACGCCGGGTCACGGTCATACCAAGTGCCGTGCTAGGACGGAACGATGGCCGTCCGATTCCATTGGCATGGCAAACTCCAATGAATCCTTTGAGGGTCCGATCTTATTTTGATTTCCTTGCGGGACCAGATCATCAAATTGTGGGGACTCCACCGGCCGCCGAGTCAAACATGGACGAGCACAACATTGTCATAGGGTTGCCGGTTGAACCACCTAGCCGGCGACAAAGGGTCCACGTGACACCGCCACATGGTTCCCGGTTGGTTTGTCCTCCATCTTCGCCCGTTGATGTGGAGATGGCATCGGCGGTGCCATCCCCACCACTGGTAGTTGCCGACAACGACGTTGTGGAGGCGTTGAGGGCGGAGTTGGCAAAATGCAAATCTGACCACGAACGGGAATTGGAGATGGTCCGACGTGCACACGCCGAGGAGGTCCAAGGGTTGAAGGCCGAGATTGCACGTTTGACCGACCTTGAACTTGCGAGGGCTGATGCGCCACAACTGCCGCAAGCAATGTCTGGTAGTGATAGACAAGGGCGGGAGCCGTCGCCCACAACAAACTTGGAGGCAATGAGGGTTGATTACGACCGGGTCATTAGGAGGAACCGGTTGTTGGAGGACGACTACATGGGCATGGTCACAGCCACTATCATGTTCGCCACGCGTGAGAGGGCATTGATGGACGAGCTGACACACTATAGGGACCACGGCGAACAGTGGCCCGAACGACGACTTCTTTTTACCTCGTGGCCGCCATTGGATTTCATGTATCCTGAGAACCTCCCGGTCGATGACGACCATTACCCCAGTATTGCGTGGACCAAGAGGCCCGAGGATGAATTCCAATGGGATACCGCAGTATCATCCCGCATCGTGATACCCCCGGCCAGACCAGCCTTGTTGTGGCCATGCATCCCCGATTGGATCAAGGACGGGAGCATGTGCCCCATTTGTTCCAATCCTTGGGGACCCGAAGGCGCATGGATCGTTGGGTCATGTGGTCACATGGTCCACCCGAATTGTTTGTTGCCACACATGTTGCAAACACGCCGTTGTCCTACGTGCCAAGCCCCTCTGCATCGAAGGTTGTACGAGCAATTCGGAGTGCAATGGGGAATGCCTCCCGATTTTGAATACACAATAATCCATGGTGTGCCGCCCGCAGAATACGGCGATCCTCCTGCTTATAGCTGGCGTGCACGGAGGTATGTGAAGGACCTGCGAGGCTACCCGACAAACTTCACGCCTGAAATGTACACAAGGGTTGCTCATGAGTTTTACCCCGGCTCCTCTCCTCAGGCCGTAGGTTTGAGGGCATTTTTGTACCGTGTTGTGGGTGGGCATGCCGGAGAGACGGGTGAATACGTCCCAGGTCCTCATCCCCACGGATACGTGTATGACTCCAACGGCAATGTGGCAGTGGGGGTATTACCACGGGAACCGGTCCCGGGCGAGGAAACAACTTGGGATGTGGAACACGTGTTGGACACAACAAGTTTTGAGGCCGATCTGGAGAGGCAGGAGGCCGTTACACAAGAGGGTAGCTTCAATGAGGTGGACGTCCAAATCCGGATGAATGAGTGGAAATACGTCAACGGCCTTTTGGACATCCGTGACGGGGCCTCTAGCCCCACCATGCAAGACGTCCTGCGCCATCCGAATGCCGCGAGGGGGTTGCACATTGGAGACCGCGCGCGCGCTCGTGCACAAGCTGACCGGGAGACTGCGGCGCAAGAACTATGGGCCATCACCGAGAGCAGGTGTGAGGCGAGGCGCCGGACACTACGGCCACCAAATATGAACGGTGCAAGCTCAAGCCGCGGACCCCCCATTCCATTGGATAGTGATTCGGAGCTGGATTAGGAATGTTGGCTAGTGTTTGTGAGATAGGCGTTGGACTAGGAGGCATTATTTGATACTCAATTGTACACAATGCGGGAAAAACCATGATTTTGGAAATGTTTATAAGTGAATTAGTGTTCACTATCAATTTTGGGAGTAATGTACAAGTGTCGCACAATGATCATTTCTTATGTTTGCCCACACAATCGGTTGCCACAAACATTTAATTAAACCATGGACTTTGCATCTACATGCATTTGCACTTGAATCAAACACGTATCGATGCAAATAACTGTGACAATGATTCCATGTGGCATGATTATAAGTTCACACCAATTGGAAAACATCACCGCAATATTGTTGGGAATTCATATATTGCGCATTTCCAACTTAACAACATAGGTAAGTATACGTGCAAGTACAAACTTGATACTACGCTCTCACCATATTCGTGGGCAAATCTTACATTGACGACCTAAGTGTGTACTCTCTATACACCCGGTATTCCTTTTGGTGCGCGGTGCACCGGTTGAACCCCCAATGAATTGCGTCATGCACCGAGTGTTTTATGGTTTGGTAGAACCTCCACAAGGTCCCATAGTTTTTTCGAAAATACAATTGATTTTTCCCCTTCGTGAGAACGTCACTAAGGTCCTGAAACAAGTGCCATGGGAAAAGTTTTTCCTTGTAACCGATGCGGCATGCGGGCCTTTCTTGGGCGTCCAAGTATCCGCGGTGGTGACGATCAACTTGTCTCCTAGGCAGTCGAACCCAATAGAATTCAGTGAACCCTTGAATCGGACGTAAAACACTGCGCAAATCGTCCTCATTTCGAGTGTTCTCTGCAACCACCTCGGGTGTAAATTCGTCCGGTTCGTCCGGCAAGCCCCATGCGTGTCGGGAATTGTAATACATACTTCTTGACGAACCACCCGCATCCCCTATCTTGCCACTCCCAGCCATCGCAATCCTATGGATTGCCCACACCGTAGTTGATCTTTGGCAATGTATGCGACGCATACAAGGTCCTCAAAATCACTACGACGCAAGGTGGCCTCATGGTGGGTAGCACACTTGATTTTATAGGGATATCGCAGTGTGGGCCCTCGGGTGGCATCCAATGAGTTGGCAGGTGGGTTACGGGTGTGTCTAATTAGTTATCTAAATTAAGCTGCAAGGTAGTCGACTGCTGTGTAGCAGTCGACCATCCACAGTCGACTGCTACGCAGCAGTCGACTATGCAAATCGACTGCTTCATAGCAGTCGACTGTAGATGGTCGACTGCTACACAGCAGCCGACTATGCAAATCGACCGCTTCATAGCAGTCGACTATGTAAATCGACTGCTGGACAGCAGTCGATTGATAAATGCCCAGCAGTCGACTCTGGCTGGTCGACTGCTACACAGCAGTCGACTGATAAAATTGACTGCTTCCTAGCAGTCGACTAAGATGGTCGACTGCCTTCCAGCAGTCGACTGCTGGAAGGCAGTCATTCATCCACAGTCGACTGCCTTCCAGCAGTCGATTTTATCAGTCGACTGCTGTGTAGCAGTCGACCATCCACAGTCGACTGCTGCCCAGCAGTCGAAATTAGGCGTTAGGGTTTGGGAAGAGCGTTAGCTTAGTCAAATCATGCATTAAATGCATACAATCATGACAAAGGATGCATATATATAGCAATCCAACCTCCCATTTCCCTCATTCCCAAGTTCTCCATTGGCCATAGCCTGTTTTAGCAAGCTTTGCAAACGGAGAACAAAGGGAGAAGGAGCGGAGAAGCTGCTATTTCAGGGTTGCACCAAACATGGCACCGTCGACCATTTTACTCGGATTAACCGCGGAAATTGTGGGGGAGCACATATTGCCGAAGGTCTTAGAGCCTATTTTGGAGCCATATCACCGAGGAGAGTATGGGCAGGGGTGTGAAGTGAGGGCGAATTTTTTTACTCTCATATGTATTTTTAAATACATGGGAGTTAACAAAGCTTGGCGTGAACATTTTGGTATGGGAGAAGTCTACAACGCGTTGCGTATGTCGCTTTGGGACGTAGACATACCAATGGGGCATCGATTTAGGGGCGTGAGAGGGACTTTGGAGCTCGCCGAATTGTTGTGAGCGTTCCGACTGAACCTCTTCATGTTCAGCCATACGCAACGCATTGCCATCCCAATTCGATGGGAAGTTCAACATGCTCGGCTCAACGATATTTGGATCATGGAACTTGAATACTTGCGGGATAAGCTTGTGAAGAATGGAGAATATTGGCTTCAAGTCGACGGACGTTCTGCCGAATATCGTCGATGCACCAACTTTTGGATTTGTCCTTCGGAGCGACTATTGACATTATAATTTTTCTATGTAGATGTAGCGGTTCATGTTCTATATAGTTCGCCGATTTAATCCTAGCAAACACATTGTATATGTGTTTAGGCCTAGTGGATATAATCGCACTATGTAAAAGATATGATCCGTAATGTGAAATAAAAGTGGATCGCTATTTAAACAAATGATAACTTCCTTATTAGCTACACCCGTGTGCAATATGTATGTCTAACATGTATGGGTGTACGTGCAAATTGCAATATGTATGTGTATGTGCAATATATATGTGGGTTCCCGGTATACCGTATGTTCTATACGTATGCGCTATATATATGGATGTATGTGCTATATATATATATATATATAATTTGGGGGCATTTGCAATATATATATATGTGTGTGTGTATGGACATTAATTCCATCCTCGCCCATGACATAGGGCTTATTGGCATTACAAATCAATCCCATATGTCCTACTCCTAACCTTAGTGCACATTGGACATTCATTTCATCCTCCCACATGACATAGGGCTAGAGGTGCATTTATTTTTACTTTATCTTAAAATACACATTTAAAATGCATTTTAAATTCGTCCGTGCTGGCATTGTCATCTGTTCGGGCGTCGGACTCGTGGCCATCAATTGCCGGGCCGGGAATTCGACTAAGCCGTGTGCCAGCCCTTGGCATTCTAATCGATACCATTGGTCTCGAACCCGTTGCATCCATAACGCCGTCAGTTTGTAGACGTGCAAGTGGGGTGGCCCCGGTAGTCCTCCATTCTCGCACATCCCTTTGTCGTTTTCTTTTTTGACCTCTCGTGGTCCGACCAAAGTTTGTCAATGCAATATTAGGGGGTGGCCTAGCCGATGTGGGGCATGGGGCGCGCATGCCGATGGTGGCACCAACCAACCGGGAGCCCATGCGTGGTATTGTTGGGGCCCGACGCGCAATGTGTTGCGCCAATGTGTCATCCGAATCGGATTCCGGTGCTCGCGCAACGGCCGGGCATTGCCCAATACCTCGCAATGGACTAGTGTTAAGGACAACATTGGACGTGCCCTCTCCGTGGGGCTCGGGAAAGGGTGGTGTAGTTTGCATGGGTTGTGCATATGTTGTCGGCACAATAGGAGTGGGCACAAAATCCGTCGGTGGATGAATGGGGGAAGCATGTGGTGGGACTTCGTCCATGTCCATCCGGTTCGGAGCCGCTTCAAGAGCTTCATCCACATGTGGTTCGGCCACTACATCTTCATCCACTACGGGTTGAATGTCTACCGGTACATCGGGTATTGTAGTTGTCGGCGTAGCGGGACGCAAATGCATAGTGGAGAGAAACTCCCGACCAGCTATGTTGGCCCACATGTGAAGATCACCATCGTCCTCGGCGTCAAGTCCATCGTATGCAAACGGATCATTGTGGTTGTCAAGGCCCAAATTTCCTCCACCATGTCCCCCATCGCCCTCGTTGTCCGAAGGCCCCGAGGAATCCCCGCCGGGTCCCGCGGGGGGGTAACCATTTATATCCTCGTCGGCCGAATAGTCGGAGTCTTCGGATATCATGTTCACTAGATATCATGCGGCCGAGTCCCGATCAACCCTCTCCCGTGCCAACCGTGAATTGGTATAAATGTACACCAAATTTTTGGCCCTCGCCGAACTCAACCGGTTCCTAGTCTTGTTGTGTACAAACGAATAACTACTCCAATTCCTTTCGCAAGACAAAGAGGAGCACACTTGGCCCAATATTCGCTTTGCCAAAGGGGCCAAGTGGGTGCCACCTTCGCCCACGAGGTCCCACCACTCGTGGGGTGGGATGTTGGCTTCCATGGCTAGGGGCATATTGGCGAACGCGCCTCTACGCTCTTTGAATGCTTGAAATTCAGCCACAACCCGACCGTAATGACCGTCATTGCCCGTGGTCAACCTCCTCATGGCGTCCAAGAATCCGGATTTAACGGCCGCGTCTTCGTGGACGACGTTGTCGTCCAATAAATAAGGATTCAAGATTGCACCGGCATGGTGTAGGTCCGTGGTCATCATACGCCACCGGCTGTAGAAATCTTCTTCGGCCAGGGTAACGAGATTGTGTGCTAGGTTGAAAGGAGGATTCCTTAAGCTAAGCACATGTTTCTCCAAGTTCTTCATGGTCAACCAAGCCTTGCCCATTGCCGGCTCAACGCCATCAAACACTCTCAATGCTTTCAACACCTCCTCCGACATGTGGCGGTAATTATCGCAACTTGTCCAAAATTTGTCGTCATTAACCGTTGTCTTGATTTGACGTGCCTCCATTGCACTTCTCCTTCGATCCTCGCTTCCTCTATTTAATTTGTTCACGTAGGCGGTCCAATCGGGATGAATAACCGTTTGTTCCAAAGCATGTCTCAACTTTAGAAGCCGGTCAATCATGAGGAAGTTGGTGGGGAATCGTGTGGATCCGGGCATCTTCAAGCCCAAATTGGGCGAGTAGGTGAGGAAGACCGCCGTCGGACATTGGTGGGCCCAGGGATTACACGTCACGTCGCGTCACGTCTTGTAACAGCGACGTGACGGCAGACCTGAAAACGTCACGTCCATTTGGCGGGGGTAAAACAGTTTACCCTGTCGTCACACATGGTAACATGTCGTCAACAGTGTCAACTGCTAGTGGGCAGTCGACGAGTTACAGCGACTGATACTAGGCAGTGGACACACTGAATCGACTGCTAAAGGGCAGTCGTATAGGTGTGTCCACTGCTGACGGCAGTCGAATTTCCATGTCGACTGCTCAAGAGCAGTCGACTACCATAACTAGTCGACTGCTATTAGCAGTCGACTTGGGTTGTCGACGGCTCTTGGGCAGTTGACATGGAAATTCGACTGCTATTAGCAGTCGATGACAGGCGGGCGACTGCTTGTGAGCAGTCGTCTGCCCTTCAAGTCGACTGCTATTAGCAGTCGACTGCCCAACTGCAGTCGACAACCCAAGTCGACTGCTAATAGCAGTCGACAAAGTCCGGACGACTGCTGGTGGGCAGTCGCACCCCTTCGTCGACTGCTATTAGCAGTCGACGAAGAAGGGCAGATGACTGCTGGTGGGCAGACGACTGCTGGTGGACCCCCGATGTCGACTGCTATGTGGCAATCGACGTGGCAGTCGACTTCCAGGGTCGACTGCAAACTAGCAGTTGACCCTCGCAGTCGACTGCTAAATGCAGTCGGCCCACACGTCGACTGCCACATAGCAGTCGACGCCGCGGTCGACTGCTAATTGTCGGCTGCCTTATCCAGAGTCGACTGCTATCTGGCAGTCGACTGGATTGCGATTAGCAGTCGACTGGATGGTCGACTGCCGTATAGCAGTCGACCAATCGTCGCATCCATCCTGGCCGTTGGATGATGCACGTCTAACGGTCAGGATCCATGGGCGCGGCGTCCGGTCGTACCGTCAGTGTGAGGCCCACCCAACCTATATATATAAGTGGGGAGGCCTCATTGACATCATTTTTCAACCACCCCTCCTCAAGCGGGACATTGGAACTAAGCATGCCTAGCATCCTTTGGCTAATGTTTTGAGAGGGCCTAGGGGGCGGTTGGAAGATTGGTTTAGGGTGCAAACTCTTGCCAATTTTGGATCCGGTTTTTTGCGGTGGAGCGGTGTGAATACGGCCGTGTTTGTGAACACATTTGAGTTGTGTTTGTGAACACAATAATAGCGTGTTTTTAAACACGATGGAGGATCGAAGTTGGAGGATGCCGGAGGACGAGCCGGATGCACCCGGCAGGGTGCACAAACGGCCCCCTAAGCGGCAACGACATTCCGATGTGGGATCAGGAAGTGCTTCAGGAACGGGAGCCAATATTACCCCCCGTTCAGATACTACCGTTCCCGTCCGCCCAAATGCCGGTGCCCCTACGAGCAGCCAAGGAAGGGCTTCCGCGGCCTCAAGGTCGTCGAGTAGGAGCGGGAAACCAAGGGTAAAATTCTCGGATGCAATAACGGCAAAGGTCCACCAAGCCATAGTTGACTGGTATTTGAGGAATGGGGAGGCCGGCATCAAATTCCGTTTTTTGGAGCAGCCGAAACACAAAAGGGTTGAGATAATTAAAAGGGACATGGAGGTTGCTATTTGACAGGAAATGGATGGCCCCGAGTTTAGCGGTGATAGGAATCTTGCGGGGTTCGATTCATGGGTGAAGAATAAGGCCCAAAATGGTATTTTCAACCTCAAGCAATTGGTTGAGAACATGTTCCCGGAGGGCGAAACAGGCGAGGTGTTGAGCCCTCGAGCTGTAAGAATCCGGGAAATATTTTTGTGGTGGGATCCGGTGGCCAAAGGATTGTCCAAGACGGCCTCCAAAATAATTCCTTGGAAGGCGGAGAAATTGGAGAAGTGGCTAAGGGTGTCGGGCCCATGCCAACTATTGTGGATTTCCGATACGGCAAATGTTGTGAGTTTGAAGAGCATTAAGAAGGTGGGGGTTACGGGGAGGTGAGGAAGGTGAGGATCGAGGGCGACGATCGTCTCCCACCGGAGATTACGTGGGCTGAAAAGACCCCAAAGACATCGGATAGGCAAAAAGCTCGTATCCAAGTAAGTGCGGAGGCATGCGTTTTAAAGAGCACGCATCCAGGTTTCATCAAA
This sequence comes from Polytrichum formosum, assembly GCA_964035585.1. Classification (NCBI taxonomy): domain Eukaryota; kingdom Viridiplantae; phylum Streptophyta; class Polytrichopsida; order Polytrichales; family Polytrichaceae; genus Polytrichum; species Polytrichum formosum. Next base: position 70,706,939 of record OZ037935.1, on the reverse strand, counting down.
TTTTGGTTAATCAACAGTGTGTCCAATGCGGGCTATACACTATAGTGGAACGGGGGCACTCTACGAGAGATGTTCATCCGGGATAGAGCCCACCGCCCAAATGCCAACATTTTGACAATGGACGCAACCGAGTGGCAACTCTATGACCAAGTCCAAAAGTTCCGGGCGAAGAGGGTAAAGTTGGCTTGGGCATTGTTATGGATCATGGAGGCTTTGCACGCTGCAAATGTGCAACACAATGATCTATCCATTGACAACATTATGTTGCATTGGGAATCGGACGGGAGCCTCAAGATTGGGGTGTGCGATTGGGGATGTGCAACGCATTCGGGTGAGGATGTCCTATCGCTATGGCATGCGGAAACCGTAGAAGCGAAGGAAAAATTGAGGAAGGAGAAGTTTTGGGTGGCGCCGGAACTGTTTTACATCCAAAACAGGAGACACCAGGATCCCGATGTATATTACACCGCGGAGGCTGAGTATTATGCGGTCGGCATGATTGCTCGACAACTTTGCAACGATGGTGATGACCGAATACTCTTTGCCAATGAAGGAAGGAAAATTTGGGATGTCACTTTAAATGCATTGACATGCGAGAACGTGTCCAACCGCATTTCATTGACCATCGCCAAACTACGGATGCAGATGCCGTTTGTGGGGTGGGATGAGCCCATAAACTGCTGGAGAACTGAGGTTAAGGATAGTGTTTAGTCTGTTTAGTTCTTTAGGCAACATCGTAGGGGTTAAGGTAGTATGCGTGTATCATTGATATGGACAACCTTGTATATTTTTTATATCTTTACGATATACTTGTTTTAATACAACGCAGTTTTTTTTTCTTCTACATATCATTGTTGGCTTTAATCACATTTTTCCTAAACTACTTCCATCCATCCATATTCCACTATACCCAAACCATTAAAATTTAACCCAACAAACATATGATGTTGACTGCATTTGTCTGTTAATAGTATCAGTCGACGGCAATGGTCGACTGCTACAACTGCAGTCGACTATCTTCGTCGACGGCCAACATAGCAGTCGACTACCAACCATGGTCGACTGCCAATGTAGCAGTCGACTACCATGGTCGACTGCTATGTTGGCCGTCGACGAAGATAGTCGACTGCTACATTGGCAGTCGACCATGGTAGTCGACTGCCTATATGGCAGTCGACCATGGTAATCGACTACATATATAGAAGTCGACGGTGGTAGTCGACTGCTACATTGGCAGTCGACCAAGGTAATCCACTGCCTATATGGCAGTCGACCATGGTAATCGACTGCCTATATAGCAGTCGACCACTTAGTCGACTGCTACATTAGCAGTCGACTACCATGGTCGACTGCTATATAGGCAGTCGACAACTTAGTGGACTGCTACATTTGCAGTCGACCATTGTAGTCGACTGCTACATTAGTAGTCGACCATTGTAGTCGACTGCTAAGTTAGCAGTCGACTAAGTGGTCGACTGCTACATTAGCAGTCGACCATTGTAGTCGACTGCTGAGTTAGCAGTCGATTAAGTGGTCGACTGCCTATATAGCAGTCGACCATGGTAGACGACTGCCTGTATTTATGTCGAAATAATTACTTACCTGGAAAAAAAATTCCATTAGTAATTTTTTTTACTACAGTAACGTCCGTTTGGCGTCACACCCTGGACGTGATGCGACGTGATGCCGTCACGTCATTCGTGATGCGACGTGACGCGTTTAGGCCGCGTCACGTCCATTTGTACATCCCTGGTTGTGGACAGTCTCCGCAAGGTTGCAAGACGGTGTGAGGCCACACCGCCCACCCTTAAGCATCCTAGTCCGGGTGAGGGAATGGATGTCACATTCGTTTCGCATAGCTCCCTCTTACCAACTTCATTTAATTCGTACACACCAATTTATCCCCTAACAAGGTTACAAGTGTTAAGAAATACTCTTCTCTATCGTGGCGCTATTCGCGTGCTCAAGTACACTCCCCCACAACCGTACCCCCGATTACACGGAGAGCTAACTACCTAGTTAACCCATCCATTTACCTTAGGGTACTTGACCTAATGTGAGCCCAAATTCGTCCTCCACGGGGGGTTCACTCCATGTCAAGTTGAACACCACGTGCGGCCAAAGTTTGCTACCCCTATATTACATGGAATAGATAAATTTAAAAATTATGATATTTTTTCTACATATACATAACCATTGATAATATCTTTTGTATATTTTTTTGAAATTTTTAGTCATCTTTATTTTTTGTAGTAATTATTTTAGTTCAATTCTGCGTCATTCTAGTTAGAAACGGTATGTTTTATTAAAAAAACAGATCATCAAATTTGGTTACCATTTTTTACTATGTAATAGATACCGTGTATATCTACCCATGAAAAAAAATTGATAAAATTTTGACCCATTTTGGTGATGCAACTTACCAAAAGTAGATTTTTTTTGGCCGCACGTGGTGTTCAACTTGGCAATGGAGTGACCCCCCCGTGTCGTCCTCACAATTCGTTTAACATTTTTAAAACATTAAAAACATAAAAATTAGTGATGACTGACTTAGTTGAATGCTTTGTTAGGGGTGGATTTCGTGTTTTAATTTAAGTTAATTTAAGGGGTTGAATTGAGGTTTACAGAAGGAAGTTAGAAATTAGATTCAATGTTGTTTTGGGATTAGGATAGTCCGGGTTGCAAAAGCTAGGGGTGTATTACCCTTGGGGTAAGAACCTTGGACAAAATGGAAATTAGAGCCGAAGGGGTAAAAGAGAAATGCCCTTTAACCGAATCGGAAATGTTAAGGTTGTAGATTAGTAAGTAGGTGGGCTAAGTTAGGGTCAACCAATTCAAGCAAGAAAAGTCAAGCGGCGGCGGAAAAAAATAAATTCCGGAAGCGGCCAAGAAAAGAAAAGGAGGTGACGGTTGCCTCCCCCCATTTACCACCGAGGGCTTAATTGCCACCAAAGGAGGTGACGGTTGCCTCCCCCCATTTACCACCGAAAGCTTAATTGCCACCAATCAAGGGACGGGCCCCTCGGTTGAAGGAAGGGAGAAGGGATCCAACCCTTCATTGAAAGATGATAAAAGCCCCTCTTCTCCTTTCATTCCGCCCTCCCTGTATTTTCAGTTAGCACGGCGAAGCCCTTGCGATTTCTAGTTAGAAAGCTCTCTCTTTTCCTCTCTTCATTTTGTTAGGAAGATCAGCAAGCATTCATGTGGACTTAACTTAGAATTCTTAGAGTTAGAACTCTTGAGAGAAGGTATAGTATTTGTGAACACACCCCTAAGTGGCTGGGCCACGTTCAATCCAGTGTAGTAGACTCTTAAGTTATGATTTAGATTTCAGATTTTGAAGGAATGTAGCCCTCTTTGTTAGCTTTCCAAAGAGCCTAAGTTGTTAGAATCAGAGCTAGTAAGCAAAAGTTATGAGAGTTTGAATGAAAGTGTCTCAAGCTGCCCTTAAAATTTCAAACGCTAACTTTGCAAGAGCGTATCAAAATTGCAACACATGAAATTATTTTGAAATTTTGAATGATTCATAGGTCTTGTGGCAAGCTTTTCAAATTACTAAAAATTATCCTAATCGGTACTTGTGAGAGAAAATTGTGACAGTTTAAGTTGGGAAGTGTCTGCTGCCTTGAGAGAACCCCCACGGGTGTTCACCCATGGGAGAAGATTTGGAGTGATGTAGCCCTCATTATTAGCTTTCCAAAAAGCCTAAGCTTGTTGGAATCGGAGTTAATGAACAAAAGTTATAGGTGTTTGAAGGAAGTACCCTAGCTGCCTCTTAAATCATAAAGAGCTGACTTTGAAAGCTCATATTTAGAAGAGGGAATTTTCAGTTATTTTGATATTTAGATGAATCATAGGTCTTGTTGTTAGCTTTCTAGATTACCAAAATTTATCCCAATCGGAGATCGTGAGCAAAAGTTATGGCCGTTTAGGTGACTAGGTGTCTGCTGCCTTAAGGGAGACCCCACGGGTGTTCACCCGTGGGCACCCCCAAAACACAGTTGGGAGACCCCACGGGTGTTCACCCGTGGGCAACCCCAAACACAGTTGGGAGACCCCACGGGTGTTCACCCGTGGGCAACACCAAAACGCAGTTGGGAGTATTTTGTCAATACTAATGCTCTGTGAAGTTGAACAAAAAGAGTGGGTTTAGTCTTTGGGTCATCGGGGTACTAACAAGAAGTTTCCAACACTAAAGAGTAGACAAGGACATGTGAGCCATAGACTTCCACCTGGACCACAGACGCAAAAGGGTGGGGGTTTATGGCTGATACCTAACTAATCCTCCTTCTAACTGCCCTTAATCCAGCTGCTCCTTAGTAAGCTGGTCGCAGCTATCTTACTAGTCTGTGGCCGCTCCTTAGTATGTCGCGACTCCTTAGTCTGTTGCATCTCCTTAGTATTCTGTCGCAGCTCCTTAGTCTGTCGCAACTCCTTAGTATTCTGTCGCAGCTCCTTAGTAGTTGGTTGCAGCTACCTTACTAATCTTACTAGTCTATGGCCGCTCCTTAGTCTGTCGCAGCTACCTTAGTCTGTCGCATCTCCTTAGTATTCTGTCGCAGCTCCTTAGTCAGCTAATTTTCTAAGCTCCCCCTAATCAAATCTATTCTCTAAGTTCCCCCTAGTCAAATCTATTCTCTACCACACTATACAACACACACACACTCACTCACACACCCACACGAGAGAGAAAGAGAAAAAGAGAAGAGAGAGAGAGAGAGAATGAGAGAGGGATAAGAAGAAGAGAAGAGGGCACCCAAGACCACAAACCCCTCAACCTTCTCCTACTTAGTAGGACCTTATCCTATCCACTAACTCCTTACCCCCTAAACCAACAAGAACACGTTCTAATTCAAACATTTAAGTCCAAGGACCTCCCCCTTGCTTCATCAAACACTACTCACTTAGCCAAAACACTCCCTCATGTCACTAAGCTTCTAATCAACCACACAAAATAGGCTTAAGGCCTAAAACATCAACCACACCAAGCCTCACTCTTTTTATACTTTTGATTGTTTCAATAACGACTTCGAATGCAATTCTAAGTAAATTCTAAACATAAAACAAATATGAGCAACCATTTTGGGCTCATAGACGGCATCTCCTCAAGTTCTACCTCCGTGAACTTCTGGGCATCGCATGTGAGGTCAAGTTAGCATAAAATTCAAAACTGTATCACCCTTCAAAGTCCGGATTGATGTTCATGGCAAAAATCGAATGAGCTTACCCCTGTCATAAATCCACCCCATTGGCGATAGCGGAAGTGCCAAAAGGCAAGCCACAACTCCAATTTACTCAACGCTTTCTCAGTCACGGCCCCAGCAGATACCCACCAAGCCCTCAGCCCATGGTAAAGACTTTCGGCCTCGGCCAACGTCCGTGCCGTCCTATACTGGTGGCACATCTTCACGTGTTGTTCCCTCATGTTTTCAGCGATGTGTTTGTCCGTGTATTTCAACATGGACTGGGTCCAGTGAAACTGACAAGTCCTCTCTCGATCTTCCATGCGATCCTCCTTCTTGCCGTTCCCGTATACAATCCGGACGGCATTCCAGTTTGCATGCGCACTGTCCGCCATGAATCCTTTGAAGTAAGGCCTCTCGACGCCATGTCTCTCCATCACTGCATTGAGGTTTTCCAGAAGACCATCTGCGCATCAATATCCTTGGATTGCATGTCGCAACATGCGATGGTCATCACACGGCAATAAGTCGAGTCGTAAACATGACAAGCCATGGTGGTCCACTGCCTCACCCGTTTGACGTGGTCGAACATTATCCAAGCATTCTCGAGGTCCCCCTTGGGCTGCATTCGCTTCACCAAGTCCACCCCACTTCCAGGCCCCACCTCCGACATCTTGAACACGAAGACCTTGTCAAGCTCTGCACCTTGACCGGGAAACATGTTCTTTTGCACAAAAGCCCAGTTGCTGAGACCCCGCAACTTGGTAATACTATCCATCACGCCATACCTCCTCAAGTATCTAAAGGTGACAACCTTGTTTCGGATGTTGGGCGACGCCATGTCCTTGCATCGGTCAAGCACCGGAACGAGTTCCTCAAAAGTAAGCGTCTTCGGGGGATCGTCCTCGGACCTCAACAAGTAGTTGCCAACAAGCATCTTACTTGCTTCCAACACAACTGCACTCTTCGTGGCCTGTGGAGTCTTCTCGATCTGATCTTTGATGAGGCTACTAATTTCGACCTTTGAATCTCTATAGTCGCCAACTTTAACAAGATGCTCATGGGTTCCAAGGTGGATGCAAACACGGGTGTTGTTACGCTTGCCCGAGACATAATAGATCTTAGCTCTACAAGTGGCAAGACAAGCGGGAGGTTCCTTACACACTTTGCAAACCAGAGTCGAATCTTTGGGAGGACCCTGGCCAACAACAAATGCTTGCAAGGTACATCCGTCAAACTCTGTCTCGTTCACTTCGAAGATGCAATGCTCACGGGTCAGGTAGGCGCACTCCTTATTCTCACACCGCAGGTGACCGACACAACTTGAGAACTGGAAAGAGAGACCCATATCATTAGTGATGTTGGCCGTGATGGTTTTGGTCCAGACATGACCATCGTATCGTTTATCCATGCCCTGCATAGATTTTGCCTACGTTCGTGAGGCTGAAGTACCGGCAAAAGGCAACTCAAACATGACATCACCATTAAATATTGCAGGCAAGTACTCAACTCTCTCATGTCTAATGGAACTATAGTCAAGCTTCTTTAGGAGATTCTTCTTCCCTGGCCTAGTAGCCAACTTCTTCAAACAGTCTACGATACTAACGCGCACACATGAAGAAGGCGGTTGCAATGGAGGACACTAATCTGAAACAACTATAGGAGACTTCGACTGAACAGAAGGGTTGGGTGGACTAGGAACTAAAGGCGTGGATCTACGAGGACTGTCGTCGTCGTCTGATGAAAGAGTGATGATTGAATTAAAAGTGCCCGATTCGACCTTAACTTTTGCAAGAAGAGGAGTCTCTGGTCCTGGTTCTACCTTGACCTTTACATCAGTAGGAAGAGGGGTATGCATAGTGCACGTAGATGAACGGCTAGGGGTAAGAATTTCCGTAGATGCTGCCATCTGGGAATCTGTCAATCCATAGACCCTATACCTGCCGGAAGCAAGTCTCCACATCTTGCAGTCATTCTCATCACGAATTGATAACTGGCCAATTGTGTGAGTTAGTTCAGACGTGAGGTCATCGAAGACCTCCTCCTCAATACTAATAGTGTCTTCCAGAAAAGTGAATCTAAGACTCAAACGCTGACTAGACACTGAAGCATGTCCGTTCTCATCCACGCGAAAGGTAAGAGGAATGCCCATGCCATGGGCGCGGAGCACAACCAACGCAGCGGTTGAGACTGAATCCGCCATGGCGAGTAGATTTTGAGACCAACTCAACTGGAATGATGTTGCTATGTAGAAAGGCAATCAAGAGAGGCACGTGCCAATGCATTTATTGAATTGGTAATGGCCTACTCTAGAGTGTCACCAGCTAATGAGAATGGAGTTCGATAATTTAGAGGATTGTAGGATAATTGGTTGTTTGCTAAAATTATTATAGCAGTTGTAAAATTCATGGGCAAGGGTGATCGAAGGTATGTCAGCGCATAAGTAGCTGTGTGGAATGTGTGGCAACCGAATTTAGGCACAGCCGACGTCATTTATTGGATCGATTAAATATCTATCCAATTTAGAATCAGAGGTTTAGGTGTAAAGTCGATTGCCCTCGGCCGCAATTTGAAGGATGAAAATAACAATTATGCGTTATAATAAGTAAATCATTAAAGGGGTCCATTAAATTGGAATGCAGTGGAGATTTAAACAAGATGCAAAACACCATAAAAGTCCTCTCAGATTGCAGAAAGATGAGCTGAGTTTGTAAATGAGGTAGTATCTTAGATGCATGCAATGTATCCATTAGACGGTGTGACACCTTCGATCGCAAAGCGAAGGAGAAGGAGAAAGCCCCTATTCTCTAGTTCAAAGCAGATTAGGCGTGCTAGGATGAGAAATGCAGAGATTAAGAGAATGCGGCTTGCAAACTTGGACGGTACCGTCAAGTCGTTAACGAGCCAGTTTGCGAAGCTTCCAGTCGAGATTGTACAAAATCAAGTTGTCAAACAAGAAATTACTTTACCTTCACACTCAAAGTGTGAGACCGAGCTCCAACTATCAGTCGACTTCAGTATTGTCGAAGAGAGTCAGGTATTTGACAACCCACTCATTAATTAGTGTTGTTTTTGATATTATAAATTGCCCCTTGGTGCAAGGTTAGGAGCAACCTCGAATGGGACGTTCACGGATAAGGACTAAACCTTAGAATTCATATGCGCTGCTCGGCTGGACTGCAGGGTTGACGAGAAATAATTAGGGTTACAGTTTCGGAAAGGGTTGGGTAAGAGCAAAGAGTGCCACAAGAGGCGAGGGAGTTGGCAGCCAGCGAAGGGATAGTGAGTGCGGACTTCGTGGGTCCGAGACTTTGAGTCGTAGAGAGTGATTTAGATTGCAGGGAGATCAACGACGCTACCGTGTGAGCGGTGGGATGCGAGCGGTGAGCGGTGAGCAGAAAATTTGCTCACGGTGAGCAGAAAAAAGTCAACGCTTTCCAATTATAGTAATAAAATTTCTAAATTTAGATAATATAAATAGAAAAAAATCGTGGGACCTCTTTTTTTAGTAAAAACGTTGGACCTATTTCCGTGCAAATTTTGAGGGCTTTAAGGACAAAGACTTGGTTTTAGGGTACCTTTCAGAGAGACTAGTTGACATGATCTAATTAAACCAGGGAACTTTTGACTGTCCACATTATGGTGAGAGCCGCTTAATCATAGGCTATGGTCACAACGTAAGAGAAAATTCTAAGTCAAAAAATTCAAGCATTCAAGCAAAGTAGCAAAACTCGTACCGTTCAATAACATCTAAAACTACCGTTGGAAGAAGAGACCCATAAATATTTAGAAACCTTTATAGATATTTAGAAACGAATACAATTCACATCATGTAGATAAAGATAGGTGTGATATATCAACGATATTTTCGGAAAACGTGCACTCATACTATGGTATACTCAACGCAATAGGAAATACTTAGCGAGAACTTATAAATAAGGGGGGGCAGCCTAGCTCCTATAGGTATCCACGCTAAGGTCCCACATGCTTCATGATGCCACTTTCGAGGAGGTGCTTCACTTCATTGAAACTAAGGCTCGGAGCATGGATGAAAGTTTCTTGGTATTGATCCAAGTTGCAGGTCACACGGAAGATGAAGTACAAGTGCTTGCAGTTTACCCAAGTGCGCCGTTTCCCAAGTGCTCTTGTTGACATCTCCACGAAATCCGGGCATGTGCACGACGGGAAGGTGCTGATAGTGATACGGTACTCTTCAACCTTAGCCTTTTTTCGGGACTGGAAGAGAATGATGCACCCGATCCCTGGGTGAGGTATCATTGTGACGGAGGTGATTTGTCCGTCGACGTTGAGGGCTGACTCCCACTTGTTGCGTTGTTGGACGCATGGTCCGTTGTTACTGCGTCGGATCTTCTTTCCAAACCTGAGCGTAGGGTATTGATCGGCTTGGGCCGGGGTAGGGAGTTCGGCCATGGATGAGGCAACATTGGAGGAGTCGCCGAAGAGTCTTCTGGGTGACACATCTTGACGATGCTGAAGTTGGAATCCCCCTTCTTCAAGGGCCAGAACCTCCTGGGGAGTGAGGTTTGTCCCAGTGAGGACAGGCCAGACGTCCGGGACATCCGGACGGTGCTGCACCCACTTCCTCCTAGTGCCTTTGACACATCTCTCAATGTCGTCGTTGCAGAAGAAGAACTGTGTCAAGAATTCCTCGTTCTTCTTGTAGTCTCGCATATAGCCGGTGTACGTAGGAGCTGGAGTATTTTTACCATGCCGAACGATCTTCTGGGTGCACTTGGTCTTTGTGCGAGCTTGCATGGCGAAGCAGGCCTTGGCGGAAGTCTTGGGTAGTCTAGAAATGTGCCACTTGGAGACATCGCAGTGGGTCTCTTGAATGTTATTGACGTGGGTGACCCGTTGTGGAATCGATTTCTCGGGGGATTGTGTTAGGGGCAGGGTTGATGGTGTGGCGGAATCAATACGGGCCTTGGTTGACCTAGTGCTCACTCGTGGATGAGAGAAGCTGACCTTGTCGGGTCTATGTGAATCCTGATCAGAACCAGGGGGCATATCAAGTTTGCGCTTTGTGGTGCCAAAGACCTCCTCTCCTTCGAGTTGGGGTTTGCGGGTGCACCAATGCTCTGCTCCAGGCATGTGCTCGAGTGCTGCAACAATTCTCTTGGCGTCACCGGATCGTTGTGCAGCACGAAGGCGGAGTTCTTCTTTTCCTGGGCCAGTACCAGAGCGATCACCCTTCAAGTAGGCGTAGTAGTTCGTACATTGCATGAACGCCCTCACGAAATCATCCACGGTCGCAACATATAGATCAGAGCCACGGTTTCCAGACTGCTGAAGCCATTTGTTATGGACTGTCTCAGAGAGGTTGCAAGATGGCATCTCTGCCAACTCAAAATCTGTGAAATTCTGAGAGAAGTCAATAAAATGTAGTGAGTACGCTTTGCACAAAAATAGGCTAAAAGCCTAAACTGACACCAAAAACCCAAAAAAAACCAAAAAATAAGTTGACACCAAAAAGCGAAATAGAAAGTGGGTGGGTACTCACTAGTTGCATGAAACCACCCCATTGACGGTAACGAAAATGCCAGAATGCAAGCCATGTATCAAGGTCCTTGATTCCTTCCTCGGATGCAGCTCCAGAAGAAAGCCACCAAGCCCGGATGGCAAGATAACGGGACTCGGACTGCTCGGGAGTCTTGGCATCTTTGTACTGCTTGCATAACAACTTGTGTTGTTGTTGGAGGTCGGGCTTGATGTGGGCGGCGGTGTGGCGCTCCATAGACACTGTCCAATGCAATAGACATGTCCTCTCGCGAGACTCCATAGGAACCTTGGGATCACCACTGCCATAGATAATCCTAACTGCATTCCAATTTGCTTGTGCACTGTCCGCCATGAACCCTTTGAAGTTAACTTTAGCAATGCCATGTCTATGCATAACTTCATTGAGCCCATGCCAAAGAAGGCTTTGCGCCGTGACATCCTCAGACTGCATATCACATACTGCAATAGTCATAACCCGGCAGTAGGCCGAGTCATAGACATGGCAAGCCATGGTTGTCCACCCCTTGACACGCTTGACATGGTCAAACATGACCCAAGCATCCTGCAAATCACCGTGTGGTTGCATTCTCTTGACAAGATCAACTCCAGACCCAGGGCCCACCTCGGACATTTTGAACACATAGACTTTCTCCAACAGCTTTCCCTGGCCTGGGAATTTGTTTTCTTGCACATAGGGCCAACTGCTATGACCTCTCAGTCCGGTGATGCTATCAATGATCCCCCCTCGCCCAATGCGCTTGAAGGAAGTGACTGTGTTTCGAATACTCGGGGTGCTGAGGTGTTGGTACCTGTCCATGACAAACTTCATGGACTCCAGGTCCATAACTTTATTGGGATCAGATCCCGTGCGTAGAAGATACTTGGCCAGGAACTCTTTACTTGCAGCCAAGGCAATCGCAGAGTTGGTGGCGGTGGGAGTCCTCTCAACTTCTCTACCAATGAGATCATGAATTTCGACCTTAGACTCTCTACAGACACCTTGCGAAACGGGGTGATGGTGATGACCCATATGGATGCATGCACGGGTCATGTCACCTTTGCCAAGAACATAGTACATCTTAGCGTGGCAAGTATCAAGACAGTAGGGTGGTGTCTTACAGACCTTACAAACGAGAGATGACCCAGCTGGGGGATCAGCTCCTGCGGAGAAGGGTGAGGCGGTACAGCCTTCCCATTCGGTCTCGTTGACGTCAGTGGCCCGATTGGGGCGGTTGAGGTAATCACAGCCCTCGTTATCACAACGGAGATGGCCAACACAACATGAAAACCGGAAGGTCAAGCCGAGATCATTGGTAATATTAGAAGTCTTTGTCCTGCACCAAGCATGACCGTCGAAACGCTTGTCCATTCCGAACATGAGTCTAGCATGGGAATGGGGAGCATCAGCTCCCAGAGGAGGGAACTCAAAGATGACGTCGCCGTCAAAAACAGAAGGGAGGAACTCAACCTTCTCATGCCTAACAACTTCATAATCAATACTCTTGAGGATATTCTTGGACCCTGGTCGGGTTGCAAGCAACTTCAAGTGGTGGACAACACTGGGACGATCTATAGACACACCTGGGTGAACTGGGGGTCTGGAAGTAGATGGTTGACTTACAGTAGGCGAGTGTGGAATCCTGAGAGGATTGATGAAGGGCTGATACTGCGATGGAGGTGGGGTAATGTTAGAGGCAGGTGGCAGATCATCATCAGAGTCACTGAGCAAGGTAACCTCTTCGATGCCGGGCTCCTTCTTGACCGTCGCCAGAAGAGGAACCTGCGTGGTGGACGTGAGGGACACACCTGGTGTTAGCAACACAGTAGTGGTGGCCATCTCCGACTCGGTGACGCCTATGGCCTTGTACGTTCCAGGGATCAAGAACCAAACTCTACCATCGTCATTGTGAAACGATATTTGAAGGACAGTGTGACTCAAGTCACCGTTAGCATCAAAGACCTCTTCTTCGACATGAATTGAGGCTGGGTGGAATCTAAACCTCAAACTAAGGAACGACTCTGTGACTTTGGCTAGACCATCATCTCCTAGAGGGATCATAAGCGGGATGGAATGGTGCAGTGCTCGGATGGTGGCCATTGTAGAAGGATTGTGAATGCGAGTTCACAGCAGGTAGTGGCCAAATGGGCAATGGACTTAAGGAAACCACAAAGTGGGGAGGTGTATATAGTGTTGTGATTAGAAGGCCATGGCAAGATGGAATCTATGAATGACGGCGGAGACTTGGATTAGTAGTGGAATAATAAGCCGATTCATTATAGAAATGTGAATAAAAATTGAAAATGCACTACAACATTTACTTAAGTTAGTCATGATCATATGCCAATCCAAACTAGATATATCAATACCAAACAATGAGGCTGGATGCCGACTGACGAACTTTAAAATACACAAGACCACGTGAACCATTTAGTGGATGTAAGGGGCACCCTAAAGGAAAGTGTTTCTTTTTTAGTCGAGGCTTGAAATGGGCAAAGGTAGAGCATTAACCTTTATGGCGAAGCGAGAATAGGAAAGTTTATTTGGGAGAGTCTCGTCAAGTTATGGCTATACAAATCGAGGAATAATTAAAGAAACTGCAGGTTAATTATCTAAATCCAAGATAATAGGAACATAATGATGGCGCATAGATGTTAATTATGACAAACTTGACAATGATATATAACATTTGTTTGCTTCAATATGGTTAGAGATGAACACTCGGACGAGAGCGAGAGCAGATCGAGAATTGAGGAGGACTATTGAAAAACAGAGGCGTATAGAGAGAAGGCAAAGGTTAGAATCAAGAGAGAGCTCAGGGACGCCGTACAACTTGCGGAAAACAATGCGTAGACAAGGGGTTAATTCTTCTAGGGGAACAGGTAGAGGTTCCAAAGGGAAAAAGACATGGAGGATTGTAGGAAAGAGGATTGTAGGATAATTGGCTGTTTGCTAAAATTATTATAGCAGCTGTAAAATTCATGGGCAAGGGTGATCGAAGGTATGTCAGCGCATAAGTAGCTGTGTGGAATGTGTGGCAACCGAAGTTAGGCACAACCGACGTCATTTATTGGATCGATTAAATATCTATCCAAATTAGAATCAGAGGTTTAGGTGTAAAGTCGATTGCCCTCGGCCGCAATTTGAAGGATGAAAATAACAATTATGCGTTATTATAAGTAAATCATTAAAGGGGTCCATTAAATTGGAATGTAGTGGAGATTTAAACAAGATGTAAAACACCATAAAAGTCCTCTCAGATTGCAGAAAGATGAGCTGAGTTTGGTAATGAGGTAGTATCTCAGATGCATGCTGTGTATCCATTAGACGGTGTGACACCTTTGATCGCAAAGCGAAGGAGAAGGAGAAAGCCCCTATTCTCTAGTTCAAAGCAGATTAGGCGTGCTAGGATGAGAAATGCAGAGATTAAGAGAATGCGGCTTGCAAACTTGGACGGTACCGTCAAGTCGTTAACGAACCAGTTTGCGAAGCTTCCAGTCGAGATTGTACAAAATCAAGTTGTCGAACAAGAAGTTACTTCACCTTCACACTCAAAGTGTGAGTCCGAGCTCCAACTATCGGTGGACTTCACTATTGACGAAGAGAGTCAGGTATTCGATAACCCACTCATTAATTACTGTTGTTTTTTATATTATAAATTGTCACTTGGTGCAAGGTTAGGAACAACCTCGAAAAGGACGTTCACAGATAAGGACTAAACCTTAGAATTCATATGCGCTGCTCGGCTGGACTACAATGCAGACAACAAATAATTAGGGTTACAGTTTCAGAAAAGGCCCATTTCCAGCACCCTCGGGCTCTGGATGTGTGGGAGCGCCCTTAGGGTGCTGGAAAAGAGTGGTCGGCTCCGACCACTCTTTTCCAGCACCCTAAGGGCGCTCATTTTTTTTGTGGTTGCCCTGTTTTTTCCTTTCTTGCCCCACGTGAGGCCTCGGGCTCTGGATGTGTGGGAGCGCCCTTAGGGTGCTGGAAAAGAGTGGTCGGCTCCGACCACTCTTTTCCAGCACCCTAAGGGCGCTCATTTTTTTTATGGTTGCCCTGTTTTTTCCTTTCTTGCCCCACGTGAGGCCTCGGGCTCTGGATGTGTGGGAGCGCCCTTAGGGTGCTGGAAAAGAGTGGCCGGCTCCGACCACTCTTTTCCAGCACCCTAAGGGCGCTCATTTTTTTTGTGGTTGCCCTGTTTTTTCCTTTCTTGCCCCACGTGAGGCCTCGGGCTCTGGATGTGTGGGAGCGCCCTTAGGGTGCTGGAAAAGAGTGGCCGGCTCCGACCACTCTTTTCCAGCACCCTAAGGGCGCTCATTTTTTTTGTGGTTGCCCTGTTTTTTCCTTTCTTGCCCCACGTGAGGCCTCGGGCTCTGGATGTGTGGGAGCGCCCTTAGGGTGCTGGAAAAGAGTGGTCGGCTCCGACCACTCTTTTCCAGCACCCTAAGGGCGCTCATTTTTTTTGTGGTTGCCCTGTTTTTTCCTTTCTTGCCCCACGTGAGGCCTCGGGCTCTGGATGTGTGGGAGCGCCCTTAGGGTGCTGGAAAAGAGTGGCCGGCTCCGACCACTCTTTTCCAGCACCCTAAGGGCGCTCATTTTTTTTGTGGTTGCCCTGTTTTTTCCTTTCTTGCCCCACGTGAGGCCTCGGGCTCTGGATGTGTGGGAGCGCCCTTAGGGTGCTGGAAAAGAGTGGTCGGCTCCGACCACTCTTTTCCAGCACCCTAAGGGCGCTCATTTTTGTTGTGGTTGCCCTGTTTTTTCCTTTCTTGCCCCACGTGAGGCCTCGGGCTCTGGATGTGTGGGAGCGCCCTTAGGGTGCTGGAAAAGAGTGGCCGGCTCCGACCACTCTTTTCCAGCACCCTAAGGGCGCTCATTTTTTTTGTGGTTGCCCTGTTTTTTCCTTTCTTGCCCCACGTGAGGCCTCGGGCTCTGGATGTGTGGGAGCGCCCTTAGGGTGCTGGAAAAGAGTGGTCGGCTCCGACCACTCTTTTCCAGCACCCTAAGGGCGCTCATTTTTTTTGTGGTTGCCCTGTTTTTCCTTTCTTGCCCCACGTGAGGCCTCGGGCTCTGGATGTGTGGGAGCGCCCTTAGGGTGCTGGAAAAGAGTGGCCGGCTCCGACCACTCTTTTCCAGCACCCTAAGGGCGCTCATTTTTGTTGTGGTTGCCCTGTTTTTTCCTTTCTTGCCCCACGTGAGGCCTCGGGCTCTGGATGTGTGGGAGCGCCCTTAGGGTGCTGGAAAAGAGTGGCCGGCTCCGACCACTCTTTTCCAGCACCCTAAGGGCGCTCATTTTTTTTGTGGTTGCCCTGTTTTTTCCTTTCTTGCCCCACGTGAGGCCTCGGGCTCTGGATGTGTGGGAGCGCCCTTAGGGTGCTGGAAAAGAGTGGTCGGCTCCGACCACTCTTTTCCAGCACCCTAAGGGCGCTCATTTTTTTTGTGGTTGCCCTGTTTTTCCTTTCTTGCCCCACGTGAGGCCTCGGGCTCTGGATGTGTGGGAGCGCCCTTAGGGTGCTGGAAAAGAGTGGTCGGCTCCGACCACTCTTTTCCAGCACCCTAAGGGCGCTCATTTTTTTTGTGGTTGCCCTGTTTTTTCCTTTCTTGCCCCACGTGAGGCCTCGGGCTCTGGATGTGTGGGAGCGCCCTTAGGGTGCTGGAAAAGAGTGGTCGGCTCCGACCACTCTTTTCCAGCACCCTAAGGGCGCTCATTTTTTTTGTGGTTGCCCTGTTTTTTCCTTTCTTGCCCCACGTGAGGCCTCGGGCTCTGGATGTGTGGGAGCGCCCTTAGGGTGCTGGAAAAGAGTGGTCGGCTCCGACCACTCTTTTCCAGCACCCTAAGGGCGCTCATTTTTGTTGTGGTTGCCCTGTTTTTTCCTTTCTTGCCCCACGTGAGGCCTCGGGCTCTGGATGTGTGGGAGCGCCCTTAGGGTGCTGGAAAAGAGTGGCCGGCTCCGACCACTCTTTTCCAGCACCCTAAGGGCGCTCATTTTTTTTGTGGTTGCCCTGTTTTTTCCTTTCTTGCCCCACGTGAGGCCTCGGGCTCTGGATGTGTGGGAGCGCCCTTAGGGTGCTGGAAAAGAGTGGTCGGCTCCGACCACTCTTTTCCAGCACCCTAAGGGCGCTCATTTTTTTTGTGGTTGCCCTGTTTTTTCCTTTCTTGCCCCACGTGAGGCCTCGGGCTCTGGATGTGTGGGAGCGCCCTTAGGGTGCTGGAAAAGAGTGGCCGGCTCCGACCACTCTTTTCCAGCACCCTAAGGGCGCTCATTTTTTTTGTGGTTGGCCTGTTTTTTCCTTTCTTGCCCCACGTGAGGCCTCGGGCTCTGGATGTGTGGGAGCGCCCTTAGGGTGCTGGAAAAGAGTGGTCGGCTCCGACCACTCTTTTCCAGCACCCTAAGGTCGCTCATTTTTTTTGTGGTTGCCCTGTTTTTTCCTTTCTTGCCCCACGTGAGGCCTCGGGCTCTGGATGTGTGGGAGCGCCCTTAGGGTGCTGGAAAAGAGTGGTCGGCTCCGACCACTCTTTTCCAGCACCCTAAGGGCGCTCATTTTTTTTGTGGTTGCCCTGTTTTTTCCTTTCTTGCCCCACGTGAGGCCTCGGGCTCTGGATGTGTGGGAGCGCCCTTAGGGTGCTGGAAAAGAGTGGTCGGCTCCGACCACTCTTTTCCAGCACCCTAAGGGCGCTCATTTTTTTCGTGGTTGCCCTGTTTTTTCCTTTCTTGCCCCACGTGAGGCCTCGGGCTCTGGATGTGTGGGAGCGCCCTTAGGGTGCTGGAAAAGAGTGGCCGGCTCCGACCACTCTTTTCCAGCACCCTAAGGGCGCTCATTTTTTTTGTGGTTGCCCTGTTTTTTCCTTTCTTGCCCCACGTGAGGCCTCGGGCTCTGGATGTGTGGGAGCGCCCTTAGGGTGCTGGAAAAGAATGGCCGGCTCCGACCACTCTTTTCCAGCACCCTAAGGGCGCTCATTTTTTTGTGGTTGCCCTGTTTTTTCCTTTCTTGCCCCACGTGAGGCCTCGGGCTCTGGATGTGTGGGAGCGCCCTTAGGGTGCTGGAAAAGAGTGGTCGGCTCCGACCACTCTTTTCCAGCACCCTAAGGGCGCTCATTTTTTTTGTGGTTGCCCTGTTTTTTCCTTTCTTGCCCCACGTGAGGCCTCGGGCTCTGGATGTGTGGGAGCGCCCTTAGGGTGCTGGAAAAGAGTGGTCGGCTCCGACCACTCTTTTCCAGCACCCTAAGGGCGCTCATTTTTTTTGTGGTTGCCCTGTTTTTTCCTTTCTTGCCCCACGTGAGGCCTCGGGCTCTGGATGTGTGGGAGCGCCCTTAGGG
This sequence comes from Polytrichum formosum, assembly GCA_964035585.1. Classification (NCBI taxonomy): domain Eukaryota; kingdom Viridiplantae; phylum Streptophyta; class Polytrichopsida; order Polytrichales; family Polytrichaceae; genus Polytrichum; species Polytrichum formosum. The sequence goes on along the minus strand of OZ037935.1, from coordinate 70,688,920 downwards.
TGCTGGAAAAGAGTGGCCGGCTCCGACCACTCTTTTCCAGCACCCTAAGGGCGCTCATTTTTTTTGTGGTTGCCCTGTTTTTTCCTTTCTTGCCCCACGTGAGGCCTCGGGCTCTGGATGTGTGGGAGCGCCCTTAGGGTGCTGGAAAAGAGTGGTCGGCTCCGACCACTCTTTTCCAGCACCCTAAGGGCGCTCATTTTTTTTGTGGTTGCCCTGTTTTTTCCTTTCTTGCCCCACGTGAGGCCTCGGGCTCTGGATGTGTGGGAGCGCCCTTAGGGTGCTGGAAAAGAGTGGCCGGCTCCGACCACTCTTTTCCAGCACCCTAAGGGCGCTCATTTTTTTTGTGGTTGCCCTGTTTTTTCCTTTCTTGCCCCACGTGAGGCCTCGGGCTCTGGATGTGTGGGAGCGCCCTTAGGGTGCTGGAAAAGAGTGGCCGGCTCCGACCACTCTTTTCCAGCACCCTAAGGGCGCTCATTTTTTTTGTGGTTGCCCTGTTTTTTCCTTTCTTGCCCCACGTGAGGCCTCGGGCTCTGGATGTGTGGGAGCGCCCTTAGGGTGCTGGAAAAGAGTGGTCGGCTCCGACCACTCTTTTCCAGCACCCTAAGGGCGCTCATTTTTTTTGTGGTTGGCCTGTTTTTTCCTTTCTTGCCCCACGTGAGGCCTCGGGCTCTGGATGTGTGGGAGCGCCCTTAGGGTGCTGGAAAAGAGTGGTCGGCTCCGACCACTCTTTTCCAGCACCCTAAGGGCGCTCATTTTTTTTGTGGTTGCCCTGTTTTTTCCTTTCTTGCCCCACGTGAGGCCTCGGGCTCTGGATGTGTGGGAGCGCCCTTAGGGTGCTGGAAAAGAGTGGCCGGCTCCGACCACTCTTTTCCAGCACCCTAAGGGCGCTCATTTTTTTTGTGGTTGCCCTGTTTTTTCCTTTCTTGCCCCACGTGAGGCCTCGGGCTCTGGATGTGTGGGAGCGCCCTTAGGGTGCTGGAAAAGAGTGGTCGGCTCCGACCACTCTTTTCCAGCACCCTAAGGGCGCTCATTTTTTTTGTGGTTGCCCTGTTTTTTCCTTTCTTGCCCCACGTGAGGCCTCGGGCTCTGGATGTGTGGGAGCGCCCTTAGGGTGCTGGAAAAGAGTGGCCGGCTCCGACCACTCTTTTCCAGCACCCTAAGGGCGCTCATTTTTTTTGTGGTTGCCCTGTTTTTTCCTTTCTTGCCCCACGTGAGGCCTCGGGCTCTGGATGTGTGGGAGCGCCCTTAGGGTGCTGGAAAAGAGTGGTCGGCTCCGACCACTCTTTTCCAGCACCCTAAGGGCGCTCATTTTTTTTGTGGTTGCCCTGTTTTTTCCTTTCTTGCCCCACGTGAGGCCTCGGGCTCTGGATGTGTGGGAGCGCCCTTAGGGTGCTGGAAAAGAGTGGCCGGCTCCGACCACTCTTTTCCAGCACCCTAAGGGCGCTCATTTTTTTTGTGGTTGCCCTGTTTTTTCCTTTCTTGCCCCACGTGAGGCCTCGGGCTCTGGATGTGTGGGAGCGCCCTTAGGGTGCTGGAAAAGAGTGGCCGGCTCCGACCACTCTTTTCCAGCACCCTAAGGGCGCTCATTTTTTTTGTGGTTGCCCTGTTTTTTCCTTTCTTGCCCCACGTGAGGCCTCGGGCTCTGGATGTGTGGGAGCGCCCTTAGGGTGCTGGAAAAGAGTGGTCGGCTCCGACCACTCTTTTCCAGCACCCTAAGGGCGCTCATTTTTTTTGTGGTTGCCCTGTTTTTTCCTTTCTTGCCCCACGTGAGGCCTCGGGCTCTGGATGTGTGGGAGCGCCCTTAGGGTGCTGGAAAAGAGTGGCCGGCTCCGACCACTCTTTTCCAGCACCCTAAGGGCGCTCATTTTTTTTGTGGTTGCCCTGTTTTTTCCTTTCTTGCCCCACGTGAGGCCTCGGGCTCTGGATGTGTGGGAGCGCCCTTAGGGTGCTGGAAAAGAGTGGCCGGCTCCGACCACTCTTTTCCAGCACCCTAAGGGCGCTCATTTTTTTTGTGGTTGGCCTGTTTTTTCCTTTCTTGCCCCACGTGAGGCCTCGGGCTCTGGATGTGTGGGAGCGCCCTTAGGGTGCTGGAAAAGAGTGGCCGGCTCCGACCACTCTTTTCCAGCACCCTAAGGGCGCTCATTTTTTTTGTGGTTGCCCTGTTTTTTCCTTTCTTGCCCCACGTGAGGCCTCGGGCTCTGGATGTGTGGGAGCGCCCTTAGGGTGCTGGAAAAGAGTGGTCGGCTCCGACCACTCTTTTCCAGCACCCTAAGGGCGCTCATTTTTTTTGTGGTTGCCCTGTTTTTTCCTTTCTTGCCCCACGTGAGGCCTCGGGCTCTGGATGTGTGGGAGCGCCCTTAGGGTGCTGGAAAAGAGTGGCCGGCTCCGACCACTCTTTTCCAGCACCCTAAGGGCGCTCATTTTTTTTGTGGTTGCCCTGTTTTTTCCTTTCTTGCCCCACGTGAGGCCTCGGGCTCTGGATGTGTGGGAGCGCCCTTAGGGTGCTGGAAAAGAGTGGTCGGCTCCGACCACTCTTTTCCAGCACCCTAAGGGCGCTCATTTTTTTTGTGGTTGCCCTGTTTTTTCCTTTCTTGCCCCACGTGAGGCCTCGGGCTCTGGATGTGTGGGAGCGCCCTTAGGGTGCTGGAAAAGAGTGGTCGGCTCCGACCACTCTTTTCCAGCACCCTAAGGGCGCTCATTTTTTTTGTGGTTGCCCTGTTTTTTCCTTTCTTGCCCCACGTGAGGCCTCGGGCTCTGGATGTGTGGGAGCGCCCTTAGGGTGCTGGAAAAGAGTGGCCGGCTCCGACCACTCTTTTCCAGCACCCGAAGGGCGCTCATTTTTTTTGTGGTTGCCCTGTTTTTTCCTTTCTTGCCCCACGTGAGGCCTCGGGCTCTGGATGTGTGGGAGCGCCCTTAGGGTGCTGGAAAAGAGTGGCCGGCTCCGACCACTCTTTTCCAGCACCCTAAGGGCGCTCATTTTTTTTGTGGTTGCCCTGTTTTTTCCTTTCTTGACCCACGTGAGGCCTCGGGCTCTGGATGTGTGGGAGCGCCCTTAGGGTGCTGGAAAAGAGTGGCCGGCTCCGACCACTCTTTTCCAGCACCCTAAGGGCGCTCATTTTTTTTGTGGTTGCCCTGTTTTTTCCTTTCTTGCCCCACGTGAGGCCTCGGGCTCTGGATGTGTGGGAGCGCCCTTAGGGTGCTGGAAAAGAGTGGCCGGCTCCGACCACTCTTTTCCAGCACCCTAAGGGCGCTCATTTTTTTTGTGGTTGCCCTGTTTTTTCCTTTCTTGCCCCACGTGAGGCCTCGGGCTCTGCATCCCGTTTCCAGTGCCCAACGGGCGCTGGAAATGGGTGGTCGCGTTCGACGTGGCCGCCCATTTCCAGCGCCCGTTGGGCACTGGAAACGGGATGCAGAGCCCGAGGCCTCACGTGGGGCAAGAAAGGAAAAAACAGGGCAACCACAAAAAAAAATTTGGGAAGTCATGTTTGTTTGTGACCTGGATTGAGGCATGTTAAAGTTGCAGATTGGTATGATGTTTCTGGAATTCTTAGTCACGGCCCATGTACATACTTTGCAGTTTCAATCAGTGAGTTCAGGGAGGGTTTAGGCTGGGCTTGGGTGGGATTATTTAGGTGTAGATTTTGATTTTGATTTCTGGAATCATACATGTGAACCTGGTTTTTGTTGGTTGCAGTGTCTCACTTAGAATTCTAATAAGCCAAAATGTCACAGTTTGTATGAGTCCAAGTGTAAGGTTTTATAGAAAATGTAATGTTTATATTGTAGGTACATGCTGCATTTTCGCCACCTTCGACACAAGTATCAGAGGGAATGGAGCCAGAATTGGAAATCCTTGATGACTGTCTTGAGGGAGAAGAAGATATTCTTGGGGATGATACTCAATTTATGGCTGATGAGGATGAGATTCGGACTCGGCAAAAACTTAACTCAGTGTCCACGATCACAAGCTTGAGATTCCAACCCATCAGTTCCTCGCGATTTTGTATTCCTTTGTGCAGAATGCTTGCAATGCCAATGGTAAGGCCAACTCTGTCTTCCGATCTTGCTAAGCTTGAGCAAGAGTTTGTCCACGGATACAGGGAGGGCGCCTCAGTCTTTTATGTCTCAACCACAAATGAAGACGGTATGACACAGGAAGTGTTAGAAGCTGATAAAGCTTCTTGGGGTCCTATTTGGAACTCCAAAAACGACGTTTTCAACACGTTTTTCCTTTCAGATCCACATTTGGCCCGCTTCACAAATTTGATGTTTTTTGTGTGTGACGGAAACCATAGGCGTCAAGCTTGGTTAAATCACATTGACAGACTTCACCGAACTGAGGATTCTTGGCATTATTTGGTGGACTCAATTCTCCTTGACACAAATGGGAAAGTTGCACTTGTTATGCAAGTCATGCACAACATAAACAAGTAAGTGCATTTTCTTTTGATAAGCAATCTTTCATATTAATTTCCAACAGGTTTCAACTTCTTTTCATTTCAATAATCTAATGTCTTTCACTTGATTTTTGAATTTAGACATACCGAGGACTCGCACGTGAAGACCAACATTGTCCATACCCTCTTCAGGGTTCAGAAGTATGGTCTAATGTCAATTGACCAGTTCAATGACATTTTGAGTCCGGCCGATCTCAATAGGTGCAAGAAGTCACATAAGACTTGGTATTCGTTACCGTTACATGTGTTTACAAATTTCATATTTCAGGTGAGTCATGGAATAGTCCTTATGGTTCTGCGAATCGCTACCAACTTCTTTAATTTTTTTTTGGGTCTTAAACATCATGTTTCATTTTCATTTGAACTTTTGGTTTCCGCATTCTTGTTCCCTCTTTGTGCAGCACGAACTGGGTCTCGCTGCAGACGATGGTATACGTCAGCTTGTAGAGCAATCCGAAGGCGACGTCTCCCCTGCTGACAAGGCAGCTGCGATGAAATCCGCACTTGAGAAGAGAGCTGTGGCACTTCGCATTAAGATGGGAAAACTAGTTTCTGTGTCTAACCCGGAGCTTACCGACGGTTGGCTTCGTGAGGTAGGTACCCTAATCCTTTGTCCATATCATTCTGTTCTGCTTATCCTTAAGAAGTTCTCACAATCCCTTTGTCACACAGATTGAGCGTCATTACACCCTGAACTCACTCTCACCGGAACTCAACTTAGAGAAGCTGCAGCTCATTGCAACTTCAAGGGCGTCTCCAGCATTCAAAATAAAATGGCTAGAATACTTTAATTCATCTGCTTCCACTCGCGAGGCTCGCAGGCTACCTCCCAAGCCCATCAACGAAGAGAAATTGGCAAATTTCCTTGCAAAAACATGTTTCTGGGCAGGAGTAAGTCCACTGATTTTATTGATTTTTCAATTAGTTGAGTTCCTTGTTGGCATGTGTTTTACCAACCTCACATTCTTAATTTCATTCCTTCGGGGTTCGGGGTTTAGTTCATTTCTGGGTTAGGCTTCGAGGTGGGATTGGTTAAGGGCAGCTAGAAATTATCATTTCTGGAATTCTTACTCTCGGCACCGAGATGCTCAATGCAGGCTTAAGTAGTGAGGCCAGGGAGGTTAAGGTTAGGCTTTGGGGTGGGTAGTTAGAATTTTGATTTCTGGAATTGTGTTCTCGGCACCGAGCTACTCTAGGCAGGTTCATTTAGTAAGGGGGCAGAATTAGGCTTTTTCGTGGATAAAGTAAGGGGTACCTTTAGAGTTTGATTTCTAGAATTGTGAGTCTTGGTAATGGAGGTGCTCTAGGCTTGTTCAATTAGTAACGTCAATTAGCTGATGTTTTCTGTCTTGCTTTCCAGATTTCTGAGCATGCCAGTTTGATTTTTGACGAGACCATGCGTCAAGACCAACTTCCTATCAACATGAGTGTTGTCAGTGAGCCTATGTTGTTGTCCGTGTATATCGAAGATTGTCGCATGAAGTTATGGGACCATGCGTTCAACACCTATTTCAGAGGACCTGATTCCTTCAAAAAACTTGATGACTTTGTTGGATTTAATGGATCTGACCTTGTTGTCCGCAGAGTTCTTTTTAGGTACGTCTCAAATCTTTAAGTACTCTTCATTAATTTCAGTTTTTTTTAGTTCATCTTATGTGATTTGCTAGTTCAAATGTTCTACAATGTAATGTTATGTGCTATTCCGTGACACAGGTACTTTAAGTACGAGCTTCTGGCCAAAGGAGCTATTTCCAAAGAAGACCTTCCTATATTCTTGACCACATGGCTTGATCGATCAAATTCAGCGTGCATGTTCTCAGCTCTTCAACAACGCACTTGGACAACTTCTCACCTTGCCGGCGGTGCCTGGTATCTTGATTGCGCTCCAAGTTTTACTCCTCATTTTGAGACTGAGCTCAGGAAGTCACGAGAGGCTGTAGGTGAGTCTGGAATTGAAATGCTGGACTTACAGGGCATTGAAGATGAGAATGAGAGGGCAAAGGCAATGAAACGACGCATGGAACATGACCTGAAGAAAGCACTGAGGGTCAAGGAGGCTGAGGAGAGAGCTGATCAAAAAGAGCGGGAGAAGCTACAGAAGTCACTGGAGAAGTCCACCAAGAAGGGCAGAAAGAAGATGAACCCCCCCTCAGAGCTAGAAGGTAAGAGTCCCGTTGCTCCAAGTCCCACATATGAATCTGGTTCTCATGCTCCAACATTTTCTAGAGGAACAAAACGCAATTCCTCCTACGATCAGTTGAGTGAAATTCCTATTTTGACTTCGGGGGAGGAGCTCGACATCCATATTCAAGAGCTCATTCTCAATGCCTCATTGGAGGTCGTTCTTGGCGGTGACACGGAGGAATTCACCCCTTCCTACAACGAGTTGAAAAGATTCATGCTCAAGGTACTGCTCTTCCTTAATTTTGTCATAACATGTTTGCCTTGGAATTTATGCATTTCAATGTGTTCCACATTTTTCATTAACTAGAAAGTAACCGAAAATTTTGATTTATGGAAATATGGGTCTCGGCCCCGAGACCCACTAGTCAAGTTTAATTAGTGAGGTCAGGGTGGTTAAGGTTACGCTTCGGTTTAGTTAGGGGTAGCTACATATTTTGATTTCTGGAATTGTGAGTCTCGGCACCGAAATGTTCTATGCAGGTTCAATTAGTGAAAGGTCAGGGAGGTTAAGGTTAGGCTTGGGTTTAGTTAGGGGTATCTACATATTTTGATTTATGGAAATGTGGGTCTCGGCAGGCTCAATTAGTGAGGGTCAGGCATGTTAAGGCTAGTCTTCCGGTTGGGTGTAGTTAGATTAAATTAGACTTTTGATTTTTGGAAAGCATCTGCAATCATTGTACCTAATTCGGCCATAATCTTTGTTAAGTGTTTTTACAAGCTGGGTGTTATTTGAATATATCAATTTCGGAGCCCCTCTTGTTTCAACTCAGCAATAGCTTACAATATGTGCACTAACTGTGATTAATATCTAGAGTTGGAACACTTTACGAGGGTACAAGAATGTATAAAGAATTTGTTTTGCATTCAAGTACTAGGCAGTGTACAAAGCAAGGAGGATTATTTTAACACCAAACCTGCTTGTCCTTTGATTGTGCAGCACTCAAAAGACAAAACCCGGCACTACAAGGGTTCTCCGGAGGACCATCCCTGTTTGGACTTGATTCTTGCAGATATACCGGAAGGTCTTCCTGTTCCTGGCATATCAAACCCACCCTCGTCCATTCCCGCTTGGAATCAAGAATCGAAAGAGTGGTTACAACCACTCTTTGACTTTGCCGACGAACATCTTCACGACGACGGGGCAATTATTTTGTTTCACCCTTTTCGCTTGAGTACGAAGTCCAATATTCTTGGATATTGCAAATCATATGGTTTCGCAATTCGGAAAGAGTGGTGGGGAATGAACCGCCTTCATTTCACATCCCCAATAAATCCAGCATCAACTGTAAGATAAAACTTAAGTCTTCTTTCTGATCACCACATTCAGTTTCAATTTCATCCTTGAGTTAGTTCTTAGTGTAGACCCACCTAACTATTATACTCACGCAGTTGTGTTGTTTACTTTGTAGAGTAATATTGTTCTTTATGTCTTGTACATTGTAGACCATGAGGTTCGGTATTTCATTGGCGGTCAGGAGCGTGCCGGGGTCACCTCCATCGAAGTTTTCGTTTCGTCATGTCCCTGAATTGGATCCTTATGGGGTGGATGTTGCACGGGATGATATTCTCCAGAACTTGGTCTCTCGTAAGGACCAGCTAACTAATGGATCCACACCATGGCGAGGGCCTCGTGAAAAGTCCGTGCTTCTAATACAAATGCTAATTGAAGCATGTAGCTCCCCAGGGGATATTATTCTAGACTGCACGGCAGCGACCGGTATGTCTTTGTAATCTTCCATTTCAGTTGGTTAATCGTTAATATTGTTTTGCTCTACAAAATTCATAGTGGTTTTTGTACTAAGTTTTTCCAACTTCTTTATTTGCAGGATCTTCCATTCATGCATGCCGCAATGTGCACCGTCACATTGCGGCATTAGAGGCTGATGTTGATATTTTTGAGGCCTTACTTGCTCCATTGATTATCTTTAGAGCAGCCTCTGAAGTCACTCTTGAAGACCCTGTCACCAGTTTAGAGGATCCTGAGGGTGAAGATATCCCCGTTGAGAGGATTGTGAAAAGATCTCGGTTTACTAAGTGAGTAAGGTCCACAAATTCTCTTACCAGTGTTGTGTTTTTTGTTGTCATTTCTTATAAAGTTGAGTTATAAACATGGTACCATTGGCATTTGCAGATGCGATAAATTGAGCTATCCTATTCACCGGCCTTTTTTTTGTGACCCTAAATTCTATCCCAGCCCTCCAAAGTCTTGGCAACTTCCTACATATGCAAATGATATTGCTAATCAACTAGCTGGAGGTTCTTATCAGACTTTTACATCTAAATATCATCCGGGAAGAGTTTTAGAGTTTTTGGATATAGAAGCTTTAGAATCTGATGGTCAAGCCTCCTCTGATGCAGATATTAGTGATTCTAGAATGTCTTCATCATCAGGTGATCACAGTGATTCGGATCTGTTGTAATAGCTTCATGTGAATGTCTGTGTACTATCTAATATACCGTTTTTTCTTCCGTTGGTTTTTCAGTTTGTGCACTCATTCCGCATGAAATTCATTGTATTTGTATTACTTTCGGAGTTTATGGGATTGCATATATAATTTAAGTTAACTTTTGACTTCGTATTTTCTAATATTTTTTAAAATATTTTCGAACACCACTTGGTATCTTATTAACATTTGAGTTTACGATTAATTTGATTGTTCATCACTTAATTCCATAATCTTACTATTAGTTCATACCTTTCTCTTTTAAATTTAAGGGTTTCCACTATTCTCCTATTATCGTTTTCATATACTTTTTCAATGATGTACAGAGGTGCATAATGAGTGCCATAGCTTAGATTCCACTTCAAATGAGGGCGGCCATGAGGGGAGTATCTTTGGAAGTAGGGAATCTAGTAGTGACAACCTCATGGTTGATTGATTTTTGGTTTGATTGATTGGTATTTGGATTTATAAAGTGTGGTGTGGTTTTCAATATTCCAATTATCTCATTGAATGCATCTTTTCGTTGTTCTCAAATCACACTACACTTGGTGGTCGTCATACTCCAAAGAGAATTTAGTCCACCATCTTCTCAACCATAGCCAATTTTCCCACGGTCATAGGGCCTCATTGGTAATTTCAATAAACTTTTTGGTTTGAGAAATTGGGCACTCCACAATAATGGGCCTTGTAATTACAAATTTAAACTAGAAATATGTGCAAAATCCACGGTCATAAGGGTCCTAACTTTCGAACAATAGAGTTTTAAATTAACATTTTCTGCTCGCGAGATCTGCTCACCGCTCACCGCTCACCGCTCACATCGTAGCATTCCTGGCAGGGAGATTAGTGAGGGTGAGATCAGAGTTGAGGGCGCAACCTTGAGTCCGACTAGCACTGATGTTGAGTTGCTATTAGTTACGACAAACGCCAGATTAGGTTAGGGTGGAGCCATATGTTTAGCTAACCAAACCATTCAACTGAAGCCCATCAATTGCGGTCCCAGGAAGTCGGCAGAGATAGGAGCAGCTCACCACGAGAACAACCAAGCAGTACAAACCGAGCCAAGGTATGTTGTCTGAACCCGAGGTGTGGGATTGTGGATCCTCTTTTTTTTGGTCTTTTTTCCGAGGTGAAGCCTCGGAGTTTGAATGCGGTGCAAGTGCCCTTAATGTGCTGGAAATGGGCGTTGGACCCGACGCCCATTTCCAACACCCTAAGGGCATTGGGTTTTTTTGTGGATCCTCTTTTTTTTGGTCTTTTTTCCGAGGTGAGGCCTCGGAGTCTGAATGCAGTGCAAGTGCCCTTAGGGTGCTGGAAATGGGCGTCGGACCCGACGCCCATTTCCAGCACCCTAAGGGCATTGGGTTTTTTGTGGATCCTCTTTTTTTGGTTTTTTTTCCGAGGTGAGGCCTCGGAGTCTGAATGCGGTGCAAGTGCCCTTAGGGTGCTGGAAATGGACGTCGGACCCGACGCCCATTTCCAGCATCCTAAGGGCATTGGGTTTTTTTGTGGATCCTCTTTTTTTTGGTCTTTTTTCCGATGCCCTTAGGGTGATGGAAATGGGCGTCGGAAATGGGTGGACGCGACCGCCCATTTCCAGTGCCCTTTGGGCACTTGAACCGGTTTCAGACTCCGAGGCCTCACCTCGGAAAAAAGACCAAAAAAAAGAGGATCCACAAAAAAAAAATTTAAGGGGTTATGTTTGCTTGTTGCCTAGACTGAGGCCTCTTAAAGTTGCTTTTGTGCAGATTGGTAGGATGTCGATTGTTGAGGAAGCTGTGGAGGTTGCAGCTGGAGTGTCATCAACAAGCGTTTCGAGGAGTGCTTGCAGAGGAGCCATGGACTTGGAGGTTACCCACGGGTCTCCTGATGTAGGCATTGCACCAAGGAAGGGAAAAGAAAGGTTGCGGCGCATTTCTCAGTCTCAGGCCATTGAGAGTGGAGATCGCGACGACGGTGATGATTCGCAGCCTCCGCTTGGGACGGACTCAGTAGGGGATGATAGTGACCATCCTCCTGGTAGTTCTAATCAAGGCCATAGTAGTGGTGTTGGAGGCCAGTTTGAATCACCTATCGAGCGTGCTCGAAGGCAAGTTAAGGGCCTCACGAAAGTTGGGAACAATGTGTAAGTCACATTGTTCCATGGCAATATGTATGAGGTAATTGACCGTATGAGGCAGCAACCCGTCTCAAAAGCAGTCCTTCGAATTCCATTATGTAGGATGATTCACATGCCCATGGTTAGACCTACACTTCGATGTGATGTTCTTAAGTTGATGGGAGCGTTTCGCTATGGGTACAAACCCCATTCAGGTGCTATGTATGTGTCCGTGACGGATGACGAGGATCATAGCAGGGTTGTCACTCAAGAGGATGTACAGCAATGGAGCCCTTGCTGGATTCAAAAAAATGATGCATTCAAAAACTGTTTGAAATCCGATCTTGACTTCCTGGGCTTGAGTGGCTCAATGTTCTTTGTTTATGATGGTAACCATAGGCTCTTAGCTTGGAAAGAGGTGATTGAAACTCTTCATGTTGAAGACCACCATTGGGTTTCAAAGAATAGTAATCCCGAATGCGTTGTACTTGACACCGCTGGAGGTCCTAGAGATATCCTCACTGCCATGCACGATATCAACATGTAATTTCTTGCTGATCTCGTATTGCTTTTGTTCCTTTTATTTGGCGCTTCACAATTTATGCAATATCACATGCCAACTGTGCAGGTCCAATCAAACGGCACATGTGAAGACTAGCTTAGTTCATATTCTTCACCGTATTCGGAAATACGGATCGTATGACATTGAGTACTTCAAGCCCATGCTTACTCCGGACCATATCAAATCATGCCTCACGAAGTCAAAGAAGACGTGGTACCCACTTACTAGAGATTTGATGATCAACTTCATCTTCAGTGTAAGGATCTCATTTCCTTCAAGTTTCTTCCTTATCCGATGGCTGCTTGCGGCTTTGCTTTAGTGTGATGTTATGTGTGGCTTGCTCATTCATGTTTTCTTACCAATCACTAGTAGAAAACATGGTAGAAAATAACCGCATTCATTTTCCCATTGCGGTTCTTTTGACCACCCTGATCTGCAGTCATTAAATGACTACATATTTGTTTTTTTGGTTTTACGACTGCAATATTGAGATTATGGGGGCATGTTATACACCGTTGGAAAGATATTTTCAATACCTTTCCAACGGTATATTATAAGCCCCCAAATTCTTAAAATTTTAGCTGCCAAACTAAACAAACAAATCTGCAGTCGTTTAGTGACTACAGATCAGGGTGGTCAAAAGAACCGCAATGGGAAACGATTACGGTTCTTTTTTGCCATGTTTTTTGCTAGTGCAATCACTTGATTTGAGAGTTTAATTTTGATTGTTTGCTTCATTCTTTAGGATGACATAGTCCAAGTGGCTAGCGAGGCTGGGCAATTGTACTTGAAAAAGGTGGATGAAAGCGTGCAGAGCGATTCAAGCCTCCAGGAATATGTTGACAAGGCTATTGCTAAGAAGAAGGAGGAGTTATTTACCTACTTCAACAAAGCCCAATCAATTGCTAATCCAGTCGTAGGGGAGGGCTTCATGAAAGAGGTGAGTGAATTTTACTTGGATTTTGATTTTGACTCAAGACCTTAGCTCTTCCTTTGCTGATGCATTACTTCCTTGGACATGCAGGTTATTGCGCATTACAGTGCACATGTTGCTGCCAAAGTTGAGATATCACTGGAGAAACTGCAGATGGTGGCAACTGCAATCTGCAGTGGTTGAGCCCAAGTACAAAGTGCGCTGGCTCAAGTGGTGGAACAGTTCAGAAGCTGTTCAAAATGACCTCAAGTTTCCAAAGTACCCTGCTGGTGAAGACACGCTGAAGAATGGATGGACCGTGCTACTCTTTGGGCAGGGATAGAGGAGAGTGCCATTCAAGAGCTTTTTGGTTACATAGCACTAGTGGGTGGGGTTGATAAGTCCAAGGATGTAGAGAGTCTTGAGGACTACATTGACACTTGGCGGATTTGCCTTTGGGACAAGGCATTTAACTCCCTCTTATCTGGTTCTAATGCACACAATAAATCCCTTGTGTTTGATAAAGTCAAGGATGGGGATCTTCTTGTGAAGCGGCTTTGCCTCAGGTATGAGTTAGTTATTTACTCATTTCATTACATTTTTTTTTCAATGCCGATGGCTGCTTGTGGTTTTGCTTTAGTGTGATGCTATGTGTGCCTTGCTCATTGATGTTTTCTTACCAATCGCTAGTAGAAAACATGGTAGAAAAGAACCACATTCGTTTTCCCACTGCGGTTCTTTTAACCACCCTGATCTGCAGTCATTAAACGACTGCAGATTTGTTGTTTTGGTTTTACGACTGCAATATTGAGATTATGGGGGGCATGTTATACACCGTTGGAAAGATATTTTCAATACCTTTCCAACGGTATATTATAAGCCCCCAAATTCTTAAAATTTCAGCTGGCAAACCAAAAAAAGAAATCTGCAGTCGTTTAGTGACTGCAGATCAGGGTGGTCAAAAAAACCGCAATGGGAAACGATTGCGGTTCTTTTTTGCCATGTTTTCTACTAGTGAATCTCATCTAGTGCCTTTTGCTAAATTTTGAAGGTATATGAAGCACGTGCTCCTTAAAGCTGGGGCAATTCGGAAGCTACCTCCTTGTGTGCAGGGGTGGTGCAATTCTTCTTCACCGACCTTCATCTTCTCAAAGGCACAGAAGAAGAACTTCAGTAGAGAGCATCTCATTGAATGTTGCTGGTACATTGAATGTACTAAGGGTTTTGTGCCTGACTCGGAGTCTGAGATCAAGAAATCCTTGACTGTCACATAAGATCTCCCTAATGATGATGATGCACAAGAGGTTCAAGAGATTGATACTCTTGAAGTTTCACCTACCTTGGATGGAGAGAGGTCTTCTAGTAAGAAGAAGCTTGCTACGAAGACTTCAACAACTGGAGTGTCCAAGAAGAGTAGAACGATTGTTGTTTCATTGGTTGCCACTGGATCTGCCATAGATGAAGACACTCTGATGGGCGAAGCTGATAGTGAGCCCCTTCAACTCACTCAGAGCCGTGTGAAGGTACCAACTCCTCCCTCTCTGTCTCAGCATCCTTCTTCTGAGAGCATACCACAAGTCATTGTCATCAACGACTCCATTCTTAAGCAGCAGCAGTTCTTTCGTGAGGTGCGCAAGTTTGTTGTATCATGTTCTCCTTCTCGCTCATGGAGAATCCACGGCGTCCCTTCATTGCGTGGAGCAGCTGACTTGGTGATTGCAGACTTACTGGAAGGTTTGCCGGTTCCAACTGTCTCGGTGTCATCATCAGTAGTACCCACTTGGAATGAGAAGAGTGATGACTACTTGCAGGAGTTGTTTGATTTTGCAGATGAGATTCTACACGATAATGGTGCCTTGCTACTTTTTTTCAATTTGATAACGGAGAGTTCCTTGAGGACATTGAGAGGTTTTATGATTCTTTTGACTTTGCCGTGTGCAAGGAGTGGATGGGGGTCAATTTCTTGCCCATTAGCTCGGCAAGGATTCCCAATACCACCACGAACAGATTCAATATCCTTCTTCTCAAGCGGGTTTCGCGGCCCGAGGACTCCGTGTATTGGACTTCTACATTTTCCATTCGTTATGTACCAGAGTTGGTGGCGCAAGGTGTGGACGTTGGCCTCAACGACACATTGATTAATTTTTACACCAATCCACTCATGGATGGTGCTCGACCGTGGAGAGGCCCAAGAGAGAAGGATGAGTACTTCTTTTCATGCCTCATTATGGCTCTAACCACAGTCGGGGACTTGGTTATTGATGTTGCAGTTGCCACTGGTATGAATTTCACTTCATTCACTAGTGGAAAACATGGCAAAAAAAACCCTTAATCTTTCCCATTGCGGTTCTTTTGACCACCCTGATCTGCAGTCACTAAACGACTGCAGATTTGTTTTTTGGTTTTACGACTGCAATATTGAGATTATGGGTGCATGTTATATACCGTTGGAAAGATATTTTCAAGACCTTTCCAACGGTATATTATAAGCCCCAAATTATTAAAATTTCAGCTGGAAAACCAAAAAAAGAAATTTGCAGTCGTTTAGTGACTGCAGATCAGGGTGGTCAAAAGAACCGCAATGGGAAAACGATTGCGGTTCTTTTTTGCCATGTTTTCTACTAGTGAATCTCATCTTTGATTTGAATTCAAACTAATCACTTTGTGAATATGGTATTTTTTACAAATTGTTGATTCTTTGTAGGCAATTCTATTCGTGCTTGCAAGAGTACTGGCAGGCACGTACTGGGCCTGGAGAGTGACAAGAAGTTGTTTGGGGCTCTTCTTCAGCCTTTGATGTCTATTGCTCCACCACTTCCACCTCCTCCACCTCCTCAAGCCCCTGTGCCAGTTGCAAAGAAGCCAAAGAAGGTTGCTGCAGTGAAACGGCGTCGTGTTGAGGACTCTGAGTAAGTAAGTACCGCTTACTCTTTCTATTTCATTGGTTAATGTTCAGAGTTTTTTGAGAACCATGATATCACTTGTGCCTAAACTCTTTAAAATGTTGCAATATTGCAGAGACTATCCTAGTCCAGCTAAGAGTTGGACACTCCCTTCGTATGCAAAAAAAATTGCTAAGCTGCAAGCACTACAAGCATCTCCATCTCTCCATTCAAATGCCTCTCCGAAGTATAACCCTCGTGTTTTGAAATTCTTAGATGTTGCTGCAGATGTTGATTTTGAGATCGGCTTGACTGACACTCAAGCCAGCCCTAGTGATTTTGTTGGTGGTTCTATTTCTCTATCCACCAGCTTTGTTGGTAACGGTTTGATTTATGTGGATGATGAGGCTATTAGTGAATAGACCTCATTTTTTTTTCTCAACCAATCAATCATATCTCCAATCTGGAGAGCCATTGTAATGGCTACTTTTATGTTTTCAAACTGTGTTAATCTCATTTTTACCACTGAATTACAACTATCATCAATTTTTGCCTATGGTACATCCATACCCTAAACCATCGCATGAAACATGCATGAGTTATATGTTTTTGAGAGAAATTACATACAATAGATGTGGTTGCCTCTTTACAAAATAACCTAATTCTACGTTCGGCTAATTACAACACGATGCCATGAGAGCCTATACGGAAGTTTTGACAACACCATTTACAAGCATTTGTAGAAAATAAATGACATTTTGAGCTATCTTCAAGGTTACCCAAATGTTGATATTTGTATCCTTGGCACCAACATACAAATTTCAAGTTTTGAGATTTTCAAGGTCATTTTGAAAGCCCTACAAGGGCCAAGTATAAATCATTTGAGAGAGATAAACTAAATCTTGAGTCAAATTTAAAGTTATCAAAATGTTGATATTTGTATCCTTGGAACTGTAGGTACAAATTTCATTTTCTTGGAGATTTGTCAAAATAACTTCAAAAATCCTGAGAAGTGATTCAAAGGGCCATTTGATTTTTTTTAAGAAAAACAAATGAAGTTGTCACATGCATCAAATGTTATCCAAACGTTGACATTAGTACCCTCGGTGACGAGGTACGTAATTTCAAATTTTTGGAGATTTTCATAATCACTTTGAAAGTCTTTGGGAAGCAACGTGAGGGCCATTTGTAAACTATTTGAGAAAATTAGAAGAACTTGTGAGAGAAATTCAAAATTATCCAAATGTTGATATTTGTACCCTCAGCAACAAGGTGACTAATTTCAAGTTTTTGGAGATTTGTCAAAATCCTTTTGCAAGCCCTAGGAAGTGCTACAAGGGCCATTTGCAAATCAGTTGCAAGAAAAAAGGATTTGTGACCAAATTTAGTTTCCATTTTGTTTCATTCAAAACCATTTGTTATAACTTGGAAAGTTTATATGGGGCCATTTGTCAAGCATTTAAAAAAATTACAATCATATTTCAAACCAACTTATGGGTGCTCATGTTGTTGAGAATTTTTATTTTGCATAACGACATTGATTTTTATTTTGGGGGCAACATCTCAATGAAATGTTGAGTTCCACCCAAAGAACAAAATCATGTTCATGCATAAATTTTGGATGTTGACCTTGACATATCGAGGGGTTCAATCATGTCGTTACTTAGACATTGTAGGAGATATGAATGTTGAGCACGCATTAGTTGAAAGTTGAGAGAAAAAGCATGAATTTGAGAGAAAAAATTAGTATGGCTGTAAAAATGAAAATAAGCAACAAAGAATTAAAGAGTAGAAGTCTTTGAGAAGTCATGAGAAGAGAGAAAAATGAATATTAAGATAGATAGGGCATTGATGTTATCCAAAGAGTTAATCTTTAGAAGAGATCATTGACAAATAAACAACCCAAAAATGAGTTTTCTCAATAGGAAAAAGAATAGAAAAAAAATTAAGAAAGTAAAAATTTTAAAAAACAATGGACAATGGATAATTTTTTTTATAAAATTAGAAATGGCAAATGGAAAAAAAATGATAAGATAAAAAAATTGAAGGTAACAAGTCTTTGAGACTGAGAAGTGAGGAAAATAAAAATTACAGATGATAGGGCATAAATGTTAACAAAATTGTTAATGAATAGAAGGGATGATTCACAATTGAACAACCAAAAGAATTAGGATTTTATAAGGGATAAATCATTGTTAATAAAAAAATAAGAATTGAACATAGAAGATAATAAGTCTTTGAGAAGTTTTTAATGTAAATAAAAAATAGTTTAAGATTGATTGGGCATGGATGTTAACTATTTAGTGAATAAATAAAAGAGATCAGTGACAAATGAACAATCACATAAATTTTGATTCTTAAAAGAAAAATGGATAAAAAATATTGAGATATATAAGTGAAGGCCGATGCGCGGCTCTTGAACTTTGACATCATCATGACGTCAGCCCTAATTGATGCATAGAAATTGTGATGAACCCTAAACCCTAAACCAAAGCGGTGGAAACATGTACAAAGATTATGTTTTTAGATTGAAAATCCACAGTTATACATATCAAAAGTTTAAATTAGTAATGAAGTTGTCAAAAAATTCCACGGTTATAGGAGTTGATTCATCTTAAAATGGCATTCCAAATGTCTATTTTCTGCTCTTCAGCCTCTGCTCTCCGCTCTCCGCTCTTTGCTCGCATACGACCTTTCCCCAATCCTACGGAACGTCTTTCCTCCGCACCAAACCCTGCCATTCCCACTCGTCGGAGCAATAGCAAGTGTGTTGTGCAGAAGTCCCTAGGCGGTGCCTATAGCGACATGACTGCTGCAGAGGAGGAGTCAGATGAGACCAAGACAGAGGATGACTACATTCCAGGTAAGTCCCTAACCCTTGTGTCTATGGAGCTCTAGGTTTTGTTCTCATGCTAATCATCTACTTCCAGGGTGGGCGTTGTATGCTTCACTTGTGTGTTGGATGTTCATTACTAGGGTTTGGGTGTAATTGCAAGTGCTTGTTGTTTGTTGGGTGTTGTTTGTTGGGTGTTGGGTGGTGAGTTTAGGGTTGTTGAATGTGTGAAAAGGGTTTTCTGCTAGTATATAGTGTAGGGTGTTGTTTGATAGGTTTGTTTGTGGTTCATGTTGATATTGGTTTAGTCCTTTGCTTTGCTGTGTATGTCATTTCAGGTGCCATTAGTGTGGAGCCATGACGGTGGGAGTGAAACACCGCAGAGTGTTGAGGGTGGGAGTGGAGAGTCAGGGAATGGAGATGGTAGATTCCCAACAAGTGGGAATGATGACATGGCTTTGCCATTGTCACCAAGGAAGAGAGTCGCTCCTAATAAAACAAGGAGAAGAAATGTGCACAAGTCTCCTACAAAAGTGGGTGCTAGTGCCAGTCAAGATGCTCATCCAAGTGACCAGGTGAGCACCGACCTCAGGAGGATGGGTACCTCCTCTCAAACCAAACTATTGATTTTTAATGTCCATGGCACGCTTTTTAGACTGTAGTCTATTGTATGAGCCAAATCCTCACACCTCTATCCGTATATCTTCAAAGTCCTTGACACGTAGGTTTGTGTTTAGGCTATGGCTTTCTGAATTCATAGACATGTGCTTTAAGAAGTTTAGAGTTGCATTCTGGGGTATCAAGAGTAAATCAAACATGGACGAGGTAGTGGTCAAGATGTTGCGGAAGTTTGAGGGCTTGGATAGCCACAAACCCATTTTTTGTTGGTCAGCAAAGGATTGTGAGGAAGCTATTGAGGATACTGGAAAGTCAAAGTGGAAAAAACCATTGTCCAAAGTGTGGAGGATGTGGCCGATATGGAATGAGGGCAATACGATGATCATTGACCACTTTAAAGCTTTGGTGGACTGCAATCCAGTCACAAACATCATCATGCCATCACCATTCTACGTGGAGGACATGACAAAGCTTGCAGATGATAACAATCACTTGAGAAGGCATTTGTGGCCTCTTTTCGAAGCCCTATTTGGTAGTGCTGATGTTTAGAGTTATCATAGTATGTTTCCTGATACCAAATAGGCAGTTGGACAGCATGTGCCAAAGCTACATGCAGGTGGAAGGACGACCATGAGCTCAAAGATGAAACATTTGCCCTCAAACTTGGCAGGACATCCAAAGTTGTCAGGTGAGGGGACTTGTGAGCTACTAGTTCACATTGAGCAGTGTCCCCTCACCTATGTCATGATTAAATAGACTAATTGGTAGACTTTGGGGTTGTGTGCAGATAAGTCAAGGGAAGGAGCTTTGAACGAGGACGGTGAAAGCAGTGGACAACACATCGAATGAAGGGCCCAATGCGCATCAGATAAATGCTTGACTCCAATTTCATTGATTTATAGCTTGTGAAGTTTGTCTTAGTTTTTGTTGCATGATTTCTATGTTGGTAGATATGTTCAGCGTTAGGTGGTAAACCATGTTGTTGATCTATATCATGAATATATGTTGAAGTTGGTGCATGTTGTGGATGTTGGGGTGGGGCAGTTTAATATTGACCAGGTTGTACAGTTGATGAATTTCAAGAGTCCGCGGCAGATAGTAGCATCAGGAAAGATTAGTGGTGTGTGGGGGGTAGATAAATTCCATTTCAAAGCAATTCCCCAATTTTTCTACAAGGTTGATGTTACACATGCTCAAGTAGGTGATGCCCCTCTCATGCATCCACATGTAGGAGGGGATCAATTTTTGGTAAAGGATATGATACGTGGCAATGTGTTATGGAGGTAGAAGCATTTGAAAGCCTAGGTGTATTTAGGCATAGTTTACAGGTTTAGATTACACGGATGCAATGTAGGATAAAGCTCCATTAACATACCACAATGAAGGAGCTAGGACTGCCAGTTGATACTCAAAGGAATATTGTATTGTAGAAGTGCACATTCCCAAGGCATTTGTGATGAGTCAAGTGGCATTGATTATATGTATTGAACACACTTTCCTTACTCACTCCATGACTTTCAGGATTTGTCCAATAGGCAGTCAGTATGCAATGACTAGAACAATAACGCAATGGAGTCATTCTCCAATGATTGCAGTCATTTGGGTGTCGTAAAGAGTATGACGTGTCGTATTAGGTGGCACATATGTATGTCACCCGTAAACCCTAAAATCCAAAACAGCTAATGATATAGTGAAGTATGGCTTCCAAAACATGATCAATGACTCTATATGAGTTGATTTATGAATCCTTCTAGTCATGCCTAAAATGTTGTGAGTCATTGAGTTGACACGTCAATACACCAAATGTACACGTGTCAAGTACACACCCCTTTAAATGAGCAGTAAATGACTAATTACATTCACATGTAGTCATTCTTTTAGTGACATATGTTGTACCTCAACTCCAATCGTCCAATAATGTGTGGACATGTTATATGTGACCACTATATTCAATAACCAATCTATGACTCTAATAAAAATACATATGGCAGTAAGGGGAGCACTGTACGACACGTGACAACATTAGTATGCGGCACATGGACAAATCACTCAACGTGAAGTGGCATCGCAGTTCACGGCATGAACGCCACGTGTATGATACGTGGCATTTAAATCCATGCGTTTGACTAAAGAATGACTACAAAGGCTCAATGTGGCACTATTGTTTCGCATCAGAATGGCCACGTGTACCTGTGAAATGAAGACACATAGGTTTCCATGTAAGATTAACAAGGGGTATGACATGAAAGCCACGTCATTGTATGTCTTGACACATATGACAGTGACGTGGATGCCTTGCCACATAAGACAGTGACATGGTTGCCTAGTCAACAGGGGGCTACCACGTCAGAGCCAAATGGCAAGGGAGCCTGATGACTGTACCTTTTGGATGAGGTTAACATAGAATCCATGTCATGTCTGCAACAACTATATGTCCGTTACAACTTGTCCATAATAACAAAAAGATATATAGTCATTGTGGTCTTTTACAACTTGTTTTAGAGTTATAAACACAGTCGTTGATTGCTGAAATTCTTGTAGTGTTTTTACTGAAAGTATTATTCTTCACGAAATATGTTATATGGGTTAAAATGTATTCTTTCAATGGAGAGTCAATAGCAACATGTAACCCTGCTAATAGTTAGTATTGGTCTAATTCATATATAGGTCAGCATAAAGTTGGTCCTAATGATAGAAGGCAATTAACTAATTCATGGGTTTTAGATGCCCTGGGCTAGATCACATCTTCATTCGGTTGGGCCCTGCCCCTCCCACGCCTCCTTCATTGCCCGTCTTCTTGCCTGCACCTGCGTGGGAACTCTTCCCCGTTGGGAACCAATGCGACAATACCCAATCACTTAAGCCATTAAGCTCCTTTGATATGTGAAGGAACTCCATCAATTAACTTGGGAATAATGAAAGTGATGTCAACTTGAATATTTGTAATTTTGACAAGGTATTGTCACATTGGTTCCCAACAAGGAAGAGTTCCCATGCAGGTGCGGGCAGAAAGACCGGACAGTGAAGGAGGCATGGGAGGAGCAAGGCTCAGCCGAATGAAGATGTGATCTAGCCCGGGGCATTTTAGATGGGGGTTTCTTTTGAGCTTTTTGGACACAACCAATTAAGAATGGAAAAAAAACATATCATAAATGTAATCGAAATCATCTCTGTACAAGGTTTAGTGGTCAGAATGGGTCTTTATAATTTTATGTTATTTTGTACATTTTAGTGGACAATTAGAGGTTGAAGAGAATCCTAAAACTGTGTGTTTTGTCCACAAAAAGTGACAAGTGTTGTCGTTGTTTCATGTTCATTGTAAGAAACTAAGATATATGTGTACCCAAAATCAACATTTGAACGTAGAAGCAACACTATCTACCACAAAGCATGATTTGGGGGCATGTTGTTGGTTATAGCTTATGTGTGAGCTTCCATACATATATACATACATACATATATATATGAATGGGGGAAGTGGGTTTTAATAAACGCAAATAGATCATAACCAACATGAAGAATCCCGTTTGTTCATAATTGTACATGAACAACGGCCCCTTGGTACAATATTTGGATGTAGTGCTTACCTACTTGGTCCAATGTATAAGTCATATCAATTGCCTATAGGATAGGACAACATTATGCCTTAGATGTACGCTTCTTAGTTGGAAAGTTTTCTCTCTACACCCACTTCTCGTAGGATACGAAACATGTAGTTTGTGCAAGTTGATTAGCAAATGTCCAAATCATGCCCGTAGTCATTTGTCTCATAAAATTTTGGAATTTACATGAACATCTTGTTCATTACCAAAGTGAAGATTCTCGTGCTTATTAAGTGCTCATATAGATCTTCACAATTATGTTGATTATTGAACCTGGAATGGTGACCATGTTTTGGAGTACGTAGTTACCTCTTTTTTAATCACATGCCTTTTTGGTGCCAACTCTTAGATCTACATCTAACCGCATCCCGCTCAAAGTACATGTGTCCATATTATTGTTGTGTTCGACTTAGGAACATCTACCTTCTAAGTAGTTTTAAGAACTTTTAGCACATTAGGGGTTGTTTACACCATGGACCATGAAGTCGTCCCAAGGCCCTGTAAAATATGGTTGTTGAACTCGTCCCGGGACCACTTCAATGTACACCAAGGAAAAAACATCAAAGTGACCATGGAGTTCGAGGTCCCCAAAAGACATATTTTAAGGCCTACATTATCCACTGACATGGTCCAATGGATTTTGCAATGGGAGAGGCAAAAGAGGCGCTCTAGTAGAAAAGGCAAGGACCCATGGCAGAGAAATGTTGTTATAATAAAATTTTAATGAATTTATTTTTGGGGAAGAGAAGATGAAGACAAGAGAAGACAAGAGAATGGTCAAACTTGATTTTTTTTTCAAAATTTCCTTTTTTGGGCATATATTTAAAAAATTAGCACATTCATTTTTTTGGTGCATGATCATTCCTCTTGCTACACATTTGGTTTACACCTAGTGAGGGGCCCAAAGGCTTCGTAAATTGATTTTTTTTTTAAAGAAATCGGACCATGGAGAAAGGCCATCTTCCATGGTCTAACTTCATGGTCCATGGTGTAACCCAGCCCTTAGTGTTAGAATGCCATTTTCTTTTGGTGACCTATGGTTGCAACCAATGTTGGTAGGTGCTAGAATTGGCACTAAAGCTCCACTAGTCATGAATGTTATTTTTTAAATTCATAACCACAGTTCTTAAAGTGCCAAATAACTATATTTAATTCATAATAGCAGTTGTAAGATAGTCAAAATTCAATTAAATAACCCTTATTTTAAACCACGGGTTTCTGTCAGTTCTTTCACAAACACTGTGGTTTCTTCCTTTTTCTTTTCTTAAAATTTAAAATTTATTTATAATTACAATATTTATTATTTAAAAATTTAAACAACTGGAGTCTTTTCTTTGAAGATTCTCAATTTCCAGGCACTAAATTTTATTCTTTATTTCAGAAGAGCATGGAACCGGATTTTTATGAACAAAATCAAATTCCCGCCTTAACACTCGCCATAACATTATTCAGATCCATATCAGCGTTTTGTGGGACTGGCAGTATTCTACGGAATATTCCCTGATATTTCCCACATTCAAACTGAATAATGTTATGGCCCGAGCCAGTAGAAAGATAACAAATATCAAAGTGCTCAAATTTGGTTTATTTTGTGCCAAAGCTGTTACCAACTTACATCTCTCTCTCTCTCTCTCTCTCTCTAAGGGCCACTTCACACATGAGCCAAGAGCCGTGACCTTGTAATGGTGAGGACCCTTGACTCTCATCCAAAGGCCGTACCATGGGTGTTGGGAAAGCCGTTTTATGTAGTCACGGGCCCTCAAGCATAGTGTGCAGTGAGAATGGACCATGTTGTGGGACCATTACATATTTTGTTGGCAGAAAAAGAGGGGAGGATTTCATTTAATATAATATGTCTCAAACTTTATCAATTTAAGAGAATTACTTGGTGGTGTTTGTCTGTCCTGAAATATGTTATGGAATCTGCCTTGCAATTTGTCATGGAACTTGTCCTGTTGGAAAAAATATTAAAAAAAACATGGTCTACCGGAATTTGCATCAGGCCCACCTCTTGGAAGTGGGCTTGACACAAATTCCGGTAGACCATGCACCCTTATCCACAACTTGCCATGTAGGATTCCATGTAGACTTTTCATCCATGAACTTTTCTTTGGGCCTTTAGGCCTTCACCTGCTAGTGTGAAGTGAACTTGGACGGTCTCCGCCTTTTCGACCAATGAGAGCTCTTATATTACCGTGGTCAGGGGCCTTCAACCTTGTGTGTGAAGTGGCCCTAATTGACTGGTCTAGTAGTAAGAGCTCAAAGTATGCGACATTACACCAATTAAGTTTCTATGTAATTGATAGAGTGAGCCTTGTGGTTATAGAATTTGAAGGGAATGATAAGAAGGTGACTACTGCAGGTTGATAGCAAGTTGGATGGAATATGATCAAAAAAACAATCAAGCCTTTTTTTAGAAATTATTGGGTCAAATGGCCTAAATGAAAGGAAAATTAATCATCAAAAAATTGGTGCACTGGAACAAGTCAATCCAAAGCACATGCACTGACAACACATCATGGCGCGTGCATTCACTGTGGCATTCACACGGAGTCAACTTGGCATTCACGCGTTAAGTAGTGAGCCTCTCAAATTCAAGAATGTAAAAAGCTTGAGAGTATGCGGAGTCACATTGTTCACAACCCTAATTAATACACTAAGATGGCTTAACCTAAACTTTAAAGGTTAACATCGTGTTCTTAGTCGCCATGAATGAATGAATGAAAAACAAGTTATAGAAATGCATTTGTATGTAGGATATGTTATGCGCCTAAACAAATAATAAATATATGAATATTTGCCTAATTTTTCATAAATGATTTTACAAACCTCCTAAGCCTTTTTTTATAAACTGATTAATTATTGGGCATTTTCTGCCCAACCTGCTATCAACCTACGGGGGTCTATTTAGATAGAAATAAAAGTAGTAAGATTAGTTTGTCATGGTTAATATGTAGTAGTCCTACATTTGTATAAATCAAGGTAGGATCAATTAATATGCCACTATGTAATGAAACTCAATAAGTATAAGGGCAAAACACCAAAGTGAATACAATGACATGCCTTATAATATGGCCTAATAAGTTCCTCATGTACCTAATGGTTAGAGGTGGCACGAGAATGCATATGCTCAAGGGTATGATTAGAATACCATAGAGGGCTCTCTACTCCGACAAAACATAATTATATGTTCCTCAAATCTTGACACGTGTCTAGTAAGAAATGAAATAGAGCTCTCTTTGTGGTATTTCTCAAGGTAAAGCAATTGGGAAGTAAGTTCAACATGCAATGGAATAAGGATGAAAATTACTATGTTATGGTTAGTAACAGGTAACCTTTCTCATAACATTACTCGGCTACCCTGACTTTAAAATCAGTCTGAAGCACTGGGATTCCGACATCCAGAGGCTTAATTCTTGAATCTACTACGGGGCACATGAACACAACTCATTAGGTGAGTAATGTTATGTCAAGTACAAACAACTTGGAATGGATTAACCCTAATTGGACGTGGGTCTCAATATAACATCATATATTTTTTCCGCAAAACTCATAACATCGTTGAATGATCTATGATGATTCATCAACATAACTTACGATATACAATCTATACGGGCTTCACCAAGTTCATAAAATTACATTTTATATATTTGTGTGTTTGAAACCTTATTCTATACATTTCCTTGTGTTAAGAAGAAAATCAAAATAAATTTATATTAGCCATTGGTGATTAAAAAAACAACGTATGTATTTGCATCCAAGCCCACAAAGGCTGCATATTTGAACTAACATCTTCTACGACATCAAAATATTTAACTTATTCAAAGAGTGTACTTGAAGATTGAGTTGGTTTTAGATAACATCGCTTTTGACATGATTAGCTAAAAATGAAAATATGTAGTTCAAATATGCTCTCTCTCTTTTTGCTTGAAGAGACCCAATTTAGGCCTCCTAGATGCTTTAGGAGTTAATGGCGAAGTGAGAGAACTAAACTACAAAATTGGATACAATATTCATGGAAATCAGAGCATGTGGATCCCCCCATCATCGTAACAAACTCTAAATTGGTGAGTGAAATAACAAAATTTTATTTTTGATTTTTATTTAATTTTTAATGAAAGAATTATGAAAGGGCTCTAATAGAGCTTTAGTTGGATTATATTGGAGATCGTCTCCTCCATTTAGCAACTGCATATAACATAAAATGTCCTTTCAAATTTTGGGATCATAATAGAAGTCATAATTGTTGTAAAGTCCAATGTGACGTCCTTTTTATGGAAAAGAAATATTCGAGTGATGACATTAGCCCTCCCAATCGAGCTTATAATGGTAGATACAATTTGAACACATAGTCCCAAATCATCATGACATACATCATTTTGGTCTCCCTCCTAACTCATAACATTCCTTAGCAATAGGGTGTTGCATCATGGGGCCAATTTTTGTGTGGATGCTAGGTCACCATTCCAAAATGCACAATGTTCAACCTGGCTAACGTTCATTATGCAAGAGTGGACCGATATCTGCTATATCAATCTAGTCATGCTTATTGGGAATTTCCGGATACAACATGCCGGATAAATCATAATATAGATTATGGCCATTTTCAGGGACTCACGTGGGGTGGCAGACCTACTAGGCAAGTCCACTCTACAATAACTAGTAGCCTTATACAAAGCCGAGAATGTCGGTCAAGAATAAAGGTGAGCTAACTAAACGACACTCCACTTAGAAAATGCACTACAACCTAGTGTTGTGTAATGTTATGCTACAATTATTGCCATTTACCACTTGCGTAATATAGGTGTTGGATTAGGATTGGTACCCACATAAAACTTTCATACCTTAAGGTAGATGGGTCTTAAGTGGCTCGTTTTCTTAATCAGACCCCTATATTTTGATTGGTATATAGCTCAATGAGGATCAAAGAGCAACCATCATAAAGACACATGCCTAAAAGACATCGGACTACATCTTCAGATATTCATAACTACTCTACACTCAATAGTGAACACAATTGGGAGGACCTATGTATCCAACTAAGAAATCAACACACATGCAGTTCCGATAACCATAACTAAATCAAGGGAGGTCCAGTATTCAATCCGGTTTTTGCAGGTATTTTGTTGTAAATTTGCTTATATAACACGAGTTTTGTTGTGTGAATTTATGGATAGAAGTCGTAGAGCATGAAAAACGAACCAAATAGCACCCACATACCTTATGTAATTTTTACGGCCCATGCTCAAAAGAGAAGTGGATGCCATGTGTGGACCCAAAATGGAGTGGGAGTTCAAAACATAATGATTGGGCGGCTCTAAGTTTCGTGTGTTGGAGGTCAAATTTTCATAGTCATGGACGTCGTCCTTTCAATCGTGCATGCCATCAAGTGGAAGCAAGGACCGAATCGGTTTCGGAATTTGGACACCGTAGTAGTCCCATGGTGATTTTGGCATTCATTATACTATTGAGGGGTTTGAATTGAGGAAGATTGCTTTGGTATAAAAAAATTAAAATTTTAAAAACTTACAAAATTTTAAAAAAACTTCTTTGAAGAAAAATGGTTATCTAATGAAATATTATTTTATTCATAATGGATTCTTATGGATGTATATTATTTTGAGTTGGTTTCTTTGAACCATCCTAGCACTACAATTTGTATACATTTACTCCATGCATAAGCTCTGATGAGAATATAATCAATACACTGATTATCCCAATTAGTGCGTGTTACTATTCGGAGTTACTCGGTGCTATAACTAGGTATTTAATGAGAATGTAATATTTTATCAAGCAAAGTCATTTATGTTCTATAATGTCCAAACAATCTATTGAGCTTGCATTAGTAGAAATTGCATTGTCTCCTGCGTAAGGCATTATTGCAATGCATAATTTTGAATAGTAATATGCATTAATTGGGATTATCAATGTAGATTGGTCATGGTATATATTGCAGGCCACACTAATAACGATAATTTCACACTAGAAAGTATGGGGATAATATTGCGTGTGCACATTAATTACCAACCCACACTATAAGATATCGGAGGTCCAAGACACAACAATCAAATGTGGTATGTTGATTACGCAACAATCAATTTATTTTGTAGAGCTTATCATGCTCTATCTGAAGACAACAAGATTGCCTCCTAACTCTGAGCCATTTGGTTAAAGTGACCATTCAAAGACCAACTACATGTACCTTTGAGAAACACTTGCACGCCAATCTTTTTATGTTGTCTCCCTTGTTTCTTGGACTTGATAAGTTAGTTTATACTCTTTGGATTTGCATTCTCAATTGCTTTCAATCAATACCTTACCCATAAAGATTAAAGTCCAACTACACTAAATATGATATTTAGTGTCATAAGGTATTTTATGTCACTAGGGTAACTTTTGAGATGACGCTTCTTATAAATTAGTGAGCAAATATTGTCATGGACGATGGATGAGTTCATCCATTGGCCAAACCCCTGGGGGGGAGAAGAGGCATTATAGTGCTATGGTTGTGACGGGTATTTGTCAATTTTTCTTTTGTTTAGGATGAGGTGGATGAAATCTTTTATAGCAATTTGGTGCATGGATTTCATTAAAAATTGGTGGTGGGTTTAGAGTATAGGTGCACACATATTGTTTGTTGGGTCACCTATCAGAACTTGAATCATTAGTAGCAAAATAGACATGCCCAATTTGGTTACTTCTCCTAATCGGACATCTTTATTTGAGTGATATGTAGATATGTGTGGCTAGAAGAAGTATAATAAAAAAGACATGCACTTGAAAGAAATTGGACTACATGCTTAGAATATGATAACCATTCAGGGTTCAATAGCCAACATAATTGGCGGGCGTGAGGGGGCATACAACCGTTTCATAAGCACAAGAATATTTGACTTGAATATGAGTAATTGACTCATATGAGCTCTGAAAGTCATGAGGAAAGTGGCTATGGCCTTTGATTTAAATTTGCTCGCCAATTTGTATTTATGGTGTGTTTCATATCCTAGGAGAAGTGCGTTAATAGGGAAAAGTAACCATTCAAGGCCCATGTACCTTAGCAGAAGGTAGTAGGTACTACCCTAGTGCATGGAATGAAATGAAAGGAAACGAATTTTGATTTTAAAGTATGGGAAGCCAAAAGGCTTATGGGACTAAAAGCACACCAAGTTGGTGTTAAACTAACTAATTACTAGAGTGGCAGAGTGCGGTAACCACCATGAAATAGAGGTTATTGTTGACTTGGTCCAATTGAATGAAAGACTTTGAGACACCCTAATACTACATATTCATATAGTGATTGAAATTTATTTCTAATGGAGCTATATGGAGGACACTCCAGCTCAAAGTGTGCCTCATTTTTAACTACATTAAGATATTGGGGCCTCAAATTAACACATCTCCAATAGTGATATCTACTTCCATTAGTCACAAAATGTGACTTATGGAGCTAAAGTTCACATATTCACCACGTGCCTCCAAGCTAGTGGAAGCTATGTGAGTGGTTGGAGTACAAAAGAGCATGCACACATGAATAGACACCCCTCCCCCCGGCAATTAGCATTGAAAGGCTCAAATGAAAGTTGACCTTTATGATTTTTCCATGGATTCATATTAATTTCATTACTCTTAAATCTAGTTACTTCAAATTGATTCATGTTTGCTAATCTAGAATATTTTTTGGCAATTATTTTGACACGTTTAACAATATCAAATCTCCAAAGAACTCTAAAAACGACGCTTAGGGCCACTTCACACACAAGATTGAAGGCCCGTGACCATTGCAATCTAAGAGCTCTCATTGGTTGAAAGGGCGGAGACCGTCCAAGTTCACTTCACACACGAAGGTGAAGGCCTAAAGGCCCAAAGAAGAC
Source organism: Polytrichum formosum (assembly GCA_964035585.1). Classification (NCBI taxonomy): domain Eukaryota; kingdom Viridiplantae; phylum Streptophyta; class Polytrichopsida; order Polytrichales; family Polytrichaceae; genus Polytrichum; species Polytrichum formosum. The sequence continues at coordinate 70,658,456 of OZ037935.1, read as the reverse complement.
TTCATGGATGAAAAGTCTACATGGAGTCCTACATGGCGGACTATGGATAAGGTTTCATGGTCTCCCGGAATTTTTGTCAGGCCCACCTCCAAGAGGTGGACCTGACACAAATTCTGGGAGACCATGATTTTTTTTTTAAATTTCGAGCAGGACAAATTGCAGGACAGACAAACACCACCAAATAATTCTCTTAAATTGATAGAGTTTGAGACATATTATATTAAACCAAATCCTCCCCTCTTTTTCCGCAAACAAAATATGCAATGGTCCCGCAACATGGTCCATTCTCACTTCACACTATGCTTGAGGGCCCATGATTGCATAAAACAGCTTTCCCAACACCCATGGTTCGGCCTTTGGACAAGAGTCAAGGTCACGGCTCTTGGCTCATGTGTGAAGTGGCCCTTAAAAGGCCCCGGTACCTTATAAGAGCAAACGTGGCATAATCTCTCATCTCTAGAGATAGGGATGGAAAAGATGGATAGGACTTGAGCCAAAGAGGGACGACCTGACTCTAAAACTTGGGCTACAATCTAGATGCTTCAATCCAACTCATGTTTGCTAATCTACAATAGTTTACTTCAACCATTTTGGCACTTCTAACGACCTGAAATCTACAGTGAACTCTAGAAGTGACACTCTTGAAGCCTCGGTACAGTACCTCATAACAACAAAAGTAGCACAATCCATTACTTCTAGAGGTAGGGATGGATAGAAATCGTGCCCAAGAGGCACGACCTGACTCTAAGACTTGCGCTGGCAGGTGGGGCGACAGGCTGGGCACGAGTGACTTTTGATTAATTTTCCCCAAGGCAGGCATCACCCCAGCAGCAGCAGGTGAGTGGAGAGGATAACTTACATATGTTATGTGAAAGTAGAAACACATACGATAATATATGCCAGTGGGGTACACAGGCAGGATGTGGCTTGAACGCCAGGCTGCCTGCCTGCCTGCCTGCCTGCCTGGTGCCAGCCCCCTCCCCTCCCCCGCACCCCACCCGGCAACGAGGCACGGTGTGCACTAGCACAAGCACAAGCAGACAAGTTACCTTGCACACAACTCAACTCCCCTCCTTCCTCGTCAGTCACCTCACCACCGTTGTTGTTCTGGCCACCAGGGCTCGGGGAGAGCCGGCGGTTAGTTACAGATGAACCAACCGGCCGAGTTTGAGAAATAACCGGTTGAAGTTGGAGACTTTCAGGAGAGTTACCGATCATTTTAGAGGAATCTATAGAATGTGTCTCAAATGAATGAAAGCAAAACCGGAAGATATCAACATGTAACTGGCTGGATTTAGAATCACGAGGATCTTGACCGACTATGCCCAAAAACTTGCCGGGCACTGGTTCTGACTCGTCACTCGCCCCACCTGCCTGCTTGCCTGCCTGCCTGTGGGAACTAACTTCATTACGTACTAGTACAACCGTCGCTGCATGTCCATGTCCACCAGATGATTGCATTGGCATCTACTGATGAGTAGGATATGATTGTCATACACCTTTTATCCTGAGTCCCCACACCCTATTACCCCCTAAAGGTCGAGGCGGATGTTTCTTCCCCCCCAATGTAGACACAACCAGTCATTTATTGGGCCTTTTCTTAATTTGCGGACAGGTGGTGCAAATTCTTAGCAACAAAAATAGGGAGGGGGGGTGTTAAATTGACCACAGACGGGTTGAGACGGTCACAAAGACGTGTCATGCGGTCACATGACCTATCAAATTTTGAACATAGTTGTGAGTTGAAATGCAGAGAAGGAGGGATCAAAGTTGATACGTTGGTCCTCTTCATGTGTGCGATGAAGATTCCAAGTTTTGATAGGTCGTGTGACCCCGCAACATGTCTTTGTGGTCGTTTTAACGAACTACGAGGTCGATCTAACCGTCCTAAAAATAAAGTCCTCTCCAACGAGGCCTCCGGCTACTTGTGTACAAGGAGCCTCCACCTCCAGGAACCAGACTCCAATGGTGACTTCAAAAAAACTCATCATTTATTCACATGATTGCAAACTACAAAACCAAGACCTAAAACCTGCACAGAGACATGTTGTCATGAGTGGCCCCTAATCAAATTGGTGAACTAACGAAATTGACTAATTGTTGGAAGAGGAAACTAGATCACAATAGAGCTCGTAGAGCTGACCTTGACAAACCTTGATAGCGGCAAGATAGTCGCATATGAAGATGCCTTGTTATTGGCTGAATTTCACAAGATAGTGAACCGTTACACATAATGGTAAAAACCCAGCCAAGGCAATAGGGACCAAAATGTCAACAAACAATTTGTAGTAGCAATTGCTACCTCCTTTGCCACTAATGTTGCCATTGCATCAAGGCCATCTTGGTGTATCTTATGAACCAAAGTTTGATATTTGGATATCACACACTTTAAGGGTGATGACATGAACAAACATCTTGTCTTTACGCTCCTTATGATCTTAAGACCTTTGGTTTGCATTACCTCAAAGAACCCCGTAAATTTGATGTGTCTCTTGGGAGACTTTGCGAAATATTTGTGCAAGTTATGCAAGAGGTTCTTGATTTTCTCTATGATTAGCAAATGTGGCAATTCCTTGATTGCAAGGTTGGTGCGTGATGGCTCACACAATGGACCCCTTGCATGTGGGGGTTGACTATGTCTTGTAAAAGCTTGGTCACACGTGACCTTGCATCCTACCACATCCCACTACCAACGTTGGACCACCTACTCCACATGCACTAATTATGCACCAAGAAATAAACTTGCACCAAAATGACTAAACTAGCAACCCTAAACACCCAACCAACCACTATTAAGACCATATTTTGCATGCAACAAGACTTGCAAGCAAGAAGACCTCGTCAAACCTCATCATACTTGCATCATACATGCATAAGAGTTCATGAAGACCTCATCCAAACCTGCATCAAACCTCACAAGACCTCATCCACAAACAATAAGACCACATATAAAAGAAATGGAGTGAAGAAGGCTAAGAGAACTAACTTGGAAAACTAAAATAGGTTTGGAAAGGAGTTGCTGAGAGGTAAGAGCTCCATGAACAAAAAGAGCATGAACAATCACCTCAAAAAACTTCCTTGAGTGGTGGCACCCTCCTTGAGAAGTTTGATTAAGACCAAGAGGAGTGCAACATTAATCTTGGATAATTTAGGCATGGATGCTTATCCAAGCATGATTGTCTACAATTGTTACCTCATCCACAATCAATGCAAGATATTCCTCCTTGACTAGCATCTCTTGCCTTTGCATAACTTGAGCATAGAGATATTTAGCCATCAACCATCCAGAGTTGTCCCCCAATATTACTTGTTGAGGTGGGGCATCTTCAAAAAAGGAAATAACTCTCGCATGGATTCATACTCCAATATGGGGCCACCATGCTCAAGCATATGAAACAATGTTGCAGATTACATAATCTTGCATGTTTTATCTCCTTTGAACTTTTTTTGTACCTAAACAAAAGCAATGCACAAATTAGAACTTAAATTCAATGTACAAGGAAGGCATATAAGAAAATTTGAAAAAAAAACATGGCAATGGTGGAGGATATTTACTTGCAAGAGAATGGTTGGTCGATTCAAGGCTTGTGCATTGTAGATAGGAACAACCTTCAAATGATTGCACTTAAGATTAATGCAGTATTCATCCTTAAAGGTTTATACATTCAAGTGTGGCAAATTAACCTTTGTATGTCATTTTCCAACGCGTTTTTCGAGGGTATCAGATTTGGCGCCCGTCACCATAGGTTTGCCCTTCACCAAAGTGCACACAATGCATTGAACCATATCAATAATGGATCCTTTCCCAACCCGCAACATCTTTGCCCATGGTTGGGCAAAAGCCCAATAATCTTGACACTTATGACTAGATATCCCTTGCCCTTATCTTTTGTTCTTAGCTACATGTACCTTGAAGTATGTCACATTGATCACATTTATATGGTTGGACTCGACACATATGGACAATGACCCATGATCTAGGTTGGATGGTAGGCCACCGGGGCAGACGCGCTTAGCAACTACATTGGCTCATGCAAGTGTGCTACAATTGTCATCATGTTTGTTGCTAGATGAAGAGGTAGATGAATCGATTTTTGTGTGCTTACCTGAGATGGAGAAAACATACATAATGGCCCATAATTTTTAGAATTCCGCAAGCTTATGAAGTAGCTCTTGAGGACAGTGTCCCTCCTGGGCTTGAAAGCCAAGGACAATGGGGTAGAGGAGCTTGATATTGTGGCAAAATGTACATACCTCAGACATGACAACAAGGTGCACAAAGAAGGCTTGGCCATATTACACACAATTTACACACACCAAGGTTTGCATACAAGTTGCGGGTCCTCCCAGACAATAGATCAAAGGACTAGGTGACCCAACACCCTTCACCCACAACCAACTCTCATGAACTTAAATTTTGTAACAATTATACTAAGTCAATGAATTAATTGCACTACACACACGACAAGAAATCACGCGAATGAGCAAGAGGAATGTTGTGCACCTCTTCATGAAGAGTGCCCGCAACACCATGGGCACAAGGGGGACCCAGGAACGACACTCGGGATTTGTGGCGCCATGGATGAGAGGGCCCAAGTGCTCCTAGTGTGGGTGAGGACCCTGGACATTGAGAACGCCTCCCACCCACGGAGACTAGGAATCACGAGGGTAAGGTTATGAGCATTGAGTAGTTTATGACGTCCGGATTTTAGAATGTTCAAAAACTTTCCAATCGGAGATGTGAGCTAGGAGATATGGCAATTAGAGTGGGGCGTTGCCTAAGGATAGTGCCCAACACTCCAAGGGGCGACGTTGTGGGACATCGGTGACTTGGGAGTGGTGCCCAAGACGGCTGAGGTTAGAACAACCATAATTCCCGCAATACTTGTACGATTGTCGCAACCCTTGCTAATGCCCCTCAATTTATCTTCACCGTTTCGCAACTCTAACAGGTGTCACGAGCGCTAACTCTTCACATTCCACACATGTGCATGGTTAGCTCCCCATACCGTGGACCACTTAGCTCATAGGTGGGTGACCAACCCTCTTACACATGCATTTGGGGCTCTCCCCTTAATATGTAGCCAATGGTTAGATGTGGACTTCCATCCATGGAAGTCCAATCTTTAGTTGATCATCGTGTTGCTGGAGCAACACTACAATAACCCGAACCCTACTAGGCAACTATGCCCCATGATGGCCAACACCCGTGGAGGCCATGCCGTTCGGCCTTGGGTGGGTTCGGCTGGCCATGCCGCCTCACCCATATAAGCCTCTAGGACTTTGGGCAGGGCCCCTACCCCACCGTCAAGTAACATTTTGTCCCTCTCCTAAGAGTTGGGGCCAGGTAGGCATCTTCTCTTAGCCAATGGCAATGCAATTTCCCACGAGCTTCAAACCTCCATAACTTCCTTGCCTGGGTCTTTGAATCTAATAACGGACCACTCTATCGACATCCACTCTTTGCGTAGATTCCGGCGAACTCCTCACTTGCCCCATTCGGGCAAATATTACAAAAGTTATGGTTGTTCAAACTTTGGCAGTCCCGGGCGCCACTCCTAGGTCATTGTTGTCCTAGGGCGTTGTCCCTAAGCATCACCCCACTCAAATTGCCATATCTCCTAGCTTACACCTCCGATTAAGGTGTTCTTGAGCATTCCAGAATTAGGATGTCATAAGCTACTAATAGCTCATGGCCTTACCCCCGTGACTCTAAGTCTCCGTAGGTGGGAGGTGTTCTCAACGCCCGGGGCCCTCACTCACACTAGGATCACTTGGGCCCTCTCACCAGTGGTGTCACAAGTCCCGGGTGTCACTCCAGGGTCCCCCTTGTGCTCATGGTGTTTCGGGCACTCCTCATGGAGAGGTGCGCGACAACGATAAAAATGCAATGTGAGGGAGGTAATGTCATTTTGTCAGTATGTTGTGGAGAGTTGGCATTCGGGTAAGCAAATAGAATTCAAATTTTGACATCACAATTTTGCAACTACACTACCCCACAAAGTAGCCATATGAGTACAACTTTGATAGGGCACTCAAGAAATAATGAGTGGGTTGCATGAAAAAAAACTCAGAAAACTATCCGCTAGAGAGGCAGTGCTACAATTTCAAATGAAGCTACATCCAATGTCATACACCTCTCCATGAGGAGTGCCCGCAACACCATGGGCACAAGGGGGACCCCAGAGTGACAGTCGGGATTTGTGGCGCCATAGGTGCGAGGGCCCAAGTGATACTAGTGTGGGTGAGGGACCCGGGCGTTGAGAATGCCTCCCAGCCATGGATACTAAGAGTCACGAGGGTAAGGCCATGAGCATTGGGTAGCTTATGATTTTTAGATTCTAGAATGCTCAAGAACTCCCCCAATCGGAGGTGTGAGCTAGATGATATGGTAATTTAACCGGGGCGGTGCCTAGGGACAACAGTGACTTGGGAGTGGCACCCAAGACTGTTGAGGTTAGAACAACCATAACTCCTTTAGTACTTGCTCGAATGGGGCAAGTAAAGAATCTATTGGCATCTATGCAAAGAGTGGATGTCGATAGATCGGTTGATTGATAACATCAAAGATCATACAACAAAATTACGGAGGTCTTAAGTTGATGGGGGCTTCCAACCCCAACGGCTAAAGGAAAATATCTACCTGGCACTAAGTCTTAGGAGAGAGAAACAATGTTACTTGATGGTGGAGTAGGGGCCCTACCCAAAGTCCTAGAGGCTTATATGGGTGAGGTAGCATTGCTGACCGACCCACCCGAGGGAGAACAACACGGCCTTCACGGGTGTTGGCCCAAGGTGGGGGCATAGTTGCCAAGTATGTTTTGGGTTGTTGTTGCGTTGCTCCTTCAATGAGATGATCAACTTAAGATTGGACTTCCATGAATGAAAGTCTACATCTTACCATTGGCTACCTACTAAAGGGAGAGTCCTGAATGCATGTGTAGGAGGGTTGGTCACCAAGCTATGAGCTTGGAGGTCCAAGGTATGGGGAGCTAACATGTGTGTGTATGGGATGTGCAGGGTTAGCGCTCGTGACACCTGCTAGAGTTGAGAAATGGTCAAGATAAGTTAAAAGGGAGCTAGCAAAAGTCGCGACATCCAAGGCAATGAAACCTTTGAGATGTGTAGCAAAAATTGGGGATGAAGATGCAAACAAAGGCACAATCTAGGCATAATTAACTCATTGACAAAGGGGGGGGATGGACGTTGGGAATGAGCCCCGTTTGTGATCCATCCTAAAGTTGATTCCCATCTACTTCGCAATGGGGCATCCAACTAACAAGTCATTTTTGCGCAAGGTAGATGTGATGGGCAATAGGTTGGCCATGACCTCGGTCATAATGGTGACGAGTGGCACCTAACCCATTTAAAAAGTGGACGTTTTGCTAGGGCAAGTATGAAGAGGATTTCAAAACAAGGTTTTTTTGCACATTTTTGTTGTTGTAGTCTTTTGGCTATGTTCCCCCCCCAAAAAAAGGTTGGTCAGCAATGCCTGAAAATAGAAACGCACATATTTATGTTATAATTTGTATTTTAGACACGCGTACAGCTAAACATTTGAGGGAACAATCCTAATCCTACAAAACTTCCATCCTTACAGTCAATTTTATCACAAGAAGTGTTGATTTTGCTTAATAAGTCGTTGAATTGGACAAAATTGTTTTAGGTGATTTTTGGAAGATTTCGTTTCGGCCTTTAGGGGTTAATAAAATCGCACATCTAAAAGCAATATACGCAAAACATCAAGGTTGTGTTACACAAGTGGCCAAGGACCATGAGAGGAAAATGATTTATGATTTCTCATAGTAAAGGTCAACAATCTGACACCATGACCATGAAAAATCCAAAATTTCTCTATGATGGAAATCCAAGATTCATTGGTCAAGGGTTATGATGGAAAACACACTTAGACTACACTAGAAGAAATCGTGTCCATTTCAACCCTTGGCCATCGCGACTCGCACCAAGAAAATGCATAAACAATTCAATTGGTAGGCAACCGGAAGGTACCCGTGGTGTACCCATGGAAGGTGCCCCCCGATTCCCAACCGAATTGATTTGTTTATGCATTTTCTTGGTTTAGTCTTGATGGCCTAGTCGAAAGGAGGGTTGAAATGGACAAGATTTCTTCTAGTGCTAGGACGTAGATTTATTAATGAAAAATCTAAGATTCAAATAGTACTAAAATTAGCTTATGTTGAAATATGTTTATACTAAAATAGAAACACTCAAAAATGGATATTCTCTTTGGCAGTCACCTTCAATATATGATGAGCAACTTATTTAGGTTGGCTCATGCAAAATTTGGGTGACCACCAAACATAATCTATTTTTGGACATGTAAGATTCCATGTCACTTTCTCATTCATTTGCTTACATGATTTATTTTATTTTTGATGACTTGTGTAAAGTGAAGGGGGACTGCCACTCATTTCTCAAGAAGTGACAGTTATGGTCCGTGGTCACTAGTGTAAACATGCTCTTGTTCAACCTTGGAACTAAGGACCACTTCACATACGAGCAAGGGTTGTGACCATGTACTACGAGGGCCCTTGATTCTCATCTGAAGGTTGTTCCTTGACACGGTATGCCAGAGTTTGCATCAAGCCTACCTCTTGGAGGTGGGCCTGACGCAAATTCCAGTAGGCCATGAACTTGGGCGGTCTCAGCCTTCTCGACCAATGAGAGATCTTAGAATGGAACGGTCATTGGCCTTCAGTCTCATGTGTGAAGTGGCCCTAAGCCCCAAAGACCGGTACAAAGTTTATGAGGATTTGCCCAGCTCCGAATGGAGATGTTGGGTTTGGAGTCTCTGGCCGGGTGGATATGCCATGGTAGAACCTGTCCGCTAATCTCCACCTGCAAATGGATAAAAGGTTGAGATTAGGTGGCGGGGAATTAATTGGGCTAATGCAGTGGACTATGTTAGGGTATGAGTCGTTCTAAGGGCCACTTCACACACGAGACTGAGAGCCCATGACCGTTACACTTCAAGCACTCTCATTGGTGGAAAAGGCGGAGCCGGTCCAAGTTCGCTTCACTTTATGCTTGAGGGACCAACGGAGTATGTGCATGCAAGATGGATGTAAAGTCTACATGGATTCCTACATGGCATCGAATGGATCATGTTTCATGGTCACTTGGACTATTTTCGAAAACCATAACACAAAACCGGGAGACCATGGCACTCCAAACGCTCACAACCGTTGGTTTATTCTATTTTATCATGTGTGAGGACCCGCATGGATAGAAATTCATTGAAACAACATTTGGTTGAGGACCCGGTCACATATGACTTCACACTACCCTTGAGGGTCCGTGGCCACACTACATGATTTTGGAGGTGTCTTGGGACGGCCTTTGGACACTTTCTTTTGGGCTCTCACAATTTCACGGTTACGGCTCTTGGCTCGTGTGTGTGTGACATGACCCTTAGGGTATGACTCGTTCTAGGTGAAGCTGGTTGACGGTGAGGCAATAATCTCCACAACCTCGGCCACTTGCCACGTGCCCCTCACATTCATGTAGATTGTAGTTTTAATTAAGCATGCTTTGAATGGCCGAGCGGGTACGCTCAATGAACATGGAGAACCGACCGCCACACTAGTTATCTTAATTACATAGTGAGTGTAACTATTCGGAGTTACGCAGTGCTATAATGAGAATGTAACTATTTAATGAGAATGTAGCATTTTACCAAGAAAAGTCATTCATGTCTGAACAAGCTATTGAATTTCCATTAGTAAAGATTGAACTCCTGAGCAAGATGTTATTAAACTGTGTAACTCTGAATAATAACACACACTAATTGGGATATTGGTGTAGCTACAAATGAATTGGTTGAGTATGAGAAATAACCGGTTGAAGTTCAAGACTTCAAGAGAATTATCGATCATTTAACTTTAAATATAGAGAATATACCTTCAATTAATAAAGAAATATGCAAAATATCAACATGTAACTGGTCGGACTTGGAAACACTAGGATCTCGACCGATTATGTCCAAAAATCTCCCTGGACATTGGGTACACTACCGTGCTTTCACTACTAGCATATGAGTCCTATGCAATCGTCCCACATCGATGAAAGAACATACAAATCTATCCTTGTGCTAGATTCACAAATTTCCCAATTACACAAGACAAAGTTTCCAATGATGTAGGTCAATTGTCTAGGACTCGTATGCTTGTAGTGTTTGTAACTAGTTGGGGGGGGGGGGCTGCTACTTATATAAATGGAAAGGGGCCTTAACCTATGTTCTAAATATTGTTATGTGTGTGCATTCTTCCTATATTTGTGTGGTATACAACAAGGCTTGTGCTCAAGAACGGGAGAATGTTAAGATATGTGTGACAATGAGATTGGACTATGTGCTCAATTATATTGAGTATCATAGGTTCAATCGGGAAGACAATTCACCTTGACATCCATTGGGTGGCCTAAGTGGTCACTTAAAAGAGAGATAATATCTTCATTATGAACTTTTATAGCTAATTTTGCGTCTCAACTATGATTTTGATGCTATGTGAGTAGCAATTGCTAACCATAGGAGATGATTTCCTACCCGATAGCCAAAATTGTATGTGGAGGTGGAATGGCCTACAATAGGGTCACACACCTCAATATCTACAACGGTCATCACATGTCCATCAATTGATGAGTATGACATGGTTGTTGTACATTACCTTCAAACAAACACAAATGTAAAACCACGATCAAAATGTGTGTGAGTAAGATATGTAAGCCTTCTATGGCCACTCCTCTTAACTAGACACTTATAGTAAGTGATATATTGCAAGATTTGTAATTAGAAACATACAAATCACAACGAGACGTGTTGCATTGAGATGGAACTATATATTTGTATCATATTAACCAGCCTAGGCTCAATTATTTACACTAACAAATTGGGAGAGTCTATGTGTTCACTGGAAAATCCTATACATATTTTGTATATCAAATCCGATTTAGAAACTTGGAACAACAACATGAGTAAGGGCCGCTTCACACTATGGCCATCCAAGTCAAGAGGCCGTGGGATTGAATGGCCAAACTTTGTTGAGTCCAAAGAAATGGGCTAAAAATAATCATTAAAATATAGGGATTGGAGCCTTTAGGGGGCATAGTGTGAAGCCTCCAAAGGCCAAGCCCAAAGTCCAAACCCATACCTAAGGAAGAAGGAGCATTCCACTTTATTCCCTGCCCAAAACATCCCCTCCAATCTAACAGCCAAGATCTCGTCAGTTCTTGATTTTTTTTATGAAAAAAAATCGACAACCTCTCGACCATAGTTTGGGTTTCCATTCCTGTCCGACCCAAACTTCCTTCGAGAGTCCGTCGCCTTGGTAAAAAAATACTGCCATGTAGGCATTTTGGAGAGCGATGGCCTTTGGACTTTGACCTCTAGTGTGAAGGGTTGAGAGGCCGAATTCTTGGTTTCTTGCAATCCGATTGGTGGAAATCGACGGCCTCTCGACCTTCGGCCATGGTGTGAAGCAGCCCTAATTCGCAATTGCAATTCCAACTGCCACTAGGGCCACATCCCTTGATCTTCGTGCACCTGTGCACATTGGCGTGAGAAAATTGAATCCCAGATGCATGAGTGGGAAATCTGACATTACTATGTCCTTGCGTACACAAGCTACTGCAGGCTCGCTGTAGTTCTTTGTACTACTGAATTGCCAAGTTTCGACACTTATAAAATGCCGAATTGGGTAGCAACATGACAGACAATGTCGCCATTTTGGCTGAAATCTTTGTCTCCATTCCTTTTGTCACCGTCATTATAATTGCTCCTGCAAATTTTGAACTCAAAATGCTGAAGTTTTACCCCTATGAATGGCCTATACGCCCCAAGTTCCGCCAACATGGGACTCTCCATTGCAAGTGTTTGCATCTTGCTCAAATAAGTGAGTAACCTACATACAACATGAATACATTACAAATATCATTGGTCTTTGTCACTAGTTCTTTACCACTACAAGGTAACTTTTAGATGTCCAAATTTATAAATCTGAATATTTCGTAGTGATAGAGAACCAATGGCAACGACTTATGACCCTTGTAGTGATAGATGAATCAGGTAAATGTGAATGCCGGCTCCATTTGCAACGAGCATGAAAGAAATGCTTCTTTGTCCACATGCTACTACCCTTTTTTAGGGGTGGGCTTTATACTAATCAAATTAATTACAAGTTGTAGTAGATGGTTTGGTAGTGGATGTGTGTACTAAGTAGGTGTAGTAGGCTAGTTGGTGGGAGTTGTGGTTTACGTGTCGCAAAGATCTGCATTTGAAACCCGAGAGCCCCCTAGAAAATTAGTGACGCATGAACTTGCTATTCCTTGAGTGAGACTATTAGCAGGACCTGCCAACTACCTTTCCAACTTTCGGATTTGTTGGAATTTATGTGAGATGCCCATGCTTTGGATACGTCTTGGTGTGACATTGCTTACGTGTTGGGTGGAGTGTGAGTGAGACTACTGGCATGACTTGCCAACTACCTTCTCAACTTCTAGATTTCGTTGGAATTGATGTGAGATGCCCGTGCTTTGGATACGTCTTGGGTGTGACATTGGTTTTGTGTTGGGTGGTGTGTGGGTGAAATTTCAAGGGGTTGTTTGTTTATGACTACGAGTTTTCATTTCTACAACTTCAATATTGAAATCATTTATCACTTCTAGAAGCTTCATCATAAAACTTCATACATAGGTATCCTCTATGCCTCATGAAGTATCCACTTTTCAAAATGAATTCGACTATTGGATCACTTTGAGATCATATTGTGCTTGTAGCTAGCCACAAATCTATAGTACTTGTGATTTCAACTAATCATACAAAATTAATCATATCAACGCAATGAAACATGTGATTGCGATGTATTTCAAACTTCTTGAAATCATTCTAGGAAGAAGTAAGGTGGTATTTTTCTTATAATAAAAACATTCAACTGCATGGATGCAATCCTTTAACGACGGTTTCACTTTTTATGATGTTTTTGAATCAACCCTTGGAAACAATGCATAAATTTGACTACTTACTCTCCTATTCACAGAAAAAAGTAATGGACAAGATTCTTTTGCTCTTGCTATTCACTGGGACAAGCACCCAGAATTTATCTTTTCATGAGCCTTGCTTTCAAATATTCATTGAACATTGACGAATCACAATTTGTAAGTTGAAATATCAACTCAATTGAAACACTCAATACAACCTAACCAAAAAGCTCTTGAACTAATCACGAAACCGCCTGTATGTTGCTATGCCGACCCATGTTGCCCAAGCAGCATCAAAATCAAGTGACTCAAGTGGAATGCTTGCCATTGCTATCCTCATGTGAGTTTCTAATGTGTCCAAATTCAAACTACAACGAAGGGATGACTTGATGTAATTTTGAGTAGAAAAACCTCTCTCACAACAAGCAGTACTAGCTGGAATTGTAAGCACTACTTGCCATAATCTTGTCATGTGTGGAAATCTTCCAACATAATCTGCATTTGAATAGTAAATCATCCATGCTTGATGCATTCGCAAACCAAAACATGAAACTTGTATAGTGTCAACAAAGCTGCGCAACTCCAATTGGCAACCCTGACTGTTCATGAAGTTTGATCCTTCAATACAGAAATGATCAAGGAAAATTCGCAGCCATAATTGCGCATTTCTATACAATAAGACTTCATCATTAGGAATCAGGATAAGATATGGGGCTAAACAACATTGTTGCATTGAAGACACTTACATCTGCAAATCGTTCTTCCAAACATTTGATCACTTTTTGCACATACTCTCTCGCCAGTTGTCTGCAACCACGAAACGATCCACCATAACTACAATTAGGAAGAGGTTCATAATGTAGATGGTGGGAATGAACTATCCCTGTGGAGTCCTGAAAATCAATTACACCATTGCCTGTAATCTCCAAAAAGTCCTTCATGAATGTGCTATCCAATCCAAACTCATCATCATGAACCAAAAATTTCCTCTTCAATGATTGAATTGTGATCTCAATTGCTGCACCAATCTTTGCCAAATCCAGGTTTTGAGCTTGGAACTTCTTATTCAAAATATTTAAATCTCCCAAAACATCTGCCAATAAATGAAAAGAACAAGACTGAAAAATTTGTGAAGTCATGGTACAATTGCTCATATGTTTGTGCAAATAATGTAAGCACTGCAGGGATGATTGAAGCCAATCTCTGCATCACCAGTCCCATAGACAACCATCACACATTGATGACATGCAATACTTTAAGCCTTTCCATTTCCATCAATTTGAACAAACTCTGAAGCTGTTCATTTCTCAAGGATGATCTTCCAATGCATCTGTGACGATGATTTGCCAATTTCTCAACAAAAGCTAATGCTTTCACATCTTCAAAAGCATCCTTGGCAGCAAAAGCTTCCCTGTGAGCTATACAATGCACACGGAATAAATGAGGAACCTCTCGTTTCACCTTTGTTGAAAAACCTTCACATACACCGGCCATGGCTGGACATCCATCAGTAGCCAAGCCAACCAATTTTTTTTCTCCAACTTGTGATGTTCTCGTGTCAATGCCCATGCATCAAATATGGATTGCGCTTTGCCGTCAGGGATCCCAACTAAGTTCAAGAAAATGGTTTTTGGTTGACCTAACCCTCCATTTTCCAAGTATGTTATGTAAATGATGAGGTGCGATTCTAAAGACCTATCTGTGGATTCATCCAACATGAAAGAGAAGAAAGGGCTTGCCAAAATTTCTTGAATGTGAAGTGCTTCTAAATAATCCGATATGGATAGCAAAAACTCATTTCCAAAAACTTGGTTAGTACAAGTGCCGTAATCATCTTGTGCAGGCATTCCTTGGACACCAAGGGTTCTTGCAAGGTTGCACAATTCCGGATAAGAAGCCAAAGGAAAACCATTACATGCTATCCAACACACTAATTTCATAGTAGTGATAATTTTGGCTTTAACAGATTCCGAAATCACTTGAACATGTTGTTCAATAGGTTTGCCAATTCTCCCTTGCTCGGCCAACCATCGTGTCCTTGAGAACTTGTGAATTTGAGTATCATTGTGGCCCTTCAAAGCTGCTCGTTGCAAGCTTTTTGCACCCTTACCAATCCCCCAGGGACTATTCACTCCAAACCTTTCGCAATACATGCATTTGAGCCTCGTGATGCCATCCAAGCCAATTGGTCTCACCCAAGGAAATTCAAGCTTCCACTGCTCTCTAAAACTCCTCTCTTTTAGACTTGAAGCACCAAATGAACCTACTTCCAAATCTAATGCATCAATATGTGATTGCTCTTGATTTTGATTCTCATTTGCATCACATCTATGCTCACTCCCAACTATTGAGACAATGCCCTCATCAATGTTAGAATTCTCTCCTTGCCTCTCATTCTTTTGGACATTGAAATTCAAATCAAAAGCAACCTCTTGTGGTCTTGATTTCTTGAGGAAACCAGCAAGGGTAGGTTGATTCAAAGAACTCTTCCTTTTCCTACCCATGATCACAACTTCTCTAGAGACCAACAATATCAATAAAAACGTGACAAATTTTTGCAAGACAATGAAGAGTAGCAAGCCAGCTCAAGAGAGGAAGAGCAACAATGCATCACCGCAAAAATGTTACCTAACCTAAAACCATTAGAAGAACCCTAAACCATTAAAATTGAGTCGGCCACCGGCCGAATCGCTAACTTCATAACCCTAAACCATAATAATGACTTGGTAGCCAAAACCCTAACTTTATAGTATATAACATGGATAGGAGGGACTAGCTGGAAAAAAAAACTTTTCATTTTGAAAAGATTCCCTATTTTTCTCTTTTCACAAATGAAAAGATTCTCTCAAAATTACTTTTCATTGACATGAATTTGGCTTCGGGACAAGCTGTGGCTTGTCAAATTTATGCCCTGCTTGGAAATGTTATTTTGAAACACACCTGAAAAATGCTTTATTCATGAGGCCTTTATGGGTTAACCTAGACATTAAATGGTGAATGCAACACATCACTTGTGGTAATGGTACAGCTAGTTGATCACTAACAACAACAATTTACGGGAATGTCAACCCCTTTCACATAAATTATCACATGCTTTTGGATTAGCCTACGTAATGTAGATTTGGCCCTTGGAGATCGTGGTCTACACACAAGTCCTATCAAAGTGAGATGATCAATGAACAGGGACAATGAACGGGTAGTGCCGGCAGTTAGTTACAAGCTAGCCGGTTGATTTTGAGAATTTCCGAATGCATTTGGAAAGTTTAGGAAGGGGTTCCGGAAGAAAATCAAGGTTTACGGAAATGGGCCGATTAGAAGAAAAAAAATGCTGGCATTAAGGCAAGCTGCCCTAGAGTATCCACGGCAAATTACCGATTGAAAATTTATTTTCACGGCGGGCAGCCGACCAAATATATATATTTTAGGTAATTTTTTCAATACTATGCATAGTTGGAGACTATGCCTTGTTGGCTTGTGGTTTAGGGTTAGTGTGGCTTGTGGTTTAGGGTTACTTGCTTCCCGCCACAACTTCCATTCCACAGCGGTGGAACTTGCATTTTAGGGTTTAGGAAGGAGCTTGCATTTACACTATCCCATTTTGGAAGAAGGACAGAAAGTACCGTTTTTTGTATGTTAATCCCTCTTCTTATTTGAATTCTCCTAATACAGTGAGTGTGAGTGATGTGTCTTGTTCGTTTGGGGCAATTGATACTAACGGCAATGGTACGCAAATTTCATGTTTTTTCAATACTAACTAGCCTCCAGATAATACTTGGACCCTTTTGTGGTGCTTGTATTTTCCGAAGGCTAAATCCTTAGCCCTAATATGGTAGGGGCTTTGCCAGGTTCAACTCCTGCTAAGGATACTATTTAGACGAAAAAAAATGGAGAGTGAATGCCCACATTATTTAATCCTAAACACTTGAAAAAAAATGAAAGAATAAATGACAATGACACATCCACCACCAAAATATAAAACCGGCCCCACTTTAGACCTTTCGGAAATTGCATAAATGAAAAAACAAATGTCGGCTAATTGCCCAAATACATTAGGAAATGGGGGCTATCAACTGATAAATTTTGCACTCTCTAGGCCCACTTCCGGGTAAAAATTGAAAAATCCGAACCACCTCCAGAAAGCTCGGCAATTAGCCGTTTTCTCTACAGAACTCCCCGGACTCTGAACAGGGAGAACCGACCCGCTAGTTACTGATGAACCGGTTGAAGTTCAGGACTTTGGGAAAATTTCCAATCACTTTAGAGCAAATTATAGAATATACCTCAAATTAATAATACAAAAACCGAAATATCACAACATGTAATTGGTTGGACTTGGAAACACTCGGATCTTGACCGATTATGCCCAAAAATTCTCCCCGGACATTGTGATAGGTTTAGTGCGTATTCGTGAATGCTTAAAGGATATGGGGTATCCATGTATAGCCTATATACACGGGTTCTTGAAATCGTATTTTGGTGCTACTAGGTTTGAAGTTATAGTTATGAATCACCTTATGTTAAGGACTACATAGAAATGCATTTACATATGACATTGATGATCAAAATATCCAGCATGTATTTGCATCCAAGGTGCGCTTAGATTGTGTATTTACACTAGATCTTTGAATAGTATTGGGGTATTTAACAACAACAACAAAAGTGTTACTAGAAACATGTGTTAGTTTTAGATAAGGTCGCTTTGACACAATCGACTAAACATGAAAGGATGTAGATCATTAACATGTTTTTGTTCATGTAGAGGCCCAAATAGGACCTCTTAGATGTTTAAGGGTTTGAGGTCCCTCGACAAACAATGAGTCTAGTCAATTCTAGCGTGCATGTACATATTCAAGTATGAATTACATATATATTGTAAGAAATCCATTCACTGAATGTGATATGGTGTTTAACATAGCACATTGGAGTGCTTGAGATGATATTTTAAGACTTTAGTAGTGCAAGAGGGAGAGATTATTGAACATACAAGTGCCAAGTGTTATGTGTTTACATTTTACTACGCAAGGGGAACTTAGTCTTAAGCATACTAATCTAAGTGTAAAGTGTTTGCACTTGTGGTCAATTGTTGACCATTGTGTGACCTAGGCATAGACCTCATAATATTATTGAGTAGAGTAATGCCGAGATGTTAGTAAGCATACTAGTGTCATGAGCTTCTACTTCTTGATCAAGTTGATGATCATCAGTGTAATCTACACATATCCTTGTAATAGGGTAAGTGACACTAAAGACCATAAATGATGCAGTGTTACAATACATTGTAGACCACACAACTTGTGTAGAAACATAAAGAGCATGAACGATTTGGACTAGGTATGATGAAAATAAAGGAATTGCACAAAAAACTTGTCAATGATGTAGTTGGGAGGGTATTTAATGACAACTAATATTGAGAGGAGATTAGTAAATGGATATTAAACCCACCTTGTACCAAGGGGCCTCTTGTGCAGGGTAGGGCCAACAAGCTCAAATTCACGTCAGATCAACTGATGTTGATTATTCTTTGCTTTGCTTTGTTGCGAGAGGAGATGTACACACGTCTCAATTACCCATGTAGTTGGAGAACCTTAGTTCTTTGACTATTGTGTAGTTGTTTCAAACCTTCATGTCCTTTGTGGACTTCAATTTTAGGTAAATGCAAGTTGGACCACAAGTTAAAATTGCATGACGTAAGGTAGATTGTTGTTAACCCAACATAGCATATCCGTGAAACCTACTTTACGGTGGTTTTGCAACTAATAACTTCATAAAAGTGACATACACATGCCATGTTTTTAGATGTTGAGTTAAGGATGAGTGCCCATATTGTGAAACATGTGGCTCAATGGGGGAGTGGCAAGGAGTCATTTAGCATTACAGTTATTTAGTACGAAAGCCCATGGACGACCTTCTAATGAGGATGAAGATCTTATGTTTGGAAAATCATAGAAAAATCGCCAACTATTTTTGTGTTCTTCACATACATTTGTGAGCATACAAGAAATGTGATGCTCGAACTTCAACCACAAGAAGGCATCAATTTGAGAAAAGTGCCATGATTTAACACCAGTTAACCTTATATGAACATAGTTTCAACTCTTTAAATGCATTGAGATATTTATAGTAGTGTATCCTGATATTAAAATTATAACACACTTACTTATTAGAAGTTAAAAATTCATGAGGAAGACTATTGTGAGCCCAATATGGTGCCCACATGTGGTCTTAATCTCAAAAGTTCATTAAATCCTGACTTTGGCATTTATTCAATTACTCGAAAATATAAAAAGAGTGAAGCTTTTATGTTTAGACTAGGGTTAAGGTTGAAGGCTTGAATGGGTGTTGTGTTGGAATTGGGGCATGAGGGATTAGTTGGGTTAGTAGTTAATGGATGAGTTAAAATTTGAGTGGGCCATGCTAGAATTGGGTGGTAATTTGGAGAGGATTGGGGCCTTTTGCCTTTGTTATTGTTTGGTTTAGGATGAGGGTGGGGTAGTTTAAGGTTGGGTCAGCCTTCTTGGGTGGATAGGACCTCGAAATTCTCGAATCCAGGGGGAGGCCCTGAGAGGCTCGGAACGAGAGCACACTCTGAACTACCTCGGAGGAGGCCAGGAGGCGAGAGCCGCAACCGGGAAGAGGCTGCGGCACAGACTCAGCTGTGACTGAGATTGGGTTAGGCTTAGGCACAGACTTAGTTGCAACTGGAATCAGGATTAGGCTGCGGCACAGACTCAGCTGCGACTGAGATTGGGATTAGGCTTAGGCACAGACTTAGTTGCAACTGGAATCAGGATTAGGTTGCGGCACAGACTCAGCTACGACTGAGATTGGGATTAGGCTTAGGCACAGACTTAGTTGCAACTGGAATCAGGATTAGGCTGCGGCACAAACTCAGCTGCGATTGAGATTGGGATTAGGCTTAGGCACAGACTTAGTTGCAACTGGAATCAGGATTAGGCTGCGGCACATACTCAATTGCGACTGAGATTGGGATTAGGCTTAGGCACATACTTAGTTGCAATTGGAATCAGGATTAGGCTGCGGCACAGGCTCAGCTGCGACTAAGACCGAGATTAGGCTTAAGGACAGACTCAACTGCGACTGAAGGAGTTTCAAAGTGAGCCTTAATTGCAACCAGGAGCTGCACACTGGAAGCTTCAACACCGAGTTGGGTTGTGTAGGAAGGAGCTTCGGCACAGATTTGATACATGAGGGCTGAGGTTACCAGCAATGTAGTAATGAGAGAGCTGGGTTGGTAGGTGGCACAGCCAAGTTGGGATTCACTGAGCCTCTAATGTGAAGGGAAGTGCAGTTAGGGTGCTAGGAATTAGAGTAATTGATTGGATAGCACATAAATTGTGTAGGATCCCGGGGAGTGCACTTAATGCTAAGACTAGGAATCACGTGAGTGCGTACTTTCGACCCCCCTATGTATGTACTAAAAAATCATTTAATTTTTTTAAAAATAATATGAAGTTGTTAAACACAATCTAAAGTTCTTCTTGTATAAATTTCAAAAAAATACTCACTTGTAAATATTTTTAAATTGATTTTTGAAGCGAAAAACAACACATTTCAGTTCAAACTTCTATAAATTTTTTAATAAGATTTTAAAAACTTTTGGTCCTGAAATTTACACCAAATGATAGATATATACGTAATGATTTAGCACCTAAAAAATCTTAATTTAAAAACTATTTCAAGGTCAAGTACATAGGGGGGTATGCTATTAAAACGCACTCACGTGTATTCCTAGTCTTAGCATTAAGTGCACTCCCCGGGTGTAGGATATTAGAAGAGGAGAAGGATGTTGGTGTGGTTGTGGTGTAATAAATATCATAGGTGCATAAGTATTTTTCAATACTAATGCCCTGTGGAATTGAATAAAAAGAGTGTGCTCAATATTTAGTTTCATTGGAGTGCGGCAAGGGGTTTCCGAAGCTAGGGGGTTAGCAGAGACATGTGAGCCATGGACCTCCACCTGGACCACAGACGCAAAGGGGTGGGGGTTTATGGCTGACATAAATGGTGCGTCCGCCGGGAGCGAAGCGGGATTAGGAGATTAAGACTTGGAGGCACGAACTTGAGGGAGAGGAAGGAGCACTTGGTGCACGGTAAGTACCTCACTTTGGTTTTGATTTTTGTCATTGATTAGGTTAGTTGAATTCCATTTCTGTTCTTTGGAATGAATGGCATTTTCACTTATGGCATTTTCAACTTGGTTTCATTGATTGGCCTCCCAATAATGTGGCCATCTCCACGAACAAGGGTTGAAACAATAAATGGTACCAATATGAGTTAGAAAGACACATCGTGTTACACTGATTATCCCAATTAGTGCGTGTTACTATTCAGAGTTACGTAGTGCTATAACTATTTAATGAGAATGTGCTATTTTACCAAGTAAAGTCATATATGTTCTATAATGTCCAAACAACCTGTTGAACTTTCGTTGGTGAATTTTGAACTCCTCATTAAGGCGTTATTGCAGTGCGTAACTCCAATAGTAACACGCACTAATCGAGATAATCAGTGGTGCTGAGGACTGCTGATTTTAAGCCCTTTTTTTTGGGGGGGTAAATCTATTGTAATTTACTTCCACTTACTTACTTAAAAGTGATTCTGCTAGGGAATTGATGCTTACAATTTACTTAACTATGTTAGGTGCAACTTCAACGGCTGAAACTTGAACAAATTCTGAATGGACGGATTTAACTGAACCACCAGATTTTGACTTAAAACACGAGTTTGACTCATTGCAGTTTCCTGGAATCTATCTCCTTCAAATTTTCCATAACATGTATAATTTTGTCACTGATACCCAACAACATGATCTGGGTCGCTGCCTGCTTTTTGGAGCCTTTGCCCTTAGTGATAGTCATATAAGACACCCTCAGCCAAGTGATTTGGGCGAACCAACCCATACACTCGTTCTTTGTTGGATGCCTAAACCCTTGCTTCTGAGGAATCAGTGTACAGGTTGTTTCGCCCCAGCCCAACCAAGTTGACAACAAGTTAGAAGAAAGTAAAAAATATAGTGTGTCCTCTAAACCGATATGACGTGCAATTAAGTTGCCAAATGCTAAATATATCAACATTCCGCGCTATTCTGAATATTTACCATCACAATAACAAATTGAAAAATTGATTATATATTTGCGGTTGTTATATATGGATGAATAAATAAAGTTATAAGTCTTTGTGATTTGGTTTTGACCCAAGATAATTTGCATGGGTGAAGAGGCGGAGGGAGAGAATTATTGCATACGAGCGTACCTCCCATTCATCTCATTCATCCAATACAATTTACTTGAGGCCATTTGAGATGAAAGGCAACAAACCTATAAGGGATCTAGTTTTATGTTGGATGGATGAGAGGTACGCTTCGTATAATTTCCTCTCACTTTAAAGAGGCAACCTATTCGTGAAGGCCACCTAATCGCACATATTAGTGTGCATAGAACCTTAGTAGAGGTTTTACTTTAGAAGACAATAAAAGTATAGTGTACATTGTAATCCTCTACAAACCTTCGCTTTTCTTAACAACATAGTAGAAAGTTGAAACATAGAGTTAACCTCTAGAACCATAATTTTTTTTTCTTTATGATGTAGTGGATCTTAGGGCTAGTTTAGACTACAATGAAGAAGTGCACTAGTCAATCAAGAATTTCAGCCCAAGGTAAGGTTATTTGAAGCAACGATTGGAATGCCTCAAGTTGGAGTTCTTTGGAGGCCAAGTTTCTCATACGAGGGTTTCCGGTAGCCCAAAAAACTCGACCTTTGAAAAACTCCCCTAGCGAAAAAAAATTGTTGCCACATTGACAGCCATGTCATTTTTTTCCATACATGCTTGAAGTTCTCCCTAGAGAAGTCTTGGCCGTAGTGCATAAACCCTAGCCAGTGAAGAACCCATTTCGTAGCAAATCATATTGCTCCATTCTCCTAGAATTCTTCACCGTAGTCTAAACGGGCCCTTAGTACACATATTACCATCAGCAGGTGATTGTTAGGCCCAAGTTACCTGCCTGATGTGAAATCAAGTTGTACGGTCTGTATCAATCATAGTGGTACCAAATTACCATCCACACGTCCAAATTTCAAGATATTCGTTAATTTTGGAATGGAGATCAATAAAATTACCCCTCATGTTCTAAGCATTTATGCAAAGACCTCGGCTCCGGTTTTGGTTCTCATAGCTTCACCATTGGGGCTGCAGTAAAAACTCGCCCCTCCCAAGTTTGTTGTTATTATGTTCCACTGCACAATTTATGGTATTTGGTGTCACACACCCTATTTGTAAAGGGCCTGAACTAGATGCCTAGAGGTTTCAAAGTGTCACGCATGCTAATATGATACTATTTGCCAACAAAAGTAACTTCTTCTAAGTGAAAATTGAGTTTACATCATGACATTTAGAATAGCACATTGGGATACGTGAGATGATGAACTTGCGTTTTAGTATCCAAGGGAAAGATACTAATGGCAAGTGTCATCTGTTTACATTTTAGTATACAAGAGGAAGGTATTCTTGAGTATACGAATGTCGAGTGTCATGCATGTTACATCTTAGTCAACTTGTAGGCCAATTTGTAACATAGGCATACACCTCATACAATTATTAGACATACTCGTGGCAAAATATTAGTAAGCACACTTGAACACCAAGTGTCATGAAGTGACACTTATAGTGTAGTTGTTGATAATTAGTGTAACATAACATACACCTCAAAATAGGGTAAGTTACACTATTGGGCATGTGACACTAAATGCCATAAACGGTGTAGATTAATTTAGAGTCGTTTCATTTTCACCCATTCTCATGATAGTTGTCACGAAACTCATCCCCTTGATACAGTAGCGGGACGATAGTTATCGTGAAACTTTGCACTCAAGTTGCACGTAGCAACCCTGAACGAATGAGAGGGTATTGTATTCTAAGTTGAATGTAACATAAATGTATGCTATTTGGATGATTCATTTTTTTGAATAGAATTGTCACAACAAAGAAGGCGTGAGGATCAAGTATAAATTGTGAACTCATCCACTTGAAGTTCAAAGTCTCGTAGGGACATTCATCCACCCACTTTGCATCAACCCACATAACAATTTTATTTCTTAACCCAACATAAGTCGGGGCAACTTTAAACCACTTAAATCAAACACTAGATAACCTCATCATGAAAATATTGAACCGCATACCAACTTGCCTAAATTTCATCTAGGTTGCGGTGGTTAGAAATGGAGTTGCACTTCAAACTTTGCACATCACAACTTTCAACAAGACCGAAAGAACCATACGGTATCAATCATGAGATAGTTGTTGCTTGTAAAAGGACCAAAAACACGGGGAGGTCACTCCCTCTTTAATTAATGCATACACGTGCGCTCAAGACCTATTTATTAGGGGGCTATTTACCTTGCAGAAAAGATTATAAGGTATGGTATTTTTCAAAATAAAGGTAAAAGCTTGTATTTTAATACACCCTATCAGTAATTATAAATTTTTTGGGGAATCATTTTAAAATACCCTATTTTACTTATACGACATTTGTTTCCTTTCCGGCACGTGGGTAGAGACCATTAACTCCACATTGGAACCGTTGGTTCAGTAATGTTCAAGCAAGCCAGCCTGCGAAGTCATCCATCCAAGCATTTTCAACAAAAAATTACTTCTTTTCATCCACTAGCACAGACCCTACCCTAGACCCACTACCCCTAGTAATTGTTTCCACGCTATTTTACATGTACTGACTAGATAAAAGAGGCCATTATATGTGATGGTATTTTACATGTAAACATGTTTCACTATTTTAAAACCCCCTATATTATATGTACGTTTTTTGCAAAATTTACCTACAATAAATATATTAGACCCTATTTTTTATCGCACGTTGTTTCTACGATTTTCGCCAGTGACCTCCCCGTGACCAAAAATAGGTGTCAAAACTAGGACATCAACATAAAAGGGCAAATCTACTGTAGTTGTTGGATGCTATAAATTAAGGCTCTACTTGGCTACTCATGAGTGAGTACTTTGGTTACGTGAACATCTTGTCACTTGATTTGGTCCTAGGTCTTTTGGATCTTGGGTCCTTTGAGCACGCCTTACTAAACGTGTAGTGTCCCGGTTGTAATTGTGTTTGTCAACAATGTTACTTATGAAGTATGAAAGAAATAAGAAATGACGAAGTGGGCTACTATATCATCATGTGTTTGGTAACATTTGTCCTATAGCCTTGCTCAGTCAAACCGCTCCGAGTTTACATATGAGCTCGCACCTATGATCAAGTAAACTCTCTCTCCATGTTGTTATTATAGTGGAACTTGACACTATGGGCTTGGCAATATGTAATAGACCAAGGGTTAAATTCCCCCAAGCTCTATCCTCCATGTTCTTGGAGTTTGGATCTTGCTCATAAGTTTTGAACAGAGAGAGGGAATTATCGTATACGAGCGTACCTCTCATCCATCCAACATAATTTTTTTGATTCCATGTAAGTTTGTTGCTAATATAACAATTGCTTGCTCCAAATTCGTCCCCGTAAACGGGAACAGATACTTCCGAGCAACTCATGACTAATTACACTGATAACTAGGGGGTTTAAGCAAACATGGGCAAAAGACTTGTCCAAAAAAATAATGCAATTTGGGGGCATTCTTTTTGCACCATCAAGACATGCACATTGCAAAAAACATCACTTGGGGAAATAGAATTGAAAATTATGACAAAGTTTTAATAACACATACTTTGAGTGGTCAAATTATCACTCTAGATGTGTATTTTTCACAAACAATACAATGTGCATGCTACTAATGTGCTACAACCAGAGATGCAATCCACATCTAAGATTAGTATCTGTAATTTCCATCATGGGGTCCTCCAATAGAATTGCACACATGCATTTTTCAATATGTCTTGAGTTCATGGAATAATCTAGAATCACTTAAAACCTAGTTTGATGTGCACAATTAGGTTGCCTCTTTACCCATGCAAATCACCTAGGACCATAATCATATCACAAAACTTAACAACTTTTGTTTACCAATCCGTATGACAACCATTATGAATCAAAATGGTGTATATTCTTACTGTGATAACAGATATCCAAAATAGTGTGGAATGTTGAAAAATTACCGTGAGGCAACCTAATTGCACGTACCAGTGTACATAGCTGAACTGCGGACTCGAGAGCAAACCCAACTCGTCCATTGAATAGCTTTTTACATAGCTTTTACGGACACTTATCTTTATTGAATTTATTGATACAATCACACTTCAGAATTGGCTTTCAATCAAATAAAATAAAGTGAAGAAAAGGGCAAACAGGAACATCATGGCACATTATAAATGTGCCTACTATAGCACCTCCCTCCCACTCACTGAACTTATTACCTGCAGCCAAATTGCCAAGGTGGGAGTCACATTGCATCACAAATATCTCTCCCCCCCCCCCCACTCACACCAAAAGGGAAGAAATCAAAAGGGAACCGAGTGCATAACTTAACTGCATCCCACAATAGCAAGCCGGTGGGCAGGTGCCTGGTCTTGCCTTGCTTTGCCTTGCCTTTCCTTTCCTGGAGGTAGAATCCAGGGAAGGCCCAAGAGATTTCAGAAGAGTGTGCACAGTGTCCGGGGTGATTTTGGGGCATAATTGGTCAAAATCCCAGTGTTTCCAAGTCCAACCGGTTACATGATGTTGTGATCTTTCGGGTTGTCTTTATTGATTTGGGGTATATTCCATAGGTTCCTCTAAACCGAGGCCCGATCGCACCAAACTTTCCGGCCAGTTCTAGTTGTGAAATTGTGGGGGATTGTGTCGAGAAATAGACGTTGGCCCACTACTTTTCACACTATTACAACCGAAGACATTGATGGATGGGTGCTAATTCTCCTAAAGTCTTCAACTTTAACCAGTTCTTTCTCATGCCCCAATCACACCAAAATTTCCGTCCGGTTCCAGCTGTGAGATTGTTGGGGATTATGTTGAAAAATAGGTGTTGGCCCACCACTTTTCACACTATTACAGCCTGAGATGCTAACAGATGGTGCCATAAGTGGTCGGTGTGATAAGCCCCCTGATGGGCAATTCTCTTGAAGTCTTCAACTTCAACCAATTCTTTCTCATGCCCCAATCACACAAAAATTCCCGTCCGGTTTCAACCATGAAATTGTTGGGGATTATGTTGAAAAATAGGTGTTGGCCCACTAGACTTCCATGCACCCACTAAAGAATCTTTAACCTACAAGTGCCGGTCACTGAAGCTTTTGAAGACCGGTTTTAGGAGGAGGAGGTTTTAACTTGGGAGAGGAGGAGGTTTTAACTTGGAAAAGGAGGTCAATAGGTGGACCCGGATTTGAGAAGATGGAAATAGCTACAGTTGGCACATACGAACCCTACGCCCCCAAACTTCCTCTACATTTGGGCGGGTTTGGCCTTATTCACACTAGAATCTGGTGGGCGAGCGGCCTACATGGAACCTCACCCTAAGTTACTGCCAGTCTCAGGGAGACTACTGTGGTGATGATGAGGGAGTAATGAGCAACTTAGTTAAAGGAAGGTTTGATTGCAAAGCAGCAGAAGCAGCAGCAGGTGTGGACTGGCGGGAGGCCGGTCATCTATCAGCGCCGTTGGGCCTATTTTGGTGGCGGCTCCTGCGCAGCTAATTCCCCCCAGTCTCGCCATCAGCGCTCTCTGCTACCCCAATTTGGCCCCCCTACATACCCCACCTCACTAATCTGTCCTGACCAACTCCCATTTCCTTCTTCCCCATCATCATCATCACCACCACCACCACCGAACCCAACCCAAGCCCAACCACTAGAGGTTTGGTTTAGTTTAAGAAGGAAGTAGCAAGCAGCTCCGAGGAAGCTCACAGGAATCATCAGCAGCCAGCAGGACAGCAGCAGGACTTCACTCGGTTTCGCGTGCCGCGTGAGTCAGGTATGACAGGAACTTAATGCTTTTGTGTATATCAGCTTGGGGTTGTGGCAATGTGATGAGGCTTTGCGGTGACTTGAATTAGAGAGAGGGAGATAGAGAGAGAGAGAGAGGGGGCATTTAGTGGTGGTAGTGCATGAGAGAGGGGAAGTTAAGTGGCAGAGGTGGTCTTCTGGAGGTGTGGGTTGATTGATCGTGTGGAAGCCGGGAGCTTTGCCTTGGAAGGGACTGCATTGAGTGGTGGTTGCGTTTAGACTTCATTGAGTGCTACTGCATGGGAGGGTACTAGGTGAAGTGGCCATCAGTGGTTTTGTGAAGCTGTGGGTTGATTGGGTGGAAGCTGGAGCTTTACCTTGGAAAGGGAAGGGCGTGCATTTAGTGGTGTTGGATTAGAGGTAAGTACCTAGTAGCAGTAGTGGTTGTGGAGTTGTGAGTTGATTGTTGTGGAGGTCGGAGTTCTGGCTAGAAAGGGAGTTCATTTAGTGTCCCTGCATGAGATGGAGGTGATTGTGGGTTGCAGTTCCGGGTTGTGAGAGAGCAGTTGCGGGTTCATTGTTTTTGGAGCTGAGCAGTTGTTATGGTGGTGCTTGTGGTTCTGATTTGCAGTTTCGGTGACGCTGCTTTGCACTGGATTGAAGTGCACTTTTCCAGCTGGTAGTGGAACTTGGGGAGTGGGGAAGAGTTTGGAGTGTCAGTTGCAGAGGGCCATTTTATGGCCGGGCAGCTGGAGAGGTCGAGCTCTAGTGTTAGGGAATCGACAGCCGTCATGCAGAGGTCAGTGTCAGCACTCAAGGAGAGTGCCACACCCATCCTGCAAAGGACAAGCTCCATGCTGAAGGGGAGTCCGCCATCTGAGAAGCTTAGGTCACTGCCCTCTATGACCAACTCCTCATCCCAGCAATCCAAGCAGCTGCTGGGGTCCTCCAGCCCAGCCATCCGCAACCGCAACATTGTGATTGGGGTGTTGTCTGCTCTTCTTGTGCTCGCAGTAGTGCCATGGCCATGGCAAGCATACATGGGTCCTTCCTTCACACCCGCAGGGGAAGCCGGGTTAGGGTCTGATAGATGGGTGAATTCTGCAAGAGCACGGCCTTACCACCACATGGTCAAGACCAACTTCTTCGGTTCCTCCAGATTCCTCGTTACTCCTGCAGAAATTAAGGTACCTTACCACAAAGGACCCATCCTGGTGGGTGCAAAGGGAGGTCTCCTGAAGGTGTATCTCATCTACTATGGTACCTTCACCGCCGCTGAGAAGAACATCTTTGATTGCTTCTTCAGATCCTTCGCCGATCCCAAGTCTGCTAAGGGTTATCCCACAGTTGCAGGATGGTGGTCTATGACTAAAGCCTACAAGGACACTAAAAACGTAAGTGTTGCACAGAAGGTGGTTCTCGGAGGTGTGTATGCTGACGCTGCATACAGCCTGAAAAAGAATCTGAAGCAAACTGACATTGAAAGTTTGGTGACCGCTTCCCTCAAGGGTGGATTGCCACTTGACCCTACAGGCTTGTACATTGTGCTCACTGCTTCGGATGTGTTGGTGCAAGGATTTTGTGCTAATGAATGTGGAACACACATGTACACTTCTCCCTCACACGAAACCCAGAACCGAGCTCTCCCCTTTGCCTGGGTTGGGAACTCGGCCACTCAGTGTGCAGGATACTGTGCCTGGCCCTTTGCCAAGCCGGCTCCAGGAACCGGACCTGATGTTCCTCCATTGAAGGCGCCCAATGAAGTCGGTGCTGATGGTATGATCATCAACATAGCCAGCATGCTTCTGGGAGCAGCCACCGATCCATATGGAAATGGGTACTACCAAGGTGTGGCAACTGACCCATTGGAAGCTGCCGGTGTTTGTGGAGGGATTTATGGTAACAATGCTTATCCCGGTTACGCTGGGGACCTTCTCAAGGACAATGCTGGGGCTAGCTACAACGTGAATGGTGATAAGGGATGCAAGTTTTTGTTACCCTGGTACTTCAACCCTGCCACTAAGGTGTGTGCTGGGCAGGCGTAATTTTCCGTAGGAATTGCGTTGTTTGCGATTCTGCATTGACATCTGTGCTGCTGACAGCCTCCAAGAAGAGCTTACATGGCCGCCGATGCAATTGCAGGTAGTTTTAGTGTTGCCTACAAATTTAGTTATATAGAATTTGGAACACAGGCTAATGTGTTTTTCACACTGCTTCTGTAGTGTTACTTCTTTGTAGTTCATTAACGCGGGATGATCGCACTCTTTTGTTGAGTTGCGACCTGCATTCGACCAAGATTACCCCTTGCCTTTGGCCAGAGACATAGTGGCCAATTGGTTGCCTGAATGATATGGGTTGCATACTATTGATATATGTTGAACTCATCTGCTGCTTCTTCTTGGCCTATTTAATTGAGATTCCTTTTGTGATTGTATCCGGGAAGGAGTTTTGGGTTGCAAGAATGAAAGATGTATGGATGAATGATGTTATTTCTATGTTATGATGTTTTTCAATTTATATCGAACAGGCAATGTCTGTTTTTTGATTGAGGTTTTTCTTTGACTGGTCTGTCATACAACCTCTCGCTTTGATATAGATTGTGAAACACTTGGCAACGAGGCATAGTTGGTGGAAGGAAGTTGGCCTTGCTCATTGAAAACACATGATAAATAGAAGGATTGTACATTTGCATTCTATTACAATGCATTGTTTACTTTACACAAAACCAATCCGACCTGTTTGCAAAATCCTATCGGTTTGTGACTTGAAGCTGACGAGATTTGCTTATGTGCTCATTTTGCCTACACTAAATACTCATTTAATGTCACCAATTTTTGTCTTGCTCAGGGACGGTTTACACTATGGACCAGGAAGTTGTCCCAGGGCAATGTAAGAGCGCTGATTGGCTGTTGAACTCGTCCCGGGACCACTTCGGTGTACACTAGGGAAAAAATGGCAGAGGGACCATGGAGGTCGAGGTCCCCAAAATATAATTTTAAGGCCTAATAAATGCACTGACATGGTCCAACGGGTTTTGCAGTGAGAGAGGCAAGAGAGGTGGTCTGGTAGGAAAAGGCAAGGGCCCATGGCAAAGAAATACCGTTTTAATAAATTTTAATGAACCTATTCTCTATGTGCCTTGATCATATCATAGCCCATGAGACATACCATTATTATCTTGCCCTACCTCTTAAACCGGTTCCCACATGTTTCACCAAACAACATGGGACATCTAGAACTCAATAATTCAAGTGCAGATTTGTTTTGTTGGTCTACCAACTGTAATGTTTGGAATTTCGGGGCTTGTAATAAAGTTATCCTTAAAATCTCACACTTGGGAGACCTGACTTTAGACTTGTACCTTGAGTTTAGGTGGATCAACATAAACTTAAGGAGCTTGCTTGCCCCATTTTGCCGGAGCTTTAATTAGCCCGGTGTAGCCTGCCAGCGCAGCTGCCTACCTACATTTGGCTCAGAAGGGGGTAGGGTGCCTCTAGAAACAAAGGAGTCAGGATTAAAAGCTCCCGAGGGTCCCAACTCAAGGTTCCCAAAGATTGACCTTGTCATTATTTTTAGTCTACTGACACAAGAAAACAAACCCTATAAATATAGAATAGATCTCTCAACTCGGGACTGCAGCCTGACTTTCACCTGGCATCCTGAGACTTTAAGGATAACTTTAATATACCGTTGGAAAGGTCTTAAAAATACCTTTCTAATTGTATATTACATGCCCCAAAACTTTTAAAAATTATAGTTGCAAAACGAAAAAGAAAAATTTGTAGTTGTTTAGTGACTGTAGATCAGGGTGGTCAAAAGAACCGCAATGGGAAAACGATTGCGGTTCTTTTTCGCATAGTTTTCTACTACACTAAATAGGATATTTAGTGTTTGATACACTAAATATGAACGCATACACTAAATATCAATAACCCTATGAAAGTAAGTAACATTAAATGTAAAATCAAATATTGAATATCAACTATGGTAATATGTAGAAGTTACATGTTTGAATTTAGTGTTAGTAAGGATATAAAAATATAACAATGATAAAAGGAGAATTCCAACATATCTTCTAGCAAATCTTTTAACACTAATTATCAGAGAATTGAAAGCTAGTGTTGAGCAAGGTAGGTGGTAACCAAATTAAATATAATCAAACACTAGATATCCTATTTAGTGTACTGACAACACAAGGTACATGTCACATGTAAAATACATTGAACATGTACAAATTAAATCGCTCATTTTTTTGTAAAAATTGTTGCAAGAAGATTTGCAAGCCACATCTTCGACACATTTAACAAGAAGTGAAGACACCTTCACTTTTTGGTCCATGGTCTTTCCTTTTGGTCCACATTCAGTTTACACCTAGTAAGGGGCCCAAGGCTCTCAAAACTAATTTTTTATGAAGTCAGACCATGGAAGTCGGACCATGAACTCGGACCATTGACAAAGGCCATCTTCCATGGTCCGACTTCATGGTCCATAGTGTAAACCGCCCCTCAATATCAATTGCAAACTGTCTGTAGTGTCACCAACACTGAATGTTAACTTAACATAATTTGTCATTCCTTATTGGGCATTAAAAGATTTACAATGTTGCCATGATTGTCACTTACAAAGTGGACGGTACTTCAGAAATGTTTGATGCAGAAAATACCAGTTTTGGCATTATAGAAATAGAAGTTGAGATGACGATACTTGTAAACTTATTCATAAGAAATGTCTTTAGAAAAGTTACCAGTGACATGAAATATCATGATATTAAAAACACTTTTTAGTGTACTGCATGTATACGGTATCAACTTGATAGGCTTCTTACCAACCCGTATTGTATTCTTCGAATATGGTCAAGAATTTAAGGACTATAGCTTAAGACAAGCGTCTTGTATTCATTGCATGCCCCTTTTGACATTCCAATACAAGACACAGTTTGAAAATCACCAAAAATGCCGAACATCTTCACTGTCTGCAATATGCATTCATCTCCTGTTTATTTTGGCAGAGCATGGCACAGTGCTCCGTCATGTGTGCAGTTGCACCTTCACTTTGGTAGAGCCATTGCACATTGCACGACCCAGCAGATGCAGTCAGCAGTGCAACTGGCTCCACAAGATGGTTTTATACATAAGAAAAAGCTCACTTAGAATAACGTTGCTAAGCCTCATGCTAAGGGCCACAGTGCACACGAGACTGAGGGCCTGTGACCATTGCACTTCAAGCACTCTCATTGGTGGAAAAGGCGGAACCGGTCCAAGTTCGCTTGAGGGACCAATGGAGTAAATGAGTGCAAGATGGATGTAAAGTCTACATGGATTCAGTTGGACTATTTTCAAAAACCACCTCTTGGTGGTAGGCTTAACACAAAATCGGAGACTGTAGCACTTTGAAATCTCACAACCAATGATTAATTATATTTTATCATGTATGAGGACCCCACATGAGTAGAAATTCATTGAAATAGCATTTGGTTAAGGCCTGGTCACATATGACTTCACACCATACTTGAGGGCCTATGACCACACTACATGATTTTGGAAGTGTCTTGGGACGGCCTTTGAACACTTCTTTTGGGCTCTCACAATTTCATGGTCACGGCTCTTGGCTCTTGTGTGAAGTGCCCCTAAGTTGAGAATGATATGGCCAAAGGCTACGAATAATCATGTTGTAATTCTCATGCAAATATGGCCTAAGAGCATCTTTACTCATAAAATTGCAACCATGCCTCTACCATTGGCTTTTTAATCCTTTAAAGGTAAACTAGCATGATATGTTCCACTCATAAGCCCCTATATGAATTTAAGCATGTCATTGTCCACCGATTAGACCCTTTCTCGGCTCACCAAGTATGTGTTGAAGGGCTCCTGAGAGAGTGGCCTTGGTGACATAATTGGTGGACAATAATTTGTTTGGATATACATGAACTGTGGAGACGACACATACATGTGATCTTGCTCTAAAAGAGAGAGAAATGCAGATGGTAGTGGTTGGTTTGTGGCTTCATGAGTGGAGATGCTATTGAAGGACTTCTACAACAAGATGCATATTACTCACATAGAAGGACTTTCACACATTCTAAGACTTGAACTCGGGTTAGAAACAAATCAAGAAGCTTAACCAAGCATCAATCAACATTGTAAAGTAAGTTCCCTCTTTACTACACTGTGTACCGCAAGGCTGCAGTATATCACACACAAAACCTACATAGGCAACACCTTGCCATACACTCCTAGGCAAGAACTCAAGACACACACCAAAGAACCCACTGCTCAAATTCCCGTGCGTACTTAAAGGGTACCAAGGAGAGAGATGAAATCATTACTCCAAGAGGGAAGGCCACTACCACAGTCCTTTCAAACGAGAGCGGGAAGACTGAGGGTGAGATGGCAAACTGATGACATGGACATCCTAATTGGCAAGTTCTAGTCATCAAAATGATGACCTAGACAAACCCTAAACAATAGATGCTCTGAGTGATGTGAGAAGATCCCCATGAAACATGACATCTTTATTATTTAGAAAGGATGAGGGAACATGATGCTTAGCAATGCTATGACTCTTTTGTTGAACAATAACTTCAACATAACGTTATTATGCACTTAGTGCTCGTTTAGTGGGCCATTGGAATATAACAATCGGATGCTTGGAAAAATGTGTAGGGAAAGTCAGATTTTAACTGAGTTGCCAACATCAAAGTGTTTATATTCCGAGGGGTCCACATTGTTGAGTAATGTTATGAAAGTAGGGTGCCAGCTATGAGTTTGATAGTCCTCTCATGCATTAAGAATTTCAACCATTTTCATGTAAAACATGAGGCACTATAAGACCTCAAACCCCATTGTACATAATGTACTGTCAACTGATGAGCTGAGAAACTGACAAGATAAAATTCAATTATGGGGATTGCACAATTGTCCTTTACAGTCCGCTAGTCTAGTGATGAGTGTATGTAAGCATTGGGCAAAAATATAAGCACAAGGATGTTGACCGGAAGTAATAAATTGGATTCATAATTATCTTCTCCCATACCTTCTGTATCATAAACCACTCGAGCACCACCGAATTTTGGCTATTGAGCATGGCATCGAGAAGCAAATACAAGTATCACACACATTGGTCACAAGACCCTAACTTATAGTAACCCCCCCTTGGCACTTGATGCTTTGAGGCACTTGTAAAGGGCATCCATGTGGTCAGCCAATGAGATTGTATTGGGCTCTATCACTACTGATCGCACACTAACGGGAATGGCCTATGTATGCACTTCACATTCACAACACTATCCTGGGATTTGAGGGAAGCCTATGAGTTGCCATGGCTTGATTCAATCATGACGTGGATCAGCTTGATCCAAATGGATCCAAACCGGGCAGCAAGTAACAGATACCTAATAATGATGGACATATAATAACAGAGGGGATTCTAAGCCTAGCTTGTCAGAAGGATTCCAAGGAAGATCCATCACAGTCGGCAGAAAATGATTATTCTTGAAGAATCATGCAGCTCTACGAAAATTTGAAGTGGATCTAATTCAGTTGCTCATCTTAAAAGACACCTATATTTGAGGAAGAATGGTTAAGTGTGGATGTCACGTATCTTGTGGAAGATATGGGTGTCTATCCATGCAGTCAAGATATTCATATGAACTTCAAATATTAAAATGGCTATGGACACGATTTGCCTAAAGTCTTGAGGCAGTTATTTCTTGAGCTCAACAAGCTCATTTGTAATTGATTGGCTCTCCCCCGTTCGTAGAGGTCGATGATAGCTAGCCAACAATGAAGACACTAGCAAGTATACTTTGGCGTGTATATTTTCTTCAAGGGCTCCCTCAATTGATGAAAATTTTAGGAGATTACACACACAGGAGATTGCAAAACAGGTTTGCCTGCGTTCCAAGGGAAGGAACATACTTTTCATATATTTCCTTATACAATTCTGTGAAGATTGGAAGCCATAGCTAACCCTCCTTGTGGCAGTAGCCAGCTTCAGATTTATCACTCGCTTGTAGCAAAGAATGTGGTCGTCAGGTTATCCAAACGAAAGCCCCTACATGGTATCGATTAAGCCCTAGAATCTATCAGTTGTGAAGCTACCTATAGCTACTAACATTTTTTTCACATTACAGAGTTAAAAATGCCACTAAATGTACAATGCAAGGTTCCTCTGCCCACAATTAAAAAGTGTTGTTGGGCTATCTGAACGGTTTCCGAAAATCTCCGTAAGACGATGTGAGCGAACTCCCTGTGAAATCCCCGCTGCGGTACATTGGCCGATCGGACTGGTAAGATCGCTGCATGAAGTCTCCACCACGGCTAGGTGGCCGATCAGTCTTAGAGTTAAAGTCCCCGCTCTTTCTCGTATGTCGCTGTGCCTGTGGGTGATGTGTATTTGAGCTTCTCTGGCTGGGCCGCTCATAGTTCAACGACTGGTGCATCAAGTCACCCTGCTTCTTCCTGGACATCTCCGCATTGTAGTGAGCAAGGAAATCATCTTTGTCAGATCTTGAAGAGTCATGAGACGCAGTAGGTTGTTGTTGTCGAATATCCACACTCCTTCGAGGTCTATCATTATTGTTGTAAGAAGTGGTTAAAAAATCTTCGTTCCTGCGAGACGGTCGGCTGCTGCTGCTGGAATTGCCACCGTTATAAGAAGATTGTTGAGTGAAGCTATCTCGTCCAGATTTGTATGATGATGGCCTCGTCTGATCTGCCTTGTAAGCCATAGCAAGAATCTCACTGGCCTTCCGTGAACCCCTCTCAACGTTATAAGAAGTTGACATGAAGTCGCCGCCTTGCCTTCGTGACGGTCGCGGGTCAGAATTATACGACGAGTTCAGCTGCATGTTATTATTATTGTAGTCACTCCTGCGTGTTGAAGATTTCTCAAATTTATAGGTTTGGGAGGAAGATTTGTCGGAGCGGTGAGATTGCGAGGCCTTGTCAGATGCTGCGTACTGAGATGCGGATCTCGAATTCGTAGCCCTCGGTGTTGTCCCGAGTGATGCGTTGGGGCTGGTGCTTAACCTTCCTGTGGATCCAGGCTTGATGGAAGATTCCCTGCTCTGATCCTTATCCTTCACAGGTAAAGAGAATCGTTTCTTCTTCGTCTGCAGATCAACTTCCTCAGCTGGTGTGCGGACGTTGTTGTTCTTGGCTGTGCTCTGTGACCGGATCTTGGCTTGTGCGGCTTTGGTGGTGGCCATGTAACTTCTCTTGGCAGCAGTGTGGAGATTTTCGCTGTTGGATGGCGTGTTGGAGTTCGATCCTGGAG
Source organism: Polytrichum formosum (assembly GCA_964035585.1). Taxonomy (NCBI): domain Eukaryota; kingdom Viridiplantae; phylum Streptophyta; class Polytrichopsida; order Polytrichales; family Polytrichaceae; genus Polytrichum; species Polytrichum formosum. The sequence goes on along the minus strand of OZ037935.1, from coordinate 70,621,276 downwards.
TAGATGAGCAATCTGAATCTGCCTGGTCGTACCCTGCTGCTGCGCCATGGAGCATGCGCTGTTGCTGTCTCTGCAGCTGCAGAAGTGTGGTCGTGATGGGCGATGTACGCTTGCTGCTGCCACTGTTGTTATTGTTGTTGTTGTTGTTGTCGTAATTTCGATGTTGTTGCAGTGGTGGAGGTGAATCGTCGGTGTAGCTTTGAACGGACCGGCTGTCGGTGGTCATCATTTCCACAGACTTCTCCCTCTCCTTGCGCATTGGTGTGGTGGCATTGCTTGGCTCTTTGAGAGCTCGGTTCTCCCAAGGACGAGCGGCCATCCATCGCTCCAGCCAGCTCCACCCCCAGTGGGGTTTCTCTCCGTTATGGTCGAAGTACACTTTCGACACTCCTCCTAGATTCTCAGGTCTCCACTGTTGAGACGATGAAGCCAGGGATCAGATACTTAGAACGCTGAATCCACATTGAAATTCACCCAATTTCGACGAAGCCGTTTATTCGACACAACGAGATTACATTGTAATTGACCCGAAATAGACAAAAGCAAGTAATCACATACTTCCAGACATCATATTTACATCGACATTGACCCAAATCTGACACGTTCAGAAACTCAGGCACCTCAATCACATTGAAATTGACCCAAATTCATGAAGGGGGAGACACAGAGCTTGAGCTTGCAACTTTTAAAGCTCGAGTAGTGTGCGGCAACCCCATGAGCTGCCAGATCCAAATCAAGACTTCTGGCAGATGCAACAATCAGGAAGCCTTGGCTTGGATTTGCAGCCATGGCTTCCGATAAATGGATAGTAATTGCATTTTTACAAACTATGAAAAGCGAATCATCCTGATCACTTCCACAGAAGTTACTTCATCATACATCCCGAATCATTTACCTGATGAGTAGATGCATAAGCGCGAGCCCTCTCCCGCTTCATCAAACCTTCCTGTCTTTGTTGAAATTTTGCTTGGAGGTCTTGTTTTGTTCCAGAGCTGGCACACCATCCGAGCTGCATCTAACACTACATGTCAGAATTGTAACGACGTTGAATGCCATGGACAAGAATGTGCTACACATCAAAGTGGCAACAAGGAATATATCACATCGAGTAGTCACCAAGATCTTGTCCAATTCGCAGAACCAGCAATATCCGGTCATTGAATCATCCCCTGAAATGACCTAAATTAGGGATAGCCATTGCCAAGCTTATATAATTGCAATTAAATTCTCCGGAAAAAGACGTTGTCCAGAAAGATAACAAGCGCTGAGAACTTTAAGAACATATGAGTTTCACACCTCGGATTCGCGAAGCTGAGCTTCAATGAGGCGTCGTTGGCTTATAGTGCGCTGGACTGCCAGACCCTGCTGAGAGAGACGCACCCGGCGAGCGCGAACTCGAGCTTGAACCCTCACCAGCGCTTGCATGCATCGCAGAGTTATGGCAGCTTGTCTTCTCACCGTGTGGCCACGAACAAGGGCTTGCAGGCGAACCAGACCTTTCAAAGCTCTCAGAGCCCTTCTTGCCTGCGAATTCCAAGAATTGTTAGTATTGGAGCTTGAACAAGCAAAAGGGAAATGTCTAGTTTTATTTGACTTTTTAGCAAAAGGGAAAATACCCAGTTTTATTGGAGCTCTCAAGGTTGTTTTGGGTCCTTGAGAACTCCTGCTCTACCCCATCTGACGCATTGCAAATATGTATCCCTATTATCATTTGATCACATAGCAAATCAACACACCAGAACCACCATCAATTGACGAGACATGAACATCATGAAAACCCTCTTTTTGTACTTATAATCGACACTGGAATGGCTTATCCCTTGACTCGATGACCGTAGAACAAAATGAGAAAGTCAGATGTAGAACCGCACCAAAAATCCACGGAAGGCTGTTTGAATGCGCACAGCAGCCCATTCCGCAACCACACGCTTGTGCGAGGTGTAGGACGGACTCTCGATGGACATCTCGTCGATCATGAGTGCCCCATGGTCCACCTTGAACTCCTGACTGTAATTCGTCATCGTGTCCTCCGCATCAAGGTCACTCTCCACTCCATGCCTCCATATGTTCCATCTCTTGTGCCCCTTTTCGTGCGAGGGGGGCTTCTTGGACTGGAACCATCACAAGATCCACACAACCTAAATAAATTAGTAAAAGCTACTGGAACACGGTGAGCATCGTCTAAGGGTTTATAGTTGCGTCCCTAGCAGGCCCTCACAGACAGACAGATAGACACAAACCCATTCAGCAACCCGAATGCTGTGCAGGGTTGATCCCTTAGCGCAGATCTGAGACTTCTGCTGCTGTCCAATCACATTGGACCTGATTCAACTCATCACCTCTGTATCAACAACAAAGAAATTTAACCATTTTTTCGATAGCACCACTTTCACCAATGGTGCAATTTAGCACGGTCCTAGATATAAGCCATTGGTGATTGATGAACTTGAGGGCCCTTGTGATGAATCATGGTGGTGGTGCTTGGTGCAGACTAGATTGTAATGTGTGACAGGGAATTTGGGATGATTCAGGAAAACCGAGGCTTAAGCAAGGGAGGGATGCAGCAATGGAGGGTTGAGTGATCTGAGTGAAATTTGTGGGTACAGAGGAGAGGGAGGATGAAGAATGAGAAATGCGCGGTGAGGGTTAGACTTACAGCGACATCTGAATCTTTTTCTGAGAGATGTGAACGTTCAGAGGGTGTTTTCTCCGATGCAGCCTTCTCGGATGCAACTGTGGACTCAGGCTCCGGCAAAGGTTTCTGCTCCGCTGGTGCCGATGATGATACGATTTGTGCAGGCTGTGCAGCAGGAACAGCACCAGGAGCTCCAGATGGTGGTTGTCCTGCGTTTACGCTGCGCTTGCCACTGATGAGAGACTTGAAGAACTTGCTAGATGCACCCATGCTTCTCCAGCTGCGTGCAGGTTTCACAGGTTTTGCTGTCAGACATGAGCCTGGAGCGCTTGGGCTGGCCTGCTGCTCGGGGTTATGGGGCGGGCGATGGTGGCTGGCTGGCGGCGATGGCGGGCTAACTGCCAGGGAGAGACAACCACCACGCATGTATAGCCTGCTACGCGCATTCAAGATGGAAATAAAATAAATGCCAACTACTAACCTGGAATGACCCCCGAGGAAACTAACCGGGTCCTAAGGAAGGAAAGAATCAGAGAACACAGGAAGGTGGGGAGCACTCGACACAGATCACGATCCAAACAAAACCGGCAGACATTGTGCAACAGGAACTTGAAACCCAAACTCCTCCGGAAAACCCAACCGAGTGGGCCTGGCTCACACAAACTAACCCACATTCAAAGAATGAATAAAGCAAACAACCGCCCAATGAATGCGCAGGCCACTGAGGAAACTAAACAGATCCTGAGGATGGATGCCAAGGAAGGAAGGAAGGAATCGGACAACACTCGAAATGGAGAGACTAAGACACAGATAACGATCCAAACGAAACCGGCACACATTGTGCAACACGACACACAAAAAAGTCTACACAAAGTTCTCCAAAATCAATGTCCTCCGTGTAACCCAACTGAATGAGCTTGGCATAAACAAACTAACCCACCCGTCCACATTCACACGGATCCCTTACGAAATGCAGGGGGAATCGTCGACACAGATCGAGATCCAAAGGAAAGCAGACATCTTGCAATACAGAAACCAATCTCCTCCTGCCACCGTAAACCCAACCTAACCCAACCCAACGGGGTTAACAAACTTGAGACTTATTACTTACCCACCCACCCACCCACACACAGGCACAAGCGTGGGCAAAGCTGGCACCAATCAAGGGGGTCCAAACCAGGGATCCAGATCGTGTTCCAGAGTGTAAAGAGCAAGGGACCTCCCCAAAACTGCAAGACTCCAACTCCCACTCCGACACAACCAAGCCCAGAAGATGAAAATGCGGAAAAAGCTAAGCTAGTAAGTTGGAGCGCAGGGTCAAGGCGGCAAGCACGCAACGCACAGAAGCCAACGTTGCAGGCTAGCATGCAGCAGAGAGTAGCAGCAGCAGCGGCAGCGGCGCGATGGATCATGGATGGCGTCGGGTTGGGTAGGGTAGCAGGCAGGCAGCGGATCATCCTCGAGAGAGGAGCTGGTAGCCTAGCCTAGCCCTGCCCCATCCCATTCCATCCCATTCCATTCCTGCGCCATCCGTCCTAGCTGCCTGCTGCCCATGAACTCCTGCTGCGCGCCGGGGTGCGCGGCTGCGGTGCGTGGGGGAGTGGCACAAGGGCCAGGGCTAGACGCCCTCTCTTTAACCAACCCTATTACCGGAGGTGAAACGGAGGTGAAAACGCAGGCCTGTCTATTATACCATGTATCATTCTTATTAGGGAAATTAGTACACCCTAAACTCCGTAATATCAACCTCCATAATGTCACACACTCTCTAATATCCCGAAACCCTAGGGAACGGATGTTCATAGTTCAAATCTCACTCCTTATTGTCACATTTCTCTCCCTTATATCACGAAATCTGCCATTAATGTAAACCATCCAAGAAGTCAACCCACACCCTCGCATTGTGCCATGTGTCAACATGTGGAGTGTCACCATCTTATTCTTCTTCTTCTTCTTATGCCACTTGCTGAATGTTGGTGCATGTGTCCACCACATCGCCCGGGAAGGCCAAGTGGAGTGGGACCACATTGGCGTAGGTGACAGGAGAACAAATTCAATTTGTCCTCACATCTCCTTTGTGTTATTCCATAATGTCACATGCTACATTGATTCTATAGTATCACGCATCCATGTTAACACTACAAAACTCCGTAATATCACATGCACTTTGGTTGCCACATGTGTGATACTACGGAGTTTAGAGTGTGTCATGAGTCCCAAAGTAGCTATGGAGGGCGCGCTTGAGATGAATGAGGGTGAGTTTGTAGCCATGTAGGTCGCTTGCCCACTAGATTCTAGAAAATAGTGGGTTGGAGGTGTTCGCGTGTAGTTATGCACAAGCTACTCCTCCATCCATATTTTGGTGGTCCACTAGAATGTGGAGGGTTGTGGACACGGGTTACTAGACTTCCATGTGTTCACTAAAGAATCTCTTCCTACAAGTGCGGTCACCGAAGGGTCGAAGGAGGAAGAGGTTAGTTGGTGGTCCCGGATATGAGAAGATGGGAGTAGTTGCACCAAATATGATATTTAGTGTCACCGATTCTAATTGTCTTGCTCAATACTAATTGTAACCCGCGGTGTAGTGTCACCAACACTAAATGCGAGCCTATCAGTATTTGTCATTCCTTGTAAAAATATTTGGGCATTATAGATTTACAATGTTGCAAGTTTTGTCACTTGCTAAATGATTTCTCATCCAATTTTCAATCATCCATGACAATATTTCATCAAAATCTTGTTAGGGTGCAAATTATACCAAAATTTGTTTCAATAATTGGCATTTGGATGAATTGAAAGTAAGTTGGGATGACAATATTTGTAAATTTATTCATAGAAAGTGTCACTAAAAAAGTTACCATAGCAACATAAAATGTCATATGACATTAAATATCATATTTAGTGTAGTTGGCACATCCGCACCCTACCCCACTAGATTCCCTCTACATTCGAGTGGTTTTGTCCTTATTCACACTATAATATGATGAGCAAGTGGCCTGCATGGAAACTCACCCTGGATCACACACTTATGGGGTTCATGTTCTTACTAGGCCTTCTTTACCTTGGAAATAATGGTAGGGGCCCAACTCAAAGAGGTGGACTTTTAGCCCTAGCCACCTCTTTGAGTTGCACCCCTACCCCTATTACCCGAGGGGAAAACCCATGCACTTCTATTATACCATGCATATATATATATATATATTTGGTGGCCTTTAAGTACAAGGTCCACTATGACTACATTGTTTATGGTATCTAGTGTCACTTACTATTGGGACTTACATTGTGCTATATTTTTTTATTATAGATCTTCTTTTTTTAACCAAAAAAGGGTAAATCGGTTGTTTGGACACTATAGAACATTAACATCTTTACTTAGTAAAAACTTACATTAACAATAAATGTTGTAGCAATGCGTAACTCCAAGAAGTAAGTAACACTAAACACCATAAACAATGTAGTCTTGCATCCATAAACAACTTGGCACACAAAAAAAATCATCCTTGTTCTATATACTCCATCTGTCCCAAAATGATTGTATGTGTTCCTAACTTTGGTGAGATTAAGGCCCGCTAACCATTGACTGAGTAGTTGTAAGTATGATTCTTAAAATAAAAAACAACAACTGCTCTAGAACACCCCCCCCCCGAAGTTGCAGTGTCGAAAGACTTCTTGATGATGCAAGTTTGGTGTGAAATATATTTGACTTTGAGCCTCAAATTTCTAGCCAGGCAAATAAACTGGACTATCCTTTTGGGACAAAAAAATCCAAGAGGTAGGACAATCATTTTGAGACGGAAGGGAGTATTATGTGGTGCTCTTTAAAGTGTAGGGTCCACCATCACTATGGGTGTAAAGTCTTAAACCCTACACAAATGCGCCTTGAATGGTAAGAGGTAATTGTTTTCACCTCCTTTGTATTATCCAATGACCTTTAAGATCCATAATCCACCATGAATGTTTTTTGGTACAATTATAAACCTTAACTAGTACTCATTAATTGCATTGTTTTCACGTTCACTATTCGTTTTTGTAACTATATGGCCGCCATTAATCATGTGTAAAACCATCAATCTTGCACAAATACTTCCCTATAGTCTTGGTTTTTTCTTTTCTTTTCTTTTTCATTGCACGTTTTATTATTTGTTGGTCTTTAAGGTCCACCAATAGTCGTGGGTAGAACTACAAACCCCACACATACGTATCCATACATATCCAAAGGTTGAAACCATGGAATTCAAAATTTTGAGGGCCTTGCCATGGAATTGTCGGATCAAATCATAGTATGTTGATAGAGGTACATGTGGACCTCACAATTAAAATTTCAATAATATATATGGCATTATGACCATAAGAACAATGTTGTGTAGATTCTAAATTTAGAAATATACATGGATCCAACATTCTACACCCTAACCCCACTTTAAAAAAACAAAAAACCACCAACCAAATCAAGCAAGTCCCAATTTGTTGAAAAAAACCGCCTATGTATATCAACTCTTACAACCCAACAAATGTAAATAAGAATGTTAATTAACAAGAAAAATACAACACACTCATTTTGGTACATTTGGGACTTAACATTTTGGAGGAGTTCATTTGGTGACTGCACAATAAAATCATCAAAAAATCAATTTTCATGGTCCACTCCCTTGTTCACATTATTTAATGTCACTTGCTATTTGAAGTTAAGTTTGTATTGTTTTTGTACCTAGAATGTACTTCTTTACTCAGTAAAGTTGTTCATTAATTTATAATGTCCAAACAACTAGTTTGACATTTGTTGGTCATAAACAAAATTCATAGGAATGATTTATAGCATTGCGTAGTTCCAAGCATGAAGTGACATCAAATACCATAAATGATGTAGCAATCATGTGTAAAGCCATATGCCATTTGTGCCCCTACAAGCTTTGTAATTGTGTTGTTTTCATTTGCTTTCTTTTTAACCCCATTACAAATGCAGTCATGTGCTAAACCATAAACTATGCACAACTTATTTGTACTTAACAAGATGTGTAAGTGCATTGTTTTGATAACTACAATACACCTATAGTTGGTATTAGCTTCAATTTTGTTGGGTCTTGTTGGCAATTGAAAGAGGATTTCAACACATCCTAGCATATACAATAAATAGTCCTATTAGTGTGGGTTGTCATTTGGAGTTATGTGTTGCTATAAATTTTTACTGACATTATCCTTTTTTTACCAAGTTGGTTGTATCATGTCATCTGATGTGCATACTAACTATTTACATAGCTTGAGTAAAAAAACCATATGCTCAATAAAATGTTGTAACAATGCATAACTCCAAATGGTAACCCACATTAATAGGACAATTCAGTATAGTTTTTGGACACCCTGTAAATATTCCAAGATTTCTCAAATTGTTGATTACAAAATTGTCCAAAATGGACCCCAACTTCTCATGTTCAAAACATGATCAATTTAAGCGAGAATCTAGAAGGGTATCTTTTGGGTGAAGGTCACGATTAGGTGTAGTCAACCCATTTTTCGACATTTACAATGAATTAGGAACCATAGCATCAATATTAGCAATTTCTTTGAATGGCTTAAGGTGCAGGGTCCACCACAAGCACTCGTGTGTTAAACCACAAACCATGCACAAAGCCGTACCTAACAAGGTGCATAAGTACACTGTTAAGTTTTGACATTTACTGTGATTTGAGAGGCGTGGCATTCCAATTTAGCAAGAGTACTGACACATTTGGAAAGCTCCTAGATCTCACACAAATCACAATAAAGTTATCCTTAAAGTCTCAGGATACCGGGTGAAAGTCAGGCTGCAGTCCCGAGTTGAGAGATCTATTCTATATTTACAGGGTTTGTTTTCTTGTGTCAGTAGACTAAAAATAATGACAGGGTCAATCTTTGGGAACCTTGAGTTGAGACCCTCGGGAGCTTTTGATCCTGACTCCTTTGTTTCTAGAGGCACCCTACCCAAATATAGGCAGGCAGCCGTGCTGGCAGGCTGCCGACTCTGCCAGGCAGCCGCGCTGGCAAGCTGCACCGGGCTAATTAAAGCTCCGGCAAAATGGGGCAGGCAAGCTCCTTAAGTTTACGTTTTTCCACCTAAACTCAAGGTATAGGTCTAAAGTCAGGTCTCCCCATCCTGAGACTTTAAGGATAACTTTAATGTACTCGAAACCTTGTATTTTGCAAAGCATTCTCGTAAAGGAATCTTGGTGTTTACTAAGGAATCTTGGACCCTATTATAACTGTACCCAAAGCTTAAAAGTTATGCCTGTGGAAACTTTACACTTGATGGGCGACCTTTGCATGCGGCGGCCTGGAGTGGATATTTCTTGCCACTCAAAACATCCTCGTGAAATATTTACTACTCGCATTATGGAATTTTAAGACGACTTGACAAAGGGTATAATGCTGCACCAGTCAAACCCAAAACCCCGTGCAAAACATTCATAGAATCCAACATCATCAGGAGCCACAACTAAGTTACAGACTGGATAAGATGTTGTTATTGATATGGGAGGATCTAAATTTGTCGTGTGGTTTTGTGAATTCTGAACTGTTGGGACATTTGTTTAAAAACTTGGTTCCTATTTGCAACAAGTCCTGCATGTAGAGAGTAACTTATAAAGCACGTCCATCCCCATTTCCCAGTGAACACAAAGCCTTCCAAGACTGCTCGCAAAGACTTAACCTGTGTGGACAACTGGCCACAAGCTTGGGATAATTGTATATCTCTCTAATATCCATGCCAAACTCAGTAACTTCAAAGTTTACATTGGTAAACTCACAATGCTCCCCCAGACACACTACATTGTTGTGTTGAATTAGTGTGGGTGGGAAATTCATTTGGGTTGGAATTTAGTGTGGCCCAAATTAAGTTTATAGTACTTCCCTTGGCTAGCATTAGTAATTTTTATGGTACTTACAACAACCTGAGCCATACTAGGCAACTCTACCCTCATATTGGGCCAATGTCCATGGAGGCCGTGCCGTTCGGCCTTGGGTGGGTTTGGCCACATCACATGTCTTGTCTTGATTTTTCATCCAAATATGTAGACGAAAAGCCCATACTGAATTTTCACACTGGAAATTACAGTTGGCGACTTCAAATTATAAATAATAATAAAACATTGTGGGTAGTTGGGATTAGTGTGCCCCTTGATCTTGCATGCCACTAGAAGTTTCATGTGCATAAGAAATTCATAAGTTATGGTTTGATTGAAGGGTGCATTGGCAGTCGAAGCAAGAATCCTACAAGAGTGGATCACAAAACCCTACAGTGTAACAAGGTTACTACGTAAATGCCACGTCGCAAACATGCAATTGTTCGCAAACAAATACATTGTTTATGGTATTTAGTGCAACTTGTTATTTGGAGTTACACAGTGCTGTAATCATTTATCAAGAATGTAATATTTTACCAAGCAAAGTCATTCATATTCTATAATGTCCAAACAACCTATTCACCTTTCGTTAGTAAAAATTGAACTCATGAGTAAGAAGTTATTGCATCGCATAATTCCAAATAGTAAGTGACACTAAAGACCATAAACAGTGTAGTGTGTATTTCGCTTGATTTAGGAACATGTAAATCTGCAACGCTCGGTTTTGCTAATTTTGAATTCTGATGTTCTCAAGCCTAGTCATGACATGGGTCACGAATCGCAGGCTTGCGGCAATTTAAGCTAAGTTGCCTTCCTTGTTTGTGTGCATCTTTTCAGGTCACTCTGTTTTAGGAGATGACATGCAAGGTGAACAGGCGAAGAGGAAGCGAACAATCATGAACATGTGAGTCTCATAGTCGAGCCTGTCTTTTTTTTTAACACTCAATGGCAAACTTAGAAGGAGAAGAATCAGGTTCATTTTGCAAAGCTGGCATATGACTACTAAATCCTCCAACACTACACTCAGCATCGCACTCCAGAAGTCTTAGGGCCGCTTTACACCTAGAGGCCGGGCCAAACCCCCTTGAGGCCGATTGCATGAAATTTCAGCCCTTTTTGGGTTGGAGGCCGGTCTCAACTACACATTATAATAAGATTATAACGGGGGCCAATTTTCCCATATGTAAAGGCCTTAGGGCCAAGAAGCTAGGCCGATTCAATAAATCTAGCATAATCCAACGGATCTAGGATAATCTAGCATAGAGCCGTTTAGATTTCCATTCGCTAAAAAAAATCATACTTTATTTAAGAAGGTTTTTTTGGTGAAATATGACATTGGCCCCGAGGCCAAGAATTGGCCTTCCATTTTGGGTGCACCCAATTCAACGAGCTCAGGCCGTGTCATAACATACATTTTTTAATCAAAAAAATCATACCACCAAATCGGCCCGGCCTCTAGGTGTAAAGGGGTTGGGACCGATTTGAACCTTTTGGCCAATCACAAGTGAGGATTTCAAGCCTCTTACACAACGAATTGGCCCGGCCTCTAGGTGTAAAGCGGCCCTTAGATTATAATCGAAATAGGTGGCACTAACTTACAGGAGCTCTTTATTTCTATCGCAACTAATTAATGCCTCGGCGACCAATCTGTGGACCTGATGATTGCAGAGCCCAGGTCCCAGCCGGCTTTGGCATTGAAAACACCCTGGGACTGGTCACCACACACTGCGACCATGACCCAATTATTATACATCTCACCCGGGATTGCGTGATGTTCATAACTCCCAACCAGTGCCTGGGAAGTTTGTGGGCATAGTCGGTCAAAATCCTAGTGATTCTAAATCCAACTGGTTACATGTTGACATCTTCCGGTTTTGCTTTACTCACTTGAGGTATATTCCATAGATTCCTCTAAAATGATCGGTAATTCTCCTGAAGTCTCCAACTTCAACCGGTTATTTCTCAAACTCAACCGGTTCATCTGTAACTAACCGCCGGTTCATCCCGAGCAGTGCTCCCAACTGTGTGCTCATGAGCTTCTGTCTGTCTGCTCCTAATATGATAAGGAACCTAAGTTGTTCAATTGTGATATCAACCCTTCATCTCTCTCGCCGCAAACTGAATGCCTTCATCTATTGTCACTTGCTTCAAGGAATGCGGGCTCTCATGGTCATTTTTTCTTAACTGGACACCTATATTTGGTTTGTAGTTAAGAAGTGACACCCATAAGACACATGTCACGGTGAGATTGGACTTTGTGCTTTCAAATACAAACATCGTTTTAGATTCAATTGGGAGGGCCTATGTGATCACTTAGAAAACACTGCCAATTATGCAAGGTTTGAGATATCACACATACATAACATTACTTGACTTTTGGATAAACACCATGATTGGGAGGGCATGTTTGATCAAATTTTAAACATAGAATCCTTCCTTTAAATTTTTACAACTTTTGCATTTCAACTGCAATTTTAAATTTGAAATGACAAATATGTGATTTGTAATGGCTAGCAAGATTCCCAATTCAATCCAACATCCAAATATGCATGTGAAGTTGGAAGTGCCCACAATAAGGCCACATATATAAGCTGACAACAATGAATGACCACTACTAGTGCACTAGTCTAGGGGTAGAATGATTCATGTGTGGATCCAAAATGACATATTGTAAAAGTGGTGGCCCGAAAAGGATGCAGTGATAGGTGGGATGCAATGATTGTCCGGATAGGTGTTGTTTCACACTAGTGGCGATCACTTTTGGATGCCATTGAGTTAACCATCTTGTGTGCATTTGTACCCAGAGTAGGCTATGTTGATGCTAAGATTGGGGAGACTCTACTATACAAGTAGGGGGATTGACTTACTTGCCTCTTTGGGAAAATGTAATTGATTCTTTATATCGAATAAAATTATGAAACAATTTGCACTCCTCATCATTTCCTCTACTCCATCTTTGAAAAACATTGCACAAATTTCAAGCCATTCTTTATGGCCGAATCAACTTATTTTCTATATATCTCTACCTTACTTCTTACCTTAACTTGATGAAAGATTTGGAGGTAGTGACGTCTAGTTGCATGAAAGTTTCACCTGATTATGCAACGACCTTCTACTATCCTCTGGTGAAAGAGGGGTTGGGACGAAACAACCCGTACACTGGTTCCTTGGAGGCAAGGGTTTAGGCATCCAACAAGGAACGAGTGTATGGGTTAGTTCGCCCAAATCATGAAAGAGGGAACTTAGATATTTAACAAGTTGTTGCATGATTGAGATTTCGTGCTCTATGGTCTGAGACAACCCTAAACTACTGGATGATGGTGGAGAGATACCCAAATCTCAAGGAAGAGGTTGGCGGTTCGATTCCCGGCTGAGAAATCTCCTCTCTACTTGACACAAACTTGCCGGGTGGTCAATTGCCTCCTGTGCTTTGGCATTGGCATGTTGCCCTTCTGTCTCAAAAAAGAAAAAGAAAAAGAAAAAAAGATTCCGTGCTCTCCTTGAAGCTCAGTTTTTCCTAAGTAGGAATAAACAGCCCACTTGTTCAATGGGTGGTGCTTACCTGATAAGAGGAGGAGCCACCCTTAGCTCCATGACAACAACTTCACTTGATACCATACTTGACCAGTGATGAGTCAAATGTCAAATTTATTGTCAAAGAGCATCAATCCCTAAAAGCTCAGCATGGGCTGTTTATGGTTTGGATGCCACTTCATGTTGTCCAAACATGTCTTTATGGGCAGTGGTGATTTTTCACAAGGTCCCTAACATGTCTAGGGACATGTTCATAAGAGAAAAACATTTCCAGTTGACGGGTTCTTAGAAAATGAACCGGTTTTGGGACGTGTCAAATTCACTTTGGACGGGTTCTAAAAATAACATTTAAAAAAAATTATTCCAAAATAAATAAATGGTACAAATATCAATTACATTATGTCATATATGACATGTGAATATAAGCATAATGCAATCAAACCACTAATACCCAATCAAAATATCAATCTTGAAGTGCTTGATTCACCTGCATACATTAATTCATCAACCACAAAATTTAGACCCTTTTTAACATAATGTCAAAGATTATAATTGAAGGTAAACTTAGTAATTGAATAAGAATTAGTATATATAAACATGTTCAAAATTTTAAAAACAAAGAGCTACTTACCCTTCAAAGAAGTGGATGAATTCTCCTATCCTTCATGTTTCTCCAAACAAGCATCACTGCATTCCAATTGATGTTTTCAACTGGAATATTTGCACATGAAATGCGCATCAAAGCATCTAAAGTTTCTAACTTCAAACTAGTACGTAGATGACTTTTGATTAGGTTTTGTTTAGAAAACTCCTCTCACATATTGCAGTGCTCACTGGAATCACCATAACTCTCCTCCACAAGTTACTCAAACCAGGCCAATTGATTGACCACTCTGGAGTGGTACCTGCAAACTCCCAAGCTTCAAATAAAGACTTATTTGGGAGGAAATTATATTGAAGACTAAATTTTCATCCGAAGAAAGCAAACATTTGAAGTCTGGATCATTGGGACTATGAAAGACACAATCAAAATTATTCAGCACATACAAACATACATAGATATCGGTGAAAGAAGTAGTTTAGAACGACACTGAAACAATCTTTGCTCAGTCTAAATCAAAACTGAATTCAAAAACTCAAACTCTACAAGCCCATAACACCTTTCATCTTGGACCTTCTAGAACAATGATCGCGAAGAACCGGCAGTTAGTTACAAATGAACCGGTTGAGTTTGAGAAAAAACTTGTAGATTGCAGGAAATGTACTGATCATTTTAGAGGGATTTATAGAATATACCCAAATTTAAAGAAGGAAAACCGGAGGCTGTCAACCCTAAACTAGTTGGACTTGCAATCACTAGGATCTCAACCAATTATGTTGCCCAAAAATCTCCCTGATCACTGTTCTAACACAATCTCGAAACTTGGTTGAATATACAGAGAGAATGTATAGAGAGAAGATATTGACAACCCAGAAGAAGAGCTTGAATACTTGCTGGAGGGGGAAGTGCCGAGCTTGAACAATGCTGGAGGGGGAAGTGCCGAGCTTGAACAGTGCTGGAGGGGGAACCTGGGCCTCAGAGAATCAAAACTTTCTCTGAACTATGTGGACAAAATGGGGCAAGTGGCAGCTAAAATAGATAAAGCCAGAACACTGACATAATTGAAGGAAGATACTATTGTTTCCAAGTGCAACCAATCACATGCCGACATCTTTCGGTTTATCTTTCTCAATTTGTTTTTTCCTTTAACCTTTTCATGGACGGGTTGGTTTAGAAATTACCGGTTTTGGGACGGGTTGTTTTTTCTTTAACCTTTCCTTGGACGGGTTGGTTTTGAAATTACCGGTTTTGGGACGGGTTGCAATTTTTTTTGCCTTTCAATTCGAGGTTTTTGGACGTGGACGGGTAAAAACTTTGTGAAAAATCAGCCTTGTTTATGGGTTCAAAATTTTCCCACGACTTGGAGTTATTAAATTTCAAACTTATTGTCTATGTGGTCCGAGATGACCCTAAACTACTGGAGGATAGTGGAGAGGTACCCCAAACCGCATGGAGTGGTTGACGGTTCAATTCCCATACATGAAATCTACTTTCTACTTGATGGAAAAACTAGTCAGGTGGTCACGCGTCTCTTGTGTTCCAAAAAAGAATGAAAAAACACTTATTGCGTTCCGCTACAATGCAAGCTTAAAAGACAAGTTGAAATTCTATCACATAAACGTTTAGAAATTCTAGGTGACTGAAACACACCGTGGGAATGTAAGTTGTGGTCCTCCGATTTTACCAAATCATACAATTTCCCCAGTATAGAATTTGAGATATATTTCTCATGCTTCTCCTGTTTAATTTTCAACCCACAATAGCTAGATCGGCTCAACTTTGACCATGGTTTCCCAGATTCTTGGTCGGCTTCGTCCTTGTTCTTTTCCATGTAGTGAGGATACTGTCTACACTGCAAATGTGAGAGCCATCTGACCTGTTGCAAGAACAAAAACACATTCAGTCACAAATATCGATTGCCAAATTCATTTGCAGCCATAACAGATATTATCGGTCTTGAGCAAAACAATTCTGCAAGATTTTGGTTCAACCTACATCAGAGCTCAGTTTTTGAGAACACAAAGCCTTCTGAAATTAAACATGCTCCACTAAGTTTTTCTTGAAGAATGTAAGGTAACAGGATACTGATGCCAAAGTAATAGTTTAGGCTATATATATATATATATATATATATGAGATACAAATACAAATACAAATAGTATAGGAATATAAGATACAAATATATTCCTATTGTGCTATTTGGGGAAAAATTTCGGTATTTTTGGCACTCAAAGGACCAAAATGATCACAACAGTCAAATTTTCTAGAACAGTGAATATCTCACATGCTTGGTGCCAAAACTATTATATGTCATTTGACTACTTTAAACTATTTCAGAGGTTCTTGCTTGAATTTCATTAAGGATTGGATTTATGGATTATTATGTTATAAAATGTGAGTATGATAGAGTCTTACTCATAATATGTCAACAAGCAAGATTAGACAAACCTTCTCTCCAGACTTGTCCGCATCCACAGTCTTATAAAATAGGTCCACAAGCTGTGAGATCCGTTCCATCACTGATGCTTTTTCCTTTTCGTCCACATGACTGGTCATTAAGGTAGAAATACCATAAACCGTTAAAATAAGGCGATTCGCATTGAAGATCTGGTCTGACAATCATGAGATAATTTTCCAAGATAGACGAGAAGGATTCATGAAGAATGCAAGTTGTTTCGTATTTTTCTGCCTTGTACAAAAAGTTCCACAATTTTTCAAAGTGGAAAGTTTGTCCAACCCACTTCCGGTTCACTAGGCTCTCCTCATTTCGATACAGATTATCACCTAAACCCGTTAATCATGAGTACGTTAGATCTTGCCTCCCATTGGCTACACTGCATTGAAGTTGCCGCGCCATTTAAGACATGGCACTTACCATTATGAGGCGGTCTAGTACACCGCTATTGGGTGGTTAACGCTTTATGGTATTTCTACCTTACATAATCTGCCTGAGCCAACCAATTGTTTGCCCCATACCCTTGATTGAGCTGCCACAAAAAACAAGACAGAATCAAAATGTATGACAAGATGCATAGCATAGATGATAAGCAGGTTTGACACAGATTAATTCAAAATATGAGCAAAGTGCCACATGTCACTTTCCTATCAATTAGAACCTCTACAAAATCCCATGTGTCACCTCAAAAAATTTGCACTTCGGCACGAAAGTGTTGAACGTGCTTATCACCTACATCCCTGAAACTTGATTGTACTAACTCAAAAACACCCTGTGATAAAAGAGAATCCTAAACCCTTATCCCTAAACCTTGCATCCTTGATAGATTTAGTCATACCTTGGGTTGAATCTAGCTTCTAAATAGTTGTCGAAATGCTTCCTATCAAACTCATCTTCATCCAATGGCCAGCCTTCTAAGTTATATGGACTTTGAAGTATTCACACATTAAAAACACTTATATAAAGAAAGTAACAAGTTGAATTGTTCAATACAAAACTTCAAGCAACAAGTATTATTGTTCGATAAACTTCTCCATCTACTACATTGGCATACGACTCGTAGTTTCAACAATTTGGGGGCCGGGGACCTATACGATCATGTAAGAGGGGACTCTTCAATTTGTTATGAAATAGATATTTGTATGAGTTCAAAACATCGTGAGAATTATGGCTATGGCCACAAGTTTGGGTTTGCTCATTATCTTGTATGAATTGCGTGTTTAACCCCTAAATGGCCAAGCCTTTTTTTCTTCTTCCCTTTTTTAACAAGCAATAAACTAGAAACGGGTCATATTAGCCATTGTGTTGTTTTATGCATTCACATGTCAATCCAAAGAATGACACGTGCATATGAAATGTATCATGGATTTGGGCCTGTCCATTCCCGGGGGGTGGATTCTTCATACCACATACGAACTAACGTGAGTGTAAGAAGGGGTAATATTTGAGGTATTAGAGTACATGGTATATATAAAGGAGAGGTATAATTTTTCTTTAGTTTGTACAATCAAAAAGGGCCATTAAGAATTTGAAGTAGAGGTAGATGTATAGAAAGAGGCCCTAAGATTTCAAGAATTTTTTGACAATAAATGTGTCAGGTTCATCCAATTCACATTTTCATTCATTGTCGTTATATTGTAATAATCCTCAATGATGAAAAAATGTTCAATGACTTTCTAATTGAAAAGTGGAAGTGGATTTTATATGTAATAAAGTCCTATTTAATTCATGATTATGTTTTGTATATGTGATGGAGGCATTTATCACACTAAATTGAAAAACTTAGTATAAATACATGAGTCCATTTCTACTTGGCGTTTGTATGTGTACATTTTTTTTTCTCTATAAAATTCTCATATATAGGGGGGTTACTTTCATAGTGACCCATGCACATCATTTAGGCTTCCAGTGAAGAGTCCACCCATGGGTGTCCATTTAACACATCATATGATAAATTTTATACCGAATAAATCTAAGGTGGTCATTGCAATGACATTGTCTTGTTTTTCTTTTTCTTTTTCTTTCTGTAGGGGTTTAGGGTGGCGAATGAGGGATATAATGGAAGCCCGCCACTACCCCCAAAAAAACTACACCATCATGTAGAGGACATGATTTTCTCGGGGAGATCACTCCATTGTAGAGTTGAACAACCACGTGCGATCATTTTAGATGTAAAAAATGTAAAAAATGTAAAAAATGTAAAAATCATCACCAAAATGGGTCACAATTTTATCAATTTTTTTTCATGAGTAGATATAAATGGTACATGTTACATAGTAAAAAATGGTGACTAAATTTGATGATTTGTTTTTTTAATAAAACATACCGTTTCTAACTAGAATGACGCAGAATTGAACTAAAAAAATTGCTACAATTAATGAATATGACTAAAAATTTCAAAAAAAAATACAAAAGATACCATCAATGGTTGTGTATATGTAGAAAAAATATCGTAAAATTTAAAATTATTTATGACATGTAATATAGGGGTAGCAAACTTTGTTCGCACGTGGTGTTCAACTCTACAATGGAGTGATCTCCCCGAGACGATTTTGCATAAGTGCATATGTATTTTATTTTAATTTTTGTAGAGAAAAAACTCCATGACTTTCAAGGAGCCTTGCAACATAGATAACCCCTATGTAAACTCAATACACAATCAAAATTTAACAATTTATAAGTTGAGCTCATCATCGAATATGGACAAGCACAATGGTAGATGTTGTTTTCATGTAGTTATGAGAACACACACACACACATTAAAATAAATAAATAAATAAATCCATTGGATTATATCTCGATACAAAACATTCACCTTGACTTACAAGATATGAAATTTAATTTTAATTTTCCCAATTAGGGCATCTTAGGCAAGTACCTTAGGTGGCTTGCCAAATGGGAGCAGTGGCTGGGTCCCTTCTTGCCACCCCCTAAAACATACAATGATTGCCTTATCCACACTTGATCCCCTGTCATGTTCGCTAAGGGCCACTTCACACACAAGCAGCGAATAAAATTGAAGGGCTATACCCCTTATTCTGGGGTGCCCTTCAAAAGGGAAGGGCAGAAATTCCAGGAAACCTTCAAAGGGAAGGGCATTTTTAAAACAACCGGTCCCTTGGCCCTTCATACCCTCGGGAGATCCGGCTAGCTCATTTCCCTGGAGGCTCCGGCTTGTGGCTGATGCAGTCTTGCAGATACGCTCATACCCTCAGGAGAACCATAGATACCCTCCCACACCCGGTGAGAACTACATGCCGCTCTTATCCTTGGGGCCTGGGCGACGGGAGAATGTTTTTCGACACAAAATTGTTTTTGTTATGTGAGCTCTATACATGAAATAAATATATGTTCTAATCATATTTCTTTTCGGATTTTGTTCCATGTAAATTACATTGCACTTCAGTTTACAATATAACCTAAGATTCAAACATTACATTGTGCATTTTTGAAATTTTTTTGTAAATATGTGAAGGGCAATTTTTGAAGTAACCCTTCATTTTGAAAGGCAAAATTTTAAGTAACCCTTCCCCATGAAATACGAGTAACCCTTCAAATTTTCTCGCTGCACACAAGGCTGAAGGCCCCTAACCATGGCAATGTAAGAGCCCTCATTGGTTGAAAACATGGACACCGTCCAAGTTCACTTCACACTAGGAGGTGAAGGCCTAAAGGCCCAAATAAAAGTTCGTGGATGAAAAGTCTACATGGAGCCCTACATGGCAAGTTGTGGATAAGGGTGCATGGTCTACCGGAATTTGCGTCAAGCCCACCTTCAAGAGGTGGGCGTGACGCAAATTCCAGTAGACCATGACCTTTTTTAATATTTTTCCATCATGACAAATTTCAGGACAAATTGCAAGGCAGATTCAAAAACAAATTCCAGGACAAACATACACCACCAAGTAATTCTCTTAAATTGATAAAGTTTGAGACATACTATATTAAACCAAATCCTCCCCTCTTTTCCGCCAACAAAATATGTAATGGTCCCGCAACATGGTCCATTCTCACTTCACACTATGCTTGAGGGCCCGTGACTACATAAAACGGCTTTCCCAACACCATTGGTACGGCCTTTGGATGAGAGTCAAGGGTCCTCACCATTACAAGGTCACGGCTCTTGGCTCATGTGTGAAGTGGCCCTAAGCCTCTATGGCACTCGATGGCCACCTAAGTCTCAATCCCTTTGTCTAATTCCCTATAGCACTTGCATTTGCTTGCCCATAGCATTATTTAGCTAGTGGTTGTTGTTCAAATCTAGTTTGGATGGATAACGAAAGGTGGTCTCGGTATAAAGGGTAGCCACCGGTTGTGGATATCCATGTGTCACATGGGTAGCTCCTTTCACAAGCTTGGCATGTAGGTTTTGCATACCATTGCCAACCCACAATGAGCTAACATTCAGCATGAGTTTGAGCAAAGATCCAATTCCTAGGTATTCATCGGGAATAATACAAAGGAAAACGGGTAGGCCATAGAAGAAGCCCCCACTATATGAATAATCTTATGCTCACCAGCCTACACATTTTTCACAAAATACTTGAGATTTTTGTTCACATATGTGGCACCTCCTTACTTGATGTCGGGAAGTCAAAGGGTGGCTCCTCAACCCATGGCAACTTGAAGTTGGGTCCATGTGGATGATGCAAAATTTTGGCTTTAAACGCCGCCCATTCAACATCAATGAGCCTCCCTCCCAGGTGAGAATGTCAGAAAATGAATGAGAAAGTGACATGTCTAGAATGTCTAGTGTAAAGTGAACTTGGACTATCTCTAGCTTCTCGACCAATCACGTGATTTGTATATCGAGCTCTGGTGTAAAGTGTTTCTAGGTCATCATATTTTGTGCATTTTTGTGCCAATTATTGTAGGTGACATGTTGCAAACAACCCAACATGATGATGTTATTGGTGGTAATGTATTCACTGTTCATTTTGGTTACCAACCTCCCCTTCTGTCTGCAATATCATAATGACAAACCTTGCAAGAGATCATGGTCCCACGTGCTGCCAAAGGTCAAAGCTACACCAAACATGAAACATTGTTGTTTCAATATATTTTGGAGCATCCATGTGAACAGGGACATATTAAACCTAAACGTAATACCATTGATTGGGAGGCTTTGCATGTTTATAAGCAAAAGCCTATGAATTATGTCATTAAACTAGGATTTAAGTATATTTGGATTTATGCATGAATTTGGAGAATTCCAACGACCAATTTTACATACACTAGATCACAAAAGTACACAAATATGGTGGTTGCCGAACATGGAATACAACATTCGAAGTTGTGGTTGTTGTATTGTTGCTTGTGTTGTTGCTGTTTGATGTTTATGTCCCCACAAGTGCACATCCCTTATTATTTTTGGACAAGTGGTTTGCGCAAATATACTTAAATGCTAGTATTGTAGAGTTGAAATAAGTTGTGGAAATTTGAAGCACTTCAGCCAACTTCAACCAAAAAGAGAAAGATGAAATGAATAAACAAAACAAATCTTGACAATATAAATGACCATGATTAGATAATACTAGTGTATTGGTATTACATGATTAAGTGACTACTGTTTTATAACTTCTTTAAGTATATGTTTCATAGACTACTTATAAATTTTATTTTGTATTATTTTCTTGTTTTATGGCAACATATGAGAATCATAAACAATGGTATCCATATTTAAATTATTTAAGACAAACTATAGTTTTTATTATGATAATATGAGGCGAGAGCTGAAATTTTATGCTCTATTAAAAATAAATTTCACAAATACATTTTTAGCAATATTTCTTGAATATACTATATTTTAAGAGTTATACTTGATGACCATGTTAGTTTTTTTTACAATAATTCAATAAGTTATACAAGTGCTATTCAATTATTTTCTTAATTGGACAATTATAATTGAATAATGTGTGATTAGGTGTGCATCCAAGAACCTACAACATAATAAAGCACACGCTTAAACGAAATTGGACTACAACTTCAAATTGTATTAACTACACTAGTATACTCAATACCCAACACAATTAGAGGAACCTATGTGTTCATTTAACGAGGAAGTAACTCTAATGCACTTCCAATAACTTTGTAATCAATCCAAGGGAAATTCTAATTTATTTGGTGATTCATTATACATTTGCTAATGCGACACAATTTTCAAGACGTAAATATGACCAATAGAAGATGGAGAACAAAAACAACAACACCCACATACCTTCTTCAAACAATCTTTGACTCTTCCTTCCCCATTCTAAAGTGGACCTCGGCATTTCCCCCCCCCCATCAATCACCTTGAATTGCATTGTCACAAAGCTTTATTGTCTAGAGCATCACCATAACATTATTCAAATCCATAACAGTGTTATGTGGGACTGACATTATTATGCAAAATATTCCATCATTCAAGCTGAACATGGGGAATATTCCGCATAATATTGTCAGTCCCACAAAAAAATGTTATGGACTTGAATAATGTTATGACCTACACGAACAAACATTGGATCATGTGTGCAGATGTCATATTGGATATGCATGTGGAATTGTGTAGCCACAAGAGACCAGAGTGCAAAACAGGATCAGAGTGCGGGAGATCAGTGCAACAGAGGAGCAGGGTGCCAGAGGAGCCGAGTGGCCGAGGACCGAAGCACCGAGGGCCAGCAGATGGCCAAAGGAGCGGCAGACTAGGCGAGCCTCGACAGGCGGAGAGAAGGGACAGCTGGCGGCCAAAGGAGCAGCCCAGCGAGGGTTGAGGACCGGACGAGGACCGGCTGCCGGTTATGTAGCGGCCGGGAACGTGAAGACAACACCGGGAACGCGACGAGTCGGTTTGGGAACGCGGGGAGCGCTCCGGGAACGCACCAAGGGGACTCGAGAAGAAGAGAACGCATGGGAACGTACCAAGGAGGCTTGGGAACGCCCGAGAACAAAGGGGAACACATCAAGGCGGCTCGGGAACGCGCCAAGACGGGTTGGGAACGCCGTCACCATAACCGAGGACGGACAAGTTAGTAAGATAGGATAGTTAGTAGTTTAGTAAAACAAGGGTAGATGAAAGACATGCCTAATAGGATGAAAGTCCTTAGATGACCATAAACAATTCCCTACGAATGAATAAGTTACATTCCGGATGGATGAGGCTTATGGATGGTAACCGCACCGGGTGGCACATCTAGGTTAAAACAAGAATTCCAACAAATGAACTTTACGAGTACATTTCACATTCATACATGGTAACTGCTGTAAATAGATCCGGGCAGGCTAAAATTAGGCTGTAACCGGATACAGGGCTAAAAATAGCGAAGATGAACATGTGGCATTAGGGGAAGTTAGGCCCAACCGCCACATCCAATTTAAGGTAGATTTTGAACACTATATAAGAAGCCAACTTGAGGCACATAATACACTTCATTCGAACGCATAAACTCTACATGAGTGTCAACCTCTAAGCTCTCTCTCTCAAGTTAATATATTTAGCCGAGGTTCACGTGCCCTAACTCGGGGGGCATTGGAGTTAGTTTTGCGATTAGCCGAGGTTTACTCGTGCCCTAACTCGGAGGGCAATCTAAAGTAAAGGCGAGTAGCCGAGGTTTGTGCAAGGCCCTAACTCGGAGGGCATATTAATATAAGACAAGTAGCCGAGGTATTAACTTATCCTAACTCGGGGGAATTAAGAAACTTAAGTACGCCAAGGCAAAATAGAAGGAGGACTCTTGACTCGGCTTACCACCCGCAACTAAAGACTTCATCACGAGGGAATTTACCAAGCGCCAAAGGTTCAAAATCTAACGAGGTGAAAAGAGGAGTTCGAGGACCCGGTTAAAGGAGATTACAGAGGGGAGGTAAATCCTACCTCGGCGGTACACTCAAGTAACTTTCCGACCTCAACCCGGCCACGTAAGGAGTAATCATTACAGTGAACTTAAGGAAATCATGGGTGAGGGAAGGCAAGCTAAGGGCTTGCCGGCAACCGGTCTTATCATACCGGCCATATATAGATACTAAGTAATCACGTAGTTTTAAGACTAAATCCAAGGGAATTGGCCTAAGAGAATTCCGAAGCAACTAAGGGGCATACTTGGGGATCCTTAGGTAATGATGTTCAATACCTCATAAATGAGGGTGATAACGATCGAATATCTTGAGTAAGATTGATTTTTATCATATGCAATTAGAACCACTAGAATTCTAATACTCGAAGGTTCTCAAGTAACTTTGGAATGTTAAAATCCATTAACTTACTCAATAGGCTACCGAACGAATATAAGATAATTCTCAAAGATTTCTATATCGTCAAAGTATAGGCTTTGAACTAGAAACTCTTTGTGGTAACATCCTTGGAATTGTCCTTAGAAGATAATGAAGGCTCGAAGGTTGTAAACCATGAAAGATATTGTATGCAGAAGTTATGTCTTCCCCTAAACACTTAACCTTGACATTAAGGTTCAGGGGAACATAAACTTGACAACTTGGGCATCTTATCCCTGGAGAATTATAAAAGGTCTTAACACCACAAGGAAAAGTATTATGCTAATAAATCTATTTAAAGGTTTAGGAACACCTAACCTTAACATTTCAGGGAAACATAAACTTGAGAAATTGGATCAATTAATCCTTGAGGATTCATAGGAGCATTAAAGTGTTATAAGGTTATATGAGCGCGAACACCTTCAGCGGAAATTGGAATTTAAAGAAGGACTAATTTTGGTGGGAGTAACTTTCATGTAAACCGGTTCAGCAGCGGGTTACACCGTCTAAGTTTGCTGAGGGTTGAAGGTGGCCTCGACAGGAATCCGTGTAGAGTTCCCAATGGACGTCGCTTAGGCCACCTCAAGATCCACGCCACATGATGTTGGAAGAGGTACATCATTACCCTTGCAAGAAAAGAAAAGAAAAACCAACGTTAGGTAATTTGACGTGAATTTGAGCCCGTTGGCCCTACCATGCTCGAGAATCCCCTTGGTGCAGGGTGGGGTTTACTGTGGGTGGGCTCTTGTTTGTAAAAACATATGAAATTTACCCTTGCAACATAATGGACGACCGTCAATCAACCCAAAAGCAAATCTCTCACAATCCCAACTAACAAGCCTAGAACCGTCAATCAATGTGAGGATAGAGTTGACATCCTCAGGTATTGTACCTACGTTTCACAGCCGCCTCTTAATACAAACTACCACACTCTCCCTATTAACTAGAGGATCACGAGGCTCACGTGCACTAGCCATTTCTATACACGGAGAATAACATGTTAAATTGGTTCGTTCGATTTGTATTCATAGTGGAAGTCCAAGTTGCGACGATTGCAAGTAGTCGCGCATCCCATTAAGTTAGAAATACCCAAAGTGGTTAACCACCCTCTACCTGTGCACTAGACCGCCGTCATAATAGTGAAGTGTCATTTCTGAAACCGATCATGGCGAGGCGGCAGCTTCAATGTGTGTACACTTAGTGTAGCCAATGGGAGTCAAGTTTAATGTACTCATGAGTTAACCGCGTTAGGTGATGTTCTGTATGGAAATGCGGATTACTGTGTTCGGTGTAGGGAGAATCTAGTGAACGAGTAGGGGGTTTGACAACTTTCCACTTTGAAAAATTGTGGAATTTTTTTGTACAGGGCAAAAAAATATGCAACAACTTGCATTCTTCATGAATCCTTCTCGTCTATCTTGGAAAATAATCTCATGATTGTAAGACCATATCTTCAATGCAAATCACCTTATTTTCACGGGTTATGGTATTTCTACCTTAGTGTATCACCAACATTGAAATGTTTGATGCTAAAATCTCCACCCGGGGGGGGGGGTATACACACACATATTTAAGACCCATCTACCTTAAGAAACGAGTCCACCGCCAAAACCTCTGGCAGGCGGTGTTAAGTGCGAGGCAATTGAATCTGCAGAGACATTTGAAAACTCTTTGTGAATGAAAGAGTGAGACTTGCAAGTGTGTTCAGAGTGTTTCGGGCCCTACAAATATATGTCCATTTAGGGTGGAGGCTTCACGAAATACATAGAACTTAGGGCCACTTCACACACGAGACTGAGGCCCGTGACCATTACACTTCAAGCACTCTCATTGGTGGGAAAGGTGGAGCTGGTCCAAGTTCGCTTCACACTACGCTTGAGGGACCAACGGAGTACGTGAATGCAAGATGGATGTAAAGTCTACATGGATTCCTACATGGCATCAAATGGATCATGTTTCATGGTCACTTGGACTATTTTCAAAAGTTACCTCTTGGAGGTAGGCCTAACACAAAACCAGGAGACCATGGTACTCCGAACGCTCACGACTATTGATTTATTCTATTTTATCATGCGTGAGGATCCATATGAATAGGAATTCATTGAAATAGCATTTGGTTGAGGACCCGGTCACATATGACTTCACACTACACTTGAGGATCCGTGACCACACTATGTGATGCTGGAGGTGTCTTGGGACGGCCTTTGGACACTTTCTTCTGGGCTCTCACAATTTCATGGTCACGGCTCTTGGCTCGTGTGTGAAGTGGCCCTGAGTACTCAAGTTATTTCATCAACTAAATTGCGTATTGCATATTGCATCGGCTTCCTGGCCTCAAAATCAATCTCATTCAAACTGTATGTGCACATTCTCATAACTTCCCTTCACGGGGTTGGGTTGGTTGAGTTTAGGTCATTTCGTGTCCATAGCAACTTCATATTGTTGTCATTGGAATTCAAATGATAAATTGGACAAAACTTGCAATTGCCACCACTAGTATATGAGTCATAGGTAATTGCCTTGCGTCGATGAAAGAACAATGTAGTTGGTAGAAAGTGATGATGCTAGTAAAAAGTTATGGCAACACGTAACTCCAAATGGTAACCCACACTAATTAGACAAAATAGTGTAGTGGTCCGGGAACCATTACCCACCTCAATCTTCCGAATTGATTCAGGGCCACTTCACACACAGGCCAAGAGCCATGACCATGAAATTGTGAGAGCCCATAAGAAAGTGTCCAAAGGCCGTCCCAAGACACCTCCAAGATCATGTAATGTGATCATGGACCCTCAAGGGTAGTGTGAAGTCATATGTGACCGGCCCCTCAACCAAATGCTATTTCAATAAAAAAATTATTCATGTGGGTCTTCACACATGATAAAATAGAATAAATCAATGGTTGTGAGCATTCGGAGTGCCATGGTCTCCCAGTTTTGTGTTAGGCCTACCTCCAAGAGATGGTTAATGAAGATAGTCCAAGTGACCACGAGACATGATCCATTTGATGCCATGTAGGAATCCATGTAGACTTTACATCCATCTTGCATTCACATACTCCGTTGGTCCCTCAACCGTAGTGTGAAGCGAACTTGGACCGGCTCCACCTCTTCCACCAACGAGAGTGCTTGAAGTGTAATGGTCACGGGCTCTCAATCTCGTGTGTGAAGTGGCCCTCAGTCACGTGGTGTGTTGAGCTCTATAGATTTTTCCTTGTTGTAATTCTAAAAGTGAGGATTCTGTCTTTTGCCGGGGTGAAGGTGAAGAATTCCAAGGGGGGTGCATGGGCTGGGGCGAAACAACCCGTACACTGGTTCCTTGGAGGCAAGGGTTTAGGCATCCAACAAGGAACGAGTGTATGGGTTGGTTCGCCCAAATCGTGCATGTGTTGCCGTTAGGTTGTAATTAAGTGTTATTGAAGGAACCTTCTCTAACTTCTTTATACTCTATCTTAATGTAGTGACAAAACACATGTTTGTTGTGGCAAACTGTCTTCACATACGAGAGTAAAGGCATGTGACCATTGCATTCTAAGATCTCTCATTGGTCGGAAAGGCCCATACCATTCAAAGTTCACTTTACACTGAAAGGTGAAGGCCTAAGGGCTCAAAGAAATTATCATGGATTCTTACAATGCCATATTGTAAATAACATGTTGTGGCATGCCAAAATTTGCATCAGGTCCACCTCCAAGAGGTGGGCCTATCACAAATTCAAGCAAACCATATCAGTTTCTATAAAATTGGCTTTCCCATCTCTCATGATATGGCCTTTGGATGAGAGTCAAGGGCCCTCATAATTACATGGTCACGACCCTTGGCTTGTGTGTGTGAAGTGGCCCTTATTGAAGAACTTGGAAGTGAACAAAGCCACATTTCCCTTCCAATTCCGTTTCTTTAAATTGGGTTATCTTACAATTTAATTTATGAAAATTCCCTCTTTCATTAATTATTCCTAATGGGCATGGCAGGTTTGGTTCAAGGTGGGGTCCACATTTCCCGAGTGTGAGTTCCATACCACACTAAATATCGTATTTAGTGTCGTGTGGTAGTTTATGCCACTGTGGTAACTTTCTAATGAGATTTCTTATGCATAGGTTTACAAATATTGTCATCCCATCTCACTTTTAGTTTCATCCAAATGCCAACTATTGAAATAAAGTTTGATATATTATGCATCCTAGCATTTTTGTAATGAAATGTTGTCATAGATGATTGACATTTGGATGAAAAATCACTTTGTAAGTGACAATAATTGCAACATTGTAAATCTAAAGTGCCCAAATCGTTTGCAAGGGAATGAAATATAATGTGAGGTTAACATCTAGTATTGAGCAAGACAATCAAATTGGTGACACTAAATACAATATTTGGTGTAGTAATGTTATGGATGCCCCTACACCACTAGAAAATGTGGTCCTAGAACACACCTTCCCATTTGACACATGTAGTCATTAGGACATGACCCCATGTACATGTATCAAGTCCAGTTTATAATTGTAATAGATTGGACTCGACACTTCTAAATGGTGCCATGTCCTAAAGATCACATATGTCAAGTTTGTTCTATGACCACGTTTTCTAGTAGTGGATATGTGAGTGTATCAAATTACTTTTCTTAACACCTATATTTGATTGGTGTGTGTTTAGACGAGTATCAAAGAACAACCACCATTATAATGACATGTGTTTAGAAAAGGTTGGATTATATCTTCAAATTTCATCAACTACTCCACACTCCACAACGAACACATTTAGAAGGACCTATGTATTCAATAAGGAAGCAACAAGCGTACACTTCCCATAACCATAATTGAATTAGGGGAGGTATGATTTTTGACTTGGTTTTTGCAAACGTTTCATCATAGATTTGCCAATGCAACATGATTTGAAGACATATATATATATATATATATATGACCAATAGAAAGATGGAGACTAAGAGCAAGCCCAAATATTCATGGATGTGCATTTGCATCCGGGAATGAAAAGTGGCCTCCGTCCAAGATGCAAATGTAGACCCATGCAAAATTGCCACTCATCTTGCATTGTTTCCAATACCAACTTCTGAATTTCCTCTAAAATGATCGGTAATTTTCTAAAGTCATGACCTTCAACCGCTTATTTCTCAAACTCGTCATGTTCATCTGTAACTAGTATTTTTCCTGGAGTCTCAAACCTCAACTGGTTATTTCTCAAACTCACCCGGATCATTTGTAACTAGTATTTTCCATGAAGTCTCAAACCTCAACCGGTTTTTCTTAAACTCGTATGGTTCATCAATAACTAGCTGATACTAGAGAAAAGTAGTAGGTCGAAGTTTAGAAAGTTATTGTCTTATTATATATAACCCTCCCTACATATCTCTCACATATGCAGGGAGTTCGAGGCTTCTAGCATAAAATTTCATCCGTGAAGGCCATGTACGTCAGTGAGTGGGCGGCTTCTGCATCTGCATCTTCATTGCGGGTGTTAACCCTTAAAGGACAATGCAAGCCCCACGGGCTTGGTATTATTTTGGGAGAATCTTGTTCAAAACTTCTACTCCATTGCACCAAATGGGGTTTTTAGAATGCCAAATCGAGCACCTTAGCAAGATCTATACTTCTTTAGAATAGAGCCTATGTAAATTAATTGGTTAATCATGCTTAAAATGAAATTTAAAAGATATTTTGGGTGTGGTATCGGGAAAGCATATGTCCTTTAAGGGTTAAAGTGCAAATGCGGATGCAGATGCAAGGAGAGTGGGCTTGCTGTAAGGAAAACAAACCTTGGAATAACACCTACATATTTAATTACCTCATATTCCGTGGCCTCCAATCAAGTCTTCCTGATCTAGAAGAGTGCAACCCTGCTTCTGGATTCAGCATGCATCTACTCCCACAATAAATTTGCGCTGCTATTATCATATGCTCCTTATATCAATGCTACTAATAAAGTGGCCAACCCCCACACACCACTCCGACATTAAAGTAGAGATTTTCATGGTACCAATCAGTGCCCGGGAAGATTTTGGGCATAGTCGGTCAAGATCCTAGTGATTCTAAATCCAACCGGTTACATGTAGACATCTTCCGGTTTTGCTTTATTCATTTGAGGTATATTCTATAGATTCCTCTAAAATGATCGGTAATTCTCCTGAGGTCTCGAATTTCAACCGGTTATTTCTCAAACTCAACCGGTTCATCTGTAACTAACCGCCGGTTCTTCCCGAACAGTGGTACCAATATTAAAGGATCTTGAGTCAAGTTTTCATTTTATCCAAGATGTTTTGCATCTACCCAACCTAACTTATTACAACACAGACAACTTCAACCTAAATCATTCAACGAAAAGTTGGTGCAAACCAATTGTAAATCATTGTGCTTTGTCATAAGTAACCAACATCCACCCACCCCACTTTATTGACCCGGTTATCAACACTTTCTTGCTCATTCCCCCGAAACATTGTGGTTTGGTGCATGGTCCGCTTTTTGGGAAGCACATGTTTAGCCTTTAAGCGTCCCGATTCCCAAAGGCGTACATTTGTATTATGTGGAGGTCAGTGTTCAAGATTGAAGGCTTCAATGCCCTTCAAACGCGATTTGGCCCTTCAAAATATACCTCACTCAAAACAGCCCTTCACAACGCAACCCCAAATTGAAAATGAAGACGTCACTTGAAGTCCTCAATATAATCTGCCTGCCACAAGAACCAACAAGCGTAGAGTATTGTCATTACAAGAAGTGGAGTTAGATGGTTGATTCTTAATTCTTCACATTATACTGGAAACATATACCATATAATTCATGCACAAGTTTAATATGAGTTTTGTATTTCATTTCTATATTCTTGGATCGACGTCTTGGATTTGAACCAACCCTTCAACGGAAGGACTGAAATTTGAGAGCCCTTCAAAATGAAATTCATACGAGGGCTTCAATCTTGAACACTGGTGGAGGTGTTTAAGGTGGGTTACGATATTGTTAGATTTGGCCGATCGTGTGAAAAGTAACAACACCCAACATTTTTCTCATCTATCAATTTTGTTTGTCCAATCGTAGCATTACATTGTAAACATTATAGAGAGATTTTAGGCTGTACAAATGACTTTGGTTCAAATACTAACTCCAGTTTATCAATATCTTTACACGTAACTCACTATATTCGTTAATTTGGGACTTTTTCGGCATTTTGAGACAATTACAAATATAAGAACATGGATAAAATCACACAGATATTGGAGAATGTTGTAAGATGCAAATACTTTGAAGCGGGTGTTCATATCAAGAACCCAATTAAGAACTCATATCAAGATGGTTTGGGTAGGACGACCCAAACATTAGACCATGTTGTTGTGGTCCATATATTAATTTGAGACAAGAGAAAGTCTCAAATGAACGAATATAGTGATGTAACCAAAATTTCATTGCGGGATGCATTAGATATAATTTCAAACTTGTAAACCAATTGAATCTTGACTTTGATGCTTGTTGGAGGGCTTGTACAAAATGCCATGTAGGTCATGTAATGATAGTTCAAAACTTGTAAGCCTTTAAGAATTACGTTGCACTGTCAATATCATAAGATTTGACCATAAATGAGATTGCCAAAGTGCAATATGAATGTTTCCACATTCCATGGAGGCGGAGTTTTCTTTCCATAATGATAAGTTTCTTGCCTTCATTACTATGTATTTCGTATGTAGCTCGGTGCATGCTTCCATGTGCATGCCATTTTTGCAAAGCAAAATAGAGTTTGCTAACATTCAGGGCCGGTTTACACCATGGACCATGAAGTCGGACCATGGAAGATGACCTTTTTTCCATGGTCCAACTTCCATGGTCCGATTTCTTAAAAATCCAATTTACAAAGCCTTTGGGCCCCTCACTACGTGGAAACCGAATGTGGACCAAGAAGAACGACCATGCACCAAAAAGTGAATGTGCTGATTTTTTTTAATATATGCCCAAAAATGGCAGTTTTGACAAAAATTCAAGTTTGACCATTCTCTTGTCTTCTCTTCACTTCTTGTTAAATTGTCGAAGATGTGGCTTGCAAATCTTCTCACAACAATTTTTACAACAAAAAAATGAGTGATTTAATTTGTACATGTTCAATGTGATTTACATGTGACATGTACCTTGTGTTGTACAGTACATTGAGCATTATTTGCAACCCGCTTCACCATGTGTACTTGAATTCTTGAGTTCTAGATGTCCCACGTTGTTTGGTGAAACATGTGGGAGCCGTTTTAAGGGGTAGGGTAGGGAAAGAAATGGTATGTCTCATGGGCTATAATATGATCAAGGCCCATAAAGAGCAAACTTGCTTCTCAAGATTCATTACAACACATAGATGTTGAAAAGTGTGCCTTGTGAGCCTTACCTAGTGGGGTGAGTTGTACATAAAGCCCCCCAAAAAAAATTCATTAAAATTTTATTATAAGAGCATTTCTATGCCATGGGCCCTTACCTTTTTCTACCATACCACCTCTTTTGCCTCTCTCACCGCAAAACCTGTTGGACCATGTCAGTGGATTACGTAGGCCTTAAAATATGTCTTTTGGGGACCTCAACCTCCATGGTCACTCTGACATTCTTTCCTTGGTGTAAACCAAAGTGGTCCCGGGATGAGTTCAACAACCAATCAACGCTCTTTCATGGCCCTGGGACGACTTTGTGGTCCACAGTGTAAACAACCCCTTAGGGCCACTTCACACACGAGATTGAGAGCCCGCGACCGGTACACTTCAAGCACTCTCATTGGTGGAAAAGGCGGTGCTAGTCCAAATTCGCTTCACACTACGCTTGAGGGACCGACTGAGTATGTGAATGCAAGATGGATGTAAAGTCTACATGGGTTCCTACATGGCATCGAATGGATCATGTTTCATGGCCACTTGGACTATTTTCAAAAATCACGTCTTGGGGGTAGACCTAACACAAAACTGGGAGACCATGGCACTCCGAACGCTCGCAACCATTGGTTTATTATATTTTATCATGTGTGAGGACCCGCATGAATAAAAATTCATTGAAATAGCATTTGGTTGAGGGCCCGGTCACATATGACTTCACATTACACTTGAGGATCCGTGACCACATTACGTGATGTTGGAGGTGTCTTGGGACGGCCTTTGGACACTTTCTTATGGGCTCTCACAATTTCATGGCCATGGCTCTTGGCTCGTGTGTAAACCAGCCCTTAGTGAAGCTTTTGCAAGTTGTAGGAAATAGAATTATCTGCAGACACGATTCGTCCTTTCTGACTGGTTCAGGGAACGAGTGGATTAATTATGAGAGACAAAACCAACTCTTGGAAGCTACATTAGCTCGTGCCATGATTTTGACTCCGGTGGGTAGGGCATTCATAATGGGCCTCAAAATGGGCCATGTTCGATGGGTCTCGGATTTATGCAGTCATAGTTCCATAACTGTTGGTGGCTAGATGCCCCTCCTATGCTCATAGTTTCTCGAAATTTGTAGTTTCCATTATGATATCGCTTTTCGTATGAGGGGATTGAAGCCTGCAAACGGGCCTGCGATTGGCCTTGTGCCTCCTCCTTTTCCCCTTTAGCTAACCCTGGTGACGACTTTTAAAGTTAGCTGGTAGAGTGTATGGCTTTCAACCACGTGGTTGTGGGTTAAGAAATCATAAAATGTGAATCTCTGGATTAAGTCTATACAATTGGAATCACACTCACCATTTGCGGTTTCTAACTTGGTTCGACACGATACATATTTATAAGTATTATCCTTCCAAAAATGATAATAAAGTCACATCATGGTCCATAATATTATTCAGATCCATAATAGTGTTTCGTGGGACCGACAATATTCCGTAGAATATTCTTCACATTCAGTCTAAATGATGGAATATTCTATAGAGTACTATCAGTACCATGGAACACTATTATGGATTTGAATAATGCTATGTCAAGTCACTAGTTAAAACTAGGAAACCTATAATGGAGTTGAGAAATTAATAATCTGTTATTGAAGTAAAAAACCTTATAAATTTCTTGAAATAAGAAACTTACGATTTTTTTTAAAGAAAAGTTTGAGCACCTCAATCATGGCCGTACAAAGTACATCCATAGTAGATTCTTGAAAACCATTTGTTAGTGGCAATATGGTACCTTATTATCTACTAGTGCGAAACAAAAGTCAACCAACAAACAACTTCTTGGATACCTCTAAGCTTCCAAAAACGTAGGACTGACTGTGACTAGGCTTTCAACAAGTTTAAGGGTTAATGTGCACTTTACAAACATCAGGGACAGTGTCTGGGGAGATTTTTGGCATAATAAGGTAGAGGTACCATAAACCGTGAACTATCCTCTACCCGTGCAGTAGACTTCCGTCATAATAGTGAAGTGTCATTTATGAAACCGATCATTGCGAGGTTGGCAACTTTAAATATGTGTATAAACTGTTTAGCCATATTTAGTCATGTTTGACTACCATTGATCACAATGTAATGTACTCATGAGTTAACTAGTTTAGGTGATGTTCTGTGTGGAAATGAGGATTACCGTGTTCAGTGTAAGGAGAATCTAGTGAACGAGTAGGGGGTTTGACAAACTTTTCCACTTTGAAAAATTGTAGATTATTTTTTACAAGGAATAAAAATATGAAACAACTTGCATCCTTCATGAATCCTTCTCTTCTATCTTGGAAAGTTATCTCATGATTGTAAGACCATATATTCAATGCGAATCACCTTATTTTCATGGTTCATGGTATCTCTACCTTAACCCTTAAAGGACAATGCAAGCCCCACGGGCTTGGTATTATTTTGGGAGAATCTTGTTCAAAACTTCTACTCCATTGCACCAAATGGGGTTTTTAGAATGCCAAATCGAGCACCTTAGCAAGATCTATACTTCTTTAGAATAGAGCCTATGTAAATTAATTGGTTAATCATGCTTAAAATGAATTTTAAAAGATATTTTGGGTGTGGTATCGGGAAAGCATATGTCCTTTAAGGGTTAATCGGTCGAGATCCTAGCGTTTCCAAGCTCAACCGGTTACATGTTGACGTCCTTTGGTTTTCTTTACTGGTTTTAGGTATGCTTTTCTAACTTCCTCTGAAATGAGGAGCAATTTTCCTGAAGTCTTCAACGTGAACCGGTTATTCCTCAAACTTAACCGGTTCATCTGTAACTAGCTGTGGGCTCTTCCTATCCATTGATCAGGGATGACTAATAAGGTCCCGTTATGTAAAATAGTAAGCTTCTCCTTTTTAGGATACTTGAAATATACTATATTATAATTTTATCTTCACTCAGAATATGGTGACCAAATACAGGTGGGCAGATGAATTAAGTATGTGGTGTATTTGGCATTGTGGATATACAAGCATCGTCATTGACGACTTTAAACATCAAGAGCTTGCATCATCCACTGGGCCGCTTCGTTCTGTTCGGTTGGCTGCTTATACTTCAAGGATAAGTTTAGTTGCTTACGATCAAAGATGTGGAGTGGGGTCCGAGACGACCCTAAACTACTGGATGATGGTGGAGAGATACCCAAATCTCAAGGAAGAGGTTGGCGGTTCGATTCCTGGCTGTGAAATTTCCTCTCTACTTGACAAAAACTTGCCAGGTGGTCGACTACCTCATGTGCTTTGGCGTTGGCATGTCGGCCTTCTGTCTCCAAAAAAAAAACAAAGATGTGGAGTGGGAGCTCATGGAGTGTGAGAAATGTTTGTTGAGACTTGAGAGAGATGATGATGGTTGATGTATTTTGAGCACAAAAGTTAGTCCAATTTCCATAACATTCCATAAGATGTGTGGGTGTTATTTGGTTTTTTTCTTCTTTAAGTTCTCCAACTTCTACCAATTAGGTTTACACATCAAAACATGTGTTGCATCAACCAAATGTATGATGAAGCATTAACACAAATTGGACTTACCCTGATTTAGTTATGGTTAATGGAGGCGTTTACCCTGGTTTAGTTATGGCTAATGGGGGTGCATGTATGTTGATTTTTCAACTAAATACCCCGATCAATATTCTCAACATACATGCATTTCCAAAGTTGTGCTCAATGTTGAGCTGGTGAACAATATTATTTACCTCTATAAGTGGTAAACTACACTAAATAGTGTATTTAGTGTCACTTACTATTTGGAATTACGTAATTCTATATCTATTTATTGTATGTCTCTTATTCCAACTACCAACATATGCCAAAGTGGTATTTATACATTCTACAAAATTAAAACTTTATTTGGTAAAAATTTACATCGATAGTAAAAAAAAGATATAGCATTGCATAATTCCAAATAGTTAGTGATACAAAATACAACATTTCGTGTAGTACAATAATGAGCGAGTTGATGGCTGAGGATTGCTTTCTTTAGTCCCTTTACCTCTTATGTATTTAGGGTGCAAATATGACAACCACAACCACAACCACACACGAGGAGAGAGGGAGAGAGAGACCAAAACCTGGTTCATTGGTGTGAATGAGGGAGGCTTCGCCCTTGATCATAGCCACAAACTTATATGTACATCCGAAATAGGTTTACGGAGCATGGCTATGAGACAAATCTTTGTATCTCATGTTGGAGGTGGTCCCATTTAATAGCCAACTACAACCACAACTACTCTTGCTTCAACAAACTACAAAACAAGGCATGGTTGAGGGTGGATTCAATACTTATAGTTTACTTTCTTTGGTTGGAATAGTTGGTAATTGTAGTAGAGGTGCCTATTCCTAATCAGGACCCCATTGGCAATCTATAGGGTACCGAAATTTCAATCATGTTGGGACTGAATTTTGATTAGGCTGAGATTGAATTTTAATCAAGTTGGGACTCAATTTTGATTAGGCCGCAACCAATAGTGCCATGACATGTATCTTGGTTTTGAGTGCTAAAGTGAGGAGGAATGAGTGGTTAAAATGAGCTGTTATAATAGACTCTAGATATTGGTAACATGTTTGGACCAACTTTTGGCTTCAAAAATTCATAGTAATTTCAATATAAGGAATTAAATTACTGAAAAAATCTCATGATTTCTATCTTCCTACACGGGAAAAATTTGCACCACCTTATACTTCTCCAAATTTAGCGCATAATCTCTTAAGTGATCGGTCATGGGCGCCTCTACTCTAAAACTTGGCACCAAGAGAGACTCCAAGGTCAGATTACACAAAAACTTTTGTACGAGGCTTGTAGACGGCAAACCCTCCTAGACAAGATTCACAAGAGAAATCTATAAATTCTTTGTTTCCAATCCATGGATAACACTAACAGGAGGGGCGAGAAGTAACAATTGAATCTGCTTTTCAACTAAAGCTACACCCTGTGTCTGAATGAAAATATTGTAG
Source organism: Polytrichum formosum (assembly GCA_964035585.1). Classification (NCBI taxonomy): domain Eukaryota; kingdom Viridiplantae; phylum Streptophyta; class Polytrichopsida; order Polytrichales; family Polytrichaceae; genus Polytrichum; species Polytrichum formosum. The sequence continues at coordinate 70,583,610 of OZ037935.1, read as the reverse complement.
ATGTGGTTGAAGGTGGGTCTGAACTACAATCCTTTGAGTAAGGTGAGTGTGCCAATGACCGAACGCAACCCAAGGACCGCACACCCACTGCACAAATTTCATTCATGAGAACTCCCGAGGGAACTTCAGTACCATCACTATTAGGTGTTTTATTATAGGTACCGCACGGTGTGCGGTGAAGGGCTCAGTAAGCTTTTGAGATCCACTTGTGTATGTCTAGATTCAATTTGTGATAGCTTTCACAAATCATAATATCTTTTTATTTTATTTTTTGTAGGAGAATCCCCACTTCACAATTAACAATCCTTCAAAATTTGAAACGATTTAAGCTTGTAAATTATTATTTATAAGGATTTGAAGATTGACTGTGCGGTCATTGGCACACTTACCTTAGTTGTTTGTAAACTTCCCTTCAATAGAGTTATCCGCTAACCTCCCTAAACACATGCTGAGTTGGGGGAGTTAGGGGAATCACCCGTTGGTATCCAAAAAGGCAACCCGTCAGCAACATCTAAAAAAAATGCGGACCCAGACTCATTTCAAGGTGTGGGAGACCTTCAAAATGCGTTTGACCATGGGTTTAGGAAATAGAGTGGGCCCGTCAGGGTTTTGGGACCGGGTCTAGTTGCAGCCCGGCTTCCCACATGCGGCAGGGGTCAGAGTTGTGCTCCTCGCCACCTAGCCCATTTGCTGTGGGTCGCGTGTGGAGGAGGGATGCCGAGGTAATGTGTTTGAATCGTTGAAGTTCACTGTTTGAATCGCCGAAGTACTCTGTCCAAATCGCCGAATTGCCGAATCGCCGAAGTACTCTGTCCGGTTTGTTAAGTTGGCCGAAACCCTAGTGAAGAACTAAGAATCAACCATCTATCTCCACTTCTTGTACTGACAAATGCCTTACGCTTGTTGGTTCTTGTGGTGGGCAGATTATATTCAGGACTTCAAGGGTTGTTTTGTGAGAGGTATATTTTCAAGGGCCAAATCGCGTTTGAAGGGCATTGAAGACTTCAATCTTGAACACTGCTCCCGGCTCATCCTCAGCTTCCTATCTGCTCGGTGACAGTCGTTGCTCCTCGTTGTCGTCCATGTTGCTCTCCTAGTTGCTCTCAGTGTCCACGGCTGCTGGCTCCTCGGATCTAGAGCAGGTAAGCTTCTACTTCTTCTTTGTATTTATGGTTTTAGTTTTTTCTGTTCTCTTGCTTTTCTTGTGGTGATCTTCTTTCTTATGGTGACTTGCTGGTCATCAAAGAACAAGAAGAACAAGAACAAGATTGTCTTTCGAAGCCCTTGTAATTCTGGATTGCAGGTTTGCTTAGGAGAGTTTGTTGGTTCTGTCCCAGCAGCACTACTGCTGCAACCACTAGTAATTTTCCCTGCAGCTTTGTTTAGCAGAGTTGTCAACATGTAATCGTTTGGACTTAGAAACACTAGGTTCTTGGCCGATTTTGCCCAAAAATCTCCCTAGACTCTATCAATTTTGGACTGCAGGCTAGGGTTAGACTTTGTTGTTTCAGTCCCAGCAGCACTGCTGCTGCAACTAGCAGCACTACTGCTGCATGTAATCGGTTGGACTTGGAAACCCTAGGTTCTCGGCTGATTTTGCCCAAAAATCTCCCCAAAATCTGCAGTAAAAAATCTCCAAAATTTTGGACTGCAGGTTTGTTGCTTCAGTCCCAGCAGCACTGCGGCTGCAGCCAGCAGCACTACTGCTGCAACCAACAGTGCTAGGAAGTTCTCGAGGTTAATGTCACATTGCACACTGATTCTTTACCTTACTCTCTCTCAATTTAAGGTCCTTGCTGATCCACATGTGCACTTCAGCAAGTCCCTTTCTTAGCTTCAATATGGCGCTACATTGTATGCTCCCTCCTTTGAAATTCTCTACTGTAAAACTAAAATATCCGACATTAAACCCTAGTCTTCACGTATACATCTATGTAAAGCAGTCGTTTAATTTGGGGAAATAAATCCCTTTGTCAGAGTGCACATATCACTCCCTAGACCTAAGAGGTGGAAGGAGGTTTTTGAGGTTGATGTCACATGGCACGCTGATTCTTTTCTTTACTCTCTTTCAATATAAGTTCCTTGGTGATCCACACACACACTTCAATTAGTCTTTTTTTTACACTTCAGTGAGTCTCTTTGTTTAAGCTTAGGTATGGCTCAAAGATGAGAGCAAGAAAACCATGGCTATTGAGTACAAGGCTGCACTTGTTAACATTTAGTAAGTTTTAAGAGGTCCCATGAAGGCATTGCTAGATTGATTCGGGCAGCTCATCGGTCACCAGGTGGCAAATAATTTGGGCTGTGATGCAAACACTTATCCCATAACCTTCATCTAAGAGCTACTTGGTGGCTTGAAGATTATGTAGACGAGAATTATTTCTTCAAATGCTGGTAACCTGCATCTTTGCTTAGCAGAGTTGTCAACATGTAATCGGTTGGACTTAGAAACACTAGGTTGTTGGCCGATTTTGCCCAAAAATCTCCCCAGACTCTATCAATTTTGGACTGCAGGTTTGTTGGTTCAGTCCCAGCAGCACTGCTGCTGCAACCAGCAGCACTACTGCTGCATGTATTAATTTTGGTTCAACTTGGAAACATTAGTTTCTCTGCTGCAGCCAGCAGCACTGCTGCTGCAGATATTTGGTTGGACTTGGAAACACTAGGTTATCTGCTGCTGCAGGTATTTGGTTGGACTTGGAAATACTAGGTTCTCTGCTGCTGCTGTTGCAGGTATTTGGTTTGACTTGGAAACACTAGGTTCTCTGCTGCAGCCAGCAGCACTGTTGCTGCAAGTATTTGGTTGTACTTGGAAATACTAGGTTCTCTGCTGCAGCTAGCAGCACTACTGCTGCATGTATTTGATTGGACTTGGAAACACTAGGTTCTCGGCCGATTTTGCTTCATTCTTCATTTTAATTATTCCTTCAAGTTTTTGCTTGTTTTCAAGTTCTATGTGTAGTTTTTGATTATGGTTTAGGTTTATGCAAGATATTCATTTTGTCTTCTTTTTTGTAAGCATCAATGACTCCAATAGTGGTGCGTTTGGAAGAAAATGGAGATGAAGCCGAGGATGCTAATGAGTTGTCATTGCCACCTCGTCCATCGAAGGCATCTAGGCGGGAGAAGGGATCAAGACCTATTGTAGTCTCTTCACTTATCATATCTAGTAGCGTCTTATAACATTCATTTTGCTAAGTATTGTAGAGGTCGCAAGCAAGTAATCCAGCTTGTACCTAGTCTTGTGTGGAAGGAAGTGTTTAAAAAGTATAAGGATCATTATCTCGACTCTCCTTTTGTTGAAGAGACTTTGAAGGATCGCTTAAGAGAGACCTTGAAAGAAATAAAAACAGGTACTAGCAATGAAGACAATTCCAACAAGGCTACTCTTCAATGCGACGAGGTGTTGGAACAATTAAAGTGTATCGATGGACATGCGGCTCGGAATGTGTTAAAGAGACGGCAATCCATCATCGACCGTTGTTCGCCGAGTGCTTCAAGTGGGGATTTGGAGTGCTTGACACCGGTGTCACTTAGTACCCAAGATTCTTCTAAAGGGGTGAGAAATTCATTTCCCAAAGATGCCAAAACTCCCATAGAGAAACCTCTCACCAAGGTTGAGATGTTATCCGTACAATAAAAAAGTTTTATTGCAATTACCAATCATTTGATTAATGATTTTAACAAAGAAGAATTGTTCGTTGCAAAAGCGGAGGAGAGACGTACAAAGACACAAGCTAACCTTGCTCGTATAGAGTCGGAAAGGTGTAAGGAAGATTTCGTTGAAGAAAAGAAGATTTCGCAAAAGATTAAAAATTTGCAAAAAACCCGTGATCTTGGAGTGATTTCGGAGACATCTTTCAAGTCAAGAGTGACCAACCTTCTCTTATTGTAGAGGCATATAGGTTGATTTTACATTTTTTGTGAGTATATGTAAATCGCATATACGTTGTTTTGGCTTTGACTACCTAGAAATGAGGTTATGTTAGCCACAAGAAGGCTGATTTTGCATTTTTAGCATCATTTTATGATGTTAGAGTAGCATAAAGTAAGATTTTGCATCCAATGACTAAGTACGAGGTTGTATGCTTGATGTAAAGGCTCATTTTGCAATTCTAAGGCAAATTGAGGTTGTATGGGCCATTTTAACGCTGATGTTGCATTTTTTGAGTTCCTTGAGGTTGTATGTGTTGCATAAAGTAAGATTTTGTATCAAATGACTAAGTACGAGGTTGTATGCTTGGTGTAAAGGCTGATTTTGCAATTCTAAGGCAAATTGAAGTTGTATGGGCCACTTTAAGGTTGATGTTGCATTTTTGAGTTCCTTGAAGGTGTATGTGTTGCATAAAGTAAGATTTTGCACCAAATTACTTAATACGAGGTTGTAGGGTTGACATAAAAACTGATTTTGCAATTCTAAGGCAAATTGAGATTGTATGGGCCACCTTAAGGCTGATGTTGCATTTTTGAGTTCCTTGAAGGTGTATGTGTTGCATAAAATAAGATTTTGCATCAAATGATTAAATACGAGGTTGTATGCTTGATATAAGACTGATTTTCCAATTCTAAGGCAAATTGAGGTTGGATGGGTCACCTAAAGACTAATGTTGTATTTTTGAATACCTGGAGGTTGCATGTGTTGCATAATTGTCGATTTTGCATTCATTGCTTTATGTAACTAAATGTGAGTCGTATATAAGTTGTTTTGGCTTTGAGTATCTAGAAATTAGGTTATGTTAGTCATAAGAATGCTAAATTTGTATTTTTGGCATTCATTGACGTTGTGCGAGCATATATGTTGATTTTCTAACGCTACCCTAAAGATAGTTCGGTGAGCATATAGGACAAACGTACAATGCAAAGATGATAATCATGAAGTTTAGCACACTCAAATGACACTGCAAATGCAATTCTTTGGTTGCATGATGTATATTGCCAAATTGTGGCTTTATATAAATATTCCAAATTTAAGAGGAGAATGATTATACAGTCCATAAATGTATGAATTATAATATGCTAATTGCACACCCTCAACCTATACAAATATGATCATGAGATGAAAAGTTTTATACTGCACTAAAGGTCACCGTCCCAACCATCATCATCTTCGTCATCGTTGCGCTCTCCAATATGGTAAGTGAAATCTAGTCTTCGTCGGTGTAAATAATTAGTAAGGTAGCAAGCAACCTTGAACAAAGGGATGTACTTGGATTTTGTGGAGTCAAATCTTTTTAACAATCTTTTTCATTTGCGTTTAAGACCCCCTATTCTCCATTCCACCCGTACCCTAAACCCTGCATGCATCTTATTATAAGCATTTATAGCATCATTGTCAGCTAGCAAGTTTTGTTCTTGACGCCCTAGTCTTCGCACAATGTATTGGTCTCGGCCTTGGTAGCCAGGGTCACCCAGAACATACTCAAAATAATTGTCTGTGTGCGTAAAATAATCTCTCCAATTCCTATCCAATGAGGATGCACGCAAGTAGGACACATGATGAAATGAACCAGGATATCCAGGGTCGATGTATATGAATAAACCATTGTGATCAACAACTACTATGTTGTTGATTGAATAAATTTTTTTTCTATCATTAAAGAACCGTGAGTGGTTTGGGTCCCTGTAAGGACGACGAATTTTAACCAAAGTGCCATCTATAAACCCGATGCAGTCCTCAAAAGCATGATGTTGTTGATCTAATTCTTCTCGCTCATAACGATCAGGCCATTCTATTTCATGTTGAAGGGCCTCATTGATACAAGAAGCAACAAATATAGCGTCGTCATTCAAAGCACTCTTAGACCAATTCCAATGGAACGCATCTAACATGGATGTGTTGTCATGCTTCAAAAACATAAGAAAAGACAGAACTCGTTGTTTAGAAGTAAGTTTATAGGGCCGCCCACCGGCAACCCGGAGTTCACCAGTAGTACGTGCGTGCGCGACAATAGTTGGGCACACATCAAGGCACAAATCCTCAAACTTATCAAGCGTGAAGTTTGTAAGATTCTTGAATTGTGCTGGAGTTGCCCTCGCATTACCTAATTGATCCCGAACACCTTGTACAGGATTCACAGAAGGCTGACCTCCTGCCTCCATTTCATTCGAATTGAAGAACTCGGACGAGTTAGAAATAGCTGCGAATGCGAGCTGCAAAAACATAAACGTCTCTTGATCCAACCCATGAATCATGTCTTCGTCACTACTAGAAGAACTGGAAGATGATTGTGTACTAGACTCAGATAAAAAACTCTCATTACTATTTGATGAGGATGTACTCATATCTATAAACGTACTAGAGAGAGAAGAGTATCTAACACTACATATGCAACAAAAATTGCAAGTGAGAAGGTATCCATAATCAACAATGTTCATCACATTTATATGGTGCGAGTAAACCTACGTATTCGTATAATGGGAACATTTTAATTGTAGAATTTTACAAACAAATACACGAGGGGACCAATAATATACAAACAACCAATAATATACAAGCGACTTATAATACACAAACGTGTAATAATTCGCCACCACTAGTAGGGAACACATCCCAAGCCCAATCCCAAATCCATAGGAAAAATGATGACTTTATCATTAGATCCATTCACGATTGGGATACTACTTTTAGAACAAAAGAATCAAAGACTATGTCGCATTGGATCTCGATATCTATTATGATATATCAATATATAATTAATATTTATAAAATAGATAAGTATATAGGTCATCATATTTATGTAGGGAAAATATATTATTTGTTATTAAATAATAACAAATAACATATAAATCCTTTATGAAACGAATAGATTGGTCTTATGACTTGTAGAGAGATCATAGGACTTATTTGGACCACACAACAATGACAAATGCATTATTGAAGCGCACATCGAAGGTAAATTATTTTTTGTTTTGCATCCTAGTACGTTGGTGTAAGAGTCATGTGTCCATACATATATTTTATTATGTCCAAATCTAATTGTAAACGTTCTTTTTTCTTGTAGCCATGTTTTTGTGAAATGTTGGCCATGTTTGGTGTCATATGTAAATCTATACAATTGAAATGTAATACATTTTTAGTTATATTAGTTCTATAAGTGTTCGGGAAAAAATATGGATCATGTCAATTATATTTTGTTGTCATTTTCATTCTTTAACCCTAAGGTGAACAGTAATGACAACAACCATAAATGTCCGTTAAAGAATCAAAATGATTTCTTAGATAATTTTATTTCTTGTAAATTAACTTTGTCGGTGTATTCATTCTAAATTATTAAATATGGGCATGATTCAAAATATGCTCCACAATACAAATCTAAACACACCAATTATGTAAAGTTATATATTTTAGTACCCTAACCGTTAGACACTCATTAATGGTACCCCAATCGTGAATGCCACCATTGTAATTTTTTAAAGCGCGAGGATCTTTGTATATAGGCTAAATCATGAGGGAACGTTGATACGGCAAAGAGAACATTGAATCTAACATCGGGAACCCGTTTTAATTGTAGGACACTTTATTTAGTATGGTACATCATGTGGGAACGTTCATATGTAAATGAGAACGCCGATTTTATCATCGGGAGCCCGTTTGAATTGTTCGAAACTTTATCTTGTAGGCTACGTCATAAGGGAACGTCGAGATGTGACTAGGAACGTGGACTTTGCCATGTGGGAACGCCCTAAAGTCATTGGGAATGGTGATTTGGCAATGAGGAACACCAAAAAGCCAACGGGAACGCCGAAAAAATAACTAGGAACGGTGCCTATTCATGTGGGAACGCGGATGTTCCATTGGGAACGTCCAAAAGCTAGCGGAAACCCTAAAAAACATGTGGGAACGATATATCCCCATTGGGAACGCCGATTTTCCCATTAGGAACGTCCAAAAGCTAGCGGGAACCCTAAAAAAACATATGCGAACACTATTTTTCTATTGGGAACGCCCAAAAGGTAGCGGGATCCCCAAAAAATCATGTGGGAACCCTATTTTCCCATTGGGAACGCTGATGTTCCATTGGGAACGCCCAAAAGCTAGGGTAAACCCAAAAAAAACACGTGGGAACCCTATTTTCCCATTGGGAACACTGATGTTCCATTGGGAACGCCCAAAAGCTAGGGCAAACCCAAAAAAAGCATGTGGGAACCCTATTTTCCCATTGGGAACGCTGATGTTCCATTGGGAACGCCCAAAAGCTAGGGCAAACCCAAAAAAAGCATGTGGGAACCCTATTTCCCCATTGGGAACGCCGATATTCCATTGGGAACGCCCAAAAGCTAGGGTAAACCCCAAAAAAAGCATGTGGGAACCCTATTTTCCCATTGGGAACGCGGATGTTCCATTGGGAACGCCCAAAAGCTAGGGTAAACCCAAAAAAAGCATGTGGGAACCCTATTTTCCCATTGGGAACGCTGATGTTCCATTGGGAACACCCAAAAACTAGGATAAACCCAAAAAAATCATGTGGGAACCCTATTTTCCCATTGGGAACGCGGATGTTCCATTGGGAACGCGGATGTTCCATTGGGAACGCCTTCAAGCTCTTGTTGTATGGCTCCCAAACCAATGGGAATCTGAGAATTATCTGAGAATCTTGACAATCCTAAGTGACCTCCATGAGGTAGTGTAGGATTTTAACCAAAAGCTCAAGAAAAGCTATCGGGAACCATAAAAAAACATGAGGGAACGCCATTTTTTCATTAGGAACGCCAATGTTCCATTGGGAACGCCGATGTTCCATTAGGAATGCATGTAGGTTATTGGAAATGCTCATATTTAGGCCTTGCCGCCACCACGTGATGACATCGGCCGATGACGTCATCCACAAATCATGGCCACCTAGCACGGGTCTAAATATGGGAACCGGCCGGCCCCCCGTGGCCCATGCCCTTGCCTCACCTTGGGTTTTGAAAGGTCAACCACCTATTTGTTTGGTCAATCATGAGTAGGCATAATTAACGGTTACTTGTCAAACTAGGGGCGGATGGATAACTCCCGGTTGAACTCCATCCCAAACACATGATTAGTTAAAGGATAACTCTAATGTATAATGAAAGTGGTAAATTTGCTATAATCACATGTTGAGCCAAATGTGGCTCGCACACATCAATCATTCATGAAGTATAAGGTAGATGAGGCTAACGTGGACACCCCTAGCTCTGTGGAACCATCCTCTTGATGGATTCGAGCATTAGAAGCTAGAGCATGTTAGCAATTGCGAAGCATAACCAAAGAATTTGAAATCGTTGGAACCGGAGTTGAGGAAAGTGTTCATTTAGGCTCTGGAATCAAATAATCTCTACTTCCCAATGTGGTGTTATAGGGGGGAAATATTTTATTGTTCAATGTTGTGTAAGTGGACAACAATGTCAGTAGATTCTACATGGATCATTTGCCAACGAAAACCAAGTTCAATGCCGAAATTGGTTGTGTTGTGTCTCTAAGGTGGTCACATGTAAGATAAAATGTTGTTGAGTTACTTTTTTAATTATAGAATACCCACAATACAAGTTGGTTGGCACCTCATAGCCACATCCCGCCTCCAAATTTGCCCACCTTGGGCACAAAAATCAAGCGTGTCGTAGCTTGGTGAATAGCACCAATGTTCAAGATTGAAGTCTTCAATGCCCTTCAAACATGATTTGGCCCTTCAAAATATACCTCTCTCAAAACAACCCTTCAAAACGCAATCCCAAATTGAAAATCAAGACATCACTTGAAGTCCTCAATATAATTTGCCCACCACAAGAACCAACAAGCATAGGGCATTGTCACTACAAGAAGTGGAGTTAGATGGTTGATTCTTAATTCTTCACATTGTGCTAGAAACATGTACCATATAATTCATGCACAAGTTTAATATGAGTTTTGTATTTCATTTCTATATTCTTAGATTGATGCCTTGGCTTTGACGAGCCCTTCAACTGAAAGGCTGAAACTTGAGAGCCCTTCAAAATGAAACTCATATGAGAGCTTCAATCCTGAACACTGGATAACACTCCTCGTTATGGAGGATGGTGGGTGTAGTTTGACTTTTGAGATGGCAACTAAGGTAGAGGGTGCTAAAACCAACACCCCATCCAAAACCAACACCTATAAACGCCTCCCAATTGCCAACACTCTACGACCTTGAACTGTACCCGGTGGTGTAGGAGTGTATGGGCCCACGGAGTGACGGTTTTAGGTGCCATTAGTGGTGCCACCTCATAGCGGCCTCTACTACCTCCATGTAGGGTAGGTAACGGGCTCCACTCTATCCCATATTGGTTCAAGGTGGGATTAGGGTGGCTTGTCAATGCCTATTCTAGCCATTCTATTCACAATGCCAAGGAGGTAGGCCCACGAAGCACAAAAGGGTCATTTCCCGGGATGCAAGGGGGTTGGTTCCCGGGATGCAAGGTGATGGTTTTGCAAGCGAACCGGGTGGGATCATGGAGGTAGCCGTGTGGCTTTGCATACCATTACTACTTGGGCTTTGATGTAGTTTGGATCTAGTGCCCAACTATGTTGTGTTGGTTCTAGGCAATGAAGGCGGGGGTCCTCATCATATCTCACCCTCCACGGAAAAACCAAGCTGGTTAAAAATAGCATGCGTCCAAAAGGGCGTCAAGAATGTAGTAAAACAATAAAACTCGATTTCTAACAAAGGAAAAAGTAAATTGGCTAAACATAGCCACGCGTCCAAAAGGGCGTCAAGAATGCAACAACCAATAAAACACGATTTTTAGCAAAGTCAACCCAGCTTCTATTTTTAACCAGTGTGGTTTTTCCGTGGAGGGTGAGATATGCGAGGTTGCCATACACGGGGCCTATGGATTGGTTTAAGGAAGCTAGTAGTTTTGACTTTGAATATTCATCAAATATTCAATTGAGACTAAAAATATATTTTCTTTCTTGATACCTATGTTTAGCCCAAAGGCTAATATGAATATATATTTTTTATATCAACCACATAGCCATATGTATGTGCAATAGCTTAAAGTGTTGGTTTAAGCACCCTCTACGTTAACCCAAATATCATCATAGTTGCGGCTAAATCACCATGTACTATTCACCCACTGAATTAAAGTGATTATGCAGTCGATTTGTAGCCAAAAAAAGGTGTTTGATTAAGGAAACTAACCGAATTAGCCTTGTCTATCTTAATACCGACTTGAACTCCCATGGGGTGTTTCTTTTGCATTGCTATATGATTGTGCAACCATGGAGTTCCAATGTTGGATTGTTACCTATGGTGCGCGTACGGTGCATATTATGTGGTAAGTAGATTCAACTTGTATTTAAGTAAAATATGGACATGGGGGGAAGGACGGTAAAGTGGACAACTCCTGATCCCTGCCGAGTGTTAAGTGAAAGTGATTCAAAACTATACACTAACTTTGAATTTTGTGAAGAAAATTTTCATAAACAATCAAAAAACATGTTGATCTACAAAGCCGAGCAATTTATGATGACAAAAACAATTCCAAGAAAGGTCTACATATTTTAGAAGATGGGGCAAGTTGTGTGCAAGTAGATGATAATGAACAAGCAATTGTCTAAAAATTGTTTAAAATACAATAAAATTACATTAAATTGATGGTTTTCTACAATTTTTTGTGATGATGCCTTGAAGTGTATAATGAATTCAAGGATTACGAAAAACAATTCCAACTTAAAATATTGAAGGTCATGAAATCTATGTCCAAAAATAGATTTAATCATTTGCTTTTGAGCATCATTTTTATTGATAAGTTTTGAAGATCTCAACTTGATATTCTACATTTGATTATTTAACAAAAAGTATAGATTATCATGAGAAAAAAAATCCAATTTAAATAACACTTTGCTACTACTTTAAGGCCTTTGACCAAAGAAATTATGGTTTTAGTATACCGGAGCACTATTTTGGTCCACTTTACCATGCTTGCAGCCACATTTTCTCAAAATTTGGATTTTTTGGTTGGATTTTTTTAAAGTTTATGGGTAAATTTGTTTATACATTTCCAATACACCTAAACTGCAAGGTAGATATGTGAATCCTCAGTGATTACTTGAATGCTAAGATATTAGAACATGTTGGGTTGTTTTATGATAACTCCATATGATTTGGTGAAAATCATGAAAACATAATCAAAACAATTGCTATAATATTATCATAAACACCTATGCATATTCTATTGGAGGATCCTTCCATATAATTACATCAGGGGATCCTACAATATAGTTATGCATGTTGTAATAATGGACTTGGACTTGGTCATGTTTGACTTAAATGGTCACTACTCTTAGAATTAGTGGAAGATTGGAGTGTATACATGGGGGGTTTCACTCCATGTCAAGTTGAACACCACGTGCGGCCAAAGTTTGCTACCCCTATATTACATGGAATAGATAAATTTAAAAATATGTTATAGCAATGCGTAACTCCGAATAGTAAGTGACATTAAATACCATAACGGTGTGGTTGAACACACGTGTCTTTGTGATGGTAGGGTATTACAAACTTGTGGATTGGACGGGGATTTGGGAGCCAGGGGGAGCTCCCTGGATAGGCCACCCCCCGGGAGAATTCTCTCTCTCTCTCTCGCAGACAGAAGGTGGAGCTTAGCTAGACAGAGTTCGGCGAGCCAACAGAGAAGGCTGCGAATCTAATGCAGAGTTCGGCTAGCCAAGGGGAGTTCGGCGAACTGATACAGGGTTTGGGCTAGCCAACAGGCTGGGCTGCGAATTTGATACAGAGCTCGGCTAGCCAGCAAGGGATTCCGCGCTGGGAGGGGGAGTAGAGAGGAGATGTGGGTTCAGAAGCTTGAGGTGAAGTGTAGAGCTCCTGGGGTAAGGGGATGCTCTAAGTTGTACCAAGTTGCATGGCCTAGGTTCCTAGCAATGTGGCAAGAGAGGGAATGGGATAAGAAAAATTAGATGAACCTTGAATGTGTGGGAGAGCACCTTAGGGTGCTAGAAATTAGATTAGCTAGTTGAGTAGTACATGTATTAGGTAGGAGATTAGGAGGGAAAGAATGTGTTAGTGTGGTTGTGTGTAAAAATCATCATAGGTGCATAAGTATTTTTCAATACTAATGCCCTGTGGGTTGAATAAAAATAGTATGTTTAATATTTGGATTTCATTGGAGCATGGGCATGGGGCTTCCAAGGTGGAGAGTCAACAAAAACATGTGAGCCATAGACTTCTACCTGGACCACAGACGCAAAAGGATGGAGGTTTATGGCTTACAGTTTAGTTCTTTAGGTAACATCGTTGGGATTAAGATAGTATGCGTGTATCATTGATATGGACAACCTTGTATATTTTTGATATCTTTGTGATACACTTGTTTTAATACAACGCGATTTTTTCTTCTTCTACATATCATTGTTGGCTTTAATCACATTTTTCCTAAATTACTTCCATCCATCCATATTCCACTATACCTAAACCATTAAAATTTAACCCAACAAACATATACCGTTGACTGCATTTGTTTGTTAATAATATCAGTCGACGGCAATGGTCGACTGCTACAACTGCAGTCGACTATCTCCGTCGACGGCCAACATAGCAGTCGACGGTGGTAGTCGACTGCTACATTGGCAGTCGACCATGGTAGTCGACTGCCTATATAGCAGTCAACCATGGTAGACGACTGCCTGTATTGATGTCGAAATAATTACTTATCTGTAAAAAAAATCCCATTAGTAAATTTTTTTACTACAGTAACGTCCGTTTGGCGTCACACCCTGGATGTGACGCGACATGATGCTTTTAGGCCACGTCACGTCCATTTGTACATCCCTGGTTGAACCCTTATAACTTTAAATTTATCCTAACAAGTTTGACCCCCAAAGTAGCATCACAAACCTTGAATTAGTCCCAGGAATTAGATGGGATAAATCAACATAAATTATCATAGGATAGCTTTGTACGAAACCACCTTACATGAATGGCACAAATCCTAGGCCACCTTATGTGTTTTCTAATGAATAAATACACATCAAAAGAAAAATATTCAAGAAAATTTATGAGCTAATGGAGTGTTCATGTATAGCCCCTCTCACTCCAACTGTGATGGTGATGAGGGGGTTGGTTTGCCAACCTTGATTTTGTATGGTGTTAATTAATGGGTCGTATTTGGTGTGTTTATGTGTGAGGGCTTGGTCGGGGAATCTATCGTGACAGTATGTGAATTCAATGAGTTGGACTGTGAGTTTGGGGGAAGGTGATATAGGGGATTGAGTTTGATGTGGGGCTCCAATTATGCATAGGATATCCGGTCTTAATTTGGCTTGGCATTGGCATGTGGTATGTGTGCATGTGCATTTAAGGAGCCATTTCGGGATTGTATGTTTAGGAGGTGTGTTGGATTTTGTAATACAATGATTTTGGCCATAACCTTTAGATGAATGGGGAAGAAACTAAATAGATGGCAACCGTGATTAAATTAAAAAAATTGAAGGTTGCTCTGAAGCGAATTAGTAAGGCTACGATTTGTTGGGAAGTGGTTCTAGGTTTTCATAATGGAGTATGTAATAAAATTAAAAAAAATACTTTCCTAAAATAAAGATAGGTGGTCTAAAGGTGTGCTTAAAGTGATTAGTGAACTTAGATGGTTTGTGACAAATAAGGAGACTACTCTAACGTGCTTCATGTTTTGAGTTTTAATTGATGTTCATTCTCTAATTTTGTCCATGGCAGTCTTGCATTCAAACCCATACAACTCACATGTGAAAATTATACTTTGGCATTGTAAAAGACAAATCAAAAAGCACCTTCCCATACTGTAATTTGGCTCTTGTGCATATCACCTAAGAAATGGTCACATTTGGAGAGTCTTATGATGTGTGGTTGGTTTAACCCCTACATGCTCAAGCCTTCACAATCCATTTTCAGGCATTTTTAGCACCAGTACTGAATTTTTTTGTTATGTAGAGAAAATACTCCATGTTTACAAAATACAACTATATGGATGTGAACTAGACTACCTTTTATTCTTGCTACAAAAATTTGAAGTCAATCGGACCACATTTGCTAGGTCAGATGACATATGACAATTCACTTTATGGGTGGGGCAACCCTGAATTTTTTGCAAACTTTCCATTTGATGCCATCTTGGTCAAGGTAGACATTCTCAAAAGTTTGCAATTTGGCCATATTGTATAATGTGCTTGTCAAAATAGTTGCTCCCAAAAATTTGGGTTATTTTGGTGAATTTAGATGGGGTCCGTCACCCTCAAAGTTGAAGCCCAAATATGGACATGGTAGTAGATTCATCCTTTGACCGTGAGGAATCAACCATTTCACTCAAAATTGACCAAATTTGTGCGGTAGGGTCATACACATTTGTCCTCTTCAAACGTGGAAAAACAATTTAGCCATTTTAAAATTCCTAAGACTAAGGTTTGAGCTCCAAACTTCCCAAATATAGTGCCTACTCGGTGGACAGGCGCCAATGAACACCAATCCAACTAACCTGCTCGAAATAAAGGGGCAGTTAGTTAGGGTCAGCCGGGTCCACCCTCCCCCGCCGCCAACCGAGCTCTTGAGTGGCCGGGTGCTAGCTCCGACGTTGAGGGACATGCCTGGGTGATCATGGTCTGCCAGCCCCCCACCCTTGCGGTGGGGTCTGCAAGGCTCCCTCCACCCCATATCCCATGCTTGCTATTGTCTACTCCGGAGACAGGTGTTTGAGAAGAATTTGGGGTATCATTGGTCAAAATCCTTGTGTTTCCATACAATACCACTTATATGTTGTAATCTTGGAGTTTTCCTTTACTAATGTGAGGTATATTCCATACATTTCTCTAGAATGATGGCTAATTTTCCAAAAGCCTTCAACTTCAACTTGTTATTTCTTTAACCGATTCATCTATAGCTACACTATTTTGACTAATTAGTGTGTGTTAAGATTTGGAGTACACATTGCTACAAAATTTTGATGAGAGTATCCTTTCCTATCCAAATAACATAAGTAGTTAGTACACACACTGACAAATATGATATAACTTAGTTGGTAAAAAATGAAAATACACGTAAAAAACTTATAGCAACACATAACTCCACACGGTAACCTACACTAATTGGAGCAAATAGTGTAGCTGTCGGTTCTTCCCGTTCATTGTGATCCCCTTCTTGCAACATGGAGGGAGGTGAAATTAACTCATCACATTTGACAGTGATCACTAGGAGGGGAGGGCGAAAATGTTGATTACTATTTCTAAGCCTACATGATTCTATTTTAATATTTTCAGCTTCGTCAAGTTGCCAAAGCTTTCTGGGATCATTTTTAATGCGCGACATGTCCCGAAATGGAGCTCCTCCAGGGCTAAGAGGTTGCTTATTCCAACAGGGAACTCCTCCAAAGCCTCACATTCAGACATGTACAATATTTTAAGTTTCGTCAAGTTGCCAAAGCTTTCCGGGATCGTTTTCAATGCCCGACATCTTGCAAAATTGAGCTCCTCCAAGGCTAAGAGTTTGCCTACTCCAACTGGGAATTCCTCCAAAGCCTCACATTCATCCATGCGTAGTATTTTCAACTTCGTTAAGTTGCAAAAGCTTTCTATGATCGTTTTCAATGTGCGACATCTCCTGAAATTGAGCTCCTCCAGGGCTACGAGGTTGTTTACTCCAACAGGGATCTCCTCCAAAGCCTCACATTCATACATGCGCAGTATTTTCAGTTTCGTCAACTTGCCAAAGCTTTCCGGGATCGTTTTCAATGCCCGACATCTTGCAAAATGGAGCTCCTCCAAGGCTACGAGGTTGCTTACTCCAACTGGGAACTCCTCCAAAGCCTCACATTCAAACATGCGTAGTATTTTCAGTTTCGTCAACTTGCCAAAGCTTTCCGGGATCGTTTTCAATGTGCGACATGTCTCGAAATCGAGCTCCTCCAAGGCTACAAGGTTGCTTACTCCAAAAGGGAACTCCTGCAAAGCCTCACATTCAGACATGCACAATATTTTCAATTTTGTCAACTTGCCAAAGCTTTCCGGGATCGTTTTCAATGCCCGACATCTTACAAAATGGAGCTCCTCCAAGGCTACGAGGTTGCTTACTCCAACTGGGAATTCCTCCAAAGCCTCACATTCAAACATGTACAAAATTTTCAGTTTCGTCAACTTGCCAAAGCTTTCCGGGATCATTTTCAATGCGCGACATGTCCCGAAATTGAGCTCCTCCAAGGCTACGAGGTTGCTTACTCCAACTGGGAACTCCTCCAAAGCCTCACATTCAAACATGCGCAGTATTTTCAGTTTCGTCAACTTGCCAAAGCTTTCCGGGATCGTTTTCAATGCCCGACATCTTCCAAAATGGAGCTCCTCCAAGGCTACGAGGTTGCTTACTCCAACAGGGAACTCCTCCAAACCCTCACATTCAAACATGCGCAGTATTTTCAGTTTCGTCAACTTGCCAAAGCTTTCCGGGATCGTTTCAAATGCGCGACATGTCTCAAAATGGAGCTCCTCCAAGGCTACAAGGTTGCTTACTCCAAAAGGGAACTCCTCCAAAGCCTCACATTCAAACATGCGCAGTATTTTCAACTTCGTCAACTTGCCAAAGCTTTCCGGGATCGTTTTCAATGCCCGACATCTTGCAAAATGGAGCTCCTCCAAGGCTACGAGGTTGCTTACTCCAACTGGGAACTCCTCCAAAGCCTCACATTCAAACATGCGTAGTATTTTCAGTTTCGTCAACTTGCCAAAGCTTTCTGGGATCGTTTTCAATGCCCGACATCTTGCAAAATGGAGCTCCTCCAAGGCTACGAGGTTGCTTACTCCAACTGGGAATTCCTCCAAAGCCTCACATTCAAACATGTACAAAATTTTCAGTTTCGTCAACTTGCCAAAGCTTTCCGGGATCATTTTCAATGCGCGACATGTCCCGAAATTGAGCTCCTCCAAGGCTACGAGGTTGCTTACTCCAAAAGGGAACTCCTCCAAAGCCTCACATTCAAACATGCGCAGTATTTTCAGTTTCGTCAACTTGCCAAAGCTTTCCGGGATCGTTTTCAATGCCCGACATCTTGCAAAATGGAGCTCCTCCAAGGCTACGAGGTTGCTTACTCCAACTGGGAATTCCTCCAAAGCCTCACATTCAAACATGTACAAAATTTTCAGTTTCGTCAACTTGCCAAAGCTTTCTGGGATCGTTTTCAATGCCCGACATCTTGCAAAATGGAGCTCCTCCAAGGCTACGAGGTTGCTTACTCCAACTGGGAATTCCTCCAAAGCCTCACATTCAAACATGTACAAAATTTTCAGTTTCGTCAACTTGCCAAAGCTTTCCGGGATCGTTTTCAATGCCCGACATCTTGCAAAATGGAGCTCCTCCAAGGCTACGAGGTTGCTTACTCCAACTGGGAATTCCTCCAAAGCCTCACATTCAAACATGTACAAAATTTTCAGTTTCGTCAACTTGCCAAAGCTTTCCGGGACCGTTTTCAATGCCCAACATCTTGCAAAATGGAGCTCCTCCAAGGCTACGAGGTTGCTTACTCCAACAGGGAACTCCTCCAAAGCCTCACATTCAAACATGCGCAGTATTTTTAGTTTCGTCAACTTGCCAAAGCTTTCCGGGATCGTTTTCAATGCCCGACATGTCCCGAAATGGAGCTCCTCCAAGGCTACGAGGTTGCTTACTCCAACAGGGAACTCCTCCAAAGCCTCACATTCAAACATGCGCAGTATTTTCAGTTTCGTCAACTTGCCAAAGCTTTCCGGGATCGTTTTCAATGCCCGACATCTTGCAAAATGGAGCTCCTCCAAGGCTACGAGGTTGCTTACTCCAACAGGGAACTCCTCCAAACCCTCACATTCAAACATGCGCAGTATTTTTAGTTTCGTCAACTTGCCAAAGCTTTCCGGGATCGTTTTCAATGCCCGACATGTCCCGAAATGGAGCTCCTCCAAGGCTACGAGGTTGCTTACTCCAACAGGGAACTCCTCCAAAGCCTCACATTCAAACATGCGCAGTATTTTCAGTTTCGTCAACTTGCCAAAGCTTTCCGGGATCGTTTTCAATGCCCGACATCTTTCAAAATGAAGCTCCTCCAAGGCTATGAGGTTGCTTACTCCAACAGGGAACTCCTCCAAACCCTCACATTCAGACATGTACAATATTTTCAGTTTTGTTAACTTGCCAAAGCTTTCCGGGATCGTTTTCAATGCCTGACATCTTGCAAAATGGAGCTCCTCCAAGGCTACGAGGTTGCTTACTCCGACAGGAAACTCCTCCAAAGCCTCACATTCAAACATGCGCAATATTTTCAGTTTCGTCAATTTGCCAAAGCTTTCCGGGATCGTTTTCAATGCCCGACATCTTGCAAAATGGAGCTCCTCTAAGGCTACGAGGTTGCTTACTCCAACAGGAAACTCCTCCAAAGCCTCACATTCACACATGCGCAATATTTTCAGTTTCGTCAACTCGCCAAAGCTTTCCGGGATCGTTTTCAATGCCCGACATCTTGCAAAATGGAGCTCCTCCAAGGCTACGAGGTTGCTTACTCCAACAGGGAACTCCTCCAAAGCCTCACATTCAAACATGAGCAATATTTTCAGTTTCATCAAGTTGCCAAAGCCTTCTGGTATTGTTTTTAAATATCGACATTTGGAGAAGTGTATTTTTTCCAAGGCTGATAGGTTGGCTATCTGAATATAGGTGCCCTCGAGGTCTTCGCAATTGAAGAAGTTTAACTCTTCTAAGGTGAAGAGTTTGTCAATACCAAGAAGGAATTTATCCAATTGTTCGCAATTTGTGAATGACAACTCCCGGATCGACATCATATTCAAGTACTCACAAGAAATTGATTGCAAAAAATTGCAATTGACCATTGAAAGGTACCGCAAATTTTGGAGATTTTCTAAGGTATCAATGAAAAACTTCCCGATGAATTGGTTTGTCAACCTTGTAGAGTCAATTTGTTTGGGTGAGAAATGGATGTCCAACCATCTAAGATTGGGTGATTTTTTGACAATAGCAGAAAGTGGGTTAATATTTTCACAAAATCGGACTTGGAGTAGACACAACTTTTCCATCGATTTCATTTCCACATCTCCTTTATACATTGATTTTTTTTCCAAATTTGTAATTGATAGGCCTTGGACAAGTTCTATGCCCTACATACACAACAAAGCACATGAGTTGATTTGTTTTTCATTTGGAATACAATGCATTTACAACTATTGACATGTAATATAACTTGTGCAATTTAATAGAACTTGTCAAGAAGTTAATAAGGAACATCAACCTCTACAAAACACAAACTATATACCTTTTGTTTACAACGATTGACGAATGCAGGGTAACTTATATTAAAAATTCGAGTCTCCGCAAAATCCTTTTCCGTAATCATACGACCCATTTCACGCAATTGATCATGAATGTCAAAACCTTCCCAATCGTTCACTTTCAACAATGATTTTTCTTGAAGTCTTTTCAAGACATTTTTGGCAATCTTGATATCCCCATCCAACATTCTAAGATATGATTCTTTTGTTGGATAAACGCCATCAAGATATGCATCTTTACAAAAGAAACATGCTATGTCTAGAAACATGTTTTTTTCTAGATCATTCAGCTCATCAAAGCTTATCCTCAATGTCTTCCAAATCATCTCATCTGAACCTCCATCATGTCTTGCCCTCAACACCCTATACAATGTTCGCTCCCATATTCTTAATCGTGCTTCCCCTTGCATGCATTTGCCCATCACCTCCAAACTCAAAGGAAGCCCACAACATGCATCCACAATCTTTTCAACCACATGTTTTAAATGAGGTGAACATGATTGGTTGGTCCCAAAAGCACACATTGAAAAGAGCTCCATAGCTTGGTTCCCATCCAGGGTTTGCATGTCTACTTTACCACCCATGGGTACATGTTGTTCCAAGGAGTTCCAATCACGAGAACTTGCAATCAACCTACTGCCATTGACATTTTTGAATAGACCATCATCCAATAGTTGTTGTAGTTGACTTTGTTTGCTCACATTGTCCACCACAATGAGAATTGTTTTTGTTCTTTGAATATCTTTCAAAATCTCTTGTGTTGTTATCAATGTTTTGGCTTGAGGATGTGAGTCTTGCATGCCTTTGGGGTTGTGTTGTACTTGCAATGTACAAATTTCATCCTTCAAGTCGTACACAAAACATGTTGCATCAAATCCCTTGGAGATGTGGTCACTCAAAGCCTTAGCCAACGTCGACTTGCCACTTCCACCCATGCCAACAAGTCCTAGACAATCAACACTTTGAAGTTGCCTTTCCAATTGGAGAACTTTGTCTTGGACTCCAATTAATTTGGGAAATTCTTTCATGTTGTCATCCTTGTTGACCTACAAAATGTCCAACTTCTCGAATTTAGTGAGTGTTAATCACATGATAGAGTTGGTGAGGTCTCTTCAATTATCCCAATAAAATCAAAATCTAGTAACTTCCATTTATAAACTCCACCACACACTTACCTTCATGGAAAATGGATTTGATGATGATCCATTAGAGACCTTTTGGGCGCTTGGAAATAAGGTTGGATGATTAACATGTTTAAATTTGAATACGAGCCATAAGTATCGGATCCAAGAGACCAAAACAAAGCATAAGTATGATAAAAAAACTTTCCATAAGGAGCCACGTGTATCATTTGTAGCTCCTCCAATCGTAACCACACCCTCGAGGATTGTAAGTCTTTTCAAACTTGTAAGTTTGTTGTGAATGCCAAGAAATGTTGGTCTTTCCAAAGGATCCAACGACCAACAATCCTGCACCATTGATCTTAATCCTTCCGAATAGGATTCTGGTAGCTTTGGTCTACAAGAATCTTCTAATATGTACTTTCGATATTCACGAAATGAACCAAAAGGACATTTCTCTGCCGAAAGAATATCAGAACACAACATGCCAAAACTAAACACATCAGCTTTCAAAGCATCCACCTCCGATAATTCATTCGCCATGATCTCTGGCGCCATGTATCCATGAGTTCCTATGCGTGGACATGTGGGCACCTCTCCATAATCCTTCACTTCAACCTTTGAAATACCAAAATCAAGTAATTTCACTTGTATGCACCCGAGATTAGTCAACGTCGAATCATTTGGTAGAGTCACAACAACATTACCAGGCTTTAGGTCACGATGTGCCACCTTCATATCATGAAGGTAGCACATTCCCTTTGCAATTTGTAACATAATGTCCACTGCATTTGTCTCTTCAAGAGGACCTTCTTCATTTAGATGATCTGATAAGGTTTTCTTTCCATATTCCATAACAAGCTCAAATTGGTTTTCCACCTCAAGAAGACCACAACAATAAAACTTGATGATGTTTGGATGATTCAATCCTCCCAAAATACTTGCTTCTTTCCAAAGTCGATTTATGTCCTTGGGATCACGAATGTCAAACACCTTTGTTGCAGACTCCAAACCCAACCAATTTGTCACGAACACACACATGTTGTTTGACCTTCCCAAAACCTTAGGTGGATTTCTTGTATATTTGGGGCGAGGATAATTGTAAGGAAAATCAAATTTCTCCAATCCACCACCTTCAACATGTTGTAGACTCCTTAAATATTCCTTAAGGTATTGCGCAAGTTTGCAATCATCGCAATCCACAGTTGTGCATGAATCCAAATGTTTAGAAAACCTTCCACATATTGAAATTTGATCCTCTTTAACTGCATCGATGGATGTTGGGTAGAATGTCATATCATTCTTGATCGCAATAATCTTTGATTCTTGAGCCAGATGGTAAAGGCAAGATATGTCACAAATTGTTTGGAAACAATTTTCAAAGTCCAAAAGGAGTTCTCTGAAGCCCTCTTTGTTGGTCAATTGTGTCACTACAACGCGACACCAATCTTCTCTGCAACAATCTTCAATTAGCACTTTTGCTTTGTATACAATTTGATATAGATCTTCTTCTGCTTTGCGAAACACCTCGTTATGACCACTTGTGATGCTTTGCAATGCTTGCACACCATTTTGAAAGTTGAAGAACAAATCCTCGCATTGTCTTCTATTCAATACTTCGTCCAACAATGATATTACAGGAAATTTCACAATCCCCATTGCTAGCCGCATAACATTTGCCATTTTTAGAGATATAATGAATGTTCACAATCTTGATTATGTTGTTGGAGGTATTGTATGCTTGAAGTATATATAATAACCATTCAACTCCACTAGAACCTAAACCTATAAAAACCACAAAAACCATCAAATATTGATGCAAAAATTTAATTTTAAAAAATCAATTTCTCATAAAATTTTAATATAAAATGATTCTTACACAACTTAGAATTTGAGCAAATGATAATTCTATCTTTATTATAATGGACATCAACATATGCATCCCCGGACAAACCTCTGACCACAAAAGAGTTCATATTCAAAGTATGGTGCTTGCTTATCCTCTTTGGCATAAGCAAATATGTAATTGATCTTTGATTATGATAAGTTACAATTTGAGATGAAGGTCGTCAACTAGATTTAAACGAAACCTTTTAGAGTTGATATCAACTTTGTATTGTATGTGGTTTATATAACTTCTTAATTAACAAAACAACAACTTTGCTTTAGCCAATGCTCATACTACAAACATTAAGCCATGAAAATAATATAGGAACGTGATCCAACATTGAATTGACACACAAGGAAAATAAAATGATGTTTGAACATATCGGAAAGAGTATTTTGGTTATTTGCGTAATATGTAGGGACATCTATCTATAGATTTAAATGAATAAGACACAAAAGATGTGATAATTTATAATTTTGAAATATGTACGTTAACAATAGGATGGGAAAGCCTTGCTAACATGTGAAAAGATAAAGGCCTTCAAGATTTTAGAGTTTGATGTCAAGTTTAAAATATTGTGATTGACAAGAAATTCCAACAAACCTATCAGATGTAGCCCCAAATTAAATATTTGAACCATACTCTATATTTTCATAACAAATTCGAATATCTTACCATATACAAAGAGGATTATGAAATTCATTAGAAATCATATGTCACAAAGGTCACCCATTTGGTTCACTATTTTGACCTTCTTAACACATGCTTTCCTAACACTCGGACTCACATGGAATCCAAATTTAACCCCTAAAGGCCAAAGTAAAATTGTCCAATTCAATTTAATAGCTTATTGAAGAAAATATGTACATCTTATTGTAGATCTGATCATATCAATGGCATCTTTGTAATGTTAGGATTGTTCAGCTGACCATATGTCCAAAATCAAAAGATTATAATGCAAGTGTTTTCACTGGAACGGTCAACAGTGACTTCTTAGAGAAAATTGCCTCAACCTTTAGGGCTTAAGGCCCTAAGTTTGGGCTTTCTATGATGTTACCACAGGATATTATGTGAATTTTCTTGTCAACTAAGTTGCAATTGAGTCTAGATAAGAATCATGGATAGAAGTTGACTTTAACTCCAATATGTTACTTCCAAGTTTGTTGATGATAACAATTCTAGAAGTGGGAAACACGGGTGCAATTGAAGCCCATTGGCTCCTTATGATTCATGAAATTGATTTGAAAGAGTGAACCCGAATTCATATGTTTTAGTCTTTTGAAATGCAATGAGTGTAGTCAACAAACCAATTCATTAACAAGTAAAAACACATAAATCCTCGAAGCATTGCCAAGAATATTGACAACATGCCATGACATTATTCAAGTAGCATACTAGATTCCCCAACTCTTAAAGGGAGATGACATACCTATGCATCAACGTCACCTCCTTATATCGGGGTCACCCCTTCAATGCACATCCAAATTTTCAAAAGACATCTTGAATAGATTTGAGAGAATTCGCAACATGTTTCACAATGTTGCAATTGAGTGAACAGTGACCATGGTGCTCTTTGCTCTCTGCATTCACAATACGAGCCACAATTTGAGAGACATATGCAACACAATCCAACACATGTGCATGATGTCTACTTAAAGTGGTTGAGCATGTAGCTACATATTCTTTCCATCATGCAAAAATTAAGTCCCAAGTCTCTAGACCAGCTTGGCCTGATGGATTAGCAATTTAGACCTACTCACTACCTCAAAAGGGATTCACTTCCTAAATAACACAATTCTTCTCACATGACCATGTCATTAAATTGGAGGACTAAACTTCCTAGCACTCATAACCCTAGTTGAGTTAGGTCATGTATCAATTACACTAAATAGTTGAAGTAGTGTCGTCGAAAAATAAAAGTAAAAATAATTAACATGCCCATTATAATTCTCTAGTTGGGTGAAAATAATGTGGGTGAAAAAAAGTTGGTCTTCCTTGAGACTTCCAACCAACACCTTACATAATTAAAAACATGACCCCCTTCAATATCCTAGAAAAACAATTAATGTGCCTCACACTAATTTTAATCTAGAAATTGGGCATGGATTGAGAATGAACACAACCTCGTTGATTCTTCAAATGTGAATTGGTGTGAGCTCAAGGCAATTCCTACAACCCACAATAATAGAACTATTTAGCATAGCAAATGAGTCAATTTCCTTTAACCAACTAAAGTACATTATCATTTACAAAAGTTTGAACTACCTTATTGTAATGTGTCGAGACATGGATCACCTCAAGTCTCACATCATCATTCATCCACAACTTATTCAAATTTGTCAAACCTGATTCCCAAAAGCAATTGTAAGCTCATGCTTACATCGCAACCCAAAATTTTGGATCACATATGACTATGACGGCTTGTAATGTAGACGCACTCTGCTCAAGAAGTATTTTATATTGGATTACAGTTTACTTTATAAAGGATTCTTAGAACCCAACAAATTGAAGTTCTTCAATGTAGTATGTTAGGCTTCAACCGAATTGGGCATGTCCCCTCGGTACCAAAAAAATGGCATGGCAAGAAAAATCTAGAAAAAGAATTTATTACAATAGAGGCAGATAGTTCATGTTTAACTTGGGACCAATTCACACACGAGACTGAGGGCCCGTGACCATTTCACTTCAAGCAAATCTCACTAGTGGAAAAGGTGGAGCCAGTCTAAGTTCGCTTCACACTACGCTTCAGGAACCAACTGAGTAAGTTGATGCAAGATGGATGTAAAGTCTACATGGATTCTTACATGGCATCCAATGGATCATGTTTCATGGTCACTTGGATTATTTTCCAAAACCACCTCTTGGAGGTAGGCTTAACACAAAACCGGAAGACCATGGCACTCCAAAACCTCACAACTGTTGATTTATTATACTATATTCTTGGGAATCTTCCCTCTACTGTAGCTTACTGTCCTAAATATAATATCTGGTTTTACTCCAGCTCTGCCGTCCTTGCACTGTTCTGGGTTTGAATTACTCCAGGGTTGGGCATCTAGCCCTGGCCCTTACCGTCATGGCTTGCAAAGTCCAGGTCCCTAAATACCGACACCTGGACCTTGGACTGAATTTCTGGTGCTCCTCCCAAATCGTCTGTACCTATCCATTCGGGATTCACTTCAAAGTCCTTTTTCTTGTTGTGGCTGTAAGCTGTACACTAAATATTCTACTACTCCGTATTACTTTCCTGTGCCGTAGCTCTTACTGGCCAAAGTATCTATATTTACTCGAGCTGTGCCGTCCTTGCACTGTTCTGTGTTCGAGAGAATGTACAGACACCTTCAGTAATTCAATGTAATAATCTTTCATTTCTCGCCGAGTCCATATGCATAAGCTGCGGCGCCGGGCAATGATCAACACTCAAACTTTAAATACATACCAGATTCTTTAGTTTCTTCCTACAGGATCCACCTTTGCTGACCGTATTACCTGTACTTATTTAGTCACAATTCGCACCCGCTGTCCTGCCTACTCTGGTTGTGAACTTGTGAGTAGACGCTTGGACCTCTAAGCATCATATAGAAGCTTCCCTGAATCCCCTGCAAGTGGCCCTTGGACCCATAGGCATCGTTGGAGCATAAATGACTGTGACGGCTTGTAACGCAGACTCACTCTACTCAAGAAGTGTTTTATACTTGATTACATTTTACTTATAAAGGATTCTTAGAACCCAGCAAATTAAAGTCATCAGTGTAGTATGCCAAGCTTCAACCGAATTGGGCATGTCTACTCAGCACCAAAACAATGGCATGGCAGGAAAAATATAGTAATTTTTTATTACAATAGAGGTAGATAGTTCATGTTTAACTTGGGGCCACTTCACACACGAGACTCAGGGCCCGTTACCATCACACTTCAAGAAAATCTCACTCGTGGAAAAGGTGGAGTCGGTCTAAGTTCGCTTCAGGGACCCATTGAGTAAGTTGATGCAAGATGGATGTAAAGTCTACATGGATTCCTACATGGCATCAAGTGGATCATGTTTCATGGTCACTTGGACTATTCTCAAAACCACCTCTTGGAGGTAGGCCTAACACAAAACCAGGTGACCATGACGCTTCGAAACCTCACAACTGTTGATTTATTACATTTCATCATGTGTGAGGACCCCGATGAATAGAACTCGTTGAAAAAGCATTTGGTTGAGGACACAGTCACATATGACTTCACACTACACTTGAGGGCCCGTGACCACACTACATGATTTTGGGAAGTGTCTCAGGACGGCCTTAAAACACTTCTTTTGGGCTCTCACAATTTCATGGTGAGGGCTCTTGGTTCGTGTGTGAAGTGGCCCTTAGACACTTACAAGCATAAGCTTGCCAGAGTCCAATCAGCATCTTTGAAACCACCGAATCCGAAAATGTTTCGAAATTGCCCCTCATTAAATTTGATATTCTCCAACTCTAGAACTGATTCACAATGAAATCTCTCACATGAAAACGGACAACAAATTGGTACAGGACACTACAGGATGTGTGGAGCTGATGGACCTGAACCAAGAAATTAATGGAGCCGGAACTCAATTTACACTATTCTGCACGAACTTATCAATTTTTTCACCACAACTTGCATCACTCGTCATGTGCTTCCTGCCCGGCATCACAAAGTGGTGCTAATTGGTTGATCGTGAGAGCGAGCTATGTCGGACGACGAGAGCCAGCGGCAGGAATAGCGAAGGGTGGCTATGGCAAGGAAGGAGGGGGCTACATCCGGAGTGGGTTTCTTTCATTGGTGACTATCGTCATGACCATGGCTAGACACCCACCTCTTTGAGCTGGGCCCTACCTGAAACTCCAGTATGCACTTGTGATGCGCTTCAAAACTAACTCCCCAAATCATTCTGCTAGCATGCAAAAGGATCTGAACAAACTAATCTGGAGAGAAAGTCATGCAGTTTTCAAATTGGAAGGAGTTACGCTTACCTATGTAAGAAGCCGGATATGTGTGTCTTGAGATCGCCCTCCAGATTCCCCCTCGTCATCCTCACGAACCATCATCTTTCAACACCAAGCGCAGAGATTCCGAAGAACAACCACTAATTTCAAAAGACTCACCAACCCAATTCCGTTGCGTGGTCACGGCTAGCAGTAATGTTGTTTCGTCCTGTGTATTCGGGGTCTTGGATCTGTATGGAGAAATTCAATAGTGAGAATTCTAGCAGGACATACAGACGCGAGCTGAACGCACCCATATTAACAGACTCAACGGATTGTGAAACAACAACAGATGCTTGACAACCTTCTGTTCTTCAATCGGGCAGGAAAGAACATGAATTCCTCCCACTTGGAGTGCAGGGAAGCACAAGGAGAGGGAGCTCAAAGAGTAGTAGAATGAGAGACCGCAGCGCAAGAGGAAGGTGGCTATGGCAGGGAAGGAGCTGGGTGCAGCGTGCATTTCCTTGGCAGGATCATGGCAGATTTTCGGAAGACGCACCAGACTTGGTGATACCTTAGGCCCAAATACTTGATATCTTGGGAATATTCTCTCTACTTTAGCTGGTACTGTCCTTCATATAGTATCCATCAGCCATTTTTTTGGCATTTTTTTAATTTCGGACGGGTGGCACAGAAGCGTGGATGAAGTTCGTTGTAGTGGCTAATGCATGTTTTTTTTAAGTAGTTATGTTTTTAGAATTATATGTTTCATTTTTCACCGTTTGGCTACATGACGTAAATCACAATAGTACAAATAGGGCGATAGGCAAATAGGATTCATTGCTCATTTAGGCGATAATGCTTAAAAAAATGTCATTAAATTGGCAACAACCCTTCAAATCCATTGTGCACATTGGCGAGTACTTAAAACCAATTGCTACAAAATTTTCATTGAAACTTCTATCATATATGTCCTCTAAAATTTAAATTCTAATGAATAAAAAAAAAGCCCTCTCAGACGAGGCCTCGGCTGTTGTATACAAGGAGCCTCCACCTCCAGAAACCAGACTCCAATGGTGACTTCCAAAAACATCAAAAACCTTATTTACAAAATTGCCAATTACAAAACCATGACACAAAACTGTGACGGATGAGCAAACCAACAGGCTTGGAGTCTGGGACTCTACATTTTCAAGTTTGAGCTCAAACAAACTGCAAAACACTCAGCAAGGAAACCCAATGCCCTCTGCCCAACAAGCAAGGATACCCAACAATACTAAACAACATCATTAACCAACAACATTAACCAGCAACTAACCAGCAATACTAAAGCAACTAAACAACATCATTAACCAACAACATTCACCAACAACATTCCACCAGCAACTAACCAGCAATACTAACCAACAACATTCCACCAGCAATACTAACCAGCAACATTCCACCAGCAACTAACCAGCAATACTAACCAACAACATTCCACCAGCAACTAACCAGCTATACTAAAGCAACTAAACAACATCATTAACCAACAACATTCCAGCAACATTCCAGCAACATCAACTTCAAATCTAGCTAACTTATCATTCAACATGATCTCCAGATTCTCCACCATAACTACATTCACTCCAAATGAAATCCTACTCAAGTTGCCAAGCATACATGTAAAGCACATACTCAAGTTGCAATCATAAATCCCCCCCCCCAAAAAAACACTCATGGAGGTGGAATTCCAAGTATACCCAGCATCATAGAGCCACGATTGTCATCACTGAGGAATATTGAAACTCGTACATAATTTCTTGTACCCTGGAACCAACTACATATTAGATTGCAACGAGCTAGCAATCTCGTTTGTGATTCGCATGCCATATCTCATAAACCTTCTCAAAAGGAAAGTTTTCCAACTTGTAAAATTTTTGGCTAAATATGCCTACACAGGCTGCCAAGTGCTCACTCAAACGGTTACGTAATTTGGACTTTGTGAATGCCACATTTGAGAATGTGCGCTTGTCCTCAACGGACCCAAGCACTTGCACAGCTGCCAATTCAGCCACCTTAAACCATTCGCCAAAGCTGCTCCTCAACACTTGTGACATACTTAGATTCCGCCAAAGCTTGGTTAGGGGGTTGATAGTAATGGGCTTACGCATGGCATCAGCTGCGTTTGCTTTCATTGCCCCTTTGAACAAACCTGCCTCGTGGTTCAAGGCTGCCATCTCCAGCATGGGTGGTGAGTACACTTCACCAACTTTCTTCTCGTAGCAATAGTGGTCCTTCAAGCATTTGAAGTGTGCCTCAAATAGCTCATCAGCATTAGGTTGGAGCCAATACTGGGGGTAGACAACCCCCAGAGAATCCATCAAGTTCGAGGCCGGAAAGCGGCTTGAAAGTTCCTTGATCAACCGATCTGCGGCCCCTACCACATCCACCACAACACCCAACTTCATGGTTAGCCACATAATCCCCAATATTGCATAGCAACATATACCACAAAAACAATTACACAAGGACCAGAATTGCACAAACATGGCCATACCTGTGCAAGAGCCTTTGACATTGTCCACAATGTCTTTGAATGCCTCCCTTGACACTGTTTGGGTGCCGCCATCTCCGTTAGGCATAGTGGCTGAATGGGTGAAAGGCCCACACTTGAAGACAACATACTCACATGCGGCTTCATTCACATCCAAGGCTCCGGGCACCCATGACAGAGACATGCTGTCATGACGGCCACTAATCAAATCTGTGAACTCACGAAATGAATCACTTCTGAAAGAGGAAACTGGATCACAATAGAGCTCGTAGAGTTGACCTTGACAGACCTTCACCGCGGCAAGATAGTCGCATATGAAGATGTCTTGTTGTTGGCTGAATTTCACAAGATAGTGAACTGTTTCAAGCAATGGTAAAAAACCGGCCAAGGCAATAGGGATAGAGATGTCTACAAGGAAGTTGTAGTTACCAATTGCTACCTCCCTTGCCGCTGATGTTGATGTTCCATCGAGCCCATCTTGGTGCATCTTATGAACCAAGGTTCGATACTCAGACATCACCCTCTTCAAGGGTGATAACATGGACAACCACCTCGTTTTGATGTTCCTTATGATCTTTAGACCTTTGGTTTGCATTACCTCTGAGAGCCTCGTAAATTCGATGTGTCTCTTGGGAGACCTTGCAAAGTATTTGTGCAAGTTATGCAAGAGGTTCTCGATCTTGTCGATGACCGGCAAATGCGAGAGCTCTTTGATCGCAAGGTTGGTGCGATGGCTGACACAATGAACCCCATGCATGTGGGGGCTAATCGTATCTTGTAAGAGCCTGGTCACACCTGACCTTGCACCCTGCCACCTCCAACATTGAACATTAGACCACATCCACAAATTGATTCATTGACCAGCAACTAATCGGCAACATTAACCAGCAATATCCACCAGCAATATTAACCAGCAACATTAACCAGCAACAGTAACCAACAACATTAACCAACAACTTTAACGAGCAATATCCACCAGCAATATTAACTAGCAACATTAACTAGCAACAGTAACCAACAACATTAACCAGCAACTTTAACGAGCAATATCCACCAGCAATATTAACCAGCAACATTAACTAGCAACAGTAACCAACAACATTAACCAGCAACTAATCAACAACATTAACCAGCAACTAATCAACAACATTAACCAGCAACTAATCAACAACTTTAACCAGCAACATTAACCAGCAATATTAACCAGCAATTCTACCATACATCATTAACGAACATCATCATCCAGCAACATTAACCAGCAACATAAACCAGCAATACTAAACAACATCATTAACCAACAACATCAACCAACAACACTAACCAGCAACTAACCAGCATTACTAAACAACATCAGGCACCAGCAACTGCCACCTCCAACTAACCAGCAATCTAAACAACATCATTAACCAACAAAATTAACCAACAACATTAACCAACAACTAAGGGAAGAAGGCGAAAAAAACTTACCTGGAAAACTGAAGCGCCATCCGCCCCAAATGATACGAATTTGGATAGGAGATGCTGGGAGGTTAGACCCCCGTGAACAAACAACGCATCAACAATCACCTCAGCGAGCTTTGGAGCAGTGGCCCCTTCCGTGAGACGTTCCACCGACACCAATATAGGAGTGCGGTAGAAATCTTGGACAACGTAGGCATGGATACTTATCCAAGCCTGATTGTCTACAGTAGTAACCTCATCCACACTTATACTAAGAAATTTACCTCCATGAATAACCTCTCTTGCCTTTTGCATAACTTGGGCATAGAGATATTCAGCCATCAACCATCCGGAGTTGTCTCCCCAATGTTTCTTGCTCAAGTGGGGCATCTTCAAAAAAGTGAACAACTCTCGCATGGATTCATACTCCAGCATGGGGCGGCCATGCTGGAGCATATGAAACACCGTTGCAAATTGTGCAATCTTCCGCGCTTTATCTCCTTTGAACTCTTTTTGCACCTACAATGAAGCAATGTGCAAGTTAGATCTTAGATACACACAAGAAAGGCATATAAGAAAATATGAAAAGAGAAAACATGGCTAAGGTGGAAGACACTTACTTGCTGGAGAATAGTTGGCCGATTCAAGGATTGGGCATTGTAGATAGGAACGGCCTTGAGATGGCCACACTTAGGGTTGATGTAGTATTCGTCTTTTTTCACATTCAAGTGTGGAAGATCAACCTTTGCCTGTCTTTTTCCAGCGTGTTTTTCAAGGGTATCGGATTTAGCACCCATCACGACAGGTCTGCCTTTCACAGACGTGCACACAATGCATTGAACCCTGTCCACTTCAGATCCTTTCCCAGCCCGCAACATTTCTGCCCATGGATGGGCAAGAGCCCAATTATCTTGACACCTACGACTAGCAGATTCCTTACCTTTACATTTTTCTGTTTTTTCTTGGCTACAGGTACCTCAGAGTCAACCCCATTGATCACCTCCACAAGATCAGACTCAGACTCGACACATAAGGAGGAGGAACCGGGATTTGGGTTGGATGGTAGGCCACCAGGGCAGATGAGCTTAACGGCCACATTAGCTCTTGCGGGGGTGTGGCAATCCTCCTGACTTTTGCTGCCAGATGAAGAGGCAGATGAATCGACTTTTGCGCGCTTCCGAGGGGATGGATCAAGCATAATGATAGGGCCAGAGTTGGCAGAATTCCGCGAGCTAATGAAATAGCTCTCAAGGACGGTGGCCCTCCTGGCCTTGAGAGCCTTCGACAATGGGGTGGAGGAGGCCGCCGACATTGCGGCTACAGGATCGAACAGGGCGGCGAGTGCACAAGAAGGGATCGAACAGGTTGCTGGTTAATGTTGCGGCTACAGGATCGAACAGGTTGCTGGTTAATGTTGCGGCTACGGGATCGAACAGGGAGATGCACAAGATGCACAAGAAGCACAAGATGCACAAGATGCACAAGAAGCACAAGATGCACAAGATGCACAAGAAGCACAAGATGCACAAGAAGCACAAGATGCACAAGATGCACAAGAAGGCGGCAAGAGGGCGACCAACAACAATGACAAAGAGGGCGGCCACGGCGAAAATGCAGGAGATCTGCCTCGCCCAGCGAAGCCACCAAAAGCGAGCACCAAGGAATTTGCCTAGCCCTCAAGCCCTTCAGATCCCAACTTCCCAATCACCCAAAGGCCAACACCCTTCAGCCACAACCAATTCTGAGTAAGTTAGAATTCTCCCACAATTGCAGAAAGCCAAATTGAATAAATTCAATTGCATTGCACAAACAACAAGAAACAATGAGAGCCAGCAGGAGGATGGAAGGTGAGGGAGGCAATGGCCATTTTGTGAGCATGTCGTCGATGGTCCGCATTTTGCTGATCAAGCCGTATTCAAAACTCAAGGTCGCAATTCAACAGCTACAACAGTGCAAGCCTTCATTCCTCCATCAACCCCACTACCCCACTACCCCACTACCCCACTACCCCACTAACAACATGCGTACAACATTCACATTGGTATCATTGCTCAAGAAAGGAGGAGGAGTGGGCTGCGGGCAAATGGAGAAAGGAGGCGAGCTGCTAGAGACTGGAGAGGCGATTCCCAACGAAGACACATCCAAGGCGATGAGACCCTGGAGCTCTGTAGCTCAAATTGGCGATGAAGCAAGGATGAAGGCGCGCAATGGGCGAAAACCATTCACAGAGCACAAGAAATGGTCGTTGGGGACGATGAAGGCCGGCGACAAGAAATCATGATGGCGGGGTCCACTTCGCAATGGGGCGCCGCCCAGTAGGTCACCATCGCTAAGATAGGACATGGAGGGCGACACCTCGGCCATGCCCATGTGCATAATGGGGCTAAGTGGCACCCGCCCACCTTATGAGGTGGACGTTTTGGCACCATGGCCAATGTAAACAGGGTTCCATCAACAAGGTTTTTTCGCATGCCTATTTTTTTTGTAGTCTTCTGGCTATATTTAGCCCCTAAAAAAAAGGCTGGTATCCATATTTACTGGAGTTGCCGTCCTTGCCCTGTTCTGCGTTTGAATTACGCAAGCATTTGAATTAGGCAAGCGTTGGGCAAGCGTTCTGCGTTTGAATTACGCAAGCGTGGGGGACGTTAAACCTCCCCCACGAACTTTTCGGGGGAGGTAGATTCGGCCAGGGGCAGCCACCCGTTCAGAAAATCCAGATTTTTTGGACCCGACCGAAAATTGATGCCTGCCCGCCCGACTTCGAAGAAACCATTGCCCTTGCATTCTTGAAGGCCACTTATCTACAAATCCCATATTGCGTGCACTTCAAGGTCCAAAATTCAATATATATGTCCACTTCCATTGAGTAAGTAAGCAATTGACTGGGATTTCATTTTCAAAGTCAGACTGCCAATAAAGCATGTAATTAACTTGGGGGTCAAAAATATTACAAAACCCTCATTAGCACCGAGGTTATAGTTTTTGTGACTTGCCATTGAAAGGGTCTTTGTCATTCTTAAAATGGAACAAAATTTTATTGTTTTATTTTTAGTATGTTAACTGTTATAGTCTAGTTAATACCTTCTACTTTCACAAAGTATTCATATGAATTTAAACTAATTAAGTTTGATTGAATGTAATTAATTCTAATTAGTTCTAATTAATCCTAATTAAGACCAATTAAATCAAAAAGTATGCTTACCAAATTAATTAAGCCTAATTACTTATTACATATATTTATGAGAATTAATTGCAGTAAATCATGATCAATTTAGTAAATACATTTTGTAATTAATTAGGCTTGATTAATTTGGTAAGCATGCTTTCTTATTTAATTAGTATTAATTAGAATTAATCAAGGTTAATTAGACTTAATTACATTCAATCATACTTAATTAGTTTAAATGCGTATGAAAACTTTGTGAAAGTAGAAGGTATTAACTAAAATATTATAATATTAAACATACTAAAAATAAATCACTAATTGTAGTTCCATTTTAGAATGACAAAGACCCTTTCAATGGTAAGTTACAAAAATTATAACCTTGGTGCTAATGAGGGTTTTGTAATATTTTTGACCCCCAAGTTAATTACATGCTTTATTGGCGGTCTCACTTTGAAAATGAAATCCCAATGAATTGCTTACTTACTCAATAGAAATGGACACATATATTGGATTTTGGACCTTGAAGGTGAAGTGCACTCAATATGGGATGTGTGGATAAGTGGCTTTCAAGAATGCAAGGGCAATGGTTTTTTCGAAGTAGGGCGGGCGGGTAGCAGTTTTCGGTCGGGTCCAAAAAATATGGATTTTCTAGATGGGCGGCTGCCCCTGCCCGAATCTACCTCCCCCAAAAAGTTCGTAGGGCGAGGTTTAATGTCCCCCGGCATCTAGCCCTGGCCCTACCGCCATGCATTGCGAAGTCCATGTCCCTAAATACGAACACCCGGACCTTGAACTAAATTTCACCGAACCTTCAACCTCCCCCTACGAACTTTTTAGGCAAGGGCAGCCCCCCCAAAAGAAATCAGGATTTTTTGGACCCGACCGAAAACTTCTGCCCGTTCCGTCCGACTTCAAAAAAACCATTGCCCTTGCATTCTTGAAGGCCACTTGCCCACAAATCCCATATTGAGTGCACTTCACCTTCAAGGTTCACAATCCAATATATATGTTCACTTCCATTGAGTAATTGAGCAATTCACTGGGATTTCATTTTCGAAGTGCAACCGTCAATAAAACATGTAACTAACTTGGAAGTCAAAAATATTACAAAACCCTCATTAGCATTGAGGTTATAGTTTTTGTGACTTACCATTGAAAGGGTCTTTGTCATTCTAAAATTAATTTTTCTATTTTTAGTGTGTTTATTTTATATTAGTTCAAGGTAATACCTTCTACTTTCACAAAGTATTCGTACACATTTAAACTAATTAAGTGTGGTTGAATGTAATTAAGTCTAATTAATCATAATTAAGCTAAATTAAATCAAGAAGTATGCTTACCAAATTAATTAAGCCTAATTATTTATATAATGCACTTACTGGAATTAATCATGATTTAATTCAGATATGAGGAATGATGTGCTTAATTACACTTGTTTCGAATGTGTATGAATACTTGTAGAAACCTAGGCCTTGCGCTCAATTACCTTCTAATACGGTTATTTAGTATCTATATTTACTGGAGCTCTGCCGTCCTTGCCCTGTTCTGGGTTTGAATTACGCAAGGGTTGGGCAATCTAGCCCTGGCCCTACCGTCATGGATTGCAAAGTCCAGGTCCCTAAATACCGACACCGGGACCTTGGACTGAATTTCAGCGGACCTTCAACCTCCCCCTACGAGCAGCGATTTTTAATTGGGCTACGCAGACGCTTTTTGCTACATTCATTTGGGCCCAGCTATATGTACACATACAATTTTGGGTTTCTTTTCTTCAAAATAGCCCCAAAACATATGAAAATATTGAAAGATAGCAAACTCAACCCCATTGGCTGGGTTCGAAGAGCCAGCCCAATGCTTCATCCCAAGCGTCCATGTAGCGAGCAATCTAACGGCCAAGGGATGGGTGGCCAAAACCCTAACCTTTGTTGATAAAAATAGCCATCTTGGGCTCATCACACCACCTGCACTTCGTAGGTGACAACATCATAATTGGATAATGTAGCCGTCAGCATACGATGCCAACACTGAGGCAGCCAACCATAAATGCAATATTAGCATTGGTGTTGGCCCCAGTAAAATAGCGGATATTGTAAAAAAAATCAATAATGAGGCTCGCTGCATTTATTGAAGGTGCTCCATGCACATTTAGTTCTTTGTCGTTTTTGAAGAGCAAGTTGAGGAACCGGCTTACAACACACCTAGATTTGGTCATCCGCATGTTTGCACAAGACTTTTATGCCCTAGATACTTTCCCTTACCAAATAGCCATATCAGATTGGAAAGCACAGAGAAATCGGTATGGAGGGGAAGAATAGATGAATTATACTAGTAGCAGCATATTATTGGGTATTGGCTTCATACATGAGAGGTTTCCAATGTATTGAATCTACACTCAATTTTTGGAACATGATGAGGTAGAGTAAGCGTAATATAGAATATGATGCCATTTTTGAACCATGTGCATTGTGTGGACTATGGCATGGTTGGGGTGCAACTTGCAAGTTTTTTTTTAAATGTTACATAAAGTTACCACCTATATTTTGAAGGAACCGTTGGAGGATTTTCATGGTGTACATGGGCCGAATCTTCATGTGTTCTCTTCAATACTAACTTTTGTTGGGTGATAGATGGGATGCAATAATGTGTAGTTTTGCAGGCCATTCCACGCTGCAATGGGCAGGGTTGAAAGATCAGGGTTCAATTCCCATGTGGAATAATGATTTCTATATAGAATTGTTTATGTAGCCCAATTTGCATTAGCAACTTAGGAGGTTGGGGCCAAATTTTAACTCTAAAATGCCAAAGCATAGCCACATAATGTGCCGCAAACAAAATATATATCACCACACACTTAAACCTTCTTGAACATGTCATCGCATTTGTCATATGTTGAATCATTCCACATCGCTAGGTTGGGCTCCTTTGTTCCCACTCAAAGTGCCAATAGAGCTAGTGAATGAATAAACTAAGCGCCAATTTACACACCCATTTTCTTTCAAAAAAAAATCACTGCCTACAAGCGTTTGGGGGGAGGTAGATACGGGCAGGGGCAGCCCCCCAAAAGAAATCAAGATTTTCTGGACCTGACCGAAAACTCCTGCCCGATTTCAAGAAAACCATTGCCCTTGCATTCTTGAAGGCCACTTATCCACAAATCCCATATTGAGTGTACTTCACCTTCAAGGTTCAAAATCCAATAGAGATATATATGTGTGTGTGTGTACTGCCACTTAATAAAGAAATAATGGATTGGGATTTCATTTCGGAAGTGAAATCGTTAATAAAGCATGTAATTAACTTGGAAGTCAAAAATATTACAAAACCCTCATTAGCACTGAGGTTATAATTTTTGTGACTTACCATTGAAAGGGTCTTTGTCATTCTAAAGTGGAACTAAAATTACTGTTTTATTTTTAGTAGTTCAAGTTAATACCTTCTACTTTCACAAAGTATTCGTACACATTTAAATTGATTAAATGTGATTGAATGTAATGAAGTCTAAATAACCGTATTAGAAGGTAATTGAGCGCAAGGCCTAGGTTTCTACAAGTATTCATATACATTCAAACTAATTAAGACCGATTAAGTGCAAGTAAGTGCATTTAGCCTAATTAAGCGGAATGAAACCTAAACAAGTGCAATTAAGCACATCATTCCTCATATTTGAGTTAAATCATGATTAATTCCAATAAGTGCATTATATAAATAATTAGGCTTAATTAATTTGGTAAGCATACTTCTTGATTTAATTTAGCTTAATTAGGATTAATTAGACTTAGTTACATTCAACCACACTTAATTAGTTTAAATGTGTACGAATACTTTGTCAAAGTAGAAGGTATTAACTTGAACTATTATAAAATAAATGCACTAAAAATAAAAACATTAATTTTAGTTCCATTTTAGAATGACAAAGACCCTTTCAATGGTAAGTCACAAAAAAATTATAACCTCAATGCTAATGAGGGTTTTGTAATGTTTTTGACTTCCAAGTTAATTACATGTTTTATTGATGGTTGCACTTCGAAAATGAAATCCCAATCAATTGCTTATTTACTCAATGGAAGTGAACATATATATTGGATTTTGGACCTTGAAGGTGAAGTGCACTCAATATGGGATTTGTGAATAAGTGGCCTTCAAGAATGCAAGTGCAATGATTTTTTCGAAGTCGGGCGGAACATGCAGAAGTTTTCAGTCGGGTCTAGAAAATCTTGATTTCTTTTTGGGGGTGCTGCCCCTGCCCGTATCTACCTCCCCCAAAAAGCTCATAGGGGGAGGTTTAACGTCTGCCCTGAATTTCTGGTGCTCCTTCCAAATTGTCTGTACATATCTACTCGGGATTCGCTTCCGAGTCCTTGGTCTATTGTGGCTGCAAGATGTACACTAAATATTCCATTGCTCTGTTTTACTTGCTTGTCTTACTGGCCAGAGACCATTCACTTTCCCGAGCTTCAAGTCATCCCACCAACATCTGATTAACCGACATTCTGGCCTCAAGCCTTGGCCAGTGATTGGGGAGATTTTTGGGCATAACCGGTTGAGATCCTAGTGTTTGCAAGTCCAACCGGTTACATGTTGACATCCTTCAGTTTTCCTTTATTAAATTGAGGTATATTCGTCTATAGATTCCTCTAAAATGATCGGTAATTTTTCTGAAGTCTTGAACTTCAACCAATTATTTATCAAACTCAACCGGTTCATCTGTAACTAACTGCCAGTTCTCCCCGATCATAGGCCTTGGCATCCAAATTTAGGATTTGGGCGAACCAACCCATTCATTTGTTCCTTGTTGGATGCTTAAACCCTTGCCTCTAAGGAACCAGTGTACGGGCCGGTTCGCCCCAGCCCGAGATTTAGAGAAACACAAGAATCATATGCCCAACATTCTGTCGAGCGTCATCATCATCATATCATAGACTAACACGTTAATCAAATTGATGATATTGCTTTCTTTGTTGCATTTTGCAAGATGTCTCAAACATCTTCCGTTATTCTTGATTGAATGCGAGTTTTCTATTGTATTTATGAGATGCCTCTTCAGTCACAAAAGCTATCTCATGTACACAAACAAAAACAACAATGAGTTCATACAACTTGATTGAAAATAAATGTACCTTGAGGTTTGGCATGAGTTAGAATACACACCTTGCATATGAATTGGGTGAAAGCCTCTAAAATGAAGGTGTACCAAGTCCCCTTTCCACCTTTATTCAAACACTTGGAATATTGATCAGGGGTAAGAAGATCTTAAATTCCTCCGACTTTGTGATTCCAAATCTTTGAACCAGATGAAGTTTATGAATCAAATTCGTCTTGACATGAATAGACTCCGTAGGCCTGAGGAAGATTACAATAAATAAGAATATTAAATGGATATGAATTTGATTATCCCAAAAAAATAAATTTATAATAATTTTTTTTTCCAAGACTCATATATGTTTACATCATGTATATCATTTAGAAGAATGACCACCGAACCAACTGGTTCAAGTACTATACAATGGATAGAATATTGTCACTTTGTCTCCTGTCCATGAAGCCTATTGATATGTCAATGACATGCCATAACCCAATGGTTATCCTTCCAAACATAGAACATCTTACCACAAAACCTTTCATAAATCTTATTCTTAAGGAAATTTTTAAATGATTCATCGGAAGATTGCCAATGTTTTTCCCAAGTGTTTGCGTCTTTAATGTCCATAGTCTTTCCATCTTTGT
The DNA here is from genome assembly GCA_964035585.1 of Polytrichum formosum. Taxonomy (NCBI): domain Eukaryota; kingdom Viridiplantae; phylum Streptophyta; class Polytrichopsida; order Polytrichales; family Polytrichaceae; genus Polytrichum; species Polytrichum formosum. The sequence continues at coordinate 70,542,535 of OZ037935.1, read as the reverse complement.
CAAAATGGATACATACAACACCCTATCACCCTTCCTACAATTATTAACAAATTCATTTTCTAAAAGTTGTAATCAACTGCTAAGATTGGTCTCATAATAGATGATGGTGTCAACCAACAAAATGGGATTGAGAATCTTGGTTTTGAATAAGGCTTCATGCCAATACCTCCTATCAAGGAGTTAAAAATTTTATTTTAAAAATCCCATATATGAGCCATGGTGTCATCCATATTTGACAAACCATGAGGGAGTAAATGACAACCACATTATACATCATCATGAATTATTAATTGTGATAAAAATTTATAATATGACCTTTCAAAATTTGAACATCATGACTGAAGCCAACTAAGTAATTATTAGGCTCAACAAACATATATTAAAAATAAACAAAGTAAGTGAATGTAGAACAAAAACATAATTTTTTAAGCTTTTGAAAAAACATAAAATTCCAAAAAAACCTTGGTTGCGAAACATTCTTTTCTAGATTTTCAAGTTTTTCCTAAGGTTTTCTTTGTACTTATTTCATACTATGAGAATAAAGACACGGGGAAGGTGATGAAATCTATTCCCTCCAACTTTCAAACTTATTACCTCAATGATGGTAATTTATTCTCATATGAGGGTAAGGATAAGGGGAAATGTGTCGAATCCATCCCCTTGACCTTCAACCCAATTCCTCAACTTTGAAGTTCATTACGACAACCTTGAACCTCCATATCTCAAATCTTCAATCACATGCCTACCTTGAAGTCCACATCTCATTCATCTCAAATCACACATCCCTAAATAAAAGCACGTCAAGAAGGTCATGTCCATCATCGGCCTCAACTTGGCAAACAACCAATTTGCGTACATCAAGAGTTGCAAAGGACCCGTGCAAGCATGGAAAACTCTTTGCAACATTCATAAAATGAAGAGTTTGTTCAACATCCTTTTCGTTCGCCGCAAGTTCTTCACGTGCAAGATGCAAGAGGGCAACAACTTGTTGGATCATGTCAACAAGGTCAAAGCGCTTACATATCAACTCGCGTGTTTGGAGGTACCCGTGCAAGAGGAAGACATCATCATGACTTTGCTCAAGAGTTTATCGGTAACCATTCTCGACCATAGATGTAAAGTACCCGATCTACGGTGGATATTTGTTAGGTACTTTTTACCTAACCCTAAAGTAAATTTCTTTGGGGTTATATTTTGTTACTGTGTCGATTCATTTATGCTTAAGTAAAAATAGAGTACGGAGAGAGAGGGAGAGAGAGAAGCGTGTCCTTTCATAATGCTCATGCGTCTACCAATGACAAAATTCTCACAAGTCTCATGACTTGGTCTAAAGACGGCATGCATGTAGATCACTTAAACAATATTTGCCATCCCACTATGATTAGGTGATCCATAGTGGTAAAGTGCACCGGAAATCCTTAGAAGGTCCCCCTACAATTGACTTGTCACATATGATGTGGCATGTATGAATTACTGATTACACCACATGCACACATGGTTTAATATGTCCAAGCCCATTAAGTATGAGATTTGAGTATTCAAGGTCCACACCACCAATTGGAAGAAACCAAAGGAAAAAAACCTACTTAGGTTTTGCCACCAACATGAATAATGCTTTTGCTTCATCTTCAAGTTGATCTAATATTTTTTTTTGCCACAAGCTCTTTGCTTTTCTGTAATTCCTAAATTGAATCACAAAAATCAAAGGGATCTTAAAGAATATTGCATCATTTCAAAGGTAAACACCACAATGAATGGGCACATGTCTCAGGGAGGTCACTCCCTCTTATATTAATGCATACACGTGCGCTCAAGACCTATTTATCAAGGGGCTATTTACCTTGCAGAAAATATTATAAGGTATGGTATTTTCAAAATAAATGTAAATGCTTGTATTTTAATACACCCTATCAATATTTATAATTTTTGGGGGGAATTATTTAAAAATACCCTATTTTACTTATACTGCCAAAGAAAATTCGGAAAAAATTTGCAATTCAAACAACGCACTGAAATTTTCCCTCTCGGCACGTAGGTAGAGAACATTAACTCCACATTGGATACGTTGGTTCAATAATGTTCAAGCCAGCCAGCTTGCGAAGTCATCCATCCAAGCTTTTTCAACATGAAATTACCTCTTTTCATCCACTAGCACAGACCCTACCCTAGACCCGCTACCCCTAGTAATTGTTTCTACGCTATTTTACATGTACTAACTAGATGAAAGAGGTCATTATATGTGATGATATTTTACATGTAAACATGTTTCACTGTTTTAAAACCCCCTATATTATATGTACGTTTTTTGCAAAATTTATCTACAACGAATATATTAGACCCTATTTTTTTTATCGCATGTTGTTTCTACGATTTTCGCCAGTGACCTCCTCGAGGCACATGTAAATCTTAGTCATAGGCAAGCCCTTAAGTTCACACGTGTTTAGTTGAAATTATTGTTATCGGAGAGGACTCCTTATTTTGACTGGGTGTGCAACATGGCTTGTCAAAAGTAATATACAAGTCCATTTGGTACGGTCATGCACTGCAAAGTAGTCTATTACAGTTCATCTAAATACCCCACTACGATTGAATGATCCATAGTGGTAGAATGCACTGGAAATCAAGCCCTAGGATGGTAATCCATGTCATTACATTTATTTCCAACTTTAGGTAGTTGATAAATGTTTTTTTTTGTTGGTTATGAAAATGACATCATGAACCCAAAATTAGTTTGATGAAGTCTAGTGGGAATGAATTGACCCTCAACCTATAGGGGACATCTTTTATTGGATTTCTCTCATCCATAATGGATGAGTTTACACACATGCCACAAACCTCAAGCATGTATGCAAGCATACTTTGCATTATGCACAAATATATATTGTATATCTACATATATGTATAATAGATTAAGGCTTATTAATTGATTGAGGTTTATTAATTTAGATATATCATGTATAATTACCTAATGACATATAAATATACCTAGTGATACTATCTTATTCCAATTTACTATTGCTATATTGTAGGTTAATCATTGTACATTGTTTATGGCATTTAGTGTCATAGACACTATTTGTAAAGGCCTAAACTAGATGTCTAGAGGTTTCAAAATGTTACGTCTGCTAATTGCCAATATCATTACAATTTGTCATCATAAGTAACTTTATTAGGTGAGAAAACATTATGACATTTAGCGTAGCACATTGGGATACTTGAGATGATAGTTTTGCATTTTAGTATGCAAGAGGAAGATATTATTGAGCATACTAATGCCAAGTGTCATTTGTGTACACTTTAGTCAACTTGTAGACCATTGTGTAACATAGGCATACACCTCATAACACTATTGAACATACTCGTGCCAATATATTAGTAAGCACACTTGAACTCCAAGTGTCATGAGGTGACCCTTATGATGAAGTTGTCGATCATAAGTTTAACTGAGCATACGCCTCAAAATAGGGCAAGTCATGCTATTACACATGCGACGCTAAATACCAAAAATGGTGTAGTGCTATTGTACTCAATCATGTATTTGGAGTACAAATACATCTAATATGAAGGAATATATGTATTGGGACATGAAGATTGAAATACATGTACCCAATATTTGGTAACATAAGAATCCAAGATATTGCCGGAATTGATCCATATGGATTTATAAGGTACTCCATATTTTCATCGGAAAATATCTCATACATCAAGCAATCCTTCCTTTGTTTTGTAATGCCCATACTTCTAATTTGTGCTATGTCCGTGGGGGGAAAAACGTTAACATGAAAATTTCAATAACAATTAACATTAATTGCCATTACAACGCCTACCTAGGGGAAAAGTAAAATAATGACTCCTTTAGGTTTGTTTTTTATCCATCCCCAATCAACCTCACTAGAATAATTTAGAGCCTCTAACCTTGATCTAGGGTCTCTTGGGTTCTACAACAATAATCAATGTTTTCGCCCTTATTCTCTCTCAAGTCACACTCCCCTTTTGGTAAGTTTCACGAAACTTTACCCCCCGAATTGGTGTACTTCACTTATGAACTACTAACACATGCCAAACATCGAAGATTTATGAATGTTTGACATCTCATATTGTAGCCATGCGTGTGCAAATGGGAATTACTTTTGAGAATTGGCTAACTTTTCAAAATGGCCAGCAACTCAGCCCAAGGAGTTCATTTCAAAAATTTAGCAAACAACATGGAAACAACTATAGGGTGACACATAATACATATGGACAAAGTTTTGAAAATTATTTAGAAAAATCAAGGGTACTCCAAAATGGCAAAAATGAGTTATAATTAAGATAGGGGTGAAAGTATGTGGGAAAATTATATTTTCCTTAGAAGTAATACAAGTTCTCCAATAATGAGTCATAACATTAAGTAGCAATGCTAGGAGGGTACCCTTTGAGCAACCGCAATATTACCTTAACAAGAAGGGAAAAGCTTGCAAAGCAAGGGTGAATGAATGGATAATTAATCAAATATAGTAGCTTCAGAAAGGTATCAAAGAGGTTTCCAATGCGGGTGTCGGGAGACTTTTCCAAAAAGTGCAACTACCATTTTGACCTCAGCAACTTTTCCGTTGCTTTATAGCTATTTAGATTTGTTTAGATCGTAATTTAGCGTAGATTAGAACCTTTACCACCACTTGGCATTAGTTTTGTCCTAGACACCAACATAATCAATTCTAAGCATTGAAAGTAACTACCCAAATAGATTATATATAGCCTAAGTAAAACTCAAAGGTAGTGCTATCTTTGCTCTTGAAAGAGCATCAAACCGGCACGCGCCGGTTTGATGCTCTTTTGAGAAGGTCTTTCTAGGCTTGTTACTTAATGTTATGGTGTTAGAGAAAAAAAATTGGTGAAAATATAAATGAGTTGAATTGAAATAAATAGATGAAATTTATGTCCATTTTGGACCTACAGAGGGTGGATGACAAGGGTATAGTTGCCAATGTCTTTCCCCTCTATCATTGTTTCCTAGGGTTTCCAAGTTCTCCCTACGTTGTAGTTGTGGGTTTTGTTTTTGCTTGAGATTGTTGGTGCATCTATAGGATCTGTTGTGAGAAAGAATTCTGATTTTGGTTTAGAGTATTGGAGCGGCTGGAGGTTTATTGTCATTGATAGCTTGATTGTTGGGTTAGAGTAATCTTGCGGCTTAAGGTTCTTTCGTGGTTGAGAGTTCTAGTTGCAACCATTTGTGACTATTGTATGACCAAAAGTTAGAGGGTTGTGAAATCATGATTTCAAATTTGTGAAGTCTCAATGGATTGTTGATGTGCCAATGAACAAGGTGGTGATGAATATTAAACTCTCTATTGTTGACGACGAGGGTGCAACGCCAACACACTTTGGTTTCATCAGCTTCCAACAAATTAAATCACACACATATTTTCATGTTGCTCTCAAGTCAAAGGGCGTGTTTGACTAGCCCTTGGGATTTTGCGACAAAAAGGAGAACTACCTTGCTCAACACGTCATTGCACATCATGGTTGATGTTGGCACGTTTCATTGAGCCGCATTGCCTCTTCTCTTTAGCGTTTTGTCCTATGCTTGAAGGTGTTGCCTTTGGTGCGTCTCTTTGGTACATGAAGTTCATGTTAGGCTAGAGGAAGACTCAGTAGGCATTTGGAACTCGCAAGGTTTTCTAAACACTATGGAGTTCATGCTCCACCATTGACTTTGCACATCTTCAAACCCTAAACTCTAAACAAGCATGATGTTCCCCATTTTTTAATGGGTTTCATGTGGAGTGTTGTGTATCAGTTTTGTGCTTTGGATTTAAATCATACCTTCATGTTTATGTCGTGCATATGATCATGTTGAGTTAAACACTATGTAACAATTATTTGAGCTCAACAAAGAGGTCTTCCATCCAATTTAGTTTGTATTTCTATGCATTGAGGTTTTTACCAATGTTGGGTGGGTATTTGATTTTGTTACTAACCTCTGGTTCCACTTTTCAAAAACAAACTAGAAGCGAAGAACCTTCGGTTTTGAGGTTTTGAGAGTTTTTACAATAAAAGAACCTTTGGCCCTGTTTATTTAAAAAATAAATCAAAGATTTGACAAAGAACCAACGGTTTTTTAGAAGGTTATTTGATTGGGTTTTGATTTTAAACAATCACAACTATGAATAAAGTGCGGCTATTTGAAGTTTTGAGAACCATAATTATAATTTAAATAATCACCTTGATACATGACAAGGGTTTGGTGCCAAATTTAATTCCCGATTGACATTGCTTTGTCGCTATGTGCATTGTATGTATCTGAATTTGAATGTTGTCTTGTGGTTGTCTTAGTTATGAATTTGGTTGGACCATGTAGTTCTAAACTCACTACATTGTATGTGTGTGTAATTGTGTTAGAAAATGATTGGTGTTTGTTGGTGTTCAAGTTCTTGAACTAGATAATTAATTTTCTCCAAGTAAGGGTGTTGTCAATGGAGATGTTTAAAACATTATAATGAATAACACCCTAGTTTTAATTGGTTGGTTTAGCAAATTAGAGATCAAAAGGGTGTCAAGAATTGCTTTAATTTAGAAAAATAAACCCATTATAGTTTATAATACCATGTGTTCTTAGGTGGTGCCATGTGGTTTATAATACATGGGCTAACCTCCAAAGGGCAATTCAAACATGTGTGCCAAATAGATAATCACGACTCAGACACATGAATGGGAAATTGATACATTTTTGCAGTGTTCACACACCCCTCATATATGCATAGCCAAAATTGAGTATGTGAGGGGTGCAAACTAACCCATGCCAAATGAATAAATCGTACATCAAATAATGCAAAACATGAATTATATTATGTATCTAATAAATTGATAAGTACTTCAAATAAATTCATGTATCCAAATGCTACAAGAATAAGCTACATAGATCACAAATATGATCACCATCTTCATGCATTTGTAGTAAGGATTCCGTTACATAGTTAGGTGAATAGATGTAGAAGTATAATTATGATATGATTTTAATTGTATATTATAAATTGAAAATACAAAAATTGACTTAAACATGGTATTCTAAATACTACTGAATATTACTCCTTTGAAAATATCTCATAAACTTGCAGGTATCAATAGTCAGGGTTGGATTCTTTGATTTAAATAACTTAATCACATGGTACCGTGGATGTTTCTCTATTCTGTCATAAGATAATTATTTTCCCATGAATTTTTGCCATGTGTCATGCTCACAATCGCTAAGACCATTTGTATCCCACATGGAAACTACATTCCGACATAAGTAAAGATGAAATAGAGAGCCCTCTACAATGTATAAGATACTAACGACAAAATGGAATGGTCATATGGATGACAACACATGATATATCAAACACGAGAGTCAATCATGTACGGGTAAGGGGGTATCAAATTCACAACTACAAGTCATGAGGTCTAGACCAATGGGAGCATTCAGACCTGGTCCCCATCCAATTATGAATGATACTAGCTTGAACCCATGCCACTCCAATCCGTTGCACCCGTGCATATGAATTAATATCCCGGATGAACCAAACGTTGTGCACCCATGCATCCATGCACCCATGCCGTGTTTACTTGCCATATGCATGTATGCCCATGCCCATGCCCATGATCATAAGCCCCCCCATGACCCGCCACGATGCCACTATGCCCCCATGTACACCTTTTTGTCTAATTAGTGTGCCAAGGTTACCATTTGGAGCTACTCATTGCCATAACTTTATACTGACATTATCATTATTTACCAACCAAGTTATATCATATTCTTTAGTGTGCACACCAACTACTTATATTATTTGGATAAAAAATAATACTCTCATTAAAAAAAAATAGCAATGCATAACTTCAAATGGTAATCCACACTAATTAGACAAAAATCGTAGCTTTAAGAAAAGGAGGAAAAAAGTCGTTTTCAATGGATAGTCATGCATGCTTTCTCCTATCACCCATGCCATGTCGCCATCTTAGCTGCACACCCGCCACCTCCCCCTAGCTTCCCCACCGTGCCCACCTTTTGCACTTGTAGTTCCCACCTTTCTACATTTGTTTCCTTTTTTTGTGACATGTTCATTTTGGAAAAGAATATTTGACATGTATCCCTTTTTCTTTGCAACGCTAGTTGGACATGTGTTCATGATCTTTTGTAAACTCCCACCGTCACAAGCTCCATTTGTATATAGATGGAAGACAACTTTACTTGGGATGAAAAATGACACAAATTAAAGATATTTGTAAGTGGAAATCGTGACATGCTTCATGTTAATACCTGTTAGGTTTGGGCAAACCTTGTTGACATAAGTCCATTCATACTCAATTGAAATAGAAGATGATGCAAGTAGAAAGCATTTAAATTGTGATGCAATAATCATCATGCCCACACACCATGAATATACATTTACTGACTTTAATTTTTAGCAATCAATCATGTCTTGTTGCTGTCCCGAGTGACGCCCGAATATGACATGGTTCGAGCCTTCGAGGACAAGCATGGCACAAGCGGCTTGCAAGAAGTGTCCCCGAGAGTGACTGTAGCTTGGATGACAACCATGTAGCACAGGCCTCATAAAATTAGGCGTTCGCATAAATTAAATATATTAGCTTAATTTATGAGTGCCGTGCCCTTGGGGCGCATAAAATAGGCGTTTTCCAAGAAATGGCTGGAAAGTGTTTTGAATTGGACAACTGGAGAGTGTTTCATATGGCGTTGCGTGTGGTGTGTTTTATTGTGTTGACAGTGAGAAGACTCTGATTAGCGAGGACGACTGTTAGGAGTGCGAACTACGTGTCGGACTGTGCAAACTTGTTGTCGAGATGCTCCATGGGCATTTTCATTTTTTTTCTTAATTTATGCGTGTTGCTCTAATGTTTTATGCGTCTATTTATAGAACGCCTAATTTAATGAGGCATGATATAGTGTATCTTGAAGGCAACAATGAATAGGGGAACCGACGCTAACTTAGTTACAGATGAACTTGTTGACTGTGAGGAAAAACCAGTTGAGGAAAATTACCGGTTGATCCCAACATGTAACCGGTTGAACTTGAAAACACTAGGATTTTGACCGATTATGCCCAAAAATCTCCCCAGTCATTGTAAGGCAGTGGGGGTTTTTTTCTTCCAAAATTAAAGAATTAATATTTTAATTTTAATTTCCAGGTTTCCAAGAGAGGAGCATTGGCTATAATCACTGGAGTAACAAAGCCACATATGAGTGATTATACAAAAATTCCATTCAATTTCATGTAGAATTTGGAATTTTCATCCATTTTTTGAAATGATTTTTAGGGATTTTTTTTGGACGATTTCGTACATGGCAAATTCGTAGAATGTTTCATTTTTAGTGTTCAGAATTCCAAATTAAAAGCAATAGATCATCATTTTAAGAATCAATGCTTCAAGGGTAAACATGTCCCTCATTCGAAGGCTTGGAAATGGAATTCGTACCAATTTGAGATCTCATCTAAGGCATGTGGTCCTATTATGGGCACTTCCAACTCCACAAACAATTTCTTAGGCCTTGTGGACCGAATTGTGGATTGTCTCACGTGGCTAGGAATTGCAAATGATCATGTATGATCTACTTGAAGATCGTCATTTCAAATTTGAAAGTAGAGTGAAAATGAAAAAGTTGTCAATGTGAAGGTTCTCCTTCTTTTTTACTATCATGTATGCCTTTTTCCATTGTTTTTAACATCAAAATCAAAACGGTGGTTGTATGTTGTGCACACCCCATGAAGATCAAGAACATATAGTGCACATTGCCCAACATTTGAGTGTCCATTTGACCATGAGATTGGGATGAGATTGCTCCTTCAAGCAATCACTTCTCTTCTTGTCTTCTTATCTCAACCACTAGATGAAGATAGTAAGAGTAAAAGAGTCCAAAGGCTCAATGCACCTCAAAGTGTTTTTACATGTTTAATAATTGTTTACCCCTAAAGGCTCAGGGTTGTATTTATATGGGATACATGGCAATTTTTACAAACCCTCCAACAAGTATTCATATAAAATTTTACTTGGTCCATCATACTAATTCATAATCAGGACAACGAAATGAAGAAAAAATGAAGTCATGTGAGAGTCGTGACAACGATGATTAAATAAATGCGGCATGGATTTGGGTCAATGTCATTTATACAAGCTCAACTCTCTCTAAAATTTAGTTTGCTTGTATTTATTTCTTTGATTGAAAAATTGCATATGATTAATGGGCTATTAATGCTGATCAATTTTACATTTTTGATTGTACACTCATGAAGAATCAATCTTTAAGCCCTTTGTATCATGGCACCTTGAGGCCCAAAATGGGCATCTTACCTTTAAGAGGTAAAACCACCCTCATAGTGTTTTTCAAGGGCATCCCATTTTCAAAAGCAACCTAAACTAACTGGAACTTAAAAGAAAAAAGAAAAACTGAAAACAAGATAATATAACTTACCTTTGTAGAGACACCCCTATTTCCCTAGGTTACATAGTAGTAGACACATGTCGTATGTACACAATTGATAAATAGATTAAATAATCCATAAAATAAAAAATCTATTACATAGTATTGGATAGGTGACATACATGCAATGTTGTTTCTATTAGCAATTCATGGGAGATTCCAAAATTTGGCACGTGGAGCAATCGATGTCATCAATGTCTTCTAGGAATTTAAAAGGGCGAGTTTGATTGCACCCAGGGATGTACAAATGGACGTGACGCGGCCTAAACGCGTCACGTCGCGTCACGTCCAGGGTGTGACGCCAAACGGACGTTACTATAGTAAAAAAAATTTACTAATGGGATTTTTTTCTTCAGATAAGTAATTATTTCGACATCAATACAGGCAGTCGTCTACCATGGTCGACTGCTATATAGGCAGTCGACCACTTAATCGACTACTAACTCAGCAGTCAACTACAATGGTCGACTGCTAATGTAGCAGTCGACTGCTATATAGGCAGTCGACCACTTAATCGACTGCTAACTTAGCAGTCGACTACAATGGTCGACTGCCAATGTAGCAGTCGACTATCTTCGTCGACGGCCAACATAGCAGTCGACCATGGTAGTCGACTGCTACATTGGCAGTCGACCATGGTAGTCGACTGCTACATTGGCAGTCGACCATGGTTGGTGGTCGACTGCTATGTTGCCGTCGACGAAGATAGTCGACTGCAGTTGTAGCAGTCAACCATTGCCGTCGACTGATACTATTAACAGACAAATGCAGTCAACATCATATGTTTGTTGGGTTAAATTTTAATGGTTTGGGTATAGTGGAATATGGATGGATAGAAGTAGTTTAGGAAAAATGTGATTAAAGCCAATAATGATATGTAGAAGAAAAAAAAACCGCGTTGTATTAAAACAAATATATCGTAAAGATATAAAAAATATACAAGGTTGTCCATATCAATGATACACGCATACTACCTTAACCCCTACGATGTTGCCTAAAGAACTAAACAGACTAAACACTATCCTTAACCTCAGTTCTCCAGCAGTCTATGGGCTCATCCCACCCCACAAACGGCATCTGCATCCGTAGTTTGGCGATGGTCAATGAAATGCGGTTGGACACGTTCTCGCAGGTCAATGCACTCAAAGTGACATCCCAAATTTTCCTTCCTTCATTGGCAAAGAGTATTCGGTCATCACCATCGTTGCAAAGTTGTCGAGCAATCATGCCGACCGCATAACACTCAGCCTCCGCGGTGTAATATACATCGGGATCCTGGTGTCTCCTGTTTTGGATGTAAAACAGTTCCGGCGCCACCCAAAACTTCTCCTTCCTCAATTTTTCCTTCGCTTCTACGGTTTCCGCATGCCATAGCGATAGGACATCCTCACCCGAATGCGTTGCACATCCCCAATCGCACACCCCAATCTTGAGGCTCCCGTCCGATTCCCAATGCAACATAATGTTGTCAATGGATAGATCGTTGTGTTGCACATTTGCAGCGTGCAAAGCCTCCATGATCCATAACAATGCCCAAGCCAACTTTACCCTCTTCGCCCGGAACTTTTGGACTTGGTCATAGAGTTGCCATTCGGTTGCGTCCATTGTCAAAATGTTGGCATTTGGGCGGTGGGCTCTATCCCGGATGAACATCTCTCGTAGAGTGCCCCCGTTCCACCATAGTGTATAGCCCGCATTGGACACACTGTTGATTAACCAAAACTTGATGAAACCTGGATGCGTGCTCTTTAAAACGCATGCCTCCGCACTTACTTGGATACGAGCTTTTTGCCTATCCGACGTCTTTGGGGTCTTTTCAGCCCACGTAATCTCCGGTGGGAGACGATCGTCGCCCTCGATCCTCACTTTCCTCACCTCCCCGTAACCCCCCACCTTCTTTATGCTCTTCAAACTCACGACATTTGCCGTATCGGGAATCCACAATAGTTGGCATGGGCCCGACACCCTTAGCCACTTCTCCAATTTCTCCGCCTTCCAAGGAATTATTTTGGAGGCCGTCTTGGACAATCCTTTGGCCACGGGATCCCACCACAAAAATATTTCCCGGATTCTTACAGCTCGAGGGCTCAACACCTCGCCTGTTTCGCCCTCCGGGAACATGTTCTCAACCAATTGCTTGAGGTTGAAAATACCATTTTGGGCCTTATTCTTCACCCATGAATCGAACCCCGCAAGATTCCTATCACCGCTAAACTCGGGGCCATCCATTTCCTGTCGAATAGCAACCTCCATGTCCCTTTTAATTATCTCAACCCTTTTGTATTTCGGCTGCTCCAAAAAACGGAATTTGATGCCGGCCTCCCCATTCCTCAAATACCAGTCAACTATGGCTTGGTGGACCTTTGCCGTTATCGCATCCGAGAATTTTACCCTTGGTTTCCCGCTCCTATTCGACGACCCTGAGGCCGCGGAAGCCCCTCCTTGGCTGCTCGTAGGGGCACCGGCATTTGGGGGGACGGGAACGGTAGTATCTGAACGGGGGGTAATATTGGCTCCCGTTCCCGAAGCACTTCCTGATCCCACATCGGAATGTTGTTGCCGCTTAGAGGGCCGTTTGTACACCCTGCTGGGTGCATCCGGCTCGTCCTCCGGCATCCTCCAACTTCGATCCTCCATCGTGTTTAAAAACACGCTATTATTGTGTTCACAAACACAACTAAAAATTTGTTCACAAACACGGCCGTATTCACACCGCTCCACCGCAAAAAATCGGATCCAAAATTGGCAAGAGTTTGCACCCTAAACCAATCTTCCAACCGCCCCCTAGGCCCTCTCAAAACATTAGGCAAAGGATGCTAGGCATGCTTAGTCCCAATGTCCCGCTTGAGGAGGGGTGGTTGAAAAATGATGTCAATGAGGCCTCCCCACTTATATATATAGGTTGGGTGGGCCTCACACCGACGGTACGACCGGACGCCGCGCCCCTGGATCCTGACCGTTGGACCGTGCATCATCCAACGGCCAGGATGGATGCGACGATTGGTCGACTGCTATACGGCAGTCGACCATGCAGTCGACTGCCAGATAGCAGTCGACTCTGGATAAGGCAGTCGACAATTAGCAGTCGACCGCGGCGTCGACTGCTATGTGGCAGTCGACGAGTGGGCCTACTGCATTTAGCAGTCGACTGCGGGGGTCGACTGCCATGTCGACTGCTAGTTTGCAGTCGACTGCCACGTCGACTACCAAGCAGCAGTCGACCCCCGATGTCGACTGCAAATGGCAGTCGACCGCCACATCGGCTGCAAACTAGCGGTCGACTGCGGGGGTCGACTGCCATGTCGACTGCTAGTTTGCAGTCGACCCTGGAAGTCGACTGCCAAGCAGCAGTCGACCCCCGATGTCGACTGCGAGTGGCAGTCGACCCTGGAATTCGACTGCCACGTCGACTGCCAAGCAGCAGTCGACCCCCTATGTCGACTGCGAATGGCAGTCGACGTGGCAGTCGACCGCCATGTTGACTGCTAGTTTGCAGTCGACCCCGGAAGTCGACTGCCACGTCGACTGCCAAGCAGCAGTCGACCCCCGATGTCGACTGCGAATGGCAGTCGACGTGGCGGTCGACTGCCATGTCGACTGCTAGTTTGCAGTCGACCCTGGAATTCGACTGCCAAGCAGCAGTCGACCCCCGATGTCGACTGCGAGTGGCAGTCGACCCTGGAATTCGACTGCCACGTCGACTGCCAAGCAGCAGTCGACCCCCTATGTCGACTGCGAATGGCAGTCGACGTGGCAGTCGACCGCCATGTCGACTGCTAGTTTGCAGTCGACCCTGGAAGTCGACTGCCATGTCGACTGCTAGTTTGCAGTCGACCCTGGAAGTCGACTGCCATGTCGACTGCTAGTTTGCAGTCGACCCTGGAAGTCGACTGCCAAGCAGCAGTCGACCCCCGATGTCGACTGCGAGTGGCAGTCGACCCTGGAATTCGACTGCCACGTCGACTGCCAAGCAGCAGTCGACCCCCTATGTCGACTGCGAATGGCAGTCGACGTGGCAGTCGACCGCCATGTCGACTGCTAGTTTGCAGTCGACCCTGGAAGTCGACTGCCAAGCAGCAGTCGACCCCCGATGTCGACTGCGAGTGGCAGTCGACCCTGGAATTCGACTGCCACGTCGACTGCCAAGCAGCAGTCGACCCCCTATGTCGACTGCGAATGGCAGTCGACGTGGCAGTCGACCGCCATGTCGACTGCTAGTTTGCAGTCGACCCCGGAAGTCGACTGCCACGACGACTGCCAAGCAGCAGTCGACCCCCGATGTCGACTGCGAATGGCAGTCGAGGTGGCGGTCGACTGCCATGTCGACTGCTAGTTTGCAGTCGACCCTGGAAGTCGACTGCCACGTCGACTGCTAGTTTGCAGTCGACCCTGGAATTCGACTGCCACGTCGACTGCAAAGCAGCAGTCGACCCCCGAAGTCCTCCTGTGAATGGCAAACATAAACAAATTGCTTTTGCAATGGATCCTATAGCAGATTACTCTAAACACTTTTAATATCATAGCATCTTTTATATTTAGTGCACGTTCAAGCGTCGGGACTATAAAGGGTTCACCGCTCATTAGCATTCATCATTCCCCCTCGCTCTAGTTGGCCTTGATTGCCTTTTGGCATTCGTTGCAAGTGGAGAGAGGTAGTAGGTTATATTGGGATGGGCACGCGAAACGAATGGAAGCCTTGGTTTGTGCCCAAGGAGTGGACTCCAACGTCCAAGAAGGTCGAGTGTAAATTTTGCGCGTTGGAATTAGTTTATAGGAAGGACCGCATGGTTGCCCATTTGGGATACCAAAAGAATGACGGTAAGATGCGGGGGGTGGCATTGTGTCAACGTCAAGGGCCGATTGTAAAGTCTTTATTTTCGAGGTGCGGCGGATCGTGGCCGCCAATTCCGGATGACTTTGTGGACGAGTGCGTTGAGGACGGGGGAGAAGCTGTGGTCGGGTCCCAACAACAAGCGTCATGCGGTGCATTGTCGAACGCGAACGGAAGCCAAACCGCTCCACCATCGCCCCCACCGTCAGTGGCAAGGGAGTTGGTGTCCGGGACGACTCCCGAACCACATCGACGTTCCCAACGGCAAATGGGACTAAAAGAAGGGTTGCAAAATTCGACAAAACGAGACTTGGATACAAAATGGTCGCAAGCCTTTTATGAGGCTAATATCCCCATTAGTATTGTCCGCCATCCCGCGTTCATCCAGGCCATTGAGGCAACCGCCGAGGCTAGAATTATGTACAAACCCCCAACATACCATGCAATGCGCAAGAGTTTACTTGACGATGCACGGTTCAATACACAAAAAATCGTGGAGTTGAAGACAACATCATCCATCCACAAATATGGGTGCACTATTTGTTCGGACGGATGGGAGAATGTTGTCCACCGCCCTTTGATGAACGTCATGCAAATTTGTCCGGCGGGCGACGTGTTCCTTGGTTCCATCGACACCACCGGTAGCACAAAGGATGCCGCCTACGTGGCCACCGAGGTCAAACGCTACATCGTTGGAGTGGACCCCACAAAGGTTGTTCAAGTTTGCTTCGATAATGCGGCGGCCATGAAAACCGCGGCGAGCAATATTAGCCGGGAATGGCCACACATATATTGGCAAGGGTGTGCGGCGCATTGTTTGAACTTGTTGTTGAAGGATTGGGGTAAACAACGATGGGCGAAGGACGTCGTAGACAAGGCGAAGGACATTGGCAAATACATCCGGGCCCACCAATGTCCGACGGCGGTCTTCCTCACCTACTCGCCCAATTTGGGCTTGAAGATGCCCGGGTCCACATGATTCGCCACCAACTTCCTCATGATTGACCGGCTTCTAAAGGTGAGACATGCTTTGGAACAAACGGTTATTCATCCCGATTGGACCGCCTACGTGAACAAATTAAATGGAGGAGGCGATGATCGAAGGAGAAGTGCAATGGAGGCACGTCAAATCAAGACAACGGTTAATGACGACAGTTTTTGGACAAGTTGCGATAATTACCGCCACATGTCGGAGGAGGTGTTGAAAGCATTGAGAGTGTTTGATGGCGTTGAACCGGCAATGGGCAAGGCTTGGTTGACCATGAAGAACTTGGAGAAACATATGCTTAGCCTAAGGAATCCTCCTTTCAACCTAGCACACAACCTCGCTACCTTGGCCGAAGAAGATTTCTACAGCCGGTGGCGTATGATGACCACGGACCTACACCATGCCGGTGCAATCTTGAATCCTTATTTATTGGACGACAACGTCGTCCACGAAGACGCGGCCGTTAAATCCGGATTCTTGGACGCCATGAGGAGGTTGTCCACGCGGAATGACGGTCATTACGGTCGGGTTGTGGCCGAATTTCAAGCATTCAAAGAGTGTAGGGGCGCGTTCGCCAATATGCCCCTAGCCATGGAAGCCAACATCCCACCCCACGAGTGGTGGGACCTCGTGGGCGAAGGTGACACCCACTTGGCCCCTTTGGCAAAGCGAATATTGGCCCAAGTGTGCTCCTCTTCGTCTTGCGAAAGGAATTGGAGTAGTTATTCGTTTGTGCACAACAAGACTAGGAACCGGTTGAGTTCGGCGAGGGCCAAAAATTTGGTGTACATTTATACCAATTCACGGTTGGCACGGGAGAGGGTTGATCGGGACTCGGCCGCATGGTATCTAGTGAACATGATGTCCGAAGACTCCGACTATTCGGCCGACGAGGATATAAATGGTGACACCCCCGCGGGACCCGGCGGGGATTCCTCTGGGCCTTCGGACAACGAGAGCGATGGGGGACATGGTGGAGGGAATTTGGGCCTTGACAACCACAATGATCCGTTTGCATACGATGGACTTGACGCCGAGAACGATGGTGATCTTCACATGTGGGCCAACATAGCCGGTCAGGAGTTTCTCTCCACTACGCATGTGCGTCCCGCTACGCCGACAACTACAATACCCGATGTACCGGTAGACATTAAACCCGTAGTGGATGAAGATGTAGTGGCCGAACCACATGTGGATGAAGCTCTTGAAGCGGCTCCGAACCGGATGGACATGGACGAAGTCCCACCACATGCTTCCCCCATTCATCCACTGACGGATGTTGTGCCCACTCCTATTGTGCCGACAACATATGCACAACCCATGCAAACTACACCACCCTTTCCCGAGCCCCACGAAGAGGGCACGTCCAATGTTGTCCTTAACACTAGTCCATTGCGAGGTATTGGGCAATGCCCGGCCGTTGCGCGAGCACCGGAATCCGACTCGGATGACACATTGCGCGTCGGGCCCCAACAATACCACGCATGGGCTCCCGGTTGGTTGGTGCTACCATCGGCATGCGCGCCCCATGTCCCACACCGGCTAGGCCACCCCCTAATATTGCATTGACAAACTTTGGTCGGACCACGAGAGGTCAAAAAAGAAAACGACAAAGGGATGTGCGAGAATGGAGGACTACCGGGCCCACCCCACTTGCACGTCCACAAACTGACGGCGTTATGGATGCAACGGGTTCAAGACCAATGGTATCGATTAGAATGCCAAGGGCTAGCACACGGCTTAGTCGAATTCCCGGCCCGGCAATTGATGGCCACGAGTTCGACGCCCGAACAGATGACAATGCCAGCACGGACGATGAATCCGGTGTAGGTGAAGCTCCCGATGATAGTGATTACCAAGCACCGCCCCCAAGGGTAGCTGTGGGAGGGCCACGCAGGACAAGAAATTCTATTCCTCAAGACAACGATAATGCCCCTTCATGAATGAATATTTATAGTAATGTCAAATGTCCTATGGTGTTCAATGGGTTTAGTTGTATTGGTGATCAATTTTTGTAATAACTATTTTTGGGTATGTTTGTTGAAAAAATAATGTGAATTTCAAATTTGTATGTTGGATGTTGACTAGAAATTGAGCCTACATGTATGATGTAGGGTTTAGGAAATGAATGTCCAATGTGCACTAAGGTCAGGACTCAGGAGTAGGACACATGGAATTGATTTGTAATGCCAATAGGCCCTATGTAGTGTTGCATTTTTTATTCTATAGGTCGGAGGCGGCATTATAAAATAGTTTTAAGAATATTTAAGACTATTTTTATGTTTTTATTATTGAAAATCATCAAAGACATCAATCCGTGAGGTCCTTTATGGCAAATCATTGTCGAAAACATTCCCCTCTTCTAGGATTAGGTCATCGGGCTCTTCTCCGCCCAAATATTGATCCAAGAATGATGACATTGTAAATGCAGACCACCATTCACGACTTGTTCGATGTGCCATGTGGGGCGTTATGTATTCCAATATTTGCCAATTTGTGTGGCAAATTGGCAATGCTCAAGGCTCAAACATTGCCATTGAGTTTGAATGTACTAATGCTATATGGTAATATGGAACAATTGTCAAAGTTGAGTGTGTCTATATTTGCCCTATTGCCATGGATTGGCTATAGTCGTGAACTTATAATAAGAAACATTTAAAAATGCCGTAGAAATTTGTCGAGGATTTTAAAATGCATTTTAAATGTGTATTTTAAGATAAAGTAAAAATAAATGCACCTCTAGCCCTATGTCATGTGGGAGGATGAAATGAATGTCCAATGTGCACTAAGGTTAGGAGTAGGACATATGGAATTGATTTGTAATGCTAATAGGCCCTATGTCATGGGCGAGGATGGAATTAATGTCCACACACACACAAAATTGTATATATATTGCAAATACCCCCAAATATATATATATATATATATATTGCACATACATCCATATATATAGCGCATACGTATAGAACATACGGTATACCGGGAACCCACATATATATTGCACATACACATACATATTGCAATTTGCACGTACACCCATACATGTTAGACATACATATTGCACACGGGTGTAGCTAATAAGGAAGTTATCATTTGTTTAAATAGCGATCCACTTTTATTTCACATTACGGATCATATCTTTTACATAGTGCGATTATATCCACTAGGCCTAAACACATATACACTGTGTTTGCTAGGATTAAATCGGCGAACTATATAGAACATGAACCGCTACATCTACATAGAAAAATTATAATGTCAATAGTCGCTCCGAAGGACAAATCCAAAAGTTGGTGCATCGACGATATTCGGCAGAACGTTTGTCGACTTGAAGCCAATATTCTCCATTCTCCACAAGCATATCCCGCAAGTATTCAAGTTCCATTATGAAAATATCGTTGAGCCGAGCATGCTGAACTTGCCATCGAATTGGGATGGCAATGCGTTGCGTATGGCTGAACATGAAGAGGTTCAGTCGGAACGCTCGCAACAATTCGGCGAGCTCCGAAGTCCCTCTCACGCCCCTAAATCGATGTCCCATTGGTATGTCTACGTCCCAAATCGACATACGCAACGCATTGTAGACTTCTCCCATACCAAAATGTTCCCGCCAAGCTTTGTTAACTCCCATGTATTTAAAAATACATATGAGAGTTAAAAAATTCGCCCTCACTTCACACCCCCGCCCATACTCTCCTCGGTGATATGGCTCCAAAATAGGCTCTAGGACCTTCGGCAATATGTGCTCCCCCACAATTTCCGCGGTCAATCCGGGTAAAATGGTCGACGGTGCCATGTTTGGCACAACCCTGAAATAGCAGCTTCTCCGCTCCTTCTTCCTTTGTTCTCCGTTTGCAAAGCTTGCTAAAACAGGCTATGGCCAATGGAGAACTTGGGAATGAGGGAAATGGGAGGTTGGATTGCTATATATATGCATCCTTTGTCATGATTGTATGCATTTAATGCATGATTTGACTAAGCTAACGCTCTTCCCAAACCCTAACGCCTAATTTCGACTGCTGGGCAGCAGTCGATTCGCATATTCGACTGTTGGGCAGCAGTCGACTGTGGATGGTCGACTGCTACACAGCAGTCGACTGATAAAATCGACTGCTGGAAGGCAGTCGACTGTGGATGAATGACTGCCTTCCAGCAGTCGACCATCTTAGTCGACTGCTAGGAAGCAGTCGATTTTATCAGTCGACTGTTGTGTAGCAGTCGACCAGCCACAGTCGACTGCTGGGCATTTATCAATCGACTGCTGCCCAGCAGTCGATTTACATAGTCGACTGCTATGAAGCAGTCGATTTGCATAGTCGGCTGCTGTGTAGCAGTCGACCATCCACAGTCGACTGTTGTGTAGCAGTCGACCATCCACAGTCGACTGTTGTGTAGCAGTCGACCATCCACAGTCGACTGCTGTGCAGCAGTCGACTATGCAAATCGATTGCTACAAGGCAGTCGACCGTGGATGGTCGACTGCTACACATCAGTCGATTGCCTTGCAGCTTAATTTAGACAACTAATTAGACACACCCGTAACCCAACCTGCCAACTCATTGGATGCCACCCGAGGGCCCACACTGCGATATCCCTATAAAATCAAGTGTGCTACCCACCATGAGGCCACCTTGCCTCGTAGTGATTTTGAGGAACTTGTATGCGTCGCATACATTGCCCAAGATCAACTACGGTGTGGGCAATCCATAGGATTGTGATGGCTGGGAGTGGCAAGATACGGGATGCGGGTGGTTCGTCAAGAAGTATGTATTACAATCCCCGACACGCATGGGGCTTGCCGGACGAACCGGACGAATTTACACCCGAGGTGGTTGCAGAGAACACTCGAAATGAGGACGATTTGCGCAGTGTTTTACGTCCGATTCAAGGGTTCACTGAATTCTATTGGGTTCGACTGCCTAGGAGACAAGTTGATCGTCACCACCGCGGATACTTGGACGCCCAAGAAAGGCCCGCATGCCGCATCGGTTACAAGGAAAAACTTTTCCCATGGCACTTGTTTCAGGACCTTAGCGACGTTCTCACGAAGGGGAAAAATCAATTGTATTTTCGAAAAAACTATGGGACCTTGTGGAGGTTCTACCAAACCATAAAACACTCGGTGCATGACGCAATTCATTGGGGGTTCAACCGGTGCACCGCGCACCAAAAGGAATACCGGGTGTATAGAGAGTACACACTTAGGTCGTCAATGTAAGATTTGCCCACGAATATGGTGAGAGCGTAGTATCAAGTTTGTACTTGCACGTATACTTATGTATGTTGGTAAGTTGGAAATGCGCAATATATGAATTCCCAGCAATATTGCGGTGATGTTTTCCGCTTGGTGTGAACTTATAATCATGCCACATGGAATCATTGTCACAGTTATTTGCATCGATACGTGTTTGATTCAAGTGCAAATGCATGTAGATGCAAAGTCCATGGTTTAATTGGATGTTTGTGGCAACCGATTGTGTGGGCAAACATAAGAAATGATCATTGTGCGACACTTGTACATTACTCCCAAAATTGATAGTGAACAATAATTCACTTATAAACATTTCCAAAATCGTGGTTTTTCCCGCATTGTGTACAATTCAGTATCAAATAATGCCTCCTAGTCCAACGCCTATCTCACAAACACTAGCCAACATTCCTAATCCGGCTCCGAATCACTATCCAATGGAATGGGGGGTCCGCGGCTTGAGCTTGCACCGTTCAGATTTGGTGGCCGTAGTGTCCGGCGCCTCGCCTCACGCCTGCTCTCGGTGATGGCCCATAGTTCTTGCGCCGCAGTCTCCCGGTCAGCTTGTGCACGAGCGCGCGCGCGGTCTCCAATGTACAACCCCCTCGCGGCATTCGGATGGCGCAGGACGCCTTGCATGGTGGGGCTAGAGGCCCCGTCACGGATGTCCAAAAGGCCGTTGACGTATTTCCACTCATTCATCCGGATTTGGACGTCCACCTCATTGAAGCTACCCTCTTGTGTAATGGCCTCCTGCCTCTCCAGATCGGCCTCAAAACTTGTTGTGTCCAACACGTGTTCCACATCCCAAGTTGTTTCCTCGCCCGGGACCGGTTCCCGTGGTAATACCCCTACTGTCACATTGCCGTTGGAGTCATACACGTATCTGTGGGGGTGAGGACCTGGGACGTATTCACCAGTCTCTCCGGCATGCCCACCCACAACACGGTACAAAAATGCCCTCAAACCTACGGCCTGAGGAGAGGAGCCGGGGTAAAACTCATGAGCAACCATTGTGTACATTTCAGGCGTGAAGTTTGTCGGGTAGCCTCGCAGGTCCTTCAAATACCTCCGTGCACGCCAGCTATAAGCAGGAGGATCGCCGTATTCTGCGGGCGGCACACCATGGATTATTGTGTATTCAAAATCGGGAGGCATTCCCCATTGCACTCCGAATTGCTCGTACAACCTTCGATGCAGAGGGGCTTGGCACGTAGGACAACGGCGTGTTTGCAACATGTGTGGCAACAAACAATTCGGGTGGACCATGTGACCGCACGACCCAACGATCCATGCGCCTTCGGGTCCCCAAGGATTGGAACAAATGGGGCACATGCTCCCGTCCTTGATCCAATCGGGGACGCATGGCCACAAGAAGGCTGGTCTGGCCGGGGGTATCACGATGCGGGATGATACTGCGGTATCCCATTGGAATTCATCCTCGGGCCTCTTGGTCCACGCAATACTGGGGTAATGGTCGTCATCGACCGGGAGGTTCTCAGGATACATGAAATCCAATGGCGGCCACGAGGTAAAAAGAAGCCGTTGTTCGGGCCACTGTTCGCCGTGGTCCCTATAGTGTGTCAGCTCGTCCATCAATGCCCTCTCACGCGTGGCGAACATGATAGTGGCTGTGACCATGCCCATGTAGTCGTCCTCCAACAACCGGTTCCTCCTAATGACCCGGTCGTAATCAACCCTCATTGCCTCCAAGTTTGTTGTGGGCGACGGCTCCCGCCTTTGTCCATCACTACCAGACATTGTTTGCGGCAGTTGTGGCGCATCAGCCCTCGCAAGTTCAAGGTTGGTCAAACGTGCAATCTCGGCCTTCAACCCTTGGACCTCCTCGGCGTGTGCACGTCGGACCATCTCCAATTCCCGTTCGTGGTCAGATTTGCATTTTGCCAACTCCGCCCTCAACGCCTCCACAACGTCGTTGTCGGCAACTACCAGTGGTGGGGATGGCACCGCCGATGCCATCTCCACATCAACGGGCGAAGATGGAGGACAAACCAACCGGGAACCATGTGGCGGTGTCACGTGGACCCTTTGTCGCCGGCTAGGTGGTTCAACCGGCAACCCTGTGGCAATGTTGTGCTCGTCCATGTTTGACTCGGCGGCCGGTGGAATCCCCACAATTTGATGATCTGGTCCCGCAAGGAAATCAAAATAAGATCGGACCCTCAAAGGATTCATTGGAGTTTGCCATGCCAATGGAATCGGACGGCCAGCGTTCCGTCCTAGCACGGCACTTGGTATGACCGTGACCCGGCGTGCCTGCCTCAAGTCCGGGCTCGTGCGGGGTATGGTGGACCAGTCGATATCCACTCCCAAAATTACCTCCGCGTAGACCATTTGGCATAACCACATTAGCATATGCCCGCGATCAAATTCCCTCGGTGCACCCCACAAGAAATCCCACACCTCCTTGCACCGTTCTCCAAATATTTGATGGCTCACCTCCCTCCATATGCCATAGCGTTGTCTAGACATCCGTTCAGCATTCGCGCTAGGAACGAACATCCTCGTCAAATGGGTCCACTCTACGTACCTTCGAACCGTGCTATACAACCACATGCCCCTCTCATTTTGCCAGCCGGGATTGGCGAGAATGTTCGGGTCCCGCGCCACCTCCAAATTGATTGGTTGCGGCCTGCCCCTCGGCGCATTGCCGCGTCTTCTAGCGCCTGCCGACCCCGGTGTCGCTTGCGGAGTCCCCCCCGGATCCAAATCCCCGCCACGTGGAGGTTCCGGCGGCAAGTTATCTTCGTCTGCCATCGTTGCCCCTAACCCCTAGCTTTGTATGCCTACTATAAATTAAACCTAATATGGTAGCACTTCCAAAATAAGCGCCACCACCCACAATTTTTTTTCCAATCCACTAAATCCAAATTAAGGCCGTTCAAAGTTCAAACTACATAATTAGATGTAAACCACTTTCAAAATAAGTGTTCACATATAACAATTTCCGGTATGGTTCAAACTAACCGCAATGGGGTACAATGTATACCGTATGTAGGTGGGTTGCAGTACAATACAGATAGTAGGCAGATATAGTATACCGTTTGTCCCGTATACGTATTACAGTACGTATGTCCACCTGTAGCCCTCCAGCTCACCTCTATCTCCAAATGGCAAGGGCTGATTAACAACCTAGGCCCAAATGGAGGGAGGTGGGAGTGAGGGAATGAGGGAAGTGGGGTCCATATATACCCCAAAGAGGCGTCCTTTCGATTAGACGCCCCCTAGACCAACCCATGGACGCCACGTGCCCATGGGTGTCTCTACGCGACTGCTCGTGAGCAGTCGCAACCCATTCAAGTCGACTGCTGATAGCAGTCGACCATAGGGTGCGACTGCCCACCAGCAGTCGTCCGTACTTTGTCGACTGCTATTAGCAGTCGACTTGGGTTGTCGACTGCAGTTGGGCAGTCGACTGTCCAAGTCGACTGCTAATAGCAGTCGACTTGAAGGGCAGACGACTGCTTGTAAGCAGTCGCATCCCTTCGTCGACTGCTATTAGCAGTCGACGAAGGGGTGCGACTGCCCACCAGCAGTCGTCTGCCCTTCTTCGTCAACTGCTAATAGCAGTCGACGAAGGGGTGCGACTGCCCACCAGCAGTCGTCCGCACTTTGTCGACTGCAGTTGGGCAGTCGACTGTCCAAGTCGACTACTAATAGCAGTCGACTTGAAGGGCAGACGACTGCTTGTAAGCAGTCGCATGCCTTCGTCGACTGCTATTAGCAGTCGACGAAGGGGTGCGACTGCCCACCAGCAGTCGTCTGCCCTTCTTCGTCGACTGCTAATAGCAGTCGACGAAGGGGTGTGACTGCCCACCAGCAGTCGTCCGGACTTTGTCGACTGCTATTAGCAGTCGACTTGGGTTGTCGACTGCAGTTGGGCAGTCGACAGTCCAAGTCGACTGCTAATAGCAGTCGACTTGAAGGGCAGACGACTGCTCACAAGCAGTCGCCCGCCTGTCGTCGACTGCCAATAGCAGTCAAATTTCCATGTCGACTGCCCAAGAGCCGTCGACAACCCAAGTCGACTGCTAATAGCAGTCGACTAGTTATGGTAGTCGACTGCTCTTGAGCAGTCGACATGGAAATTCGACTGCCGTCAGCAGTCGACACACCTATACGACTGCCCTTTAGCAGTCGATTCAGTGTGTCGACTGCCTAGTAGCAGTTGCTGTAACTCGTCGACTGCCCACTAGCAGTCGACACTGTTGAGGACAGTTTACCCTGTGTGACGACAGGGTAAACTGTTTTACCCCCCCCAAACGGACGTGACGTTTTCAGGTCTGCCGTCACGTCGCTGTCACAGGACGTGACGCGACGTGTAATCCCTGATTGCACCGACGGTACATAGTGGTAGTAATTGTCCCTTGCGAGGGCGGGCGCCACAAACACCATGCCAATTCACGTTGTCGTGCGAGAAATGGTTTAATATGTAAATATAGTGTAGAATGGTTTGAGAGTAGGGTTTTTAAAATTAAAAATAAATAAATAATAATAATAATAAAAGTATAGACAAAAGGGAAGGGGGAGATCAGAGGAATGAAAAGGGAAGAGAAAGATCCGTGGTTATAACCACGTAACTTGGAGTCTCTGCGTCTTCTCACATGCTCAGGGGGTAGGTGGCGCCAACTGGTAGTTACCTGCCTAGTTTTCACCAGCAGTACCAAGCCACGTGGCCATTCGCCCGCTCATACGAGTTCAAAGGGTTTCGAACCCGGACCAGTGCTTTGGCGTTTGAAGCACTTTACCAGTTGGGCTTCCGCGGCTTGGCGTTTATTAGAGCATGCTGAAGGGATTTATATCCCATCCATTGTTTATACATTGTTTTTTTAATTTTGTTTGAGTGGATTTTGATTGGAAGAAAGAATCACACTTTTGGGGAAGCTTCAAGATGACGTTTTCTTGCTAGAAAGTATTTATGTTATTAGAGGAATGACCATTTCAGAGCTTCACCGATTTGATGTAGTTATTTTGATTTTATTTGAACATGTCGAATTGGAGAGTTCTTTCTGAGAGTCAAGATGAAGAACTTCATCCAGAGCTTGAGCTGGATTTTTCTTTATCTCAACTGCCGATTCGTACTCTTTTGCCACCTAGTATTGCACCATTGCACGAGCGTCCACAAGAAAAAGTTGGGCCTTCTCGACCGTCAAAGCAACCTCGTGTGGAGCAGCGGTGGCACGGAAACCTTCAACAAGATGCTCGTGCATTGGTGATTTTGTTGCAGGTTGGATGTGTTGAACCTGACACTCGAGATGTGACGTTTGGAGGAAATTTTTAAAGGCTTAAATAATGATCAATACTCTTGCTGTCTTAGGCCTATCAAAGGAAGTCGAGGCCATCAACGTTGGCTTGAAGGTCCAGTTAATTCATTGTCTAAGGCTGATCGTGCGGACTACATTGCAGTTATTCTTCGACGCATTCTCAAGTTCTTATAGTTGGAGTAGAATTCATTTTGGAATTATTTCAACCTTTTTTTAGACATTTCTTTGATGTTATGAGTTTAGTTTTAATGTTTTCAAACTTCATCTTGTGTGTTTGAAGTTTGGTAAATA
Organism: Polytrichum formosum; assembly: GCA_964035585.1. NCBI lineage: Eukaryota > Viridiplantae > Streptophyta > Polytrichopsida > Polytrichales > Polytrichaceae > Polytrichum > Polytrichum formosum. The sequence goes on along the minus strand of OZ037935.1, from coordinate 70,515,436 downwards.
AAAGGTAGACATAGTTTACCATTTAGGTTGACTTTTGATGCCTTATGGCTAAGATAAGGGAATGACAAGGATTAAAGGATAGATAAGGATTAAGGGATAGATAAGGATGAAGTAAGCCTATAGGGGTTAGCCATTGACTAGTTGGAGCCTATGTGACATAGGTTTGGGCTAGTATTGACTTTGATGAGGAGGCTAAGGGGTCGGCCCCTCTCTCCTCAAGGAGGTGTGGAGTTTAGTTTAGTGTGTGTGTGTGGAGGGGGAGATCTCAGTGTGTACTTGGAATTTTTCTATGAAAATTTGAGAGTTGGTACATCTTGTCGGTGTGGTTCCGAAATGCTATAGCACGCTTCATTCGGACTTTGTATGTGATTTCTATGAGTGTTAGAGTGAAACTATGTTTGTTGTAAAGAAATTTAAAAGACCATGACTTCAAAAGCTTGTAGAAATTTATCTATAGTGTTTTTGTTTATAAAATTTGAGCGAGTGATGTGTTATTGTATCAGCTCTTTATAGAGCTTTAAAATTCTTGATTTAGAGTTTTGAAGAGAGAGTTATGGCTTTCAAGGCAAGAGGGTGTTAAGCTGCCAACTAGATTCAACAATGAAAGTGTGTATCAACTTCAACAGAGCATAGAAAACGTTTGGTAAGGATTCTGAAAATGAATTTTGGAGAGAACATGTGTGATGTTGTTAGCTTTCCAGAAAGCTATCACTTGGCATTAGCAAAGCTTATATGAAACCAAAACGTCCTATGAAGTGAAGGGAGGTGCAATTAACAATGAATTTGGGAGTATGACCTTTGATAAGCTATGAAACTTGGACAGTATTTTACTAACCTTTAATATCTATTTTATTTTGTTAAGCACTTTGATAGCTTTCCAAAATGCTAAAGCACTATTGATTTGGAGTATTTATGTTATTTTGGTGGTTCTTTTAAGTTTGGCTACAATTTTAGAGAGAGATCCGAGATTTTGAAGATATGTGTAAAACTTATATGGGTTTGTATATATGATGTATTCAAAGATGAATACTTCTTACATTATCCTAATCTCCCATGTTTTATGCCAAAACTAATTGCAGCCAAAAATCCAGTATTTTCCCAAAGCAAAGACTTCTCTACCCGACATAGCGTCCCTGCAAGCCAATGCTATAAGCTTAGTCATCAAGCAATGGGCATAGGTTCTAGGCATGTATATGTTGATGGGTTTTTTGGGCCCATATATGAATGCAAGCCCGATATTTTTTCTTGTTGGGTGATTCTAGAAGAAACAACTTTAATTTTAGAGAAATCCTAGCTTAAGTGCACCCATGGGCACAAATTGTATTGTCTACTTCACACTCAAAAGTGAACATAATTGGGAGGACCTATGTACGCAGTAAAGAAATAGCAAACATGCATTTATGATAACCATAGGAATCAAAGGAGGTTTGATTGTCAATCTGATTTTTGTGGATGCTTCATCGTAGTTTTGCTAATGTAACACAAGTTTTCTTGTGTAAATCTATCTGGTAGAAGCTGGTGTACTTGAAATACGAACAGAAAAATACCCACATACCTTAAACATGTATGCTTGTTTGGAGTGCAAAGCCTTGACCAAATAGAATTGCTGATTGATTATGATCATGCAACTCCAAGAAAAGAGACACATGGAGTGTGGTTAGATGAGATTTCCCATAGAATTTATCAAACTTCTAGTTATTCTAAGGGGTTGTTTACATCATGGACCATGAAGTCGTCCCTTGCTCCTTTGAAGTATGTGATTGGCCATTGAACTTGTCATGGGACCACTTCGGTTTGAGGTCCCCAAAAGACCTATTTTTAGGCCTACGTTATCCACTGTCATGGTCCAACAGGTTTTGCTCGGGGGGGCAGTGTGTTAGAAAGTTAAGGATATAGGTGCGAACAACCACTATTTTATAGGGGGTATTACTTTCAATTCTCTTCTTTTTTTCACATGCTATCATTATGTGATTTTCTATTTTGGGTTAATAGAAAAATGGCTTGCATTACTTATAATTCCAAATTACCTATTATTCCATACAATATAGTACTTTAAAGATGTCCATTGCCATTTTTGATACCCTATATTACTCTTAAGTCCAATTATAATTTTTTGCCCCCATGTTTTTAAAATACCCTATCATTTGTTCGCACGTATATTGCTACTCCAACCAATGACTACCCCCCCCCGAGTGGTTTTGTGGTGGGAGAGGCAAAAGAGGTTCTCTTGCTGCAAAATATCAAGGGACCATGGCAGAGCTCTTTCTTTCTGTATGTATCTATATCTATCTATATCTATATATATATCTACACACACACACTTGGCCAAACGTTTCCATAGTTACGAGGAAAGAAGGGGAGAAGGTCAAACATGATTTTTTTCCCCAAAGCTGCCTTTTTGGACAAATGAATTTAAAAAAAATCAACACATCCATTTTTTGATGCATGTTCACTTCTCTTGGTCCACGTTTGGTTTACACCTAGCTAGGGGCCCAAAGGCTTTAAAATACATCTTTAAGAGATTGGACCATGAAAGTGTGACCATGGGAAAATGCCCTCTAACATGGGACAACTTCATGGTCCATGATGTAAACAACCTTTGAAGAGTTGTCTATCTTGTTCTCTTACATGTGAAAATGTGATATGGTGGCGGTCCAATGCACGGCGCTGCTATATGATTAGAGCTTAGTCAAACTTGCATGGGGCATTGGGCATTGGGCATCTTCAAACTAGAGTCTAACTCATGAAACAACATCATTTCTAGATGTTTTTGGCATGATTGTATTGCCAGGGGCTGAGACAATTGCTAGAGACAATATATAAGCACCCAATGTATGAATTCCCATGAGATCCATGTTAAGGCCTTGGGTTTAAGCCACCCCTAATGTATTGCATTAACATTTCAAAGTATTTGTGAAGTAGACACACAAGTTTGATACATAGATATGTAGTTGTTGTTTGCATTTTAAAACTGTAATTTCTGTGTATGTATGGACTATGGGGGGTGCATTAAAAGAATTTTGCTCAAACGATGTGTGACAAGTGAGTATTTTCAATGAGGACTATGATTCATATGCACATTTTTGTAGAACCCCATCATGGCTTGGGTGCTCTAGATATATCTTCAATGTGGTTTGATAGCCACATCTTCTTCTCTTTTAACTTTCTATTTACATTTTTTCTAATTTTTTTGTTATCCACAAATACCATGCAAAAATGGCCTCCTTTCATCAATCACTTTTCATCAATGTTTTATTTTATCTTATTTTATTTTGCATGTCAAGCCTTCATATCTTTTTCTTAAACTTTTTATTTAAATTAAAAAAATTAATTCACAAATACCATGAAAAAATGCTCTCCTCCATCAATTTTTTTTAAAATAAAATTTACTTTTATTTTTATTTAACTCTACATGTCAAGCCTTCACATCTTCTTCTCTTTTTACTTCTCATTAACATTTTTTTGTACGATTTTTGTTTTGCATTGACAAATTCCATGCAAAGTCCCCTCTTTTCATCTATTACTATTCATAAAATTTATTTACTTTTCATAGGCAGTTCAAGCGTATAAACTTTATTTGATTGCTTAATGGTTATGCACCAATGAATTCATAGGTTAATTTTCCATATTCTCCACATATGTTTACAATTTCAAACCTGAATCATATCTATTATAACCTTTCACATTTAAATAAAACTAGAAATTATTAAGATATTTGATTATTGACCTTTCATATATGATCTTTGATCACATGCATCACATGACAACACTCTAGATAAATCTAGAGAATGAATCTAAGAAAGATTTATAAAGCTTTATAAAGATACGCAAATACCAAATTCTTGGATCATGTTTATATCTTTAAAAAAAATCAATTGTAAAAATTATTTGGAACCATATATTTGTTCCACAAAGATTTTCAATATCTCCATGAGTGACCCCCGAGGCATGGATTCTCCATGCAAATTACAATCATGATTGGTCGGTCCGAGATGACCCTAAACTACCGGATGATGGTGGAGGGATACCCAAATCTCAAGGAAGAGGTTGGCGGTTCGAATCCCGGCTGTGAAATCTCCTCTCTACCTGACGGAAAACTTGCCAGGTGGTCAACTGCCTCCTGTGCTTTGACGTTGGCCTTTCAGCCTTCTGTCTCAAAAAAAAAATCATGATTGGTTAGGCAACCTCTTAGAACCATCCTACTAGGTACAACCTTTTGCTCATATCTATTCATCCTCAACATATTAACACTAAACTCCTCTCGCATCCACTTTAAATTCATATTTAAGCAAAATTAGACCGAGGTCTACTCCATAATTATAAATTGCTTGAGTTGTATGGATGAATATGTCCATAGAATTCCACATATGGCTATGATTTTGATCATTTTGAATGAGACATTGAATCAGACTCTCATTACTTATCAATATGTATCATATATTTAACATTTCAGAATACATAATGGGTTTGGACATGTTTTAGTACTACAACATTAAAAAAAGGAATTGCTATCTCTCATGAAATTTAGAAGGAAAAAAATGCATCAATGGCTCTACATATAGGATCGAGCTTAAAATAATTTTCATTCTTTTTGAAGAATCCATTTTTTCTTGATTACAAGTTTTGTTCCACTTGCCAATGAGACAACCGATGCACAAACCGCCTTGTTGAGAACATTTTGATGGTACCACATGCACAATCTCAATAAGTGCCACCACTAACTGATATTCCAAATTTGTGTTATCCTAAATTTTCCACAAGTTACCGCACATCACTCATTGCTCATTCCTCACCGCTCCCAAGATAGCACTTGACCCTACTTGAAGTGTCATTAAAAACTAATTTTGAACTTCGATAAAGTCCAACTTTACTTCAATAAATTGTTATGAATGAAATTGATATAGAATATGTTAGGCTCATTCCGTACGACAGGATCATGTATCTATTCAAAGAACAACGAAAGGATAGAGAACTTGAAAGAGGAAAAAGGGGAAAATAAAAAAGAAGCATCACTTTTGTGTGACCCTAAAGAGGTCTGCCCTGGTGTAAGACCACGTCAAGGCAAGAGTACATTTTAGCTGGTTACTCGCCAACGAACGAACACGTAAAGTAACATGAAATCGTGAGGCTATGTGTGAGCCCAAATTGATGTCCACATGTGTTGTTAACACTTGTAAAACATTACAAGTAGTGTTTTGTTGATTTATGATTATTCACAAAAATATAAAAAGAGTGAAGCTTGAAGAAAGCTAAGTTTGAAGCATTAGGCTTGTGTGGAGTGGACTTAAGTAGTATGAGGACATACCTTGGTAAAGTGTGGTAGGTAGAAAGCCAAGGTTAGTTAAATGTTTGAATTAGGATCTTTGTTGATCATTTGAGGGAGGAAGGCTTAGGAGATAAGATGAGAGCCTACAAAGTAGGAGGAGATTTCGAAGGCTTATCGAGAGCCTTGTGAATGGGATGAGTCCCTACTTAGAAGGAGAAGGTTAGGAGTTGTGATTGGAGGCTCTAATCCTCTCACCCTATCCTTACCTCATGCCCTCTCTCCCTCTCAACTCACTATATAATTCCTCATTCTTCCCTCACTCATCCTCTCTTTCCTTCGTGCTCCTTAAGCACCCCACGGGTTATAAGTGTGGGTGTGTGGGAAGCAAGATAGGAGCACATGTGTGTGCTTAGTTCTTAGGAGAAGAGCCAAGGCTATTTAGCCTTGAAGAGGGATTGACCTCTTGTTAGAAGTAGATTGGGTTTAAGGAATTTGGAGTTTGATTGTAAACTTCAACTTGTTGCATTGAGATTCATATTGAAGTGAGAGAGTTCAAACTTGTTTAAACTTGTGGCATTTAGAGTGACTAGATTGTACTAGGTGCATTACTTGTAGTGTTTTATTAGTTATGAACTTGAGCAGAACTTTATAGTGAGAGATTTGTCAATTATGGATGATCAGAGTGTTCAATGGGTATGAAAATTTGAGGGATTGTTTATTATAAAGTATGGGAGTTGTGGTAAAAATTTGAGAGCTTCAGTCATTGGGATGAAAGAGTTATTAAAAGTTGAAGGGAAGGGTGTCTAGGAACAAAGCAGCAAGGTTTGAAAATATGTATCTCTTAGAGGGTTGTAGATATGGATACCAAAATTTGACACTACCTTCTGAACTTGTATATCTATCTTGTGTCAAAATTTTAGATTGATTGGACGTAGGAGTTGGAAGTTATTAGAGTTTTAATGACCGGATGTTTTATCACAACATTCATACTAAGTAGTTAGAGTTAGAATTTCATGCATAATTTTTGCATATAAACTCTGTTTGTGCCAAAATTTGGTGTGGAGATTTTTGATAGGGTACTTAACAAATGTACCAAATTTCACTTGAAGAACATAAGTTGGGTGGGAGTTATACTATTCTGAAGTTTAGTAGGAAGACATTGATAGAGATTTACATCAAGAAGAACTTAGAGAAGGAAGGGCAAGGATAAGTATATAAGTATTTTTTAATACTTGTATTTAAAGCCTATGTGCTCATGGAATCCACAAGCGAAGTGTCATGTACCAATACGGAATCAACCACGATGACATGTGATAGCACGGAATCAATAAGCGAGAACTCATGTAGTAGTGTGGAGTTGACGGCAAGGACTCGATTCACAAGAGGGATATCTTTGAAGGCATGCGTGGCCAAAGCGGCCGGGTGGACATTAGAAAAGGCTAAGGATATAACCTTGCCCGACATTAAGGAATGTAAAACTACATAGTGTGGTGTTAATCAAGTTGTGTATATTCCAAGGGTAGATTGGAATTATATATTGGGTTACAAAGAGAGAAGTCTCTACATGTCATTATAAACGTTTCCACTCGGGCTAGGACGAAATCGAAGGGTGGAGGATTTTTGGTGACATAAATGGTGCGTCCGCCGGGAGTTTCGAGTTTGGAGCTTGGAGCTTGGAGAGCGGGCGACGGAAGTCTTGGAAGGCGGTAGGAGAGGCGAAACGTGAAGATCGATTAAAGGACGGAGCTCTCGTGAGAAATATGGTTTGAATTTAGTATTTATTTCATGCAATTTCAATTTGAGGAAGGAGCACGGCAAAGGTACGCCTACTAAACCTTCTTGGGATGACATAACGAAGATCACCTTAATAGGACCCGCACTAGAAAATTAAGAGGTAGAGGGATAATTAAAGAATTAAGATCTCAAATTTTAAATACTCACTCGGTTGTGAGAGTTTAAAGTTTTTAAACTAGAAGGTTTTTGTATTTTTTTAAATTACAATTATTTGAATGTTGTATGTTTAGCAATTCGATCGAGGGGAGAGAGCTAACAAAACAGGAGGAAGCGAGAGCTTGAGGTAAGCAAAATCTCTTCCAATTGAAAAAATATTAAATTAAAAAAGGATTTTCGTAATTGTCTTTGTCGTGACGAACGGAGAGGGTAATTCCAAACTTGGACGTATAGTGCAAGGAATCGAAGGGTGAACCTCGATTCTAAGCACGGTACCCAAGAATGGTCAGCCCCTCACGAAGAGTCTTGTTGCAAGTGTTGAGCGTAAGGGGGTGTGACGAGGTGATACTCGCACTAACCCTGAAACTAACATGAGCTTTCCATCCCCTATTGGGATTGTTCATTGAAAATTGTATGTCTCTATTTCCTCACCTTCAAAACAATGATCACACGAACTAAGCGGAAATATTAAAGAGAGAACTTGTGAGGCTTTGGTTGGTCAATGTGAGGGTTGAACGGTGAATGATGGATGCAAGGATACACGAGGTCCCAGAAACCTAAGTTAGCATTAGGACTAAAGAAAAATGTTACTAAACGAAGATCTTCTAATATAGAGGAAGTGGTAGAAAGGGTAGGCACTAGTGTAAAGGGTGGCTTTAGGGATGAACCATTGGTAGAAGTATCTCCGGTCACTATTCGACTAGAGGAAGGAGATATTCCTTCCCTATTGAGTGAAGAATTAGTGGAAGAACCTAATAGGACTAGAGAAGAGAGTAGTGTAAGCTCTAGAGAATCTAGTGAAGGAGGACCACGAAACACCATGGATGATTTAGGGGGAGGTGGAATTCCACCTCCCATATTACCAATCTCCCCCATCGATCCATTGGTTAGGCCGCGAGGCCTACCAATAATCGTACCTCAAGGGTTACCTTCGTTAGACATACCTTCGAACCTCCCGAAGTTCTACGGGACTAAAGATGAAGACCCGTCTAGACATATGGAGAGGTTCGTTGAGAGGGTAATTAGCTCACTAATTACAAACCAACAATATTGGCTAGTTTGGTTCCCTACGACTTTAGAGGGGGAAGCCTATGAGTGGTATAGAGACCACGATGAGGGCCACTTCCAAACGTGGGACCAATTACAACGGGAGTTCCTTAATGAGTTTCGACCCGAAGTCGGTCAAAGTATGGCTTTTAGAGCCTTAATGACAATGAGGCAAGGAAGAGATGAAGAGATTTCCGCATACATTAGAAGATTTGATTGGGCATGCGCAAGGTGGGTAGGTGATTTGCTCAACGATGATACTTTAATGCAATTTTTCATGAGAGGGTTTGTTAAAGCGACTACAATTAGGGGTGTATTACAAAGGAACCCTCGCACCCTAGCCGAGGCTAAGGTAGCTGCTAGGGATATGGAACATATTGAGAGGGATTATGAGCGGCTATGGAGGAAAGATGATGAGTTGATCCCTCAATTCATCCCTCTCCTACCTAAGACGGGAATGGACCCGATTAGGCCGCATAATCGCCCTCCATATGTCGCCATTGAAGCGGCCTCAATTCCCTTAGCAGTAACGGCACCCCCAACCATGTTAGCATTACCGGCCCCTAGGGTAGACCCTCAAATTGAAGAGATAGAGCAACGACTAGGTGCTACTCAACTAGGGTTCCAAGAGACAATGTTAAAACAATTTCAAAATCTAACGGACCAAATGGCATTGTTGATCAAAAATCAACAACCCGGTCCTCCACCTCAAATAGAGTCGGGAAACCACACATCGGGATTTTGGTGCACTAATTGTCAACAACACGGTCATACACTACAATTTTGTAGAAACGGGCCGAACCGCAATCAACGAACGAACAATAATGGGCATCAACAAAACTTAAGGGGTCCGAGTCAAAACCAAGGGAATAAGCGGGGCCCTCCGCCACGTGGACAAACTAACCAAAGTACCGAAAAAAAGGATTTTCACCATCTTTGCGGTAGATACCACGTCATAGGGCAATGTTGGTCCGAAAACCAAGGTCAAGTGTGTAATAATTGTGGGGGGCCACACGCTTCTAACCAATGTCGTCATCCGGACAAGGTAAGTGGAGCACCGAACCCTCCAACTAACCCAACCCAACCGGATCAAGAGAATAAGAGGGGTTCACAAAATGAAGGTAATAATACCCTTAAACCTTCTAACTTCTATTATGATGGGAATACGAATCTTTCGGGGCAAGTTACACAATCACCTAAACAAATGGGACCGTCTACATCTCAAGATGTCCGATTTATGGATTCTTCTACCGTTCCGATAAATTTAGAAATGTCCACAAATGGTCAAGGTTCATGTCTTCCACATGCTAACTCCATTTCATACGAGTTAAAAAGTCTTAAGGAGGAAATTGTGCATAAGGCTCCGGCATTAGCCGTTACCACTAGAGCAATGAGGGGTAATGCACCATTAGAAGTAGAGGAGAAGGAGGAAGAAGAGGAAAATCCATTGGGGGAAATTCCTTATTTTTCGGATTTGGAGAATGTAACTAGAGAGGCTAGGAAGGCCACTAAGGCATTAGAGAGAGAAAATGAAATTGCCAATGAGAGGGAGAGGTCTAATGTCATCCATGATTTAGAGGGTGGTGATGTAGGAGAGTGGGAAGGTCCGGGCATTCCCGTAGAGGAGTTTGATAGTGTTAGAAGGCCTAAGGCCGATAGAGTAGATGGATACGGCCTTTGGACCGACCTTAGCTCACTAAAGGTCGATATCACCTTTGGCCAATTGTTAGAAATTTCACCGGTAGCTAGGAAAACTTTGAAGGACGGGATGCCCGTGAATAGGAGGGCCAAGAGGCCAAAGACTGGAGTGTCGGCAAAGGTCCAAATGCAAGGAAGAACTCGGGAAGTCAAGGCGGTGGAGATTGAAGTAACAATAGTGGACAAGGTGGTTCCTCATGTTTTGGTGGATGGTGGAAGTAGTCTCAATATTCTACCCGAGCACACTATGCGGAAATTGGGCTTAAGTTTGACGGGTCCGTCGCCATTTGTGATTAATATGGCCAATCAAAGTCCGGTGGTTCCGGTGGGGATTATCAAAGATTGTCGGCTTAACACGGGAGGTGAAGAATACATTGTGACCTTCCAAGTCATTAAAATGCACGACAATAAGGATGCATTCCCCATTTTGTTAGGGCGACCTTGGTTAAGGATGTCTAACGCCGTAGTAAATTGGGGAGGACACAAACCTTCTATCACCTATGGTCCCGTAGATAATAGAGTCAAGGTCTCTATTGCACCTTTAGGTGGTTGGGTTAGGGAGGAGATTGATCCAATGTCGGATGAAGAGGAAAATGGTGGAATTAAGGAGGATTTTGAGGATACATTGGTGGAAGTTGTTCAAGACAAGGAGAAGGCTAAAATGTATTCTTCTAGCGGGTTCTTAGGTCCTAATTTTTACAATCAAGATGTTGATGGAGATTTTATACATTGGTCAAGACAATACACGGAGTCCATTAGCGACGTCATGATGATGACTCATAGTTGTATTCTCCAAGATAGGGTGTCTAGAGAGGATTATTTGTCCTTAGAGCCGTGTGAGGTTCTCACGGAGGAAGAATGGGTGAAGGGAGGACTCACTCCATGGTTAGATGATATTGAGTTGAGTGATGTGAGTTTGGTACATGTAGATGGGACTCAAGATGAGGAGGCCATGTTAGAACTCTCAAAATTAGAGCCCGCTTTGCATTTTAAAGCTACTTCTACGGGCATTATCGTGGGTCATGATGTCAAGGACTACCCTAATGTACCCAACGATTGGTATAGAGATACCGAGGAGCAAACACGAGTGGTCGAAGAGGATTGGAAGTTTGTGGATGTCAAAATGAAGGATGGGAAAGTTAGACCAATGAAGATGGACTCTAAACTCGATGAGAAGGAGATTAAGGAGTATAGTGATTTGATAGATGAGTTTAGTGATACTTTTGCTTGGTCATACGATGAGCTCAAGGGGATTCCTAGAGAGATGGTTGAGCATCGTATTCCGTTAGTTCCGGGCTCAAAACCGGTGAGACAAAAAGAGAGAAGGATGAACCCTAGATTGCAATTATTGGTCAAGGCGGAATTAGAGAGGTTGTTGCAGGCTGGGTTTATAAAGCCGGTAGAGATTACGGATTGGGTTTCTCCTATGGTGTTAGTGAAAAAGAAAAATGGGAAGCTTAGAGTTTGTGTAGACTATAGGAAGCTCAATGATTGTACGCAAAAGGATCACTTTCCTTTGCCGTTCATTACCTTGTTGTTAGAGGAGGTAGGGGGTCATGAGAGGTACACATTTATGGATGGATACGCCGGCTACAACCAAGTAGCCATAGCGCTCGCGGATTTGCACAAGACGGCATTTACGACACCTTGGGGGACTTTCATATGGGTGGTGATGCCATTTGGTTTATGCAACGCACCGGCAACATTCCAACGACTAGTCATGTATATCTTTAGCGACTTGCTCTTCAAGTCCATGACGGTTTATATTGATGATTTTAGTACCCAATCTAGTACTAGAGAGCATGTGCATTGTGTGAGGGAGGCTTTGGTTAGGTGTAGGCAAATGCGGTTGGCATTAAACCCGGACAAGACATTTTTAGGGGTACAAAGGGGAGTTTTGTTGGGTTATGTTGTGAGTGAAAAGGGGAGAGAACCGGATCCGGACAAGATCGCGGTCATTGATGAGTTGGAAACTCCGAAAAATGCCAAGGGGATCTCTAAGTTGCTAGGACATGTGGGGTGGTATAGAGAGTTGATTCCGGATTTTGCAAAGATAGCGGTCCCTATCACTCATTTGCTCAAGAAGGATGTTAGATTTGTTTGGGCGGATGAGTGCCAAAAGGCCTTTGTTGAGTTAAGGTCCAAATTGAGCACTTATCCTGTCTTAAGGCCCCCGGATTGGGAAAAGCCTTTTCATGTGTATTGTGATGCTAGCAACGTAGCGGTGGATAGTACCTTGTGTCAATCCACGGGAGAGAAGGGGAAGGATTTACCCGTAGCTTATGCTAGTAAGCAATTGACTTCCGCGGAGAGGAATTACTCCACTACGGAGAGAGAGTGTCTAGCCATGGTATTTTCGGTCAAGAAGTTTAGGCACTATCTTATTTGTAATCCGGTAGTGTTTTTTGTGGATCACATGGCCATTAAATATTTGGTCAACAAGCCGGAGTTGAGTGGAAGGTTGGCTAGGTGGGTCTTGTTACTCGAAGAGTTTGATTACACGGTGAAATATAAACCGGGCCGCATGCATTTACAAACCGACCACTTGTCTAGATTGTCGGAGGAGATGGGCACTACGCCAATAGATGATAGCCTCATGGATGATAGATTGTTTGTAGTCACGTCCACACCGGATTGGTATGCCGGAATTGTAGAGTTCTTGACCACTCAACAATTACCAACCGAATGGACGAAAGAGGAGAAAAGAAAGGTTAGAGTCAATAGTAGGCACTTTGCAGTGATAGGCAATAGATTGTTCAGGAGAGGAGCGGACACCATCTTGAGAAGATGTGTATCGCAAGTAGAGGTTCCGGATATTCTAGAGGCTTGTCATGATAGTGCTTGTGGAGGGCATTTTTCTGGTCAACTTACCGGCCAGAAAATCCTTAGAGCAGGTTATTTTTGGCCTACATTGTTTCAGGATTCACACGACTATGTTAGAAGGTGTGATGCTTGCCAAAGGTACGCTCGAAATGACCTTAGGATGGAGATGCCATTGCACATTTCATTACCACTAGTTCCCTTTGAGAAATGGGGAATAGATTATGTAGGGGAGGTCCATCCCCACTCTTCGAGAGGGATGGCATACATTGTTGTAGCTACCGAGTACGTGACTAAATGGGCGGAAGCCAAGGCGGTAAAAACCGACACGGCCGCACATGCCGCCACATTTATGTATGAAAATATTATTACTAGGTTTGGAGTCCCAAAGATTCTAGTTAGTGATAGAGGTACACATTTTTTTAATGACCTCATTTCAAAGATGACTCAGAGGTTTAAGATCGACCATAGGAAGACTACTCCCTATCACCCTCAAACTAATGGTCAAACGGAGCGGGTGAACGGGATTCTAGTGGGCATTTTACGCAAGACGGTCATCGACTCAAAGAGATATTGGGACGTCAAGTTAAACGCGGCTTTGTGGGCTTATCGGACGACTTACAAAGTGACAACACAAGCTACTCCGTTTTCTTTGGTTTACGGTATTGAGGCTACACTCCCTATTGAATTTGAGGTGGAGTCATTGAGGGTTGCAATAGGGACACGCCTCAACGACAATGAGTCTTTGAGAAATAGGCTCGGGGATCTAGAGGAGTTGGATGAGAAGAGGCGGAGGGCCGCTCAACACATGGAAGCAATTCAAAGGCGAAGGAAGGTTATCTTTGACAAGCGTCACAAAAAGATGGCATTAGAACGAGGAATGTTGGTTATGCTCCAAGATGGGAAGAAAAAGGATTTTCCGGGCAAATTTGATGCGGTTTGGTTAGGTCCTTACATTGTGGCGAATACCTTTTCTAACAACTCGGTACAATTGGAGACACTCAATGGACAAAACTTCCTGACACGAACGGCCGGAAGTAGGTGCAAACAATTCCACACATGAAGACACTTGACTTCAAGCAAGACATTCTAGGAGCCGGTCCCAGATGGTCGCCAATAATGTGAGCCCAAATTGATGTCCACATGTGTTGTTAACACTTGTAAAATATTACAAGTAGTGTTTTGTTGATTTATGATTATTCACAAAAATATAAAAATAGTGAAGCTTGAAGAAAGCTAAGTTTGAAGCATTAGGCTTGTGTGGAGTGGATTTAAGTAGTATGAGGACATACCTTGGTAAAGTGTGGTAGGTAGAAAGCCAAGGTTAGTTAAATGTTTGAATTAGGATCTTTGTTGATCATTTGAGGGAGGAAGGCTTAGGAGATAAGATGAGAGCCTACAAAGTAGGAGGAGATTTCGAAGGCTTATCGAGAGCCTTGTGGATAGGATGAGTCCCTACTTAGAAGGAGAAGGTTAAGGGGTTGTGATTGGAGGCTCTAATCCTCTCATCCTATCCTTAATTAAAATTAAAATTTAGACTCCTTAATTGTCTAAATTTACTTAAATATGTGCTTTGAGGACGTATAGATTGTCCAACATAGACTCATCCGTTGTGTCTGCAAGGAACAAGTGTCAATAAAAATTTTAAAAATTCTAAAACAATTCATTTCAAAAATCAAATGAATATCATGTTTACTTACCTACATGTGATTATGTAGACGCTTATGTTCGCCTCCCGTTTTTTGAACGCGATGTTGAAGCAGTGGATACTTGTTGTACTGGAGGTGCGACTGTTGTGGTTGGAATCGTAGTTTCTGCAGAGGATAGGTTTGTAGTGGTTGTGTCCTACTGACTAGCCATGGTTTTTAGCAGCACTTCGGCTTCTTCGAATGATAAGTCCCCCCATATAGTGGTGTCTTTCACACCAAAATCATTATAGAACCGAAACATCTGGAAGGGAGCTAAATCGCCCGTTACGTGATTTTGAAGCATGGATTTACCTTTCCATGCAGGCAATGTATCCTCCATATCTTCAAAATCAATTTTGAAAGCTCGCAATAGTATTTTTATGTAACTTGTAACAACAAAGTTGTGAGAACTAGAATTGAATAAGTTAAAGTAAGAAACATGAAAAAAACAAAAAAAAAACCCTGAAAGTGGTACATACCTGGACATGGTAAAGTCTTGTGTTCATTTTCAAATGTCGTGCGTTTGTTAACAAAGTTCGTAACAAACTCGTTGACTTCAGCCAATGAAGAGAATCCTGGCGGATTCAAGTAATCAATAAAACCACACACATTTAATAACCGTTTTTGCGCCTCACTAGGATAGAATATTTTTTCAATTTTAGGCTTCTTCATTGGTCTTTCAGGCAATTTTGCCTTCAGTTGTGTCAAAAGCGATGTAAAATTGATCTTCGTTTTATCGCCCTCCATTGCTGTTTTCAAAATCAATCAATAAATGCAAACGAAGTATATGCGTATGTGAGTGATACGTTGTTAGGAAAACATGTATGTGTGTAGACAAACAGATGTGTAAACAAATAGATGTGTAATCAACTATTTATATTTGATTGTTTCGTTTATTGTACTTAAAGTAAAGATATAACTTCTAAAATTATGAAACTATAAAATAAAATAAAACTATCATAACTAAAAACATAAATCTATAAAAGTAAAAATTATTAAAAATATGCAAACTTGACTACTAACAAACTGTAACAAATTTTGTATAATTTTGTATAATTGGGAGAGGGGCTACATATTTGATTCGACTTGAAGAGCACGAAATATGAACTTCCTCTTGCCGAACAATGGCTACGACACTAGACATACTCTTAACTTCTCTTCTCTCCATATGAACCATGGGAAACAGCGAGCAAAGGACCTAAAAACTCTTGAAAGAACTTTAACAAAACTAAAGGCTTGACGCCGGGAGTGGTCACGGAATGTAACCTCACTTGCCTACTCCTCAGAGACATCCCACTGCCCCCTATCCTACAAAATGTGGAGAGAGCAAGCTTTTGAGGAAGTAGTAATTGTAAGGAGAGGCAAACTTGAATCATTATAGCTTCGCACCTTGCTTCTTCCTCCGGCAGGCCAACACTTGAAGAAGTCGTCTCCGAATTTTATTGCCCTGCCATCGAATCGAATGAGAAGTCTTGACAGCATTCCTTTTTCCTTCGTCTGTTTGAGAATCTTGTGATTCGGAATTGGCACCATCAGACTTCAAAATTGTGATTCAGTTGAAGGCAGATCGTTTGGTAAAAAGGTCATCAACATGTTGAATCATAACACGTTTCCAGCCACCTCGTGGTCTCATTCTGAATTCAATATCTTCAGCTTCAAAATCTACAACCTGTACCAGCCAGAACTAATGTCAATGAATAAGTCAATTTTGAGAGATGGTAGTATTAGGTCAGAACGTTCTTTACCATGAGATCTGCTGCAAAGTAGTCACTGTGCTCTATGATTTAGACACCTATCACCAAAAAATGACTCATATATCATTGTTGTACACTTAGACTTGGTTCAATAACCTACAAGAGAATACTTGCTCCTGAAAACATAACAGTTACATTCCTATCAAGAAGTAAATCCAATGTGAAGGAAAAGTACAGCCAACTGGAGAAGCCTTGTCACATGTGTGAGAACTAAGACCTCATGTATGCAGACTTTCCACAATGAAGAGATGATGGTTTACTAGAATTGAGTGCAAAACCTTTAGTAACTGGAATTTGCAACTGGAAGTTGAGGATATCCAATGACACTTACAGTTTTACTATTTGCCGCATGTCAGAATCTTTAGAGCAGGTGCTACACTGCAAAAATCTTTGGAGGCGCCGCTGTGACGTTCAGCTTGTATGGCAAAAGTTCCTTATGTAAGTGGCAAATAGTAAAATTTCCTGAAAAGGTGTCACTACAGTAGTGATGAATGTATACAACATTGTTTAAACTGAACCTTGTGGATCTCTCTATACAGTTCTCATGGAGAGCTTCAAGCTCAACCTCTTTCATTCTTTCGGTCCCCAGAGAATGATTGGATGCGTGTGAAACCCCTCACAAAGCAGGTACTGGTGCCCGCATCGTGTTCCAAATTTAGATTCTTCAGTACTGGCGAGCTGTTTATTCGCTTCTTAACCTATTGTACTGTAAGACAAGATTTATCTAACGTGGAATCTACCTACGAAGCAATGTCTATCATCAGTGAGCCCGCAGAAAGTACAGATCTTAACCACCGAACAGAAAATAATATAAGCAACTCAATGTCGAAATCAAACTCAGCAAGAAACAGCATCAATCGAATACTACGCCCCTTGACCGTACTATTCAACGTAAAACTGCAGACTTTACCAGGATCTGTAACCGTAGTCGGTCCCACCCGAATGTGCTCACCCTAAACCTTGAGCAAGGAAACAGTGGAATGAATTTTCCTCTCCTACAACCCCATCTGTAGTATCCCATAAACCATAAGTGCGAAAACACCACCACTGTGACGACACTCTTTCTGAAGATTCTTGAGTCGCAGATGTGACGATGTGACGATGCGAGGATAGGAGTGAGACAATCGTACCTGGATTTCTCTCCTCTCCTCGAAAACTTCGTCGAGGAGGAGGCTAACCCTAACCACTCGGGGCACTTGGGTGAGACTCTAGAAGTGAGATTCATCAAGTTGTCACTAATATATCCCCTCTTAGCTTGCTTGCTTGCAGGGCCTGTCTTACTGCAAGTAAATATTGAGGAGGATCTGCATATTGAGGCAGTGGACCCTTTTACTAAAGGTTAGTAAAGGACATTAGGGTGTCTCGGGATTTTTCTTAGTGTACCATAGGAGGTTTGTGCAGAGACAACAATAGAGTCATTCTTGTGCAATGTACATGCTGAAGTAAGAATCATCTATCATAGAAGAGTGTGTAGTTCATTCAAACACTTCTGTCTGACAGACTTTTGCTTATAATTGTAGTCTATCATATTGGATATGTCTTGTGTACATTGATGGCATTCACGAGTCAAATGGGTTTATGTAATCCAACATTGTGTTCAATCCTTTGCCCTTGCATATTTGAACTGAAAGGATGTTTAAGTTTTTCCGGCTACTATCTGAGCATGCCATGTAAGCATACTATATGACACAGTTAACCTTTAAACGTCTACGAGGAATTTTTTTGTCCATTCTTTGGATCTTGCTTAAAAATAAGTACTCGTTAGCCAATTTTTCTCCAGTGAGGCAGCCATTGAAATCATCTATCACCTCCAAAAGCTTGATAATGAAATTGCACGCATAGTTATTCTCTATCTCATGAAGTGCTCACATATCAAGAGGCATTTTGACAACGTGATCACTCCAAGATCATGTCATGCTCATGACTATTCACCAATCTATCTTCATAACTGGAAAATGCAACCAACCATATCATGTTTCTTATCAAAATAATGAGATTTTTGATTATGATGAATTTTCAAACAAATTCAATTGTGAAATTATCATAGGAGGATTGATGATTTATTTGTCTTTCTAACTGTTTACATCAATTAACCTATGCCGAGGATTCTCTGTCCACAATCAGCAACATAATGAAATTGATTCTTAAGTCAAGGAACTTAAAAGGTTTATACTAAAAGCCAAAAGGCAATGGAGATGCATATGGCCACGTGACATGGATTGCATGTGTGTACATCACTATATATTCAGTCTTTGAATCTCACACCAATAGGATTTTGAGAGAACTAAGATTCTCAGGCCCACAGCACCATCAGGGGGAGCTTAGTAATGTGATCTTTTTCTCTTTTTGCATCAAATGGAAAATTTCCAACTTGAAAATGTGATCCTTTTATGGTGCCTAACAAAGTCTTGGTTGCAACGAATCTTAAAAAACCTTGGAAATGTTATTTTAATACACATCTTACAAAATGCTCACCTCTTGCCCTTCTTAGCATAAAAGTTAGGGGTTAAGGAATCATATGGCTTACAAGACATGCTTATGCCATAAGCTTTTTCATGTATAGAAATTTCAGACCAGGGTGATAGATGAAATCGAATGAGAATCTGACATTTCCTTTCATCCACGATGTACATGGGGGTGGGGGGGATCCATCATATATAGGGATCCTAGAACAAATAAAATTACTTGAGCGCATTAGCAAATTCAGAGGAGAAACATAACTGTTGAGCATCCAAAAAATAAAATAAAATTTGTCCTCTAAATTGTGTCTTCTTAACCGTATTTTGAGCTTTCAAATTTTGGAATCAAGTTGAACATCTTTTGAATTCTCAAAATGTTCTTTGTAAATTTACTCAGAAAATTTTCATTCAGACATGTGCATTCCATACTTCAATAAGCACATGGGTGTTCAAAAGCGTTCAAGACTGGTGTTTTAATAAGGCATGCCTACCTCATCAGGATACTTAATACTTAAATTCACAATCTAATCATGCTGGACAGTAGACACCTCTGTCAATTATTTGACCATCTCTAAATACAAAAAATGGAATCTCCACACCGTGAGAATCTAACATTTCCATCTCCACACAACTGCCTTAAATTCTCAACCATGAGGCTTGAAACAAGGGATCCCATCAACCCAGGAGATGTCCAAGAAAATTGTGCATTTAAATATAGGAGCCTACCCTACCACAGTTGCTTGAGATTTCCCTAAAGCGTCCATACCAGGTGGAATGAAAACTATGTCACCCCAGCCTGTCTCCTCCTCGTTGCTCTGCACAAACCAAAAAAATTATGAGTTTACCCACAAGTCCAGCATAACTCGAAATTACTCTACTTGATTATGCAGAATCTTCAGAAACTTTAATAAAGGCCTGATATGTCAACATCCTAACATTTTCTTTCCAAGGTACTGAAACATCTTGCAATACTATGGACATGCGCAGGCACAGGAAATACATATCTTTGAGTATAACAATGTCATATACATCACTGTCACTCTGATGGTTTGAAACCATAAATTGGAGACAATTTTAATATTATCCCTATAACCATTTCTCACACATTCTACTCAAGTCTCTCTGGGCTCACTACATAAAAAGACAATTGGAAGTAAGAAGTGGTCTACACAAACAAATATGACTTTCACTATAACAGAGTGACAAATGTACCTCTATCCTCCTCAAAACATCCTCAAAGCTGCCCACCTGCCAGACGAAACCAATATATATTCTTCAAGATAGGCTCTCAAATGCAGATTGAATGCAAAGACGATGACGAAGAGAAACAAATGATGTGCTAAGGGTTTGGCCAGTATCAAATAGCAAGGATCGAATCCACATAGAATCCAGTCTAGTTCCTAAAACGCTAAGTTAGCCTGGCCAGGCACATTTAGCTTCACAAGAAGTTGACTTGGGTGAAAGACAGAGTGTCCAGATACTCTTGGTTCAAGGTCTACTATATACATGGGAGCTTCATTGTAGTGATCAATAGTCGGAAAAACCACAAATAGCATCAGAAGGATAGGCATTGATTGATACAGCTACTGAGAATACATGCGGATTTTGTGACTGAAACACACTAGTAAAGTAGACGTAACAAAATATATCAAAACAAAGACAACACACCTGTATTGACCCTTAATGCAGGGTTAACTCTTTGCTGTTGTTTAAAAGCTCTCTTTAGTGCACTTTCTAGATCCTCCTGTAAGAAGATAATTAAACATAAAGTCAGTATATACAGAGCTGCATTCTCGACCATATAACCCGCAACCCCAAACCAAATACTACCATAAAAAGCCAACTGGAAAACTCCAAAGAGTTGATGATGACATCTACTTATCTTACAACAGCCTCAACAGAATCATCACTGCAGATTACAATAAACCGACCATAAAATTCATTCCTTGCCATTCCTAACACGAAACTAGACAAATCCCAAGATCCAACCCTATGTGGTGCTACAATATAAAAAAAAAATCTCAACCTTCCAAACAAATGAACACTAACAGTAATTGATGACTTTTGTGCAAGATCTCCTTTTTGTAAAGAATGGATCACCTTGGAGAAAAATATAGGACAAAAACGCCGGTTGTTGCTCCTCAAAATAAGGTTGTCGGACTGGAACATGTCAGCTTGGTAAGACTCCGCCTCCCCACGAACTCAAATGTCCAATCTCCGAACCTACAAATGCCGAAATTTCACCCCAAAGATCGTGAAGACCGTGGCCCTGATTGCCAAAACCCTAGCGCTCGCTTCAAACTGCAAACTCCACCTTCTCTGGGCTATACAATTGGGTGGTTTCTGTTTGAGAATTATGATTCCCGTGAGGACGGTTGAGGTTGGAGGGTCTGAGTTCGTTAAGTTAGGGCCGGTTCACACTATGGCCGTCCAAGTCGAGAGGCCGTGGGATTGAGTGGCCAAACTTTGTTGAGAGTCCAAAGAAATGGACTGAAAATAGCCAATAAAATATAGTAAGTGGAGCCTTCGGCCGGGCATAGTGTGAAGCCTCCAGAGGCCAAGCCCAAAGTCCAAACCGTTGGTCATGAACTCCCATGGCCTCTCAACTTGGACGGCCATAGTGTGAAGCTTCCAAAGGCCAAGCCCAAAGTCCAAACCCAAAGGAGCATTCCACTTTATTCCTTGCTCAAAATAACCCCTTCAATCTAACGGCCAAGATCTTGTCAATGATTGATTTTTTAATGAAAAAAAAGTTCGGCCTCTCGACGGAAGTTTGGGTTGAGCATTTTGCTCGACCCAAACTTTGCTCGAGAGGCCGAACTCTTGGCGCCAAAACTTCCTAAAAGTGATGCCACCTAGGCTCTTTTGGAGGCGACGTCCTTTGGACTTTGGCTTCTAGTGTGAAGGCCGAGAGGACGGCCTTTGGACATTTCTGCATTTTCATTGGTCCAAACGCTTCTCCTCTCGAAGTTTGGCCATAGTGTGAACCGGCCCTTAGTGTGGTTGGCAATTGCGACATCGCAATGCCTCAGGGGGCAGAGAAGAAGGGCGAAGCCATAGCCAGGCAAAGCAACCTTGGGAGCGTCTGGATAACTAACCCTAACCCTAACCCTCTGGGGCGACGTGGCCGCCTCAGAGGGTGGCATTTCGGGAAAGGCCTATAGGCCCTCCTCCTCGAAGAAGATGCCATGTTCCATTGGGACCTTGCGTGGCATTAACATTGAAGCAATCATTTTTTTAGAATCACAACATGTTCATTCCTTTGGGGGGGGCACTAGCGAAAATCGTAGAAACAACAGCGATATAAAATAAGGCCTAATATATTCATTGTAGAAAAAATTTGCAAAAAAAAACGTACATATAATATAGGGGATTTTGAAATAGTGAAACATGTTTACATGTAAA
This sequence comes from Polytrichum formosum, assembly GCA_964035585.1. NCBI lineage: Eukaryota > Viridiplantae > Streptophyta > Polytrichopsida > Polytrichales > Polytrichaceae > Polytrichum > Polytrichum formosum. Next base: position 70,493,349 of record OZ037935.1, on the reverse strand, counting down.
ATACCATCACATATAATGGCCTCTTTTATATAGTCAGTACATGTAAAATGGCGTGGAAACAATTACTAGGGGTAGCGGGTCTGGGGTAGGGTCTGTGCTAATGGATGAAAAGAGGTAATTTTCTGTTGAAAAAGCTTGGATGGATGACTTCGCAAGCTGGCTGGCTTAAACGTTACTGAACCAATGTATCCAATGTGGAGTTAAAAAAATTGGTTACTTCGGGTATAAGGAAAAAATGCAGTATGATATGAACAAATTTCAACAAGCATTTTGAAGAAGTGAGGAGGTTTGAAGGTAAAAAATGTGTTATGAACATATTTTTGGAGCTTGATTGTGCTAAGAAGAAAACTTTTTTGGAGTTGTGTGAAACTAAGAAAACTTAGACAATCAGAGTATGTGACTTTTTGTATCATTTATGTGACTCAAATAAGGTGAATTAGGACATACAAAGGTTTGTCTCAAGTTATTTGGGGTTTCCACTATTAGTTCACATTATTATTCGTAAATTGGGGGTTTGGGTCTCTCGACAACAATACATGCATTTGTGATAGTTCCTTAATCTCACATTATTTACCTAGGCAATAGTCTAGCAATGAGTTCATTTTCATTGGACCTTGTGCGGTGCTCAAGCATACGCACAACCATGGTCAATAGTACTGCAATAAGTATCCCATTTTTGTCTCTTTACCAAAGCCAAGGGCACTTTGGTGTGGTCAATAGTCTCATATTAATAAGCCATCTTAGTGTAACTTGAATTAACAATGCAGTCACCCTCACAAGGTATTCAATCTTTCTTAATTAACTCTTATTTTAATTGATATGTCAGACAATAATTTTTTTGTACCTTAGCTCCAATTGCAAGTGTTGAATGGCTATTGAGAATATAATAGGCCAAAACCACTATTCATGTTAAGAGTCCATAGTCTTAGTTCTTTTACCCATTTGTTTAATACAAGGTTCAACATGCAAACTCATTTTTTATTCAACCACACATTCGAGGATGTAGTTCATTTATAATATTTCAAGGCTATTGGCTAAAGGTACTAGATATCATCTATTTAAACAATGCAAGCGTACAACTCAAGAAGGCTAAAAATAAAACATTACCAAAGTACAAGACTTCAACACGGGTTAGGGCTCAATGCCCAAGGTGCAATTGTCTTCCTTCAATTACCAACTTACCCTTCACAACCAAGGGACATGCTTGATCGGCCTTTTGTCTTTCAATCTTCCAGACCTTGGACAACTAACTAAGTGGGCAGTTATTTAACTAGCTAGAAGTTTTGACTAGCTAAAGCTACACATGAATTCGGTGCCTCAAAAGAATAGCTAGCTAAAATTAAGTGCCATAATTTGGGCGAGGAAAGTTAGCTAATTGAAGTTAGTTAATAGCTAGTTGGAATATGAAATATACACTATTTTTTTAAGTGAGGAAGCTGACTATACATGCTAATTTTAAGCCTTTCAATTCCTTGTGCAACAACATGAAAATATAGAGCCAACCGAGAGCAATACAACCAAATATATATTGTTTGGTTTCCTTTTAATGGACTTATCTCTGGTTTAGAATGAATATGCATGTCATGCAACGTTTTACCTAGTCTAAGCTGAGTGAAAATGAGAGTTTTGGAAAAGGTAGCTAGCTAAAGCTAAGTAAGAATCATAGATTTGGTGAACCTAGCTAGCTAAAGCTAAGTGACAAATGAGGGCCCAGAAAAATTAGCTAGGTGATGCTAGTTGGCCAACTATCCAAGGTCTGCAATCTTCCAAGGGTTAGGAAGATAGGAGTTTTGTGTGTTTGAAACGTTACTATTAAGTCCATAATCTCCTCAAATTCCCAATTTATTCACCTTCTTCTTGTAGCATGTTAAGCAGATGTTACTCAAAGCATATTACAACGACATCCTTTGATTTCTCAACCGGACATTTGGATTCACAAATAGATGAAGGCCTTGTCAAGCTTTCTTAAGGGCAACCAATAAAGAGGTGTCCATTGATACTTCAAGGCCGACATCAAGACCATGCAAAGGAGAGATTATTGCTTGCACTCATATAATATACTCCGAGAATGCCTTTGTGACATACAATGCAATCCTCTCTTAATATAGAAAACGTTAGGACCTCATCCTCAAATCATTCATAGAAATACCATTGCTTGAAATAGGTCGATATGATCACCATGATACAATTCAATTCCATGCAATTGACTAGAAACTAAAAATGTTTCATAAAGTGTCCAAGACAAATGCTATATACATGATCAATTTAAGGTGACTTAAAAGGTCATACGTCATAGGGTGCAAGCACGGTCAAGTACACAACTCCATTATCATGCATAGGTTTTGGCGAAAGTGATTCAAAAGCTATATACTAACTTTGAATTTTGTGAAGGGAGAAATCATAAACATTTGAAAAACATAATGATGTACAAAGCAAAGAAATTTGTGTTTACAACAAAAATTTCAAGAAAAGTCTTCATATTTTAGAAGACAATGCAAGTAGTGTGCAAGTAGGTATATTGAACATGTAATTTTCTAAAATTTGTTTAAAACATGATAAAATTACATAAAATTAATGTTTATCTACAATTTTTTGTAATTATGCCCTCAAATTTATAAAAAATTCAAGGAATATGAAAAAAAATCCAATTTCAAAATATTTAAGGTCATGAAATCTACATACAAAATCACATGTAGCCATTTACTTTTTGAGCAACATTTTTAATGATAAGTTTTGAAGATCTCATCTGGATATTTTATATTTGAGTACCTAACCAACAATAAAGGGTGCCATGAAAAAAATGCAATTTAAACAACACTTTGCTATTACTTCTAGGCGTTTGACCAAATAAATTATGGTTTTAGTATACCAGAAGATTTTCCCATATACTTGATTGTGCATACTCCCATGACATAGAGTTGATATTGCCAAGAAGTCTCTTCTTTTGCTCCTTATCAATCCATAAAATTACAATCCTTCACACACTATGATTCAAACATTATGCAAACGGGTGCAAGCATAGTAAAGTGGACCAAAAAAGTGCTCCGGTATATGAAAGCCATGATTTTCTTGGTCAAACGCCTATAAGTAGTAGAAAAATGTTGTTTAAAATATATTATTTTTCATGATGACCTCTATTGTTAAGTTAGGTACTCAAATATAGAATATCAATACGAGATCTTCAAAACCTATCATCAAAAGTGACGCGTAAAAGCAACTGACTAAATATAGTTTTGAACGTAAATTTCATGACCTTAAATATTTTGAACTTGGAATTTCTTTTCATATTCCTTGGATTCATTATAAACTTGAGGTCATCGTAATTTTTTTTTTCAAAAATTCATCAATTTAATGTAATGTAATTGTATTTTAAACAAGTTTTTGACAATTATCTTTTCAATGACACCCACTTGCACCACCACTTGCACCGTCTTCTAAAATACATATACATTGTTTGAAATTGTTTTTTGTGAACATAAATTGCTTGGCTTTGTAGATTCATATGTTTTCTAAATGTTTATGAATTTCTATTTCATAAAATTCAAAGTTAGTATATAGTTTTGGATCACTTTCACTTAAACCTGAGCAAGGATCAAGAGCTGTCCACTTTATATTTGTGAATTATGCTATCAACTCATAGTCAACATGACTATAGACTGTGTTGGAATTTCAAACAAGTTCCAACACACCAAGAGAATTTACATACATGGCCTAGAAATCACTCATGTAAAGCCAACCAACTCATTTTATTTTATTTTATTGACACAAATTGAAAAATCAATTGCAAGAAAGAAACATAGTATGAGCCCAAAATGGTTGCTCATATTTGTTTTATGTTTAGGATCTACTTAGAATTGCAATTGGAGTGTTATTGAAACAATCAAAAGTATAAAAAGAGTGAGGCTTAGTGTGGATTTAGGTTTAGGCCTTAAGCCATTTTGTGTGGTTAAGTAGAGGATTAGTGGCATTAGGGAGTGTTTTGATTAGAGGAGTAGTGTTTGATGAGGCAAGGAGAAGGGCCTTGGGTTTAAATGTTTGAATTAGAACATGTTCTTGTTGGTTTAGAGGGTGAGGAGTTAGTGAATAGGATAAGGTCCTACTAAGTAGGAGAAAGTTTAAAGGGTTGTGGTTGGATGCCCTCTCCTCCCCTTCTCTCCTATCTTCTTTCTCTCCTTCTTCTCTCATATATCTTCCCTCTCTCTCTCTCTCTCCCTCCCCTGTTTGAATTAGGATCTATGTTGTTGGTTTAAGAGTTGAAGGCTTAAAGGATAGGATGAGAGCCTACAAAGTAGGAGAGGATCGAGGGGCTTATCTTGAGCCTTGAGGGGTGCTCACCCCTTCCCTCCCCCTATATATTCCTCTCTCTCACCTTCTTCACTCACTTGTGTTCCTATTCACTATTTTTTTCCTTCGTGCTCCTTTGGCACCCCTTTGAGGGGTGCTCACCCTCTCCCTTCCTCTCTCATTCTCTCTCTCTCCCTCTTGTTGTTCCTCTCATAGAATTGAGTGTTAGAGTTAGAGTTGTGTGGGAATTAGTAGAAGGTTAGTGGAATTAGTAGAATTCATAGAGATTTGTAGGGACTTGAAGATACTTGTAGAGACTTGAAGGCCAATGTTCTACCTATTCAAGAGACTAGCATTAATAATTGGCACCCCATGTGTTATATGTGTGGGTGTGTGGGAAGCAAGAGAGGGGCACGTGTGTGTGCAAGGTTTCAAGGTGAAGAGCCAAGGTCAATTAGTCTTGAAGTTAGCTTTGCATTGTTAGATGTAGTGTTAGATTAAAAGCATTTAGAAACAAGTGCATAGCTCTAGTATTTAAACTTCTAGAATTTAGACTTCTAGTGTTGGGAATTATAGTATTTAGACTTATAGTACTTACTCTTATAGTATTTACTCTCATAATATTTAAACTTGCGATATTTAGATTCATAGTTGCATTAAGGTGTGAACTTGGAAAGTTGTTGTAAGGGACTTGTGGAAGAGGAGGCGATGATAAGTTATATAAGTGTTTTTCAACACTTGTATTAAAGACTTATGTGCCTCATGGAATCAACAAGCCATAGCCTCAGCAAGGTGTCATGCACTAGTGAAGAATCGTCAGCCAGGACCAAGTTTGCAAGAGGGAAATCTTTGAGGACATGCGTGGCAAAGACGGTGGGGTGGACTCTTGAGAAAGCCAAGGATGTACCTATGCAAGAGAGTCACACTAATAAAATGTCATGACTTGAAGTAAGTTGTAAGTCCATCAAGGTAGAACGTACATTCCATGTTACTACAAGTTTTTATGTTACACATGTGATCTCCAAAACCATCACCCGGACTAGGACGCTTAAGGGTGGTGGGTTTGGCCTCACACATAGCCAAACAACTCATACTGCAATTGCAATGAAGATTCTAAGTTGAGATACAAAGTAGGGAATCCAGTATGAACGCTCTCGATGCTAATCAATTAAAAGTTCAAACAATGGTCTTACAATTGAGCTCACACCTCTAGTGCTGAAGACAACGGACACTAATTTCTCTTCAAAAAAGTAAAGCTTTACAAAATCATGAATGACATCAAAGTTTCGGAGTAGCTCCAAAAGTAGCTCACCGAGAGAGAAAAAAATTTCCGCCCACACTACATTGTATACCCTATAATCAACATGTGCATATTTTAGAATGCATGTCTCTTCTTGTTAAACAATGGCATTTTCAATCACTATTTTCTGATATCTCAAGAAAATAGCATATTCAACGTACATAATTTGAGGATTTCCATCTCATGTACTATCCTATTCCCATTGATTCCCGAATTAGGCTAGAGAAACCAAAAAATTAGCACCACACTTTTCTCATATGGAGGACATGTTTCTCTTCACTCTTTGAAAATACGAATATATCATCAAGGCATCCAAGACAAACTTGCCAAGGTACATGTGAAAAATATTCAACTCATTACATCTTGAAAAGTACCCGAAGCAATAGTCAATCCAAAGCTTAAAACTTTGAATTGGTAATGCTCAAAGGGAATCCTAAATACTAACTTAGGGACATCATCGTTTGAAATTAGGAGATGATGGTAACCTTGCGCTAAATCAATAGATGAAATTTTTTTGATCACCTACCAATTGATCAAGAAAACCATCCATTCCAGATAAGGGGTACATGTTTTGATCGTATGTTTGTTTAATGCATTGTAATCCACTAAGTACTTTTGTACTCGCCTCTTTTCTTCCAATTCTCTTGAACTTAAGTGATAAATTGGCCTTAAAAGCAATTTACTACCTTCCTCTAAAGGTATTACATTAGACATTTACCTTTGAGGGGGTAGCTCACTTGACAAAGGTTCAAAACATTTTTTAAATCTTCCAATAGTACGGCTAGGCACCATGTGTTAGCGAGTTGCAAAGAAGTTTCTTCATCGTCAACTATAGACAATTGGAATAACATAGGTATGACCCCTTTTTGCATTACCCTTTTAAAGTGCATTGATGAAAGGTGTTTAGTTGAGGATTTAGGCGCTCTTTCCATTAAAGGATTAGTTTTTAATAAATTATAGGTTTGCCTTTCCAAATTATGCATGTTTTGGAATCATAATCCATACGTGTCTTATACTTGTTCAATCAATCAACACCCAATATTTAAATAGTGTCGTCACTAAGCTTTTTGACTACACACATTAGCGTCCATAATATTATTGAATTGTAAGACGTAATTTGGCATACTTTTAAACTCAAACCTCATCTTTACCAACCAATTGCAAGACACTAGGATCCTTCACATAGTGAACTCCAAAATTGTTGATGAAACTAGAATTGACAAAACAATATTTGGCCACAATGTCCAATATTACACGAGCATTGAGTCTTGCAATGTGGCCCTTTTGAGTATTGCAAACACCTTTACCTATGTGTTCAATTTTCAATGCAAGGTGGATTAGGACATTAACAAGTTCATCCATGCTCCAACGTACACCGACCATGTGGTCATGTGGCTGCTTGAGCTGGTTGGTATTGATGAGCGCTAGTATTTGATGCTATGTAGTTATGACATAATATATTTTGAAACATATTTGGTTGCACACATGAATGTTATGGATCATTATACTAAGAATCAACATTAGTTGATTTCTTTTTTTCCAATTTTACATGGTAATAGCCCCCTACCATTTGTGATTATTGCAAATGTTTATTATTTGTAATTAAAAATAATAAATGATCATGCCCGAATTGTAGTGCAGTCTCAAACCCATGAGAAATCTCCTAAATTTGGACTCATCATTCACATGTTATTGCTCACTACTCATGTGTCACTGCTCATTACTCATGTCCTAGCTTCCCTTTGTGATCTAACAAGATACCTTATGCAAAAGTTAGAAAGGCTCAATATTTGATTGGGAGGAATGATTGTTTTAGCGTGGGGATGGTTTGGATGAAAGATGTCAAAATTGGGAGAATGCATGGTTGGTTTTAGGTGAAAAACATGGGTGATTTTGGGAGTTGTTTGTAGTGGAAAAGGGGGAGCCTAGGGAGGGATTCATGTAACTAATGGTAAGTAACTTTAAAAATTGTAGTATGCCTATTCGAATGATGCACATTATTATTATTATTATTATTATTATTATTATTATACCATGTCTAAGCCAAATCATGCATACCGCTAATCCATATGGCCTCCAAACATAAGCTACATCAACCAAAGAATTGGAAGGTGCTCCACCTAATATCATATCACACATGTTTTATTAGAAGCTTCTAGTGTCGCTGCTTCTAAAACCTAAGTAGTATAAATGTTGAAACACAAAGAGGAAATTATCGTATATGAGTGTACCTCTCATTCATCCAACATAAACGCTTTGAAATAGTATGCATCCCGGAGGATGCTTTTTAAAGTTGATCGAACACCAAAATTAGCTTCAAAGACTCTTGATTAGTCTACTCAAGATCATTCAAAATGAATCAGCAAGAAATCTATACAGGATCCAGTTTTATATGTTGGATGGATGAGAGGTATGCTCGTACATAATACGATAATTCCCTCTCTCCCTCTGCAACTTGCACCGGCGCTGCTTCTGTTGACTTCATCCATTTATGTGGCAATGGTAATTGCAGAAGACACAGATGGAATCTGTAGTTATTACTGATTTTACAACACAATTAACATTCTATCCACAGCACCGTAGGTTTTTTTTTGTCCAAGATTCTCCAAGATAATAGCTAGGAGGCCATTGCATGAAATCAAGATCAACATGTGGGGTGTGCCAATTGCTGTGATGAGTCACCGCAAGTTGACTCACACCTCAAGGGTAACTTTCTTATGTGCCGTGTGAATTTCTAGCGTGGTAACTTAGCTTCTCTTAGGTCAGAAGGGAACAATCAGCTCAACGTTAATCTCTATTTGTAGGTCTCTACAGTCTTTGGCAATAGTGTTGCTAGGGGTCCGCCGTAGCTTGGACGCTAAACTGTTGTCTCGTGTAAGCTGGGTTGCACAACTATTTCAATTTCTAACCTGTTTTGGACCCCTAATTTTTGGCCCCGGGCTAAATCACATCTGTGTTCAGCTGGGCCCCGCCCCTCCCACGCCTCCTTTGATGTCCGGTCTTCATGTTCGCACTTGCAAGGAAACTCTTCCTCGTTGGGAACCAATGTGACCATACCCGGTCACTTAAGCCATTCAACTCCTTTGGCATGTGAAGGAACTCCATCAACTAACTTGGGAATAATCAAAGTGATGTGAACTTGAATGTTTGTAATTTTGACCGGGTATTGTCACATTGGTTCCCAACGAGGATGAGTTCCCACGCATGTGCGTGTAGGAAGTTGGGCAGGGAAGGAGGCGTGGGAGGGGCGGGGCCCAGCCGAACACATATGTGGTTTAGCCTAGGGCCAAATTTTTGGGGGTGTTTTGAGCACATAGCATGTGATCTATGGTTTTCGAAAACACACGAATAAGGCGGAGGCATATCATGATATGTGTGCACATAACTTATGCACGTTGGGTAACACATTATATAAAATTACAGGTAAATGGAGGCTACTATGGGTGATAACAAAAGTTTGGACCCCCTTCCACATGGAAGCGTGTGCTAATTTCCCCTATCAAACAAATTTCAACAATTGGCGTGGTTGCCGGGGTTAGTTGATGTTTGAGGAGGGAAACTTGACTGCTTCTCTTTTCTAGAACTTGGAAATCGACTTTTGAGTGGGAAAAAACTTGATTTTTGTAAACATGTTTGTGTGGACTTGAAATTGTTGTATTTTACGTTGAATTTTCTCATGGTGCCATGTTCTTATTACTCAAACCTTGTCCAAGTTTTCATAATTCATAGATTTTTTTTCCTAGCATCTCAAGATAAAACAATTCAATCAATCTAGTCATGCAACAATCAAAGTTGGTAAGAGTGAAGACAATCACAATCCATGTTGGACAACAAGATGAATCTATCACATCCCCCCTACTCATGCTTGGCCAAAAAGATGCTTGAAGATACCGGTAAATGTGGGGACCATATGTGACGCGACACTTGCTTGAAACTCACCGAAGGCCATACCATGGAAATGCAAGTTTTGATTTGTGCCCACGACCATTACACTTCAAGCACTCTCATTGGTGGAAAAGGCGGAGCCGGTCCAAGTTCGCTTCACACTGCGCTTGAGGGACCAATGGAGTATGTGAATGCGAGATGGATGTAATGTCTACATGGATTCCTACATGGCATCGAATGGACCATGCTTCATGGTCACTTGCACTATTTTCAAAAACCACCTCTTGGAGGTAGGCCTAGCACAAAACCGGGAGACCATGGCACTCCGAACACTCACAATTATTGATTTATTCTATTTGATCATGTGTGAGGACCCGCATGAATAGAAATTCATTGAAATAACATTTGGTTGAGGGCCCAATCACATATGACTTCACACTACACTTGAGGATTTGTGACCACACTACATGATTTTGGAGGTGTGTTGGGACGGCCTTTGGATACTTTCTTTTGGGCCCTCACAATTTCATGGTCACAGCTCTTGGCTCGTGTGTGAAGTGGCCCTAAGACATGATCCATTGCATGCCTTGTATGTAGGACTCCACGTAGGTTTTTTCATCCATTCAAATTTCCTTGGTCCCAAATTAGGCCCTCAACCTCCAGTCTAAAGCGCCGTCCAGTTAACCTCGTGTACTACTAAAAGTTAGCAAAAGCCTCCATGGCTTAATAAGTAGCAACTTTGTTGGCTGAAAGGTCATGAACTGTGTACTAAGTTGCAGGCATAAAAATACAACAAAAGTCCCTAGTTTGTCCTCAGACTCAAACTTTCCACTCCGAGCATCTGAATCATCCCTTCAACGTTGATTGCAGGCCTTCCAAAACCACCCACTTTCTTTTGTTTCTTTTGCGAGAATCCCCCTGGCATGATGACACAAGCATACTTAACCACAAGTTGCTACACTAAATATGATATTTTAGTGTCACCAATTCTAATTGTCTTGCTCAATACTAATTGTAAACCGCAGTATAGTGTCACCAACATTAAATGTTACCCCAACATTATTTGTCATTCCTTGTAAATAGTTTGGAGGATTATAGGTTTACAGTGTTGCAATTACCGTCACTTACCAAGTGATTTCCATCCAAATCATCCATGACAATATTTCATCACAAGTTACTGACAAGAGAAGATAGGGTTTTGGCCAATGCATGGCCTCGTCCATCATCCATGACAGTATTCGTTCCTTTATCCATAAGAAGTGTCATCCAAAAAGTTACCATAGTGGCATAAAATGCCATATGACACTGAATTAACATATTTACTGCACTCAATCATGGACCATGATGAAGTCGTCTTAAGGCCCTGTAAAATTTGTGATTGGTTGTTGAACTTGTCCTTGGACCATTTTAGTTTACACCAAGGAAAAGAATGTTAGAGTGAGCATGAAGTTCGAGGTCCCCAAAAGACATATTTTAAGGCCTACATTATCCACTGGCATGGTCTAACGAGTTTTGCGGTGGGAGAGGCAAAAGATGTGCTCCTGTAGAAAAAGGCAGGGGCCCATGGCATAGAAATATTATTAAAATGAAATTTTAATGAAATCTTTTTGGGGGAAGAGAGAAGACGAAGAAAATGGTCAAATTTGAATTTATTTCTCAAAACTACCCTTTTTGGGCATATATTAAAAAAACCAGCACGTTCATAACATTATTTAGATCCATAACAATGTTCTGTGGGACTGATAGTATTCCACGAAATATTCCCAACATTCAGAATGAATATTGGGAATATTCCATGGAATATTGTCAGTCCCACAAAACACTGTTATGGATCTAAATAATGCTATGTTCATTTTATGGTGCATGGTCATTCCTCTTGGTCCTCATTCGGTTTACATCCAGCGAAGAGCCCAAAGGCTTTGTGAATTGATATTTTTTTTTGAGAAATCGGATCATGGAAGTTGGACCATCTTCCGTGGTCCGACTTCATGGTCCATGGTGTAAAGCGACCCTTGCTTACAATTGAATCAATAATGTGCAAGGAATGGAGACTCATCAGACTACATACCGTATTAGTGCGTGATCTAGACCGTAGAGTCGCTGGGGCGAGGAGGGTGTAGTTGCGAAAGAGCAGGGGCGCAGAGTGAAGCTATTCACGACCTCTAACGTGCCTTTCCACGCGGCCACGGCCTCGAATGGCCTAAAATTGGGCCTACCCTCCGCTGCAGCCGCGGTCGCGAGCCCTCGGGTCCGGCCAGATCGGGATGGGATACCAAGTTTAGACAAAAGCCAACTCGGGAGGCACGTTGCCTGGGTGAATTCGCGGCGGTTTCCCCCCATCAATCTCCCCCCGCTCCCCCGTCACTGCGGTTACATCGCGTCTCCCCTTGCGCTGTGGTGTGCTGTACCAGCTGTGTCTTGGCTGGGAGCCTGCTGGAGAGGGAAGAGAGAAACACACACAGACACTCAGACGGCTCGTCATGAGGTTCCTGGGCACCCATACACCACAGATCTTCAAGACATCAGCTCGCTTCTGAGCAGAAGCAGTAGCGGGTCCACCGGACCTTCGTCCTCTCCAGGGGCTGCCTTTCGACAGGTAGAGATCGATCTATCTCGCCAACGACAGGGAGTCTTCTTGCTGGTCATCGCCGTCCATCGGCTGTATTGTTGTAGTTGTTGCTGCATCGACACGTTGGGTCGAGTTGAGAGATCCGAGCGTGCCATGGCTTCAAAATGGCCAGCAATGCTGGTCATTGTGGCTGCGGCAATGATGTGCTTTCTGGCATCGTCAGCTCAGGCTGGTATTGTGCCTCCCTATAGTTTTTCCTCCATGGAGGGGCGCAAGCTGGGACTTGTATCCAATGGGTTTGATCTGACATACCACGGAGGGCCTACCTTCTCCGGCCGCACCATTCCCATCAACATCATCTGGTACGGGGCCTTCACTCCGGTGCAGAAGAGCATTGTGTTGGATTACTTTGCCTCCTTCGCGCCCTCCCGCAAGCAGTCTCGGGGGCTCAAGAGTCCCAGCGTTGCGACATGGTGGTCGGTCACCGCTGATTACAGGAATAAGAATCGCCTCGGTGTGTCGCGGAGCGTGAAGGTGGGGGGCCAGGTTGTGGACAATCTGTCTTTGGGAAAGTCGCTGACGATTGCGCAGATCGAATCATTGGTGGCGAAGTGGACCAAGAAGCTTGGGGCTAACCCAGGGGCTATATACTACGTTCTGACTGCTGCGAATGTGCTGGTCGATGGCTTCTGCGGCTACAGCTGCGCATCTCACAGCACCGTCACTGTTTCCAGGAGGAAGCTGGTGTACGCGTGGGTGGGAAACTCGGCGACGCAGTGCCCAGGTATGTGTGCATGGCCTTTTGCAGCTCCCAACTTTCCAGGTGCTCCTCCATTCACACCATTGAAGCCCCCCAACAACGATGTGGGTGTCGACGGCATGATTATCACCATCTCTACTGTGCTCGCCGGATCTGCTACCAACCCCCAGGACAATGGATGGTACCAGGGTGACCCTGGTTACCCTCTGGAGGCCGCCACTGCATGCCAAGGCTCATTCGGATCGGGATCCTACCCAGGCTACCCTGGAGTGCTTCTGCAAGACAAATATCACCGCAGCTACAATGCTTATGGAATCAACAGGCGTATCTTCCTGCTGCCGGCTTTGTGGAACCCCAGGACCCGCCTCTGCAAGACTTTGCCCAAATAAGAACTTGAATGAACGATGGATTCGGAGGTTGTCAGCTTGTATTACTGACTGAGCGATTTTTATTGTTTCTTCCGAGTCTGTGTGCAATCCATGCATTATGCAGATAATGCTGCCAGTTGCGCAGGGGGAGGAAAAAAAATTCTTATTTGTTTGATCTGATGGTGAAGAAATAAAAGCCCTTCCTGACAAAGTTTGTGAGGGGTTTTGACCTCACATAGTTCTGGTTGCATTAATCATCGTTGCTAGTCGTACACAGATTCCATCTTTCGTGAGCGCATGGATATGTACATAGCCTCTAGGGCCAGATCAGTGATCGCCATGAGTTGTCCATCAACTGTAATGAAAGTGACGACACAAAAGCAGTTTTCACAGCAGCATTGTCCAGATCCATCTAAACATTTGGTGTCGCCGAGCATACATTGGTGATGGTCATTGGTTGCTTGCAATTGTTGATGATGGTGGTGCAGGTCTTACAGGAAGAAGTCTAGGTATGTAGTAACAGGGATAAGCAAACGCTAGGTTGAGTTTAAATCATCAGATTATAGGTATTGTGAGTAGAACTCAACTGGATTTGTATCTAAAAGAATTACATATCCTGAATGTGGCATTCTTCCATGAAATAAATTCCAGGGTGATTCTCAGTTTTGTCTATAACGTTACCTAGTAAGTTTGTACATTTTTTGGTTTTTGAATCCATTACTGCCACCGTGACAGCATCGATGCCAAGTTTTGAATCATCAAATAGATCTCGGCACTGTTAAGTTAGGTCCCCCTCTATTGAATGCTGCTTTGTGTAGAAACTGAACCCGATCACAGGGTACAATCTTCAGCGATCCTAGATTCTGAACACAGGTGGTAAACGTCGGGGTTTTTGTAAGTTGTGCTTTGGACTAACGTGACGATGTCGCATGTTCTAAGTTGCACGGAACGATTTGCAGATTGTTTATGGATTTCTGATTGCATGAAAGTCATCTATTGTATTCAATTTCACTTTGTGATGTCATCCTCCGTGAGCCTCTGCTGCTCAAAGGAACGACCTGAGATCTGATATCGCGACCGTCCACGGTAGTGGATTATGTTGTGGATGGTGCAACTCAGAAGTTTCCTCGTTATATTGTCATAGGCGCCTATGAAAGAATTATCCGCATCGTGCAAGTAGATAAATTCTGCATGCTACCCAAGGATGTTGAAGGCGAAGTAACTTAGTTCTCTGTCTGAGCGTTAGATAGCCGTTGGCGACCGAAATCAGACGGCGGAGGGGATTTTGAGGTGGAAAGGTCTTAAATGGGTACTTCTTCCGACTATTTCCACTTCTCCTAGGGATATGAAACACACGTTTTAGGACAAAATTGAGGCTACTTTCGTCATGATTTCTGGAGCTCATATGACAATCCTATTCATCATCAAAGTGAAGATTCTCGTGCTCATTAGATCATATAGGTCTCCTTCATTATGTTCACTATTCAGCCTAGAATGGTTTAGGGTTGCCATAAACCATCAAAGTCAAATTATGGCTTTATTGCAGGAGAGAATTGCTACCCCCACATTCTTCGTGAAATAGATTTAAGTCGTACCTACCCATTGCAAGATCCGGCCATTTGAAGGTTCACACTACATTATACATCTCATTTAGTGTGGTCCGCACTATTCATCACTCTACTGGACATGGCCCATTAGCTTCAATGCCATACTGGACGACATTTTTTAATGGAACACTGCATATTTTGCAAATAGGTGTAATTTGGTCACCCCACACATTAACAATTTAAACATTTGAATGCTTCCCACCACAATAGCAAAATACAATAGACAATTATAATCGTTTGTGATTTGTTTGCCACCCAACATGATTTGCATGGACAGATAGGCAACCTGTTCAATAGTGAAGGGAACCTAATTGCACATATCAATATATATGTCTGAAAATTAGTTTAAACAAATCTCAACAAAAGTCAAGAAAACTCAGATATTATAATTTATGTGATCAAATGCTTCATAGGGCAACTATAGGTGTAGTTTCAAATAGAGGAGCCCAATTGTGATAAATTAACCACAAACCTTCTATAACTCTAGTAAGATTGTTTGGGGCTTGGTTCAAAAAGCAAGACATCTGGTCCTGGCCAAGAAATGCACACTAACTGTTTTATATCAAAGCTATTACATGTTTTAGCGAACACCTTGGACCTTTTCAAGGAGTTCAGAGAAAGTTGTTGCTTTGGTAAGCTTTTACTAATTGCTTGTAAGCTTGGAAGTTGCCTTTGCAATGCACAATCCAATGCTTGGAATTTGGTAAACTTTACAGGTACAGTTGACACACCATCTTGTAGCTCAATGTTATTGATAACTAACATGAGCGACAAGCTTGTGAATTGAGCTCATGGCTTCTCATTGCCGAGAAATTCTTGACACTTCAACCCTAGCACATTATATTATGAACATTCATACACACACACACACCCACACACACAGTTAGCAGATAAATTTTGGTACAACCTCTTCTAAAAGCGTCTAAACTTAGCAACCAAATTTGTGGAGCAGCTAGTGATTAGCCTTGGTACAATTATGTACCTTCACATTTATCATTTAAATAACATCAAACAATTACAAGTATGTACAAGTGGTTTCCTGCTCATAATTGTCCATGGTACGTCCTGTATAAACACCTTACCTGGATAAGTCAAGGTTGCCAAGAGGTCAGCTACATAAGTGTACGTGTGACTATCATTCAATACACTCTAACCTCCCTAATGTCACACCTGTGACAACCAAAGTGCATGTCATATTTAGGAGGTATGTAGTGTTAGCATGGATGCATGACAATAGAGAATTAGTGTAGTGTGGGATATTATGGAATAACATAAAGGCAACATTGCTTGGGTATGCAACTCCCATATTATACGCAGGGGCATCGTATTAAAACGGCTTAGAGGAAGGCTTTTGTAAATATTATATCAAATTATAAAAAATTAAAAGTACCAAAAAGTTGGGTGAAGATCAAATTAAATAAAATGAGATGTAGAAAAAGTTGGATTGCATATTATTTTATTTATTAAAAACTTCACAACATATATAAAGAATTGAAACACCTATTTTTTAACCTATGTCTATGCATAATTTTAAAGGATCCTCATGAGTAGTTGCCTCCAATTAAAATTAAAAGTCATTGGCAATATTTTATTTATAATAAACAAATCTTAAATTTTTAGTAAAAAACCCAAAAAGTTGGGTAGTTTGACTTATGGTACCTGTATTAAAAACTCATATAATTAGGTTTTTAATGCAATTTTATGCTTCAAGAAATATTCATTTCCTATATATAATTACATTTTTGGATTCCTTGTTAGAAAGACTACAAGAGTTTCCTACATGAAAACAAATTATATCACTTGAGATTGGACTAAAATGCATTATAAGTGATTATAATTAGGGCCATATAATACGGGAGTTGCGTACCCGGGCAACATTGCAATAATGATAATAATTATATTGATGACAATGTGATGCATGGGAGCGTGTGGTTTGAGTTCTTTGATGGTTAACTTTAATGTGGAAGCCCATGATATATGGGAGGAAATGTGACAACAAGGAGGGAGATTTAAATTGTGCACATCCATTTCCTAGGGGTTTGGGATATAAGAGAGGCAGTAATATTACAGAGGGTGATATTATGGAGGTTGTATTGTACCTACTTTATAATTTACAAATAGGGGAAAAAAACATGAAATTTAAAGCTCGAAGTTTCAACTATTGCTTCTGGCCATGCACACTGTCAATGGAAGTTCCTAGATGAACAAACTGCAATGCAAGAACTTGGCTGAACAAATCACAAAGCTGGCAGAGCATTTGAAGCTCAATGACCTGAATTATCTACTCCCCAAAACAACAAAGGCACAATAGAGTTATGTGTAAGTCTTGGATTCACGGGGGGGGGGGGGGGGGGGTCACTCCATTGTCGAGTGAATACCACGTGCGAGACAATTTTGCTACCCTATATTATATGCCTTAGCCAAATTTTAAAATTATGATTTTTTTCTACATATACATAACCATTGATAATATCTTTTGTATATTTTTTTGAAATTTTTAGTCATCTTCATGTTTTGTAGTAATTGTTTTAGCTCAATTCTGCGTCATTCTAGTTAGAAACGGTATGTTTTATTAAAAAAACAGATAATCAAATTTGGTTACCATTTTTTACTATGTAATAGATACCGTGTATATCTACACATGAAAAAAAATTGATAAAATTTTGACTCATTTTGGTGGTGTTTTTAGGAAAAAGTAGATTTTTTTGTCTCGCACGTGGTATTCTACTTGACAATGGAGTGACCCCCCCGTGCTTGGATTATCTTGTTAAGTCATCTAAAACGTGAGTAAGAGAGTGTAAACATAAAGTCCCCCAATTTTTATTAGGTTTTGATTGACATGTTCAAATAATAGGTGCAAGGCTATCGAAAGCTGAATTTAAAGCATTTCGTACTAGGATGGGTGAGCCGATCTTGAATTTATGGTGATATGTCCCATGAACAAACCCTATTTTAAACCTTAAAATTTTCTCAAAAAATTTTCTTAAAAAATTTATAATGACAAGAGAAGGTCCAACACCCCACTTAAGCTCTGACACACGACGAGCTCTTGAGCTTTTGATAGAAAATTCTCTCAAAGAAGGATCAAACTCACAATTTTGTCTCTCTTTGAGGGACTTTGTGCATAACTCTAATGCAGGCTCTACTTCAAAGCTCTATGTCTCGTGTGAACCGCTACATGAAGAGATGTTGTGACGACAATCGATGGAACACAGGTCATGAATTGGAAAGGGTAATAAACCAAAGAAATTCAGGTCACAATCGGAAAGTGCCGATGTCTCTTTTGTGTTGAAATCAATCGAGGAACATAACATTATCCAGATCCATATCAACGTTCTATGGGATTGGCAGTATTCTGCGGAATATTCCCTGATATTTCCCACATTCAGTCTGAATGTGGGAAATATCAGAGAATATTCTGCAAAATACTGCCAGTCCCACAGAACGTTGATATGGATCTAAATAATGTTATGAACGGGCTCCCATTCACGTCAGTGTATCCAAACCCCGACATTATTTTTATTTTTATTTTATTTATTGAAATCAATCTCACTTGAAATCTTTGCAGTTCTTACGGACAACTGAGTCGTGGATTCCTCTGTCACATTTCAACAGATTTTGAAAGAATGAGCTCCTTGGAATCTCTTCTACATATGGCTTGTTTGGGGGCAAACCTAAGGGAGGAACACCTTGAAATTTTTGAAGAAAGCAACTTAAGTTAGGGTACGACAAAAGTGACATTGTCATGTTTCAAATTCTTCCTCGCGTGAAACATTCCCGCTTCTTAAGCACAACTAGTTCAAGAATTCAGCTTCACATTTTTGCCAAATTCTAAATTGGAAGACTGAGCTTCTCAAGCGCCTCTGCCATGGGGGGTGACTCTTTCAGGAGGGTTGTATATCACGTGTGTCTGAAGGGTATTTTTGTAGGGGATATTATGATGACCAAAAATAATTAAATAAACCATATAATTGCCAAATTATCTAATTCATGGTGTTTTAAGGGTCCACAATTACTTACAAGCTTGTGAAGGGGGGAAATTTTCAGCCCCTTACTTTATTATAACAAATTCATGTAAATTAGAAAGTGGAATTCAAAGATTAGAGACTTAGATATTTCTAACAATTTGAGTGAACTAAGACTAAGTTATCAAAGAATGTCACCAATTGAGTTCCAAATGGTAGTTGCTTTTGCATTGACAACCATAAATTATGATGTTCAATAACTTAGGTTTCAAAAATGTTGCCATTACACATTGAATGGCACAAACAACACACAAATGCTCCATTATGAACATGAAGATAATTTATCCCACACGGTGTAATATATTCTAAAAAATCTAAATTGGATATGTTATGTAGGACCTTAAACTAATTATAATCCAATATGGCATATTTTATCCATCATATTACCTCTAAATTTTAGGTATAGATAATAAAATACATAATATCTTTGGTTGCACCATTCTAGCTAATGTTTTCTAAGTCACCCCTAGAACCTCTAAACATGGCCTATGAGATTGGATAAGGGTTGTGAGCCAAATTTTTGGTCAACTAGTTTCACTATGGGTAGATAGAAAAGTAGATGAAGATTAGTGCCTAGGTAGATGAAAATAGTTAACTATGGGACTATAGGCAATGACAAGTAGTTACAACCATAGGCACAGGCTTTGGAGCCCATGATTGGTTACAACTCAACCATCGTCTTCCCCGCCAAGCACAAAGAGGCAGGGGGAGCCAAAAGAAATAAACATTACTTAGGCATTTCATAGGCAACTTGAGAGGATAGTTAAATTAAGCAGTTTTGTCTTTCTCATCACAAAGATTGTGTGAGGGTAATAGTGAAACTATATTCAATAAACCACTAAACAATTGTTGCAGTGATTGTGGGATTGTAGGCTTGTGTTAAACCTCATTGTTGTTCTGAAATGTAAGTTGCACGGAGTCCGGTTGAGTTACTTTCTTATAACTGATTGAGTAAATGTGAAATGGTGAACTATTGTTTGTTGTTGTGATCACAATTGACTGAGTGTGAAATTGCAAATATAGTTGATTGAGTTGAAGTCATGGATCAAAATTGTGAAGAATGATGTGTGAGAAAACTATCATCTGAGTAAGGGTCTCTTTAGTCAGAGAGATAGGAGCAGTGAGATAAGAAAACTGAAAGTAGGAAATCAAGTAGAACTATGGGCAAATTGTCCTTTTGAGCCACGGGGGGTGCACCTACACTTGCTTTATGTATACACGTGCGAGAACCCCCTATTTAATGGGGGGGTATTTACCTTCCTTCGTTGAATATTTTCCACCCTATAAGTAGCTAAATTTCTACTGGATGGTATTTTCTAACACCCTATCATTATATATAAATTACAGAGTCACATAATAATAATCACCCTATCTTATTTATAAGTAGTAGAAATTTTGTGTGAACAATCTGCACATACATTACCCATGTAGTGCACTATGCAATGGCAAATGCCAAATTTGGGATGGATTTCAAGGGACATAGATGTAGTTGTCTTAAGTGTTCATATAGAGGCCACAAAATATTAGTGTTGAGCAGGTGTTAGCAATTCCAGAGACAGTTCGACTCACCAGCACCACCAAAAAAGGCCGGAATTAGTCCTTCGGTCACCATTTTCCAACGACAAGAACAAGAGCAAGCACATGAGCACATGAGCAAGCACAAGAGTGAACACAATGAGCACAAGAACAAGCACAACGAGCATAAGAGCAAGCACATGAGTGAGCACAGTGAGCAAGAAACCCTAAACCGAAGCATAGCAACCGACTAGAGAGAAAACAAAAACCTAAGGATGGTACTTCCATCCAAAGGTGACCGTTTCAACAAATCCATACACATGTTCACATACAATTTGCCTATTTCTCATCCGATGCCACTAATGGCATATGTTTTATGTTGCACCTATAAATTTTTTAAAACTAAATTTTATTTTATTTATGCTACTTTACATCTAAATAATAATAAATACCACAACTTAAAACACACTATACATTATATATAATTCCCAAATTCAGATTTAGAGGACGCTATTGTATATCTAAAAAAAATGTAAAAATTATGTGTCTTGAATAAAATCCACCCTACATTTTCTCGCACGTGGTTTTCTACATTTTCGCCACTGCACCCCCCGTGTTTTGAGCCAAGAGCATACGTGAAATATTTGATTGAAGCAGACGATAGAGGGTGAGAGAAGATTGAGGGAGTAATCACTCCAGAATGAAGCAAGTTTAACCATTGACAAGAGTCGCCTAAGGGCAAACTTCTCAAGCGACCAACGCACCCATGAGTGGTAGTCGGGTTGAGTTGAAACCTAGACGAAGCCCATTATTAAACAAAATAGTTGAACATCCTAGAAAGGGTGAAACAAAGTGTTCAAAGGTTGCTTGAGATAGGAATTGCTTTAGAGAGAATAAGTCATGTGAAAGACATCTTAGCGGTTAAGAATTGGCATATCAAGGGTTAGTCCAAGAAGGAAACTATTGACAATTGTTGAAGCCTATGAGAGGCAGAGAAAGAAAGAAATGCAACAAGATAAATCATGTAGTCAAGTCTATGATTATAATTAAAGTAAACCATGGTATTGTGGTCATAAGTATGTTGGTTTGTTGAAATTAGAGAACCCTCTATCAACTGAATGTGATGAGAAAACGTCCATGATCAATCAAATAGTAGTGGAAATGAGAGATTAAGAGTGATAAAGTGAATTTGAGTTAGGATGAACTTTGGATTATCCAAAGTTATCCAAGAGTTAATTAGAGTTTTAGATTGATACATAGTCTAGAGACTTTGATCTTTGAGGATGATATGCAAGTTAACAAGATTGACTATTATCTTGTGTGTTACGCTAGGTGTTTTTGTTGTTGTTGTTGCAGGTTGTGCAGGGCAGCCAAGACTATAGCTTGACCTCGGTGTTCGATGTTAATTGCATAAATTGTGAGTAAGGATTAAATCTTGAAGTTAATAAATCAACAATTTATCTTGTATTGGAATTAACATTGACCAATTAAGGAAGGAACTTGTGATGAATGAACGATGCATTGGCCAAAGGCTACTAAGACAGTTGTGATACTCAAAGACTATTATTCTCAAAAGACTGTAAGATTGTTCTACAATCTCATGGCGAGATGAAACCTATAGTCCACTACTGACAAACAATATTGAATGAGAAACATTGAGGGGAAACCTTGAGAGAAAGGAGAATAAAAGATAAATGAGTGATGTTTTAGAATGAAAATCGCAACCCTATTGTTTGATTAATGAACTATAATGTGACAAATGTATGTAACAAACAATAGTGAAGCCTTCCTTGAGACTCTATACTCTGGGTTTTGGTTAATTTAAGTTATAGCAAAAACGTAACTATATTGGCCGGTGACAATGAAATGAAAGGGGGATAAACAAAAGAAACCTAGGCAAGACAAGTAAAAGAAAGTGAAATAGTTGTCTTCTACTCAAATTCATCCTAAAGTTGTTAGAAACTGGGTAATGGATGCAAGAAATCATATCATGGGTTGTAAGTAGATGCTCAACCTAATGAGCCTTGCCAAGCCATGGTAGTGGCAAGTTGTATGTAGTCATTCAGTTGTGACATGTCATCAATTACAAATTATAATAATTTGCCTTCTCATATCCAATAGAGAATAGTCATGTCAGCAAAATCGCTTGCCCTCATAACCACTACATAGATTCAAACTTGAAAGAGTCCTCGTTCACATTTATGTTGAAGTTTCTTAAAGACACTGGCCTCCCCATGAACACCTTCAACACACGGACTATTTTTGGACAATCGCACGCGAGGATGAGCTACAATAGGACAACTTGTCCTCTTCACAATTTTGCCCAACTCTTGAGAGAGTGAGTTCTTCACAACACCATCTACAACACAAGAATGATGTTTCATGACCAAGCTCATATTTCCTAAGGGCATGTTAGTTTTTTTACGGGCTTCCTAAACTACCATCATGGGAAAAATGGCGACAACAGTCAAATTGCAATTTATAAGTCAATAATTATAAATGATAGTACATAGGTTGACACACTTGTGTAATACGGTGGCAACATACATTTTCAATGTTTTAGTCTTGTAAGACTGTGGTTAGATTTTCAAGTCATTTTCCTAGCATGAAAAAACCCTAGAGGCCTCACAAATTTTGAACCCCACACTCGTAAGGGAACTTATTTTGTAATGCTTAAATTCTAACTTCCCACACCCAATTTCCCTCAAATCTGCCTAGAAAATGTGACCTCAATTTAAGTGACTGTGGCTGAAGATCTAATGTTTTCTTGACAAATCCAACCATATAGATGTTTGTAGGTTAGATGTGACTACTCATAGTCCAAGTTTTAAATGATGAAGTTCTATTATGTAGGAGTTTATAATAGGAATTTCAATAGTGGTCTTGAGGGGCAACGATTTAGAAATTAAATCAAGGTTGGTTTCTTGATCAAACTTCCACTCAAATCATCTCCAAATGACAAAATGTTGCCTTCGTTCAAAAGAGGAGCAATATACTACTCAATTCAGCTCACACATCTTGAAACTAATATTTTGTGATGTTTTGGGAAGCTTTGCAATTTGAGGTAGCGGTGACACAAATGTCTACCTTCCACATGGATTTACACCCACCAACACATGTCCAACTAGAAAGAATCCAATGGTAGATGTTTAGGATATGTTGTGTTTGAGTGTCATGCAAATTTTCAGATCAATTGGGAGTCATTTGCACATGGGGATCAACAAAAAACATGTTTAAGATATGATGCCCCCAAACCGCGGAGGTGACAAATGTCAAGTTTTGGTTTGTAGATTGGTTCCACTATAAACCAATTGAGAGCACACTCCCATATTTGAATTAATCCAAAACTAGCTAACTTTATTGAATCAAAATTCTCCACATGGCATAACATAGTATACTTGAACATGAACAAGAGGTGTAGTTGAAACAATCAAGAAACCATCCGAACTAGTGTCAAAGGGGTCACAACAGATTGCTCACAACTAGATTATGGTCACATAGGTAAACAATGCCTATGACCGACCTTGTCCTCAAAATCACCATGGATAGCATGCTTAAATTTGTGATACATGCAATTTGTGGAAACCAAGAAATTATACTCTAAACTAAGTAGGACTCAAAGCTTGACTCTTGCCAAATCTATCATACTCTGTAAGAGCTCACAATCATGAAAAATGGTAGAAATAAATATAAATTATGTTAAATATTTATTGCACCAAAAAAATAATTGGTAAAGGGTTAAATTTTTTAACGTAATAATAGTGAAGTGAATCCTAATATAAATCACACAATCCTCAACGATGTCTTTATAATACAAGAGACGCCCATAAAAGATAACTTATGGACCATACATAAAAAAATAAACAATGTGTTATATAAAGAAGTTGAATTCACATACACATAACCTAAAAATTTGAGTTTGTGTATATACTGCCTAAGGTATGAGGTCACATATTATTGGACTGGCTAAAATATGAGGTACTAGGATATTTGAAATGTATATTTAAGACACCATTGTGCAACATGATAGCGACATACATTGCCATTATCCCAAAATTTTAGGTGGTTAATTATATATCCATTTTGATGATGAATTACATCCTTAAGCCCTCTTAATATTGAGAGAGCATATTGTCACATAAGCCAACCAACTATACATGTGTAGGTCAACTTTTCCTCTTGCAAACCCCAAAATAGTATAGGAGATAATCTAACACTATGGTTGCAAAAAAACATTTTTTCAAAGACAAAATGATACCTTATGTTACATGCAAATTGATTCCAACTTCTAATGGAATTTTTGCATTGAATTTCAAATGAGTTAACGTAGCTTTCTCCAAATTTTAACATAATTAGAGTTATACAATGCTTCTTATTGATTTCATGCCAAAAAAAATCTACATATTACTATGTGTTAGAACTTCATGATGCAGGTTATAAGAACATAAGATGTTGCAAAAATGCATGGCAATGATATCTGATGTATGTATTTGTTGTATAATTATGGGGCAAATTGGAGCATTTAGGGGTTAACAATATGAAAATCTTGCAAATAAACACATTTGAGATATCATGGTCGATATATTTCAACTCACAAACTTGTTTGTATTGGGTCCAACCACGGGGGGGTCACTCCATTGTCAAGTTGAACACCACGTGCGGCCAAAAAAAATCTACTTTTGGTAAGTTGCATCACCAAAATGGGTCAAAATTTTATCAATTTTTTTTCATGGGTAGATATACACGGTATTTATTGCATAGTAAAAAATGGTAACTAATTTTGATGATCTGTTTTTTAAATAAAACATACCGTTTCTAACTATAATGACGCAGAATTGAACTAAAATAATTACTACAAAAATGAAGATGACTAAAAATTTCAAAAAAAATATTCAAAAGATATTATCAATGGTTATGTATATGTAGAAAAAATATCATAATTTTTAAATTTATCTATTCCATGTAATATAGGGGTAGCAAACTTTGGCCGCACGTGGTGTTCAACTTGACATGGAGTGAACCCCCCGTGGGTCCAACCTTTCAACAACCCACCCAATTATATGTGTTCCCTCATGATTGTGGAATCAAGGATTGGTTTTACAAACTTACTCACACAATGTTAGGTTGTGTTTATCCTAGCATTTATGTTAATTAATATCTAATTGAAGGCTTTTGTTTAGCTTAAGTACAAAATTATATTTCAACATTGATTCAACCTTTGTTAATATTTCATATTGATAGTTCACACCATTAGAATCAAGCCTTTTCCAATTACTAGAAAATGTCCTTTGACACTAAAACTATATACTACGTATGAAGATTTGAATTAAATTCAATATCAATTTTTTTTCACATGGCAAATAAGGTACATGTATGTATGTGCCTATAAGATTCAAAGTTATTTTGCATGTTTATAAAAAACTTTGCACTTTGTATGTTAGTTGACAAATACATCACATGTGTGTCTAATTATAGATTACCTCTCATATCTATAATCATAATATACCAAGGAATAAATAGTTAAATACAAATTTCTCAACAAAATAGTGTCGGCAACACTAAGGGAAGTTTCCAACGTTGGAAGGGAAGGCAAATTGGTATGGCTGCCAAAAATCATGCCAATATACCTTCCATCTCAACACCAATTTTGGACTTAAAACTCCCCTTTGGGCCCAAAAAAGTTAGGTCCAAATCCCAACAAAACAATGTTGATAGTGCTGGAGGAAATTTCTAGCGTTGGGAGGGAAGGAAAAATGCCATGGCCGGTACTAGCCATTATTGCCATTTTTCCTTCCTTCCCAATCCTATATGTCACCTTCACACTCTCCCTTGTGCTTGAAAACGTAAGGCCCAGACTCCAACAAATAATGTTGGCAATGATGGGGGAATTTTCTAGCATTGGGAAGGAAAGAAAAAAAATGCCATGATCAATATTGGCCATGCCATTATGCATTCCCTCCAAACGCTAAACTTTACCTTCACACTCCCCCTTGGGCTAAAAGAGGTAAGTCTAGATTCCAACAAACAATGTTGGCAATGATGTAGGATTTTTTTTGGCGTTGGGAGGGAGGAAAAATGCCATGGCTGGCACCAATGAGGGCCCAAAACAATTGGTTGGTGGCAAGTAATAATTTTTGGTTTCTTTTCTAGATCATACCCTTGCAATTTTAAACAATTTACGGACGATAAGACTAGGTCTTAGAACTCAACTAGCCTTAAAATTTCTACACCTTGGCTACATAGCTATTGCCCCAAACACATATGCATATATTTCCTTAATTGAAAACCCTCATTTACATATATATGCAAATTTGAAAATTCAACTATATATACATATATAAGTGGTTGGGGAAAAAAACCCTCCTTGCATACATGCTCACAAATCATTTTGTTTTGACATAACCATTGAAGAACGATTAATCCATTGTTGCATTTGGTGACTCCGATCTAGGCAAAGTTACACTCATCTATAAATCGAATGTGCACATAAGAGGTGGTCTTTTGTAGAGGGTTGCTAAGTCATGAGCAACCTAACATGAGCATGAGCATGTCAGAGAGCATGGACATAGGTTTCATATGCCTTTGACATACGGATATAAGGGGTGACAAGCTTTCAGGCATGGATGCCCGTAATTTTTTTATGATGTGAGGTTGGTATTGCAACAAGGTTGAAATAGAAATCCAAAAGGAAAGCCATCATAACTGCTTCAAATACGCAAATAAAGAATCTCAAGATCACAGATCTATGAAGAATACGAAGACTTTGCATCATGATTGAGTTCTCAAAGATCTAATGGCCTTAGGTTTTTTGGGTCCCTCCTCAACGTGTTTCATGGAAACAATTATGTGTTTATCCCCCTTATCTAGTTGTTCTTTTTACCATTATTGGAAACCTTTAATTTCTTCAAGAGTTCAACTAGGCTTAATCCATTCCACCTCTTGCTACCCTATGATAGCATGCCCAATCAGGAAGAGGGCAATGGAAGCGAAATCATCTCAACCTTGGCAACGTTTTCAACTCTCATGGCTAACTTTGGAATCAAGCAAGACATATCTAGGACATCCAAATATCATGGTCCACCCCACCTTCTCTATACAAGATAGGCCAAACATGTTCCCATACATGCAATCAGCATGTATGGGAGACTTCACAAAGCCTTGACAATTGGCACAAGCACTTCCAATGTGGGCTCATAGTATAACATCCAAGCATTCCATGACAAATTGAGAGGTAAAATTACATAAGAAAATAATTAACCTCAAGATATGAATGGATTTGTTATTGTAAATTCTAATATGAAATATTCATTGGGCTTGCCATCAAGTCTAGTACTAATATGGGGTGCAAAATCCACATAAGTGTAGAGGAAAGAGTTTCACGAATATTGAATTTTTTTTAAAAAAAATTCACTTGGTATGAGTTTTTGGAGATCGGGGCTTGAAGCCAAGTATGATATTGTGCAATACCATGTTGGGGTGCAAAATCCATATAAGCGTAGTGGAGAGAACTTCATGGGTATTGAAAAAAGAAAAGAAAATTGAAATTGGAGTTTGTTTGCACTTGGTATGAATTTGGTACCGTGCAGTACCATGTTGGGGTGCAAAATCCATATAAGTGTAAAGGAGATAAATTCATGAATTTATTATTTTATTTTATTTTATTAAAATTGAAGCTTGTTTGCACTTGGCATGAGTTTTTGGAGATTGGGGCTTGAAGCCAAGTATAGTATTGTGCAATAACATGTTAGGGCCAAAATCCATATAAGTGTAGAGGAAAAAATCTTACGAATATAGATTTATTTAAAATTGGAGTTTATTTGCACTTGGTCTAAATTTTTGGAGAGTGGGAATGGAAGCCAATTATGGTATTATGTAGTGCAATGTTTGAGTGCACTTGGGGTAGCCCATAGCAAGTTTAATTTGTTTTTTAAATAGAGGCCCAAGCCAAAGGCTTGGGCTAGGTTCCACAAAAGGATTTAGCATTCTTGATATCACAAATTGAAGCCAAATATGATATTGTGTAGTAACATGTGTGACTGCACTTGGACTAGCCCACAACAAGCTCAAAATTTAAAAAACAACAAGGGCCCAAGTTAAAGGCTTGGGCATAGTTCCATAGAGGAAATTAACAATCTTGAGAGCCCAAATTGGAGCCAAGTAGGTATTGTGCAATACCAAGTGTAAGTGCACTTGGAGCATCTCACAACAAACTCAAAAATTCCAAAAAAAAGAAGAAGAAACCCAAGCCAAAGGATTGGGAGAGGTTCCACAATAAGAATCAAGATTTTTAACATCACAAATTGAAGCCAAGTATGATACTATGCAATACCATATCTAAGTGCATTTGGACTGGCCCATAGCAAGCTGAATGTTTTTTTTAAAGGGTCCAAGCCAAAGGCTTGGGCCAAGTTCTAGAAAGGAATCAACAAATATAAAAGTCCCAAGTTGGATGTGAAGCATGATGGAGTGTCTCTATAGGAGGGGGAGATGAAGTTTGGATTTGCAAAGCAAAGCCTAATTGAGTGCCTCATTTAGAAAAGGGATAGAGTTTTGGATTTGCGAAACATAGCTTCTCTAATGAATTGGGTGGTGCTAATGATTCGCATTGTGTGGGACGAGCTAATTACAACACATAACCTTTTCGTTGACTATTCTTCTCTAGAAGCGAAGGTATTAGAGACCTTGTTGTCCACTACGCTAGTGCGTTGTGACATATTTCACACACCAACAAGGACTTTGATGTGAAATGCTTTGTCATAAGGGCAATAACTCATGAGAGGTGCAAGAATCTCATTATTGCAATACCCATGTGCCATGTTATGAAGGTCCTTCTAAAATGCCTTTGTTTAAAGAGTCAAAGTCAAAACCCCACTGGTCCATTGGTTCCACCCCAATGGGTGGAGATGCAGTTGGAGATGGGGATCTGGTTGTTTAAAATTCTCTTGAAGTTGTTGTTGCTGCAACGTGGGGTCTTCTTTCATGGTTGGAGCTTAGGGTTTTGGAGTTCATTGAGGGCGCAACATTTTGGACCTTAGTGTTCGGTATGTTGATGTAGGCCAATTTTGTTCTTGCATACATTCAATACTCTAGTGAGGTTGTAGATTGCTTTTAAGTGCACTTTGTGTGACCATTGTATGCCATGCCATCTTGCTCAAGGAATATGCATGTTGAAAACATTGATGATTGTTTGTGTCAAGTGTATGTTGTTTGTCGTTGGATATCATTATGGGGATGTTGTGTATGCAATAGAATAAGGGCCAACTTGAAACCATAATTCATGGGAACCCCAACCATGTAACTCCAAATAACATCATTTAGTTAGCACAAAAAATATTTTGGACAACTGCCTCTAGAACATGGTTATAAGGGTGTAGGTGGACTTTAAAATAATCCCAAAAAATTGCAAGCATGCCCCAAAATGTTGGTAATAGGGGCTTGCTCATGCTCATATTCGTGCTCATGCTCTAGCTTCTCTCACCTTTTGTATGAGATGGGTGGGCACATTAGATATGAGACGAGAATCTAACTCCAAAACTAATACTGACTCTAACCTCACCATGGTCCACTTTGAAGTTGGGCTCCATTATTTGGCTGGTTGGTGTGGTCATTATTACTTTGCGGATGATGATGTATCAACTTTTGGAAGTATAAGGTATAATTGGATGAAATAATTTCCTCTCATACAACCCCTTAGGGTACGCTTACCTACCCCTGAATTCCATACTACTTGATGTTTTTTGCAAGACTAGGTAGAAGAATACCATCCCATGATATGTGTATTTTGTAAGTCAAAACCATCATTAGATAGTACTCTTTTGCACACCCATGTGTTGTTGTATGGGATATGTTGAATGCCCCCCACCCTCAATATCATACAAACTAAAACTTTGGCAAGTGACATGCACGTCATTTTTTGCAACCTATATATAAATATATACTAGTGTTGTATATGGAGAAGGCTATTTATTATTTTGGTTTATTGTAAATTATTGAATAATTTGTATCTTCATTATGAATGGAATTGTACACTGCAAGCTCCAAATGAATGATATTTACAAATTAATAAAACATCATACATTCTAGAAGGGCTACCAAGGTTATAATTTTTATGCCTAGCCTGTTGAAAATTCATCAATATTGTGGGTTGCTTGTAAAATTATAATATTTTCTTTGGGCAGCTTGTGAAAAACATGTAATTCTAAATAAAAACACTAAATCCATGAATATAGGCCCCTTGCTCATGCTCATGCTCATGTTCTAGCTTCGCTCATTTACAACACAGCCTAAGGAAGGGACACAAATCAAGAGAGGGGGGCAAAGAAACTAATGTCAAACAAAATCAAAGTCATACAAGAGTAGCAATGCCTCTATCAAAAGTTCATTCTAACGTAAAATGTTGCTAGTTCTTAAGTAAAAACAATGTAAGCGGGCCTTTTATAGTCACTTTTTCTAGTTGGGCAACCATATTTGAGTGGTGAGTGGTTAGGTGTGGTAACAATCACCAACAAGACATGTGTTAAAAAAAGGATTGAACTACAAGCTCAAAATATATTAACCATTCTAGGCTCAATAGTCAGAATAATAGGGGGGTCCATATGACTACTAATGTCCACATGGATCTTCACTTTGACAATGAACAAGATATTCATGAGCTTTGAAAATTGTGAGGAAAATGGCTAGGGCCACGATTTGGAAGCGGCAAGTTCCATATCCTACAAGAAGTGGGTGCAGAGCTAAAAGTGTCCATTCAAGGCATGCTTCCCTTAAAAGTAGGAAGTGTCTTCATTCACATTTCGGCTGAAATCTCTGAAAGAGACTGAGCTCCTCACGAATACCTTCAACACACGGACTGTTTTGGGACAATGTCGCCATGCGAGGATGAGCTTTGAACAGAAGACAAATTCCTCTTTTACAATTCTGCTGAAGTTTGAAAGGGGGAGCTCCTCATGAACACCTTTCACTCACTTGCACACGGCCTGAAGGGAGGAACACAAATCACTATTTGGGAGGGGGATAAAGAAAGGAATGTCAGATGACACAGAAAGTGATGATCACTGGCTGTCACTTGAAATTGAATCCTGCGGCAACAAGTGTTGATTCCGAAGCAGCTGCAACCAGTGTTCGGGGAGGATTTTGAGCATAACCGGTCGAGATCCTAGTGTTTCCAAGTCCAACCAGTTACATGTTGACATCTTTCGGTTTTTCTTCATTAATTTGAGGTATATTCTATAAATTCCTCTTAAATGATCGGTAAATTTCATGAAGTCTTGAACTTCAATCGGTTATTTCTCAAACTCAACCGGTTCGTCTGTAACTAGTGGCCAGTTCTCCCCGTTCATTAGACTTATCTGCCCACTAATCGTGTGTTTGGGATGGAGTTGAGCCGGGAGTCATCCATCCAGCCCCAGTTTGACAACTAATTGTTGATTATGCCCAGTCAGGGTTGACCGAATAAATGGGTAGTTGACCCTTGAAAATCCAAAGTGAGGCAAGGTCGTGGGCCATGGTGGGCCGCCCGGTTCCCAAATTTAGACCCGTGATGGGTGGCTGCGATTTGAGGGTGACGTCGTCAGCTGATGTCATCATGCAGGGGCGGCAAGGCTTAATTATGGGCATTCCCACATGGTATCACTTTGTTCCCCAATACCCAAGGGTGTTCCTTGTGGCTTCTGTAGGGTTTCAAGGTTTGGAGGAGTTTTCAATGATAAAACCAACGTTCTCATTAACAAATTAGCGTTCGTACATGGCAAATCAGGTTAAAGGTGTGGAATTAGTATATTTTGTTTGATACGTTCACATACTGTGGTAATCTTTTTTTCTTGAATTTGGATTGCTTATACCATACTAAGACTTGGGCATAAGTTCATGCAACCAAAGAGTTGCAGTTACAGTTTCATTTGGGTGTGCTAAACTTCATGATTATGGTCTTTGTCTTCGTCTTTGTTGTATCATTTTATACAACACATGTCCTATATGCTCATCATACAACCTCATATGAAGACTTTCGAGCTAACTTTAGACAAAGATTGGAAAATCAACATATGTACTGACACCACCTCATTTTATGCAAGGAATGCAAAATCAGCCTTTATGCTCAAACATAACCTCATTTCAAGACACTCGTAGCCACAACAACCTATATGCGACACAAACATACTCACTGTACTCAATGCATGCAAAATCAACCTTTATGCAACACATGCAACTTCAAGGTATTAAAAAAATACAACATCAGCTTCCATGTGACACATGCAACCTTAATTTGCCAAAGAAATGCAAAATCGATTTTTATGTCAAGCATACAACCTCATATCAAGTCATTTGATGCAAAATCATATTTTATGCTACTCAAACACCATAAAATGACACGAGAAATGCAAAATCGGTTTTTATGTCAAGCATACAACCTCATATCAAGTCATTTGATGCAAAATCATACTTTATGCTACTCAATCCACATCACTCACAACACTCAAATAGCTTGCTTGCATAAGAAGCTACAATTATAAACAAGCATAGAGGTCTTTCAAAAAAAACCTTAAAACATCAAATTTGCTCATTTTGGCGACTAAAAATCACACTACACAAAGTGTTTTGCTTGCATAAGGAGTTGCGATTGTAAGCAAACTAGAGGTCTTTGAAGAAAAAACCCTAAAACATCATATTTGTTCATTTTAGCGACCACAGATCACACTACACAAAGTGTTTGCTTGAATAAGGAGTTGCGATTGCAAGCAAACATAGAGGTCTTTCAAGAAAAAACTCTAAAACATCATATTTGCTTATTTTGGCGACTAAAGATCACACTACACAAAGTGTTTGCTTGCATGAAGGAGCTGTGATTGTAAGCCATCCTCGTAGCACTCAGCGCTCCTCCTCACAACACTCAACGTTGCTCCTCCTCCTAGTACTCAATGTTCTTCTTCCTCGCAACACTTAGCATTTCTTCTCCTCGCACGGACCACAACAAACTATGCTAGGTCGCGAGGAGCACAACTCTGACCCCTACCACATGTGGAAGTCGGGCTTCAACTAGACCTGGTCCCAAAACCCTAACGGGCCCACTATGTTTGGTGAACCTAGGGTCAAATGCGTTTTGAAGGTCTCCCACACCTTGAATGGAGTTTGGGTCCATGCTTGTTTTTAGATGTTATTGACGGGCTGGTTTTTTGGTTACCGACGGGTGATTCCCCTAACTCCTCCAACTCAGCAAATGTTTACGGGGGTTAGCAAATAATTCTATTGGCTACAACAACCTTTTTTTCTTGAAGTAACTGACCTCCATAGTTGCTCTGCTTTTCTGACACAATAGCCTAGAAAGCACCTTCATCTAGCGGTCTTAGTTGGCCTACTTGGCACAGGTGAATATTGGGTCCGTTGTCATCAAAGTAGCAGAGCAGACCCCTAACATTACCCAACCCAAACGTCTTAACTCCGGCGCGGAGTTCGATGCGGCTCCGATGCGGCTCCGGGGAGGTTCGGATGCCAGCTCCGGTGGGTCCATTTTTCTGGCCCTCCCCGTTTTGGCCCCTTGATGACTTTTTTTGGTTTTTTTTTGCTAAATTTGGGTTCTACGGCCCCAAATTACTCTAGGAGGCCCCTTATGAGATCAAGTAAGGCCCCACCCAATCAAAAAAATAGGGGGCAATTTTTGCCCCAACCCACCCGAACCCACCGGAGCCGCATCGGAGCCGCATCGAACTCCGCGCCGGAGTTAAGACGTTTGGGTTGGGTAATGTTATCCAGAGCAGACCATGTAAGCTTATCCGGTAACACGGTTGCCCAGGAATTGGTGGGTGCCAGGGCTAACTTTCATGGTTTGTAGCTTACTACAATAACTATGATATTTAATGTCATATGGTATTTTATGTCACTATGGTAACTTTTTGGATGACGCTTCTTACCAATAAGTGAGCAAATATTGTCATGGATGATGTATGAGTTCATCCATTGGCCAAAACCCTACCTTCTCTTGTCAACAACTTCTGATGAAATATTGTCATGTAGCTATTGAGGCAACCCTTCAGGTAATTAACAACACATAATGATTATCAATACATTGGGACATATGAGCAAGTATTGATGAATAAATGGAGGCAACATATTTGAACACCAAAGAGTAGCTCACTCGTGACGAGCATGACAAGCAACTCATTAACAAAATATGTGATGAGTCTGGTAGCCCTTTGGGGAGAGTATGATTATCCATGTGTTTGGACATTTGAGCAATTATTGATAAAGGATTGAGGCAACACATTTAAACACTCAAGAGTAGCTCACTCATGATGAGCATGACACGCAACTCACTAACAAAATATGTGATAAATCCGGCAGCCCTTTAGGGAATGATCTGGATACTAGACTATCAAAGATACTAACGAAATATGGAAATAATGACATATGTACATGGTCGAAGAAGCCTCAAGACGACAACAATCAAAGAAGCCTCAAGATCTCGCCCTCCTTCGAGATCGCCACCCCGGGTACGCAACTCCTGTATTATATGGCCTTGATTATAATCACTCATAATGCATTTTAGTCCAATCTTGAGTGATATAATTTGTAGTCCTTCTAACAAAGAATTTAAAAATGTAATTATATACAGGAAATGAATATTGCTTGAAGCATATAATTTCATTGAAAGCCTAATTATATGATTTTTTTAATACATGTACCATAGGCCAAACTACCCAACTTTTTGGGCCTTCTAATAAAAATTTAATATTTTTTATTATAAATAAAACATTGCCAATGACTTTTAATTTTAATTGGAGGCAACTACTCCAATTAAAATAGGTTAAGAAAATAGGGGTTTCAATTCTTTATATACGTTATGGAGTTTTTTGTAATAAATATGCAACCCAACTTTTTCTACATCTCATTTTATTTAATTTGGTCTTCACCCAACTTTTTGGTCCTTTTATTTTTGTATAATTTGATGTAATATTTACAAAATCCGTCCTTTAAACCGTTTTAATGCCGATGCCCCCTGCGTATAATATGGGAGTTGTGTACCCGGGATCGCCACCCCTTCGAATTGATCGCCTTCCTCAACATGCTTGTGAACTAATCGCCCTCCTCATCGTGTGCAAATCGATCGCCTTCCTTTGTGTGCTTGTGAACGAATTGCCCTCCTTAGCGTGCTTGCAGATTGATCACCTCCTCAGCGCGTGCGAACTGATCGGCATTCTCAGCGTGCTTGTGAATTGATCGCCCTCCTCCGTGCTTGCAAACTGATCGCCCTCCTCTGTGTGTTTGCGACTCCCTAACAAAATCATTGCCAACTCCAAATTCACTCTCCAATGCCCTCACAACGAAATGAAGCTTTGAGCTGGAAAATTGCGGGGAAAAGGAAGACCAAGGGTGAGATCTCCAAGGGTTCCAAACTCAGGGTTTTTGAAGATTGACCTCGAGTCTATTTGTAGGCCTTTGACACGTTCATACCAATCTGGTAAAAATAGTATATGTGCCTCAACTTAGGCTTGCACCTTGTCACATGCTTCTTTTTGCACTTGTCATAAGCCACAAGAAAGGCATATAAAATTTGAAATAAATCTCACCCGTCGAAAGAAAAGAGAAAATGCCCATCCACATGGAAAGGGATAAAAAAAAATCAACCCGTTAAAAAAAAGGCCCCCTCAACCATTACCCGTCAATCATATCTCGTAACTATGGGCAAATAGTGTTGTATCCCGTAATATAGAAGCCACGCTTCGATTTCATAGTGACTTAGGAGATACAAGTCAACTTCTACACTTGTAAGTGACACCTAAGTGGACCCAAATTGAGTTTGTATGGAGTTTCAATGTGATTGTGTCATTGCAGAGGACTTCATTGACAAATTTAAGAGTAGACATGAGCTAAGTGGAAATTGCAACAATGTTGTGACCTTTCGGGTTTTCTTTATTGAATTGGGGGGTTTGTCTTGAAGTCTTGAACTTCAACTGGTTATTCCTGAAACTCAATTGTGAATCACGTCCAAGTCAAAGTTATAGTTTGCAGTGTCCAAGGAACTTTTTGGGCATAATTAGTCAAATCTTAGTGTTTCCAAGTCCAACTAGTTACATGTTGTGATCTTTCGGTTGTTCTTGAATGCAAGATGATGGGAGCTATGTATGTGCAAGCAGTTGTGAATAGCTTGAACAAATAGTTTCATGATTTATTTGTTTTCACCACATAAAAACTTTTCAGTCCAAAGTATTGTCCAAGTGATGAAGAAGTTCATAAAACTATGGTTCAAACTTGGAGAAATCGATCATAAAATTTAGATTAACAGCGGTTGAAAGCGATGCAAATAGAGCCGAGTTGCTCAAGTTTGTAGAAACTTTGAGGCATGAATGTGAAAGCAAATCATTTTATGATACATGGCAATCTTGTGAAAGCATCAACAAGTGGTATACCAATTGGCCACATCTCATGAAACTTTGGCAAAAAAATATTTTTCATTTCCTCAAGTATTGCAATTTGTGAAAGGCGATTTTTCAAAACCAAATGCTATCAAGAGCCACTTGCGAGCTTCATTAAAGTTGGACAATTTGGATCATGCTTTGATGCAAGTATCGTCATGCAGGATAGAGGTGGAGAATATGGATTGGAAGGCAATATTCGAGTTACGGCGCAACATGAGAAATCACAGAGGTCCTAGTTTAAACTAAATGTTGTAAGAAGTTCAAACCTTTCTACATTTATATTTGAAAGAAGATGATTTGATCTTCAGTTTTGTGTGAAAGATTTTCCGCAACCCATCATCTGAAAAGTGGGGTTTGATGTTATCCGTCAAAATAACAGAAGTAACCCGTCAAAAAGGAGCACCGAATCCAGTTACTAGTGTAAGGATAACTTTAAAAAGTAGGCAGGTTTTGGCGAGTGACGCCGGAGTGCAAGATTGAACGTTTCTAACTTATGGGCAGGCGGAAGGTTATGCAAAATAGCCTTGGGTATGGGGATATATTATAAGTTAGCAGATGGCGTTGCCAGCTTATTCGGGGCAAACTGCTCCTGCTCCTCCGGGAGCCTGGCCAACCCGCAATATGTTCAGCGCTGCCGAGGCCTAATTTTGAGCGGAAGCCGCGTCGAAAGCAGTCCCGTCAGGGCTCAGGGGCCTGGCTGCCATCCCCGATCTGCTCGACGCCCTCCTCGATCACCTCCTGCCCGCCCCGGTGATTCAGATCTCCGAGTCTCTGCCACTCATCAGCAAATGCGAAGTTGCATTTGGTGTGCAGGGGGAGGTGGTAACCTGGAGAGATGACAGGGGGAAGGCTGGCCGCATTCTGGCCTGATCGGACCTACTTGTTATAATCAGCACCGGGTGGCAGGAGTGTTGGTGGGCCGTCTTGCATTCCGCCCTTCTCTTCGATTCGGAGGAGCAGTGTGGCGAGGAGGACCGGTGTAGGTGTGAAACACTGGACTAGCTCTACTTCCTGCATGGCTTCACCGACGTTATGGCCAGCATTGCTGGTGATGGTGGCTGCGTGCCTGGGATCTGTAGCCCAGGCTGCCATTGTGCCTCCCTATAGGCTGTCGTCCTTGGAAGGTCGGAGGCTGGGATTGGTGTCCAACCAGTTCCAATTGACCTACCACAATGGGCCGATCTTGACATCTTCTATCCCCGTGTACATCATCTGGTATGGACGATTCACTAAGGCGCAGAAGAACATCATTTTGGACTTCATCGGATCGTTCTCACCCTCGGCGGCGCAAGCCAAGCTCGTGAAGCAACCGAGCGTGGCCAGCTGGTGGTCCGTCACTGGCAACTACAAGAATCGCAAGAACCTGGGCGTGTCGAAGACCGTGACGTTGGGAGGCCAGTATGATGACAATTATTCTTTGGGAAAGCAGCTGACTACTAAGCAGATCGAGTCCATCGTGACAGCGTCATTGACTAATCTGGGTACCAATCCCAACGGTGTGTATTTGGTCCTCACAGCTGCTGATGTGCAAGTAGACGGCTTCTGCGTGTCCAGCTGCGGATCGCATTCCATCGTGACGTCTGCGAAGCACAAGTTGGTGTATGCTTGGGTGGGTAATCCCGGGACGCAGTGCGCCGGTATGTGCGCATGGCCTTTTGCTTCTCAGATCTTTCCAGGTGCACCCGCATTCAGTGCATTGTTGTCCCCCAATGGCGACATTGGGTGTGACGGCATGGTTATCACCATTGCCACTGTGCTGACCGGATGCGCCACGAGCCCTCAGAGCAATGGATATTTCCAGGGAGATATCGGTTACCCATTGGAGGCTGCAACGTCCTGCCAGGGGTTGTTCGGAGGAGGCTCTTTCGCAGGATCTCCTGGAATTCTACTGAAAGATAAGAGTCGGCATAGTTTC
The DNA here is from genome assembly GCA_964035585.1 of Polytrichum formosum. Lineage (NCBI taxonomy): Eukaryota > Viridiplantae > Streptophyta > Polytrichopsida > Polytrichales > Polytrichaceae > Polytrichum > Polytrichum formosum. Next base: position 70,454,712 of record OZ037935.1, on the reverse strand, counting down.
AATGCGTATGGGATCAATAACCGCGAATTTCTTCTGCCGGCTGTGTGGGATCCCACGACTCAGCAGTGCCGGACCTTGCCCGAATAAGGCTGCAACGGACGGTACCTTTAGTACTTATCCGAATTATTGAAACTTTTTGTTCCTTCTTTGTGAAGATGATATTATTATTTTGATGTGACGGTGAAGAAATAAAAGCCCTTCTCACAACCTGGGTTGCAATATTATTGTTAGTAGTAAACTGAACTCTCCGTGGTTGCATGGACATGTACCATTTCGTTCCTAGTACGAGATCAGTGTTCCCCATTTTTCGTTGTCCATCAATTATAATGAAAGTGACGACCCAAAGTAATTAAAATGGAGCACTGTCCAATTCCATCAATTGATTTGTTGGGTGTCGATGGTGGCGATTTGGTGTCATTTGGTTGGTCGTCATTGGCATCGACCTTTTCTGATAGGATTGTGATGTGTATGTCGGAGATTACCCGTTAGAATTTTTGAATTGTTAGGGCGAAGGTTACAGCCGCTCCGTGGGACATCGCATAAGTGTTTGGGACATTGCATGTTGTCACTGTACTGCCAACCCTGGCTCCACCTAAACGGAAACAAAATTGCTGAAGTATTTTAAATGACATTGCTTTGAATTCTGCGTGGTGTAGTGCATTTCAGACTTGCTTGTGGGCCATCCTGTTATATCATTGACATTCCATACTGCTTTCACTCTATTCAGAACGTCTGGAAACTTGTCACGGTTGTCCTTGCAATGATAACTCTATTAGTTCTATTAGTGTGTACAGCTTGGAGTTCAGATAGATGCTATGTGTATCATTGTGTTTGGCATATTGAGGTAATGAGGTGACTGGTGTCACACAGGTTACGATTTTGGGTTAAGAGTGCTCCTTATTATGGAGTAGGTCACTTTCTACTCGTGACGTGCCTCGGCAATCTGACTATTGTGTACCTTTCCACTTCTCGCCACCATAGCCGCACGGCGAAACCAAGACTTGAAAACACTCCAATTTTGATTGGATTCAAGTGCATAGTCTTAAATAGAATCATAATCGTCAGAAGGGAACATGCAAACGTCAGTATGCATGACGAAACCACTTCTCATACTGGTAATAGGCATCGAATCAATGTGCTCTAAATCATCTGGGTTATTGGTAAGTGGGTGTTTGTCGGATCATTTTTTCACCTTCTCAATCATCTGATGTGCAGATTTACGCAACAAAACTTGTGGTGCATTAGCAAAGAAGCACCAGCAAAAATTGGATCAAATATCAGACCTTCCTTGATTTAGTTACAATTATCAAAAGTTCATGTATGTTGATTCTTTGCTAAATTTAAAGGACAACTCCAATCTCTTTTCAGCACTTGTCTTTCTTAGATCCATACGTAACCACGAATCTCAAAGATAGGGGTCTGACTAAGAAAAGTAACCGAATAAGGCCCGCACATTTTTCGCCCCAAGCCCTGCTGTAGCAGCAGTGTAAAACTACGTTTCATTCGTTGTGACCTGTGAGCAACTATAGGCCACCCCCCCATATTTTATGTAGTAGTAGTTTAGCCACAATCCATGACACCCATTGGCTGACACCGTAATACTTGAAGTTTTATATAAAGTTGCTCTTGTCATGTTATTTGTTAATAATGAATATTACACCTAAGGTAAATGGAATTTTTTTGGCCAATAATCTTATTTGACAACCTATTTTTGAGTGGTGTATGGTCAGGTGTGGATCTAAGAATGGACATCAAAAAGACATGTTTTAAAGAGATTGGACTATGGTCCAAGATGACCCTAAACTACCGGATGATGGTGGAGGGATACCCAAATCTCAAGGAAGAGGTTGGCGGTTCGAATCCCGGCTGTGAAATCTCCTCTCTACTTGACGGAAAACTTGCCAGGTGGTCAACTGCCTCCTGTGCTTTGGCGTTGGCCTGTCGGCCTTCTGTCTCAAAAAAAGAAAAGAAAAAGAGATTGGACTACGTGTTCAAAATTTGTTAATTATTCTAGGCTCAGTAGCCACATAACTAACCAGAGGCTCTATGTGAACAATCTCTTTTAAACACATGTCCTTTTGCTGTATGTTTGTAGATCCATACCTAACCACCTACCACTTAAATTCAGGTATCTAGCTTATTGTTATGTTGGAATAGAACACATAGTGGTTAATTCGAGGGTGAATTGCACAATGATTCCTAGGCGAGCTCATGTAAGGTAGATGAGTCTTAAATGGTTACTTATTCTAAATAACCACTTCTCCTAGGATATGATACACGCGATTAATACGAGATGGTTAGCAAATCCAAATTGAGGCCGCAACCACTTTCCTCATAATTTTTGAAGCTCGAATGGATATCTTTATCATTATGAAAGTGAAGATTCTTGTGCTCAATGAATGGTCATTTGAAATTTTTTGTAGTTGGCATGTGACTTTATTACTTTTGAAATGTTTTTGGTAGACTTTGTATAAATTCACTAATCTATGGGATTTTTTTGAAAATTCTCCAAGTTACTTAACCTTCCTAAAATAGCAAACTTATCTTAAAATGTCATCTTAAGGCCTCAGTACCTTGTCCGATTCTACTGGTAGGTAGGTTTACATCCAATCTATTACCCTCTTTAAACCCTATTAACTCACTATCATTCTCTTACATATTCTACAATAAGAGCACCCTACACTAAGAGCACCCTATGTTATAATACAATCTTATCATAGGATCCTATGATAGATCTCAACATGTTATAATTTTGGACTTGGACTTAATCTAGTTTTACTTAAATATCAGTTATGTGCATATTCTACTTCTACATAAATTAAGCCAATGTACCCTATATTGTGTCACGCAACTATAAAGTCAATATTCATCAATTATCATAATATTCCAAAGCAATAGACTCGTCCATCCATGTCCAAGAGCCCATTATTTAACCCCTAAATGCGTAGAGGAGTAGACCAAAACCAAGGATGTCTCATAAAGTGTGTTAAATGTTTAATTTGATTTTGGCTTACAAATGGAACGTGTGAGGCTTGAATTTTGAAGCACATTTGAACAAATGGAATCTAAATTACAATAAGAATCCAATAAATAACAATGCATTTGAAATTTGAAATTTCTAATATTTTCATAATATTATATTTTCACATGAAATTTTGTATAATTGGATGAAGTGCAAGATCTACAACAATATCAAAAAATTGAAGTGAATGAATTTCATCTTATATCGTTAAAACCTTCAAAACCTCATATTATGAGGGTTGGTGCGCATAAGGTCCCAAGTTCTAAGTCCCAATTCAAACTTCACTTGAGGTCACTCCGTGCAATCTTAGCCGTGAAGAGCATGGAAATTGGGACTCACCACTTCACACAAGGTCCCAAGTCCCAAGTAGGACATGGATGCCTACATGGCAACACTTTTTGGAGGTAAGGCTTGGGGATTGTGTTGGGGGTTGGGCAAAAAGCTCGACCCAACTCTCAAGACAAATCGTGAGAATGTATTTTTTAATAAAATAATCAACATATTACTTCAATGGATATAAACCATGCTTTTGTGGTCTCTTGAGGCTCAATAGCTGACTTTACCTCCATGTTGGGACATGCTAACATGAGTGGGACTTTACCTCCATGTTGGAACTTGCTAACATGAGTGGGACTTGGGACTCCATGTGAATGGGCCCTAAGCTCTCCAACAAATGGACTTTATTGACATAAATAATTTTCTTTGTTTATTAAGAAATATGTATATGCCACTTGATCATGAGACATATGTCATGCAAAAGTAAAATTTCTTGTGAATCCAATGATGTATGGAGTGACCTTTCATGAAGCTTCTGTCTAACGAAAAAGTGTGTTTGAAATCATCCATACTATATGGCTTCACGGGCACTTCGGGTTAAGGTATAAAGTTGTCCACTCTACCAGTGATATGATGTAATTGGAGAAGTGAATGGAAAAGTTGTCTCAAAACATGTGGCTTTGTTTGATTATAATGAGTCTAATTCTGATTACATTTGTACATCATAGGCCTACGGTATCATGTGGTGACTTTTGAATCGTTCGCATGATTTGCATACTACAATGTAAACACATGACAAGTGTTGCCATTACCATGCTCAATATAATACCTTTCCCTTGCATACTAAAACACAAACCAATCATCTCAAGTATCCCGAACTTGTGCCACATAAATGTAAATTTCACAATGTAAATAAAGTTTCACTTACCAAGCTACTTATGGTGACGAACAGTATGATCATATTGGCAACTAACAAATGCGACACTTTGAGACCTCTAGGCATCTAGTTTAGCCCCTTCACAAATAGTGTACGTGACACTAAATGCCATAACCGTGTAGATGAGAACATCAACCTACTTTACATGCAATTTGCACACATTTTCCATTAAATGGGTGTGTTTGACATGTGTCAACATTCTGAAATTTCATTCCATCTTGGGCATGTCATAATGGAGAGTTTACAGGCTGTAAACTCTCCTGATTTGAGCATTTCATTGTTAAGAACTTATGGCATTATTTTATGGTAAATTTATTTGGGGTAATATTTTATGGTAATTATATAAACGTTAAAATTCTGACCCAGTATTTAGGAATGCTCGATTTTATAGATGTGCAAAATCTAGTTCAAAGAAACATTCTCATTTCTTAAAATTCCGGCACCTTCCATTCCTGAAACTACCTTAAACTTTAGGAGCCTACTAGACATGGCAAATGTGAGTTCAAAGGTTTGGACCCTCAATTATTCCAATAAATCATGATTAATTATAGTAAGTACATTTTAAAATTAATTAGGATTAATTAATTTGGTAAGTATGCTTTTTGATTTAATTGGACTTAATTAGGATTAATCAGAATTGATTAGACTTAATTACATTCAATCACACTTAAATAGTTTAAATGCGTATGCATACTTTGTGAAAGTAGAAGGTATTAACTAAAATATAATAATATTTAACATATTAAAAATAAATCACTAATTTTAGTTCCATTTTAGAATGACAAAGACCCTTTCAATGGTAAGTCACAAAAATTATGACCTCAGTGCTAGTGAGGGTTTTGTAATATTTGACTTCCAAGTTAATTACGTGCTTTATTGGCGGTTTCACTTTGAAAATAAAATCCCAATCAATTGCTTATTTACTCAATGGAAGTGAACATATATATTGGATTTTGAACCTTGAAGGTGAAGTGCACTCAATATGGGATTTGTGAATAAGTGGTGTTCAAGAATGCAAGGGCAATGGTTTTTTTGAAGTCGGGCGGGCAGGCAATAATTTTCGGTCAGGTCCCAAAAAATCTAGATTTTCTGGACGGGCGGTTGCCCCTACCCGAATCTACCTCCCCCGCAAAGTTCGGGGGGGGGGGGGGGACTTAACATCCGCCTCATATAAGTGGTCAAATTCCAATATTGTGTTCTTGAAAATTGATCATGTCATTTTACGCAGAGCTCTACAATCTCAGTGAAAACATATAATTTCATTCGTGAAACTTGCTGTCAACATTTGAAAGAGGATAACCACATTGACAAAACTTTCAGAGTCTTATTATGTAACCAATTCCATATGAGTTTTACTATGGACCACAATGTATCCAATAGGTGTCTCATAGGCAAAGTTCCAAACTCCGTAAAAACACTCTTCATGAATGTGGTAGATAATTATACACCCAAATAGACACATTTCAAACACATGTAAAGCTCAAAATATGAGCACTTTACAATGCATCGAATATGCACTTTAAGGGAGCATTCAGTACAAACTTCCCATCCCAAGATTCTCACCAGCATGCTAGCAGGCTGCATATTTGAGCTCCATGATCCAACAATCAAATTGCTGTACACGTGGACTTGGAAGTGGCCACAATAGGCACCGACATGGGCGAACAAAGGTAATTTCAGAGGGAGACCTTATTATTAATCATATCTGTGTCAGAATATTCCTTTTCAAAACCACGGGCTTGAAGACCCTAATTCCGCCCGAAATCAAGAGATTGTTGATTACGGCTTCCTTTATTCAGCTTCACATCCTGAATTGTTGCAAGAGCACATTACAGTTATTTATAGTCCTTGTGACCTACGACAGACCTCAGATTGGGTCCAAATCATTTAGCTTTGGTCATTGGCGCAATCTATTGTCCGAGATTAATACCACAGTCATCGCTGACAAAGGCGACGTATCGGAGATGACAGACGATCCACTCGGCGGGATGATTATAACGGCAAAACACATTTACACATCATATTCCTCCACATTTTGGGTGTAATTTTTGGAAAAATACTATACACAATACACAATACGGCGACATTATTGACGACGCATAAGTATTTCATCGTCTGTACCAGCATCAAAACTAGTTCGAGCAAGAGCAACCGTGGCACGATTCCAGACGATTTGTATTGAACTGCATTTCCGGCTTCAGTTGGGCTGCATTTAGAGTAGTAGGACATGTAAATGCTGTCAAAGGATGCGTACAAGCATCCTTTCAAGAAAGGTTAAGCTATTTGATTTTGTTTAATTGCGTTTACCATATCACAATCGCGTGATATCTAACAAAGCGGCAGTATTCTTCTGCCTGACAATTCAAACCCATTCTTTACCGAAATAAATATATTGATCATCGCCGATGTGCCCAAAATGATCACCCACGACAGCCAACAAATTGATGAATGGAATTGGACAATGCTTCAATGTTTTGCGTCATCACTTTCATTATAATTGACGGACAACTACAAAAAATGGTGATCATTGATCTGGTCCTAGATGCTAAATTGTACATATTACCATTCGCTCACAGAATGTTGAGGTTGCAATTACCAATGATATTGCAACAAACTGTGAGGAACCTCACAACCTTAATTTGTCACGAGGGCTTTTATTCTTTTTTCATCACCACAAACAAATAATACCTTCTCAACGAAGGAGCAAAAAAGACCTAATAATTTTAGATAAGCATCATGGGCACCGCCCGTTGCAACCTTACTTGGGCATGGTCTTGCACAGCTTCGTCTTGGGATTCCAAAGAGCCGGCAGAAGAAATTCGCACCCATTGATACCGTATGCATTGAAACTACGATTATTCTTATCTTTCAAGAGGTCTCCAGGAGAACCTGCGAAAGAGTTTGCTCCAAACAGCCCCTGACATGATGTTGCAGCCTCCAATGGGTAACCGATATCTCCCTGGAACAATCCACTGTTGTCGGGATTGGTTGCACATCCGGCGAGCACAGTGGCGATGGTGATGATCATGCCGTCACAACCCACATCGCCATTGGGAGCCAACAACGCAGTAAATTTGGGCGCACCTGCATAAACCGGGGAGGCGAAGGGCCATGCGCACATACCTGCGCACTGCGTCCCGGGATTACCAACCCAAGCATACACCAACTTCTTCTTCGCAGACGTCACAGTGGAATGCGATCCGCAGCTAGACACGCAGAAGCCGTCTACTTGCACATCGGCAGCTGTGAGGACCAAATACACACCGTTGGGATTGGTACCCAGCTTCGTCAATGAAGCTATCACGATGGACTCGATCTGCTTAGTGGTCAGCTTCTTGCCCAAAGAATAGCTGTTATCATACTGGCCTCCCAACGTCACGGTCTTCGACACGCCCAGGTTCTTGCGATCCTTGTAATCACTGGTCACGGACCACCAGCTGGCCACGCTCGGTTGCTTCACGAGCTTGGCTTGCGCCGCCGAGGGTGAGAACGATCCGATGAAGTCCAAAATGATGTTCTTCTGCGCCTTAGTGAATCCTCCATACCAGATGATGTACACGGGGATAGAAGATGTCAAGATCGGCCCATTGTGGTAAATCAATTGGAACTGGTTGGACACCAATCCCAGCCTCCGACCTTCCAAGGACGATTGCCTATAGGGCGGCACAATGGCAGCTTGGGCTACAGATCCCAGGCACGCAACCACCATCACCAGCAATGCTGGCCATAACGTCGGTGAAGCCATGCGGGAAGTCAAACTAGTCCAGTGTTTACACCTCCTTGGTCCCCTCGCCACACTGCTCCTCCGAATCGAAGAGAGGGGCGGAATGCAAGACAACGCAATGCACCTGGCACCAGGTGATGGATAAGAAGAACGCCAGGCCAGAGTGCCAGCCTCCCTCCCCTTTTCTACTTACCGCCCTGCCGATCCCTACACCCATGCTGAGGTGGAGCGCCAACTCGGCATGAGAGAATCGGAGATCTGAATCACCGGGGCGGGCAGGAGATGATCGAGGAGGGCGTCGAGCAGAGCGGGGATGGCAGCCAGGACCTGGAGCCCTGACGGGACTGCTTGCGACGCGGCTCCACGAAAAATTAGGCCTCGGCTGCACTGGGGAGTCCGCAGGACAAGGAACAGTTTGCCCCGAATAAGAGAGATAACCATGCCCTCTGCACGCCCTCCCCCTGTTTTCAAAACCTTCTGCCAAATAGCAAAATGGATGGATTTCTCAATCTAATTGAAGCTCACCCAGCACAGGCTCACCCAGCATGCTCAAGCAATGATCGGGGAGAACCGACAGTTAGTTACCGATGAACCGGTTGAGTTTGAGAAATAACCGGTTGAAGTTCAAGACCTCAGGAGAATTACCGATCACTTTAGAGGAATTTATGGAATATACCTCAAATTAATATAGAAAAACTGAAGGATGTCAATATGTAACTGGTTGGACTTGCAAACACTAGGATCTCAACCGATTATGCCCAAATTTCTCCCCGATGAGTGTGCTCAAGTCATTAAGTCACCCAAGCCCAAAGGGTCAGCCCCCTACAATCTTGCGGAATAAGTAAGTGTCATGTTGATTTTGAGAATTTCTACCATCTTAACATTAGGCTCCCATGATGGGTTTCAGTCATATGTACAGAAAAAAAAACACTCTAATTCCTCACTCAGAGCATGTTCATGGGTTGTTGTTAAAAGCCCCACAACGAAGCTTTCCTGGGTTACTACTGTTCTCCCTCTTTAGTATGACACGCTTGGGAAACACAAAAAAAGTCGTATTATCGAGGTGTTGTCTTCTCATTAATATGACAAATGGCGTGAAGCTGTCGTAATGTTGAGGGCATACAAAAACATAAGTAATATGAGCTCAAAAATATATACAACAAGATTAAGCGATATAGATGGTATGAAATAATAACTTAATATAACTTATAACTCCAAACAAATACAAATATTCTCAAGAACTCTTGATATAGGAGTCCAAAGATCTCTAGTGTTGCCTACCCAAGTTAGCAACTGTCATCTTATTGAAAGTCCCTACTAACTTTTGAACACTAATCATTTCATTAACACCAAAATATAAAGAGTTCTCTAATAAGAAACTAGCCAACAACGATGCATGACGTTTAGCATCACTAAGCTTTACCGTAGGTGGAGTAACATCATCCACATCTACCGAATCTAGATCAACAAAACGAAATTGGAGACTGCAAGAATGCAAGAGAGTGCACAAGATACTAGTGATACTATATCACCACGAGTACAAGGCGACATACTAGGCAGGAGGCCACTCTAACCCTAACCATGTCCATTCTACATTAGTAACCCTAATTCTCATTGAGTTCCCAATGATAAGTGAAGTTCCCAAGTAGTTCCCAAGTGAAAATGGATGTGTTTTAGATGTACATAACATAGATGAAAAGAGTTTTAGCATTAACTACCTCTTTAATATGACAAAACGGAGATTCTAAATGTCGCATTATCAAGTGCCATGGTCATATAAAAGAGGGAGTTTTGAACTAAAAAGTTTGGTCTCGCAAAAACGTGTCGTAATATCGAGGGTGTCGTATAAACGGGTGTCGTGTTAACGAGGTTAGACTGCAGTAGGGTAGTTTGCTCATCACCTGGGGCCTTGGACTGCCATAAGCCCAAAAAAACAGAGGAGGCGCCTTTCTGGCCTCCAGAACTGCCACGAGGGCAACCACCTCCCCAGGCTCACCAGCCAACTAAGCTTACCCGCCTCCCACGTCACAACGCCACGGTAGCATCTCAAAACATTACCTCAGTGGCTTCCGACCCCTTGCCTAGGTGGCATCTTGACCCCGGCTTAAACATAAAGATATCAACCGTGGGTCCCCCTTCACATTGTCCCAGGCATGGGGTGAAACAACCCGTACACTGGTTCCTTGGAGGCAAGGGTTTAGGTATCCAACAAGGAACGAGTGTATGGGTTGGTTCGCCCAAATCTTGTCCCAGGACTCAAATGTTGCACAACTCCTTGGTCGCCAAAATATAATGGATGGGACAACCGGGAAAGCACATTCATTAAGGACCCTATAATTTTTAGTTTGCTACACAACCTACGAACATGCTCTCACTGATTATCCCAATTAGTGCGTGTTACTATTCGGAATTATGCAATGCAATAACATCTTACTCATGTGAGCAATTTTTTCTGATGAAAGTTCAACAAGTTGTTTGGACATTATAGAATAGAAGATGACGTTGCTTGGTAGAATATGACATTCTCAATAAATAGTTATAATGTAACTCCGAATAGTAACACACACTAACTGAGATAATCAATGTACCTACCTCTTTCTCAGTTTTCTTTTCCCACAATAAGGGATTTCTTTTGCATAGTGAATCCAACTAAGATTTACTTTGGTGTTGCGTTGGAATTCCCTTTCGGTTGCTAACAAGACCATTTGGCAATTTGATAATAATATGTATACTTTAACATTCAAAATGGTAGTTTAGTAACCACCATTTACCATAATTTCATGTTCATCTCACAAAACCAACATATTGGTCTACTTTGTTACTAAGAGTGAGTCAAGTAGCTACACCAAGTTTTGGGGCAACTTGGCTTATAAATATTTTGATTGAAATGGTCGGCATGGGTAGTGGCTTTGGGCTTGTGCTTGAGGCCCAATAATAAACATGGAGATGTCATGCATAGTGTAGATAAGTTGCCATGTGTAGCCTTTTGTGGTTTAGTTTGCAACTCCACAAGGCATGACATCCCAAAAATAGGTCAAGATTAGGGGGTTGTTGCTAGAGCAAACACAACAACCAAGGCTCAAATGGTGGCTTTGGGACTTTATAATGTGGTCCCACCTAGCTCATATGGCAATGAGGGGGTCTCATACATGGCTTGCCATAAACCAAGCCTTCTCCATATATCCATGGACATGGGTTTGTCCAATTGTTGGGCATGCTCTGAGACATGTTGTGGGAAGTGACATAGATGTTTTGGATACATTGCTAATGGTCTTAATAACAAGCTCAAATTGAATTATGCGGGCTTTCAAGACATTGACTTGTTAATTGACTATTTAAAAAACCTATATTAATGAATAATGGAGAGAGAGAGAGAGAGAGAGAGAGAGAGACTAAAATGCCTATGTGGTCATGCACACTTGCATGTGATATATTTCACATTTGACACATACATATACACACAACATATAACATAAATAATATTATCATAGTATCTATGCATATGTTACATATTATGTAAAGTAGCATGTATGTGTTGTATGTACATGTATATGCCACATACGTTAATGTGAGTGTGTATTTGAAGACCTTCCAAAGAAAATTCAATTGCCCTTAGTAGGAACACTACACTAAATATTTTATTTAATGTCATGTACTATTTGAAATTATGCAATGCTATAATTATTTGTTGTATATCTCATTTTTTTTGCCAACAAAGGTCAAATTTATTTTTTGGACATTATAAAATACTAACATCTTTACTTGGTAAACATTACATTAATTGTGTGTAACTGCAAATAGTAAGTGGCACTAAATACAATATTTAGTGTAGTTTAGTTGGTGTTGTACCTCCACTAAGTAATAAGAAATTTAGCAAATGAGGTTAAGCAACCTGCTTCTTACCCTTGTTAAAGTTTAGTCCTTTGCTCAAGTTATCTTTCACCTTGGTCACCTCCCCCAATAATTTGTAGTCATCGTCAATAACAATAACAACTCCTTTAACCATGTCAATATTTCTACTACTAACATTTCTTGGGAGCAATATGGGTCCAATCTAAGATTGGTTTTATCTATTTATAAAAATTAAGAGCACTAAAACAAAGAAATAACAACATGATGTCATATTTGTCATCAATACATGTGATAACCTTGTGAACCACAGGAAGAAAGCTCCAGGGGTGGACTCTTCATTGGAAATCTTAGTAAATGATGTGTGTGGGTCGCTATGGAATTAAACCCCCTATATATGAGAAGTTTATAGAGGAAAACAAGTGTATACGTGCTTTCGACAAGCTAGAAATGAACTCATTTATTTATACTAAGTTTCTCATTGTAATATAATAGATGCCTCCACTACATATAAATCTTGAAAAAAAAGAATTTATTACATAAAAAATAAAATTTCACTTTTGAATAAGAAAATCATTGAACATTTTTTCAACAGAGCATGTAACTCAACGATTGCATCAAGCAAACAAAGACAAAAGCATAATAACTTAGCCACAATCCATAAAGCAAAACTCAAGGGAGCCCATGAGCATTCAATTTGTAAAATCTTAGAACCCAATGCAAACCCCAAAAAGAATAGATAAGGTAGTTATTGATATACTATTACCATATGACAACAATGGATGAAAACATGAATTGGATGGAACTAGCTTAAATGATGGTACCATCAAAAGAATTTTTTAGGATGGCCCCCACATCAAAATTGGTGTGCTTACAAACCTTAAATATGCAATTTCAGCTAACTTAGTTGGCCATCAATTGGTGTGGACTAAGTAACAATATAATAGCTAGCCATTAGCTTATAAACATTGAGGGATTGTGCAATTTTTTTCCTCTAGTAACACTGTCTTCTTTTTCAATCCAACTCTCAGCATGTATAAGTTACTTATATATGAATAATGTCATTCTTGTGTTTCGTCTAAGTTGATATAAGGAACTATGTTTATAGCTCCTAATTTATACAAACAAAACATCTATTGATGTTATCGAATGTCATGAGAGTGTCCTCCGCATTGAAAACTCGTGTGGAGATTAGGCTAACTTAGTCGGCCATGGTGTGGACTCAATAACAACATAACAAAGGATCATGCAATGCTTTCTCCTCCGGCAACAATGTCACCCGTTTCAATCCAACTTTCAAGACACAAGTTATCTATATATGAATATTATCAATATATGCAAAGAAAATTATGTTTCGCAGTTGTTGCAAACAACTATGCTCAGACTTGCTAACTTATACATCAAAACTTGCATGCTTTTAAACCTTAATGAAAAGGTGTGGACTAGGTATCAACATATACTTAAGTTAACCATCAACATAAGCAAGGATCATGCAATGCTTCTTGCTTTGGTGACAATGTCACCCTTTTTCAATCAAATTTCTCAGTATATAAGTTTTGTAGTAAGAATAATGTCAATTGTTATATTAATAAGAAACTATGCTCAAAGCTGCTAACGTATACATATATATTACGAAACATCTTTGGATGGTATGAGAACATTGACCTTCACATCGAAACTAAGTTTGTGCGCTTCTAAACCATAGCGAAGGTTGAGCTAACAAGTTACTTAGTTGGCCATGAGATAGTGTGGACTAAGTGACAACAACTGCAGTTAGCTAGAAGTCTAGCAGGGGATATGGCCATGCCTCCTCCGGTGACAATGACGGCGCCTGTAAGCGCACTTGGCCCTGCACCTGCGTCTGCGGTGTCCTCGTCGTCGACTGCGTCTCCGCCTGCGGCTCCTGCTTCTTCTTCTCCGTCGTCGGGCGCCATGGCACCTGCGCCTCCGATGGCACCTCCTGCGACAATTCTTGGCATACCTGTGATAGGTTCGTGAGTGGGTCTTGCAGTATCCGGTAGGGTAGCGGTGCGTGCGTTTAGGGACGTCCTCCTTGCCGTCGTCGGCCTCGGAGCCCGCCTTCTTGTCGCTGGGCTTGGATGTGAGCTTGTAGACGTCACCCGACTTCTCGATCACCCCAGTCTGCACGAGCGTCTGCAATGCGGACGACAAGATCTTCTGGCTGGCGGGGTTCAGAGTCTCCTCGTAATTGGCCTCCAGGTGCTTGCGGATGTCGGTCAGGCTGGCCCCGTTCTGCTGCTTCAGATGCAACATGGCGTCGCGCAGCAGATTGCACGTTGTGTTGGTTGTCGTCATGGCGCTGCGCAGCTTCGAGGAGGTGCCCGGCTTCGCCGAGAACTGGAATGTTTTCATTACAAGATGAGGTATGCAGCTTGGATGGATGCAAGAGGAGGTGCCAAAATGCACCCGGCGAGCTTAAAAGAAGAATAATCTGTCTGTGCAGGCTCAATCTACAGCGCTCTCCATACAAGGGAGCCGCTGTCCCCTCTGTCTAATACACAAGAGTGGAAGTGGCAAGAGGTGAAGAAGTCGACCAAGGCTCTCAGCACAGCCAACTGACGCGACGCTGTTATTTGAATCGTCATGTGTCACTTCTCCTCCTCGTCAAAGGGCGTGACTGTTCACAAGTGAACAATTGTGCACCACTTGGGTTTTGATTGACGCCTCATCAATGCAACGCTTGGCAATTCACATTGAACCTTTAGGGTCGGGGATTAGACATTTGGCGTTCTTGGACTCATGGAGTGGTGTGATGACCTAGACTACAATTTTTGTCGATTCAGCTGTGAACCGGCCTCTTCGGACCTCTAATTCTCAGGGTTTCCTACATGGGGACTACATGCCCGGTGTTACATGTTGATACCCGGCGTCAAAGGTTCGATGTAAATTCCCAACCGTTGCATCGATGAGGCATCGATCAAAAGCCAAATGGTGCACAATTATTCTCACCATGACCTACATAGCCTACCTTTGCAGCCGGGTATCGGACATGTAGCACCGGGGCATGTGTCCCATGAAGGGAACCCTCGTAATTCGAGGTCCGGTGGCCGGGTGGCCGGGCGGCCGTTTCACAGCATCAACAGAAATTGGAGTCTAGATCTAGGTCATCAGACCACACTGCATGATTCTCAGATTGCTTAAAAGTTGCCAGTAGACATGAGTAGGCAGTGGTAGGAAGAGGAGAATCATTACCACGATGCTATTACGTCTGGCGATGATCATCAACACATATTGCTAGTTTGTATAACAACATGCATGCTTACATAGAGGAGAAATAACCATATTCAAAGTGGTGCAAAAAACCCACATTCATAAATTGTATCATCATGGCGTCCGAGGAACACATAAACCTTGCAGTGAGCTAAACAAAAACCTAGCGATTTCAAAGAAACCCAAACCAGTGAACTCAAGTAAATGTGGCAAAATTTGGTTCACATCCTAGAACCACCACAGTTGAGTGTTCACCATGTTGCACTATTATTACCTGGTCTAGTGAATTTAGGTGACTAGTTTAGGGTGGAACGCTTGCTTTTTCCCACAGGTTACGTAGGCCCCTGTGTGTGAAGAGACAGCACTTGAAGTGCTGCATGACCCACCTAATCTCAACTCTTGATGTCTGACACTCCTTGAGTTCTAATTAAGATGCTCGAAGCCCGTAACTCTGTACTCTGATACCTGAGACGTGTGCAATCATTTTGTCAACAAACAGCGTAGCTTGAGCTTTGAAATACTCAATTGCATGTTGTGAAAGAACTTTAATTAAGACGGTGACATGGAGTGAACACTGTGCCTTAATCTCCCTGTTGTGACTGAGCTGCTACATTGAATGACGGAGCTTTGTCAGCATTATTGTCTCAGGGCGAAGACCTTAGCATGGAATGTAAATTAGCCTCCAAATCCGCGACATTTTCTTAAAAGCGTACGGATTTAGGTTCTACCTTAATTCCAAACACAGCTCGCACTTTTCAAAGCAAGGTCAGAAGCTGAATCTGTTCAGTCTACAACATAATTGAAAATCTGACTATGATTGTAACGTGTGATGGAAAATTAGGAAAATTTGTATTCCCCACAGGTGCACAACACATAGTCTTGTGTTTGCCTGCAAGAATCGATGTTGGATTCATCTGTACATAATTGTTCATAATCCTTGCGTCCCAATAATTGGTGCCTTTTGCATTCGGAGACTTTGTGCTGCAATATATGGTGCATTTCTTAGGTATCAGTAATATCGGTCACATTTTCATTGGCTAATCAATAATCTGTCATTCCTTGTGCACAGGCAGCGTTGTTTTATTTATTTTGCATAAAGATTGATCCCGACATGCGGTATTTTTCAAGCAACAGTGAAGGAGAAACCAATAATTCACTCTTTAAGTATACATCAAGTGACGAATTCTGAGAATAGGTGGTTCTATAAGCAGAGCCCGGGGGGAACTTATGGATGCATATTTCAATATCTGAAATATTCTAATGCTAATGGAGGCCTAGATCGTTGTGATCACATTTTGGAGATGGTGTTGTGGAAAACTACATGACAAATGTAATCCAATCATTAAGTTATTATTCAGAACTAGATAAGTAGCATATGTGGGCCAATAAATTAAAAGAAATATCATAAAAACGGGCGTGCAAATACTAGCCTGACGCTGAGATATTTTCAGTCATGATTAAAAATCACAAGTAGAATAAGTAGAGATCATCTTCTGTAATATAGAAATAATGTGAAGTCATATATTTTTGATACTATGAAAATGACTAACACAACACGTTTTCATGATTTATACCTCTGCTTATTATTTAGGGGGAGTTACCGCCTCGCCCGACTGTTGTATAAACATCTTGAGCCGGCTGTAAAATGGACTGTCCCGGGGAGATAAGTGGTGAGGAGAAAGAAAGAGCACTTATGATAGCCGAGGAGGAGCGGCTCCGTGAACGGCCATTCCTCCACCGCGCAGTCGATTTGATCATCGATCGAGAAACTATCGAGGGGAAAGTTCTACGGGAGCTCGGCAACAAAATCACCGGACACCCACCTGTCAAAAAATGGAACCCGCGCATCGTGACCACTAAAGAGAGGGACCGCGGCATCGGCGTGCCGACTCCGCGTGAGCAATTCGATAGAGATATGAAGGCAAAGGAGCACCGGAAGCGAGCCATGTCAGAGTGCGGAGCGCCCAAGCCACCACCTAAACCCAAACCCCGCCGATGCTCCAACAAACCGAAACTAGACAACTGGTTGGGCCGGCGGCGGTCGAGGGCCCGGGCATCCATGCTCGTGCATCGGACCTCAGTAGCCGGAGCCCAGAGAGGATCCGCGTTGCTGCAACGCGGGTCCATATTCTTCGACCATAAGAGGGAGTCCATACGGCGAGCCTCGGTGAGAAGACAGAGCCAACAACTGGGCGGGACAGATGTGGCAGCCCTGGAAGCCGCAAATACCATCACGGGTGTCAACCTCGACAATGTGGTCGACACGTCGTTCCCCGTGCAAGTGGTCTCGGATTCGTTTGGAAAATATAAGGAGAAGGTTGACAATCTCGCAGCAAACACAGGCCCACTTTGGGAGCCCGGCGTTTTCCGGGACTGGAAAATATACAAACATGATATGCCTTACACTAAATTCTTCCGCACAGAAGATTATTTGCAGAACCCCTTGAGTAGCTACAAAGCAGCCCTCCATAACATGTAGAGTGATCCTTCAATCAACAGCAGCGACTTAATTTGAGTCTCATTTTTTTGTGATTCCAGTGGCAATTCATGCCATTGAAGAAGTAAAAATACACCACATTCGCAACCAGGTACCCCTACATCGGGTTCAGGAGGGAGATCAACATTGAAACTGCAAAAATGGCCTGAAATGTAATCTCAAGAAGTGAGTGACCAAGACACCTAGAATCTAGACATGAACCAAATACAATGACCACGAGCACCCCCCACAAGTCGATTGTCGGGAATTGCATGAAAGACACCATGGTCTCCCAAGACCTATGTCAAAAATACAACGTGAAGTAGCATTCACAACTGCACAACCTAGATACAAACATAATTCAGACAATTGGCCACCCTCCCCGCAGCTCGTACACAGTGGTCGACGAAAACGATAATCTCCCTCGATAATTTATAGCACTGAGAACTTAGGGAAGCACTGATCTAGCCGCATGTCCAGCACCTGCTGCTTGTGCATTGAAAAGGATTCAGAGGATTTAAAGAACTGAAGCAAACAACTGCCAGTGATGATCCCAGATAGTCCTGTAGATTTCACTTGGGAAGGACAGTGGGCCTAAATCATGAGTAACTACCCAGCTCTCCAAGGATATTTAAACACACAATAGCATGAGATGATTAGCAAATCCAAATCAAGGCCACAGCCATCTTGCTCATAATCTTAGGCTCATATCTTGTTCTTAATAAAGTGAAGAATCTTTCTTCCCTAAATGATTATAGAGGACCTCTCAATTGTGTTGCCCCGAGAACAGCCAACTTCTTTAAAACAAGTATCTTTTGGCTGTTCGTTCTTAGATGCACCACAAATAGGTCTCCTTGCCTTGAATCATCTAATCAGAAGTTAGCAATCTAAGTTCCAAATGCAAGTTCGTAGAGCAAGCAGTATTACTAATCGCTGTGATAGCTGTGATGAGCAAACACTGATTGTTAAGAGCCTGCAACTACACAAGGACAGAAGACATACACCAGGGGTTGCAAAGAAAATAGCATTCAAATAAGAATCTTGTGAAACACTACCGCATAAAAGCCATCAGCCACATGCATATCTCCAACACTGATTCAAATCAGGATTCTTTTGAACCCTTTATTCACATGGAAAAGGCCTCGTGTTGGTTAGTATTGTGACCATGATTGCTACCTTGTCATTACTCCCTATCTAATTACATCTACAAAGATGCAAAATGTGGGGTATGACATGTCCCCTTACATCTAACCAGACTAATACCACAAGGTTCAGAACTAGTCTGCAGGTGTGATGAGCTTTTAGGTGCCAATGCTCAGCCAACGATTGCCTACCACACCTGGATCCCAGCTAGATCGTCAGAGCTTTTATAATATAGCTATGAAAATTTTAAAGTAGATCAGTGCAGTCTTCAAGTGGCCCAGAAAGGCCAGGGTTTCTGGTTGCCAGTAGAACCTCACCACTGAGAAGTATAATACATCTTAGCCAATCAAAATTACTGAAATTTTATCCTTGTTCACGTCGTCCTAGATTCATCAACTTAGTCGAGTTCCAGTTGCTGTCGCAACTGTGGTCTTGGGACGCTGGCTTCAATGCCAATTTGATTGAAAATGGCAACTGCCAAGAGTAGAAAGCGCTCACATGAAGCCCCCTCAGGCCAAAAGATCTCCTTCAGGTTCACAAAATAAAATGCTCCAATTCACTGTTGCTTTTTTGGAGAATCAGAAGTGGTAGCCTGGTTACACTCCGAGCCTGTGAATGGCAAGTGAAAAAAGATAACAAAAAGTCATCCTGTAGCATCGGTACCACATTTGCGCATTCACCCACATGCTACAATGTCAGAACAGATTCCCTACTTAGGCTTCAAACTGGTGTGGTGTTTGCATGTAGCAGCAACACAGTAGCATCTTTTCAGATTTCAGGTTCCTCCATGTAAGAATCAACCGATCTGCCAACTGTCATTGACATAACCAACATGGACTCACTTGGGGTTAGGTTTCATGGCAGGAAGAAGAAACAGAATAGACTCCACCACATCCCCTTAAAAAAGCCAATTTTGTGCAACATGAAACAATGTCCACATAGTACGTGTGTGTTTGGGGGGGGGGGGGAGGGGAAAGGGGGTTCAGTAACTAAAATCATGAAGCCATGCAAAAACATGCACATACCAGATAAAGATGCAAGCATACTGCGAGCCTCCATGTCTGTCTCAGCTGCTTTTTGAAGCCAACACTTGCCCTGCACTCACAAATGTGCCCCTGTAAGGAAGGAACCCCTTATGTTC
Organism: Polytrichum formosum; assembly: GCA_964035585.1. Classification (NCBI taxonomy): domain Eukaryota; kingdom Viridiplantae; phylum Streptophyta; class Polytrichopsida; order Polytrichales; family Polytrichaceae; genus Polytrichum; species Polytrichum formosum. The sequence goes on along the minus strand of OZ037935.1, from coordinate 70,434,913 downwards.
TCCTACAGGAAGTTTTTTAACAAGACAATCCCAACGACCCCCTCTTCTGACTTCGAATTTGTAAGAACTAAGGTTGTCGACCTGATTCAGTTACTTATCTTGAAAGGACACCTATATTTAAGTGGAGTGTGGTTAGGTGTGGATCTAAGAACAGACAGCACAAAGACACATGTTTAGAACAGATTGGAATATGTTCAAAATTTTGTTAACCATTCCAGACTCAACAGTCAACATAACTGGCGCAGCCTATATGACCAAGTTATGGCTCCCTAACCATCACCTTTAGAACTACATATCAATTCAGGGTGGGCTCCAAATTTCTCTACGATTGAACAGCCAAAATTTAGAGTTCACAAATCAGAGTTGTACTTCATAACAAACACAAAATAAGACTCATCTACATTATCTGCATTTTAAGGTGTCAAAATGACAGAAGCATAGCTACAGCCTACTACTGTTTATAATCCTCACAACAATCTTCCTTTACGAGCATTAGGGATTATTCCATCATTTTGACCAGACAATAATTTATTCAAAGCTTTCCCAAGATAGTCAACTTTAAAATCCTATGCACCACCACAAATTGGTCTTTTACCTTTTTCACATTAAGAGGCACACCATAACCTGAACAGAACATCTGACCAACAAGGCATTGGCTCGAGGTGTCCCCACTCTTGGCTGCCTTCAATGTTTGCTCAAACCAGCGTCGCTCGCACTCTGCCACAACCTCCCTCAATGGCATGGCCTTTGCAAATTGGGGTTCCTGAGTAGTTTCTATAGCCTTGACCTTGGCTGGCTTCCGATCAGGCATCCTGTTGGAAGTAGAAATTTCACTTAACAGATAGGAAGTGCTTGGAATCAGTCAGGGAGTCTAGAATAGTAGCAGTTAATATGGGAACCTGACCAGCACTTGAATAAGAGCTTGTTTCTTCAAACTAAAAGCTAGTTACTTGTTTATAACAAAAGTAAAAGGGGAGACAACACCCCACCACCCCAAAGAAAAAAGATAAGAAAAAGTTCATTGACGACCTCTCGATCATACCTCTGATATCTGGCATTCCAATCTTCCAAAGACTTACAAAAAAATTTAATTCGCCCCTTCTGACAGATTAATGTTAAGCCAACAAGCCTGGCTTTTATGGTAGTAAGAGATTATCTCAAATTGTCCTGAACCCAGCTGTTGACTTCTTTAAGACTTTCAGATAATAACACAGATCCAACAAAATAGAATAAAAAAGAGGATGCAGAACGGTGGAGGTCAATATGGTACATGCATTGCTTAAATACAATTCCATTTTGTACTGAGATTGTGATGCAACCTTACAGATTATTTTGAATTTCCGTTCTTGTGATATGCTAAGCCCAAAGCATGACTCATGCAAATTCAATATCGCGTCAAGACAACCATGTAGTTGACCTAGGTTGACAGCCATGTATAGTCACCCAGTTTATGAGGGGCGGACTGTTTTTATACATTCCAACTTTTAGCCCTTTCAAAATCAAAAGCCCAAGAAAATCACTTGCCTTGTTTGTGAAGATTATGATATACAAAGGAGAAGGAAAGAAGGACCTACTCAAAATGCAATCAAGACACGCTGTATGCTTCTGTACATTCAATACCATTCAGAGACCTCAATACCAGTCCGCAGAAGTCAAATTTCCACGTCTGTTAGATCATCCTTCTTTCACTAAAATCCTAAACCAACTGGAAATTATCATAACTATGACACCTCATTCTTTATATTACAATTGAAACCAACATAACAAATTTGATGCGAACATGGCCACATAATAGTTTCTATGACTCAAGTTTAACATTATTTGAACGCAGAGGACTGTTGATCACGAGTATTGCTCTAAGTAATGATCATGTTTTCTGTTCATCTGATGGGAGCACAAATCCAGACGTTGGCACACTGTGAAGTGCAAACTGAAACAAACAAACAAACAAACAAACAAAGAGGAAAAGGTCAAGCTGGTCTTCCATGAAGACAACCACAAGCTCAAAAAGGCTTCTTCTTCTTCTTTTTTTAAACACACACACACACAATATGAGTAACCATCTGCAAAGCCTCATGACCAAATAAACCCCAAACTGAATGCCCACCAATCTATAATCGAGGAAACTAATCTCATATGTAAAGAACACATTTTCAGGGACTCAAATCATTGACTTGTGAACACAAAAGATATGGACTTCCATTTAGCCGAAAACTTCGACATCCTTGGCTGCACAGGGATTGTACAGTGAGATGCTGCAGACAGTGATCAAAAGATCTTTTAAAGAACCCAAGGTATTAAAATTGACAAAGAAGGTATTCTGGCAAGAATTCAAGTCCATTGCTCATCAAAGCCCTTTTCTCCTGATGATTTTTAGGGTTCCAAAACGCAGCTCACCTGATAGGATATGCTTCAATGCAGGGAGTCCACCAGTGCGGCATCACGGCTTGGGAAATTCCAACACTTCAAAACTTCGTTGCTGCCGAGCCCAAACCTAACGCCACCTCGCCTCACCTCTTCAACCTGATATCCCAATCCCCACCTGGGAAAAATATATTCTTTGGGTTCTTCTTGTCCAAGCTATTGCTCAGCATGGGGAAAACTGGAATTCCTCCCCCCACAACTATCACTTAAAAAGAATGCCTACCCTGTCGATGACTACCTATCGTAAGCTCAAACAAAAAAAATAAAAGGACACAACTATTCTGTCACAGAACCACAAGAGAAAAGGGTACAAGGCAAAAAGCCCAGCCAGAAGAAAACCCCAACTATGGAAATACACGTATATTCACCTTGAATAATCTTCACAACTACGTAATGGCTACACTAAGAGATTCGGGTTTGGGTTTAGGGTAAAATCTCTCTGCCGACAATACATAAAACTCTAAACTCCACAAACCTTCCTAACACTTAAATCAAACTTTAGCTCTGCACAAATCCAAGTTCACCAAACCTCATTTTATGCACATAGAAACTCTCCTTTTTCCCACCCACACCAAATCTCTTCTCAACCAACACACACGCTCTCCGAATCCTCTTTCAAATAACGCCACACCTGCTCCAAAAAATCCTAGCGAAAGAATATTTTCACACTCTGCGGCGATGGAGCTAGAGATTGATCGCTTCAAAGGGGAAACTTGATCACAAATTTGCAAAACGAATAAAAAAGTTTGGCAACTCCGGAGGCAAAAATGGCGACGTGGGGTGGTGAAGGAAGGGGGGGGGAGAAAGGAAAGCAGCTCGCCGCCGTTTCTTTTCCTTTAAGGCAACGCTTTTCTTTTACGTTTCTTTCCGTGCTGACAAGGCGCTTATTTGGATCTGAGCGAATCTGACGGACCCGATAAGGACACGTATCTATATTTAGAGTGTTTTTGGGCACGAGGTTTTCTGCCCGGATAGGAGCGTTCGCTGGAATGGGAGCCTGTTCTGCCCGCGGGCAGCTTCTCCATTGGCTGCAAGCTAAAAGGTCGCCCACTCCAGCGCATCTGCCCGTGTCTTACGGGCAGAACCCCAAAGAACAGTTCGGCATAACCTTATTGGGGGGGGGGGGGGGGCGGAAAGACATTATCTGATTATCTGATTGCTGGTAGGCTGGCAAATAAGCAGTACACGTGGATTTTTTTAATTGTTGGGCAGAAAATTTTAGCAGCCCAAGGGTATATAACATCACCTTATTTTGTGGGATGCATGGGTGCCTAAGGTAAGTTATGTGGGCCTTATATGGTCACAACACTCTTCCAAATTGAACATCTATATACCTTGGGAGTAGTAGGTATTAGGTATGTGGAAAGGCTCCTAGTTAAGAATGGACACCAAAAACTCACATGGTACATGATAAATGTGATACACATTATAAGTATTGGACTATGTGCACAAACCATATCAATTATTCTAGAACGAATAATCAGTGTGTCTTCACGGTGATCGTATCTGCAACTCAAAATACATGTCAACCCTTAACATCATGAGAGGCCTATTTTGGGCTTAGGACTGACTCTTGAAGCCTAACTCATCCAAAAGGAAGGTGCTAGGAAGGTCACAATAAGCATCATTGTGTTCTTCGTGAAAGTGTCTTGTCAATGGCGATGATCCCATTCCAATATGAAAAAGATGGTTGTTCACATGGATGTTCGTCAAGAATGAACAAACTTTTCCCTTTGTTGATGCATTTCTATATATAGTAACCGTATACTATTTTGGTTGAAAATTGTCAATTTCTATGGACTCTTCTTCTTACCTCAATGTGTATATTTATTCTTAATATACTATTGAATTTTAGAACCATAATTTCATTGTATATATTTATCACAATTTCTTGAAGTTTAATGACTCTATATTGATGATGGTACCATATTGATGTGATCTCAAAATCATTAGCAACATTTTTTCTTTTAGGTCAATACAAATTGAGCTCTAGAAAGCTTACCTTTTAGATACCACAATACACTCCAAGAAGTTAAAGGCTAAAAACACTGCCACCATTGGCCAGGGAGGAAGGTTATTTGATTATGCAGTGTTGCCATTATCCACGTGGATGTGGACTTTTGGCAGCGAATGTTGTGGGGGAGGAAGTGAAGAAGGTGGCATGACTCCTCACATGGGACAATTGGATAGTTTATGATATAGTTTACCCCTTCATATCCTACAGAACTTCCTAGAAAATTCTCACCTCAAGGCCTTGTTGTGTGGCCAAGGTGGCCCTTCTGGGCAGAATATGCGCCAATGTGCAAATATCCCACACACCGGGCCTTGGTTGTCAAGGCGGTGTGTCGTGGAGACTGTTAAAGAGATGAGAATAGGTTGGTTCTAAGTGGAATCAGAGGTTCGAAATACAAGTTTTTCAAGTGAAGTTTACTTCTTTGGATGTGCCCTTATATACATTTCCAAGTTGGCCCTTAGTAGGGACACGTGTCTAATCCAACCTATAGTAGACTAGCTTACTCACTTGAGATAAGTTCATTATCTCGGAATATGCTCTTAATAGAAGATACCATGGACCTTAATGTGGTGGTTATCCTTTACTTTATACCGGCAACTACGGTTAAGTCTAACCCATGTGACTAGTATAAATGCCGGTGAAGCCTAACCGGATTTAGCTAGATTCCCACATGGGTCTCATTAATACTTAACGAGCCGGTAAGGTTGACTAATGGATTGTTTAACCTCCATAACACTCCTCCTCAATCTATTGTTAACCTCGTTAAAAACTTTATCAAGTAAAACCCGTATTCGGGATAAAACCTTGACAAAGAAAAGAGTATTAACAATTTACATTAGTGAGGTCTTGGAGTGATCTCATCCCGGCCGCATAAACTAACTTTTTATGCTTATATGCCGGGAGAGCTTTGGTTAACATGTCGGCCACGTTATTTTCTGATTCTACCTTTTGTATATCAACTTGACCTTTATCAATCAAGTCTTGGGTAAAACTGAAAATATGAGGACTAATGTGTTTAGTCCTATCGGCCTTAATGAAACCTGAGGACATTTGTCTAATACATGCGGCATTATCCTCGTAAATCACCATGGGCTTCATCTCCTCCTCCTGGATTCGGCATTGCTGGTTTATGATTCGTTCCAACGTCCTCAACCAGACACATTCACGCGCCGCTTCGTGAAAAGCCAACAGCTCCGCATAGTTGGTCGAGATTGCGGTGACCGTTTGCTTCATGGATTTCCACGAAATAGGCGCTCCGCATTTGAGGAAGATGTAGCCAGTCTGCGATTTTCCCGCATTCGGGTCTGTTCGGAATCCGGAATCTGCAAAACCTCTAATTTCGGTTGGGTTAGACCTTTGGTAGTATAATCCGAGGTCTGAAGTACCTTTCAAATACCTTAGGAGGTGTTTGACTCCGTTCCAATGTCTCATTGTTGGGTTTTGGTTGTGCCTCGCCAAAATGCTTGTGGCGAATGCAATATCGGGTCTCGTGTGAGTCGTGAGGTAGGTAAACGAACCAACCGCAGTGAGGTATCGTTGTTTGTCGATCACCTCCTCCTCCTCCTCACGAGGTTGGTACGGATCGTCATTCGTCTTGCTCCTCCCAATCATCGGTGCGGCCATTGGATTGGCTTGGTCCATCTGAAACATTTTCAACACTTTCTGTACATAGGCCTGTTGGTGTAAGAAAATGCCATTGGGTGTGTGATGAACCTGTAGTCCCAAACAGTAGGTGATGGGTCCCAAGAACTTCATATCGAAGGTCTTGGTCAAAATGCCTTGTGCAAACTTACACATATCGGGGGTCCCGATAATGTTTAAGTCATCAACATACACGGCAAGTATTGCAAATCCGTCATTTGTACAATAAGTAAAAATGCAAGGTAAGGCTGTGTTATGGATAAAACCTTGAGAGATGAGGTAGTGATAAAGATGGTGGTACCAGGCTCGGCCTGATTGTTTCAGGCCATACAAAGCCTTGCATATCCTCAAGCCTATGAACCGTCCCGGTTTCGGCTTTGGCACGGATTTCAGGAATCCGGGTGGAGGATTTATGTGCAAAATCGAGTCCAACGTACCGTGGAGGTACGCAGTCACTATGTCCATCAAGTAGATTTTCAGGGCTATATGAATTGTTAGAGCGAGTAGGTACCTGAAGGAGACACAATCCATAACAGGTGAGTATGTTTCGTCAAAATCAACACCTGGCCTTTGCGTAAAACCTTGAGCAACTAGTCTTACCTTGTGTCTAATGACCCGTCCTTGAGAATCAAGCTTGCGGGTGAATATAAGCTTGTGTCCTATAGACGGTTTCTCTAGGTCGGTTGAAATTTCAGCAAAAACATTATGCTTTCTTAGAGATGAGTATTCGGCTTCTATGGCCTCCTGCCATTTAGGCCAATCCGGCCTCTTCTTCGCTTGATCCAGGGTGGTCGGATCGGCTTCGGAAGTCGAGTCTATTGACTCGGTTGTAAAGTGGACCTTGGGTTGTTTCGGTTGTCGTTTGTTTTGGGTTTTCGGGGCGATTCTCTTGGCGGGTAAGGTTAGGCCGGTTCCTGGAATTGCATTTCGAATGATCCGGTCTTCGGTTGAGAATCCATCCGGAGTGTTTTCGGCCAAGGCTTTGAGGTTCATGAGTTTGACGGTCTCGGTATTAGCGAGTGAGGTGGGTGGGTCGGGATTTTGGGTCAAAGTCTCCAGTGCACCGAAGTTTAAAGGTGGGGATGGTTTGGTTTGTCTTAGGGTCGGGAATACCGACTCTAAAAATTTACAGTTTGCGAATCTTGCCTTAAGCAAGTTCCCGGTTGTGGGCTCTAGGTACCGGATGATTGAGGGTGAGTCGTAACCAACATATATGCCCTCTTGGCGGTGTGGTCCTATCGTGTGGCGTTTAGGTTCCGGGAGAGGTACCCAAACCTGGCAACCAAAGGTTCGGATGTGGGAAACGTTAGGAGGTCTCCCGGTTAGTAACTCGTAGGGAGTTTGGACATTCAGTAAGGTTGGTCTTAGCCTGAGTAGGGCTGCGGCATGAAGCACCACATGGCCCCAAACCGATGATGGTAAGTTGGCATGAAGGAGTAGGAAAAACCATATTACGGGTTGGTAGTAACGAAACTTCCAGGTGGCTCCCTGATGCATTAACAAGTACGAAGTAGTAGCGAAATGTCCCGGATGGTGGGTCTATGGGTCCGCATATATCCCCGTGAATCCTATGTAGCGGTTGAGGTAGTTCCGTGGGTAGGGTCCAATTTGATGGTTTCCTGATGAACTTGCCCTGTATGCATGCAACACATTCCCGTGTTTTCCCGGCATCGGCGGCCGTAAGGTTGTGACCTTGTGTCAATGGGACCATCCTCCGAAACACCGTTGTTCCTGGATGCCCAAGTCTTCGGTGCCAAATATCAGGCTTGGCGTCTTTAACATCAAAAGATGCCCCATACGCCAGGTTGCGCTCCGGCGTGGGGCCTCCCCCCCACGCGGCCATGCAAACCTCTTCCTCGTCTATGACGGGGCTAGATGCCAAGGGTTTTATGGCAACCTTGTAAAGTCCATCGGAGCCCGCGCTAGCGGTGGCAAGGGCCTTCGGTCCTTGCCTAAGTTCGATGACTTCTTCATCACCGTGCATCTTCGTGCAGGCGTGGATATTCCTCGCCCTCAGATCCCGATAGTTGATCAGGCTTCTCGGCGCATCTGGGGTGTACATTGCCTTCTCGCAATTGAGGGGGAATCCCCCGGGCAAGACGATTGTTGCCCGGCCCTCCCTGAACCGTAGGGTTCGGCTTCCGGCCATTGTCAAAATTTTACAATATTGCCAGGACTTCTCACTTTGAAAGTGGAAGAATTCTGCCTTTGTGAGAATTGTATGGGTTGATCCACTGTCTAGGAGGGCCACGTCCTGGTTTGGCGTGGTCTCCTCATAGACAGTCATGTAATTCTCGACCTCATAATCCAGGTCTGGAAGGTCTGATGCTTCAAAGTTATAGTTCTGCCGTGGTTTATTGCGTAACTGTTGCACCTCTCTATACAGTTCTACCAAGTATTGGGATGCCCTGCAATCCTTTGCAAAATGACCTTTCTTCCCACATTTGTGGCAATTACCTTGTACCTGTTTGCGTTGGTCAAACCTAGGCTGGTAATTCCTTGGTTTGTTTTGGTAACCTGTTGCGGGGTTTCTATGCCATTTTGGGTTAGGTTTACGGAGAGAACCTCTAGGTGGTCTTCGTGATGCCTCGGCAACGTGGATCTCGGCGTGATGATCCTCATGCCGGTTGTCTCTCCGCGATCCTCCTCCTCCCGCGGGTGCTCCCGTTGGTTTGTTCGGCTCCGCTGGTTCCGCGGCTTCGATTTTGGCTTCAAAAGGAAAACTTCAGAAAATGAAAATTTCGGCATTATGACATTTCTGTATATAGTAAAACCAGAAAACATACCTGCATAAACTTCAATATTGGAAATAACAGAGACAGAATAACAGAAAGTAAGTTAACGACCTTCATCTTTATACTTGAATGGTTAGTATAAATGTAGTTCAGATAGGTGATTGCTATATTTTCTAGTGAAATTTCAGCATTATGACGTTTCTATAGTGAGATCAGAAGTTCTAAAGAGAGAAAATTGACTGTATTTATGTAGTTAGTGTACAGTTCTAGCTTCAGGTATACTTCTACAGCAAAAATAAGCTAACTAAGTAGTGATCAGAAGATATATACATAATTTGTAAGCTAATCTTCTAAGAACATATTTCGGTATATCTGTAATGTATCTGCACTGTATCTGTACTGTATGGTCTGTATGTACTGTATCTGTACTGTATGCACTGTATGTATTGTATATGTACTGTATTTTGGGCAGTATTTTGGTATATCTGTACTGTATCATAATATAGGAAAGTAGAGTATGAGATAGAAAATACTACTCTATTGGTTGCGACTAAATTTTGGCATTATAACAGTTATGTAGCTATGGTCCAACAACAAAAATAGTTAGTATTTCAGACAGTACTTTAGTACTAGCTTGAGAAGTCCAGAAAAGCAAATATAAAGCAAGTATAAAGCAAGTATAAAGCAAGTAGAGATTGTATCTCTAAGTGTAGATAGTTCGAACTATATAACAGTGCTATAGGTAGCTCAGTATATACTTGTAGAGAAAACTAAACACAAGCAAACTTCCTTCTCTCAAAATGTATCAACTAAGTATGATCAAGAGTGCTCTCAAAATCAAGTCTAATGCTTGGAACTTGTCTAAGTGAGAAGCTAGGAGCGTGCTAATAACGTGTTAAAGAGATGAGAATAGGTTGGTTCTAAGTGGAATCAGAGGTTCGAAATACAAGTTCTTCAAGTGAAGTTTACTTCTTTGGATGTGCCCTTATATACATTTCCAAGTCGGCCCTTAGTAGGGACACGTGTCTAATCCAACCTATAGTAGACTAGCTTACTCACTTGAGATAAGTTCATTATCTCGGAATATGCTCTTAATAGAAGATACCATGGACCTTAATGTGGTGGTTATCCTTTACTTTATACCGGCGACTACGGTTAAGTCTAACCCATGTGACTAGTATAAATGCCGGTGAAGCCTAACCGGATTTAGCTAGATTCCCACATGGGTCTCATTAATACTTAACGAGCCGGTGAGGTTGACTAATGGATTGTTTAACCTCCATAACAGAGACCATGTTTCCTACTAGTGTTGTGCCCCTCTTTAAATAGGCATTCCTTTGAGTTTCAACAATAAATTTGTGAAAGTTTTATGCAATTTGACTTTGAATTTACAAGAACGATCTCCAATGTGTGGTTGGAGCTCATAAGAGATTACCGAGGCTTGAAGGTGGAGGCAAGCTTACTAGCCCGTTGTAAGAATCAACTATGCATTGTGAATTGCACTTCGTAGAGGGGGGGGCAATAGGTTAGTGTACAAAAGCAAGCCCAACAAAAAAAAGGTGGTGGGGTAGGAGAGGGGTCACTAGACACAACAATACAAAGTATTGGTTTAAATAGGGGACCCAATGTTCACGTGAGCAAAATGAAGATAAAAATCAATCATTCAAAGATTTATAAGCATGGGTTATCTATAACATTTTGTACAACACCCCAAAACCAAATATGCTCCATACATGGCACTCGAATCCAATATAAGGGGAACACACCACCCGGTCAAGGCCCAGTCAATAGATTTTGACATGCTCTTTAATAGACATTTGAACTTCAAATGTAGACATTCATATTGTTGCATGTATTTATTATTTTCAAATTTTATATCTATTTTCACAATATCATATTTCATCTTTTCATCCAAAAATAGAAAACACCACATTATCATTAGTTGGCCCTAGACAAAAATTTCTATTTTGCAACCCAATTGGACCTTCTCAAATTTGTGAAAAACAAAATTCATGTAGATGTGTATTGAAGTTTGCTACAACTATGAATGGTAGATCATCAACCTTATGATATAAAGCGGGATGAAAACCCCTCAACATGAATGGTGGTCTATAATCCCCATCCTTAATGCAATGCACCCTTGGGAGAAAAAGAAGGTTAAAGAGGAAGAGATTCTCATGTGGACTTTTATAACTTTCACATCTTTACTCTAAATTTGAGATTCGAGATGAGAATCTTTGCGGTTCACAATTGCTAATCAAATGAGCAACTTTTGAGCATATCCAAAAGTTAGAGATATTTGTGGAGTTGGAAATGCCCGCAATGTGGGTCATGCGCTTAACCCTTACCTTCCTAGCATGTATTGTGGTTTCATTAGACCGTCTAAAAAGTAACCTTTCTAGAGCTCAATTTAATTGTACCTAAAAGAAAAAATGCCAACAACAATTTTAAGATCAAATCAATACGGTAGCAATATTTAGTAGTTTTGTGATTTATTCACGAAAATTTAGAATCATTAAATTTCAAAAAATTGTGATAAATACATGCAATAAAATTATGGTCCTAAATTTGAGCAATATATTGAGAATAGGTATACACTTTGAGGTAAGAAGAAGAGTCCATAGAAAATTGATGATTTTCAACCAAAATAATATGATGCTACTATATATAGTACATATCAACAAGGGGATAAGTTAGTTCATTATTGACTTTAAAGTTTTCTTGGGAACAACCATCTTTTCATATTGGAATGGGATCATTGCCATGGATATTTGTTGAGAAAGAAACTAGATTACCTACATTTCAAGGATTGTTTCAAATAAAAAACGTGAATTGTACTTGAAGCAACCATTGACACCACCACAACACAAGATCATAGACTTGCCATCAAAATTGGACGGTGGTCAACTATCCCTATCTCTAGAGATATTAGACTATGCCACTTTTGTGTAGGAGTGTCCCCCCCCCCCCTAAACAACCCCATTAGAGACATGTTTCAATCACTATTTGAGAAGGCAAATATTAGGGAGCCTAAAATCTTTCTTTCAATTAGACCATCAAGTTTATATCAGCCTCTACCTCACGAAGGCCACCGCACTCCGCCACTCAAGGGAATTAGCCAGTTTGACACCACCCTAACATATCTTTAGTCCCATAAGCCTTTCGGCTTCCGCAACTCTAAAATCAATCCATTTCATTTCATTGACCAAAAAAAAAAAAAAAAACTTCACTTCACGAGGAACACAATGATGCCTGTTGTGACCTTCCTAGCACCTTCCTTTTGGACGAATTTGCCTTCAAATCATTCATAAGCCCCAAATGAACCTCTTACGAAGTTAAAGGGTTAAACATTACTCAACATAACACAAGTGTTCTATAACATGAAAATAAGTGACTGAATTAGTTCCATGACGCTCAAGAATCTTCAACTTTGAGATTGAATGTGAGGCTTTTCTTCATCATGTTTCATTGGAGAGTCTAGACCCCCTAATCCAAAATGGACGAGTTTACATTGACACCACAAACCCCAAGACCCCGCAAAATCCAATGTAAAATTCTTCGTGGGATTTCAGATCTAGGAGAGAGGAGGCATGCACTTTGAGAAGCAAATGTGTAAACATCGCATGTCATGTGCATTGGGACTCACAATAAGATAGGGTTTTCGTTATCCACGAGGTGATGTGGTGGCATGCGGTTTTTGAAAGTTATTCTCGTGAGACGAGGGAGGACAAAAGTATTTGAAGTTTTGGGCACTTCTTGCGGTTGCTTTTTGGGGAAGTGGCCATCACCAAATCCAAAGACTATGTCTACTTTACAAAGTCTCCCATCCACGTGTCGGAAAAAGGGGGTGTTGTTACGCATGCTCCCTTGGTTCTCCGCCATGGGAGGCCCGAAGCGGAACATAGAATCTTGCAAACTTTTGTTTATGATAGTTTTACAAGAATCAAGGGGCACATAACATGTGTCATGTATTATGCCACTTCATTTCTACTATGTAGTAGTATCACCGCAATACAACGGCATGTTTTACATCTTGGTGTCAACTTTACTTTTTTTAAGTTCGACATTTTCAATATATTGAACATCTTGTGTGTTGAATTGATCACTCTTTTAAAAATGACTTTGCAACTTTTATGATCAATGTTGAACATGCCAAGGTATCGTAATGATGTGTGAGACTTGAATACATATTTATAGTGTGTGTCTTTGGTTTCAGGACAAACTTCCATGTGTTGGTCGTTTCAACAAATGAATTCAGACTTTGTCAACATCAACAAAGCTTTGGTTGGGGTCTTATCACCTTTTGTTGGTTGAATGTTTTCATGTGGAGTTGGGGGGGGGGACATTAACATATGAGAGAGTAAACTTGTTTTGTTGTCAAACATTCAAATTTGAATGCGACCATCCTCTTATTCATCCATGTTGATTATGATATGACTATATATATATATATATATATAGAATTTTGTTTTAACATTTTAGAAAAATCAAATGAAGCCCCAAGAATGTCAAATCTTGATTAATGATAATATGATTATGTGACCACAAGAGAGAGAGTTGGGCATTTCTTGAATAGATTTAGGCTTATGTTCAAGCATAAACCTTTCATAATACATCCCAAACCATTCTACTACATATCCATGTCCCTTTGCAAAACTCGGGAGGGTGGGTGGGTGGGACCATCCCTCAATACTATATCATTGCATATCTATCTCCATGCTCTTGTTACTATTTCATCTTGGTGTATGTCTAAGAAGTTTAGAACCCTTGAGCATTCAAACATCCAAGGCTTTCAAAGTCAAAATTCGAAAAAGAGCATGAAGACTAAGTCTAATGTATACTCCAATAGTACACTCTCATATCAACTTATGCTATGTATTCTACATCATTATAGAATACCTAAGCATTATACACACATTATTTTTCTAAGAAGATGAAATAAAAAAACCTAATGATGCCGTCAAGGTTGTGAAGGATCTGCCTCACATGTGCCCATGCCACCAACCAAATCCAAAGAGAGGGTTAGTAATGTACACGAGGTGAATAACAGTAGAACCCAATTGTTATCTATGTCACACAATCATATAAGGCAAAATCATACATTTTGTATCAAAACATACTCAAACTACCATTGAGTATTCTACATGTTCTTTTGCCATTTTGTGTGAAAGAAGAATGAGACACTTAGCCTACACCTTCCACACGTCCGCACTTTTTACTCTAATCCCAGAAGTTACTTAGGGTAAATTGCTCGTGCGGCTTAACCTTTGAAAGGACGTTCTCATGTTTCCTTTCACTTAATATATGATTAGGTAACTATCCTTGTCCATAGATGCATAGTATCGAATCTATGGTGGATATTTGTTAGGTAAAACTTACCTAACCCTAAGGTAAATAAACCTTTAGGGTTGTATTTTACTATCAGTGCGATTCATTTAAGGCATAGTAAAAACATAGTTTAGAGAGAGAGAGAGAGAGCTGGGCACTTCTTGAATAGATCTAAGCTTATTTTCAAGCATAATCCTTTCTTAATACATCCTCTTCATTTAGAGGCCACACCATTCTTCTACATATCTATGTACTTTTCAAAACTCGGGAGGGTGGGTGGGACCATCGCTCATAACCATATCATTGCAAAACTATTCCTATGCCTTTTTCACCATTACATCTTGGTAGATATCTAAGAAGTTACAACCTTTGAGCATCCAATCTCCTAAAGTTGTATTATTTGTGCCCTTTAACCATTTGTTGCAATCAATATCCATTGCTTACATCGTCAAATTCAAAAAAGTATCTAAGACACACTCAAAAAATACTTCTAGGTTCAATCATGAACCAAAAAATGCTAAGCATTCCTCACAATTTTGTAGAATACCTACGCATTATATACACAATATTTTTGAAAGAAGATGATATTCAAAACCTAAGATTGCCGTCAAGTTTGTGAAGGGTTTGCCTCCCATGCCACCAACCAAATCCAAAGAGAAGGCTAGTAACATCCACAAGGTGAATAACAACATAACCCAATTGTTATCTATGTCACACAATCAAATACAACATAATCATACATTTTGTATCATTGCATACTCAAACTATCATTGAGTATTCTACATGTTCCTTAGCCATTTGAACTTTGTGTGACCGAAGATTGAGGCAATTAGCCTACACCTCCCACAAGTCTGCACATTTTACACTAATCCCATAAGTTACTTAGGGTAAACTGTCAAAACGGCTTAACCTTTGAAAGGGAGTTCTCATGTCTCCCTTCATCTATTATAGGAGTAGGTAACTATCCTTGTCCGTAGATGCATATCCTCGGATCTATGGTGGACAATTGTTAGGTAACACTTACCGAACCCTAAAGTAATTAGTCCTTTGGGGTTATATTTTATTATATGTGTGTTTCATTTATGGCAAAGTAAGAACAAAGTAGAGAGAGAGATTTGTTTTCGCTCAAATGCAAATCAAATTTCAATTCCATAATAGATCGGCGTTGAGTTCCCCTCATTACAATTGTGTCGAGAGTCAATACTTGTTCTTTTATTTCTAATAAGACACTTGTCCACACAAGTAGATGATGGATGAAATTTTATCATTTAGTGGTATTTGCTAACTTGGCCAGCACGTGGAATTGTGCCCTTGTGTCCACCAATGTGTTGATAAAATGATTTAGGACCACTTTACACTAGGGGCTAAGGCCCTTGATTATCTTCCAATGATATAAAAGCAGAGACGATCCATATTTTACAATGGAGGTTCGAGAATCAAGGGAAAAACAACCAAAGGCAAATGATGATGAATAGGTTCGGTAGTAGTTGTGTTGTCTTGTTGTTTGTGTTTGTTCGGAAGCACAGGGCTTTTGGTAGTGTAAGTTTTGTAATCTAAATGTATTTAAGAAACATAAGCTAATTTTCAACGATTTACATTATTAAGTAAATATTTTGAATCTATTAAATATGAGTTTTTTTATAAATTGGATACTAATTCAATGAATCATAACATCTACTTAATCTAATATTTAAAATTAAACTCTCAGTCCTTCATTCAAACTAAACTCTCAATCCTTCACTCAAACTAAATTTTCAATCTTTCACTCAAACTAAACTCTCGATCTTTCATCCAAACTAAACTCTCAATCTTTCATTCAAACTAAACTCTCAATCCTTCACTCAATCTAAACTCTCAATCCTTCGTTCAAACTAAACTTCCAATCTTTCACTCAAATTAAATGTTTCACTCTTCACTCAAACCACTCAAACCTTACTTCATCACTCATACACATACCATCTTAACCTTCCTCCACCCATTATGGATTATAGAACAGGCATGGGCTTCCCAACATACTACAAATATGACGAACTGGTTATCACCTTTATTCTATGCATCCATCACAAACACAACACCCCAATCCCCCCAACATTCTTTTCCATACTACAACTGGCAATTAACATCTTATGTTCACTAGACATTAATCCCCCAAACCTTTCATATAACACGACTAACCCCAAGGTCGATAAAAACACCAAAGGGGCCCACATCCTTCCCAGACCCACTAATGTGATGTCCTCCAATCCCCCCTTATCCTTTCCAACACACCTCGTCACAATCCACCCACGACAATTTAACCTTGACAACACCTTCTACACATACAGATCCTTCACCCCTCTCAAGGGAATGGAACGAGAAATTATGATGGCTTTGGGGCATATTGTGCACATAATGACACCCACATTATGGAAAAACTCCCAAGATACTCAAACATCTTCCGCGCTAAACCGTTTGCCATCGTACTAGGCCTCCAACATGCCCTATCACTACACAAAAAAAAATGTTCCCTTACGGACAACCTCAACAACATATACAACATACGCAACCACATATGCAACCCCACATCCAAGAGGAATCATCCAAACCTACTCCTTCATTATACAACTCATCACCAACGCCACACAAAATTCATGTCCAAAAAGTTAGAGCCCATGACAATGTCCAAGGCAATGTAATTGCAGATGGTATTGCAAGGAAGGTGTTCACTCCCCCCGTACACTCCCATGTACACCAACACACATCACCCCTTATTGGTGGCATCCCATGGCCACCTCCATAAGACACGATGGCTCTTCAAATATCACTATCAAAATATCATTTTAATGTGTAATTTATTCACACAAGAGAAAACTTTCCATATGCAGAAAATTGGTTGGGCAATGGTAACATCAACCATGCCCAATCCAATGCATTATGGATGGCAATCTAGGTAATGGATGCATAATTTAGCCAAATCCTTAAGTTATGCTATGCACAATATATGGGCAACCCACATAAACATATGTTTTGGCCACGCATATGCCCAAACATACATTGTACTCTTTGCCCCCTCAAATAAATAAACACATGGCTCCACCTCCTATCCAAATTGCTAACAATGATTCTCTCCTTCCAACCTCCTTGTCAGAATCAACCTATTATCCCGCTATCTTGGTAGATCCCAACCTTACCTACCAAGATTCGCAACTCCATCTTCCGATCTGAACTACACCTAATTAGGAACCTCTTTCTTCATCTTGGTTTTCCTAGATGGCATATCGGGAAGAGTTTTTGTTCCTTAAGCTATGCCTAGTCTTGATATACCCATCCTAAATGTTGTTAGTCTTGGATATGCTATATTATGGCCTAGATCTAAATTCCTAGCTCTAATTTTTTGCAACCCTAGTTAGACGTCTTCTTTGACTACCATGTCACACAACTAAATCACTCTAACCTACACACCATTATAATGATCCAAGAAGGGAGTTTGCTAATCCTAAGCATCGACCTTACTTGCAAGAGTGTTACCACTATGAGAATGCCTCATATGTGGTTTCCTCAATCCTTTACTTCCATATGCAACTCAAAGCCTCTTACATGGATTTCATATCCTCCCTCACAATTATCCTCTAACATCTTCAATACCAAGACCTAAGAGCTTGACTCCGTTATTCAAATATGAGACTACTTGACTGACTCCAACAACTAACTCCAACTATTAGCTCATACAAGTACTACTAACAACTAACAACCAACTCCTCCAAAGTCCTTTGCCTTGACTTATGTATCAAAACCCCAAACCTAACCTTAATTGGAAGTTACCTTAGTTACTAAACTCTTACCCTAGTAAAACCAAAAGTTATTGAGCAATCAACCAAAAATTATTGCTACATTAACCAATACGTTATTGATAGTCATAAAACATTGACTAGGCTACAAATACTTATTGGTCCAAAACTTACTAATGAACTAGACGTTCTTACTAAGTAGAAATCAAAGCTTCTATAACTATTCCATTCTTAACACAAATGCACTAGGTACATCCATGGTTTGTGTATCTCCAGGCACAACAAGGGCGTGCACGATATTGCCATCGTCCTACTCTCCAATAACCTAACTAGATGCTACTCACTCATTAATGCAAGAGCACAACACGATAGACCAAACTATGTATAAGATTATGCTTCTTGGCAACCCTACCCAACAAATATTAACATGTTCAAAAACTTGCACACTATAACTTCGCCCACAAGCTAACATAATATCTTGCCGACATCACCAACCACCCCGCTCCATTTACCACTCTCTCATCCCAATAAAAAAATGCCAAGATTACGTTATAGGATGGGGCCTACCCCGTTCCAAGCTCAAAATTAGGGAATAACGTTATCCTGCATCAACTAGCACTGTTGGCGCACAAAGACTCGACCTCAACCCTTCACATAGGACAAAGTCACAACCACCCCCTTGAAACACGCAATCTCAACAGAGCCCTCAATTCTACAAGTAGCCAGTATTTACGGGTGTAGACTCGAATGGGGTAACTCATTCAACCAACTCTAGAAAGAATGGGCCCTTAATCACGTTGGCAATACAACTACAAAAAGTCCAATTTAATTATTTATATATTTTATATTTCAAGTCTACATGGCTTCACATAACACTATTCAAATTGCTACCAATTATTTCATTTTAATAATATCAGTGGGAGTGCTTCACCCAAGTTTATCATGTTGAATATGATGGTAAGAGAGAATAAGCAAGGTACAATTCAGAATACTATCAGACCTATTCATGGCCCCACCCATCATGCAATGACCGTTGAATAATGTTATGCATGGTCTGCACAATTTTGCTTTCACTTTTTATTTCACACAAATAAGTTACTATAGATTAATGGAGGTATTGTGGTTAGAGTGGGATTCCGGTGTCAACCCACCGGCATGCCTCAAGCCCGTTCAGCGAAGCCAAGGCCTAGCAAAAATTCTTAGTGACATCACTTCCATTATTGAAAGTGCTCACCTCTGGGTTGGCAGTGCTCTTGACAGGCTTCATAAGTAGAATGTTGTTAGGTTGATTAGCGAAGGGGGCTAAGCCAGTGGCATTTCTTGATGAAGCAGTGCCTTGATTGGCTAGGAAATAACCCACGTTCATTTGTGGGTTGTATTAGGTGGAAAACATAAGGTAGAAATGCCCAAACCGGTTAACCACCCTCTACCCGTGCACTAGACTGCCGTCATAATAGTGAAGTGCCATTTCTGAAACCGATCATGGCGAGGCGGCAACTTCAATGCGTGTGCACTTAGTGTAGCCAATGGGAGTCAAGTTTAATGTACTCATGAGTTAACCGGTTTAGGTGATGTTCTGTATGGAAATGCGGATTACCGTGTTCGGTGTAGGGAGAATCTAGTGAACAAGTAGGGGGTTTGACAACTTTCAACTTTGAAAAATTGTAGAATTTTTTTTTACAGGGCAAAAAAATATGAAACAATTTGCATTCTTCATGGATCCTTCTCGTCTATCTTGGAAAATTATCTCATGATTGTAAGACCATATCTTCAATGCGAATCACCTTATTTTCACGGGTTATGGTATTTCTACCTTAGACATGTTGAGTCTCTGAGTCCTTTGAGATTAGAAGGCGGCGGTTGCGCTGCTTTTAGACGTTTGTGTGCGGCCTTCGGCGTCAGTGTAGCTGGAATTCAATAGCTTGCAAGAGGTCTTCATGGCTACATAACTTTGTAGATACTACACTAAATATTGTATTTAGTGTCATGTGGTAACTTATGTCATTGTGGTAACTTTTCTGATGACACTTCTTATGAACAAGTGTACAAATATTGTTATGGATGATGGATGATAACTTCAAGTTCATCCATTGCCCAAAACCCTACTTGCTCTTCTTTGCCCACGTTCCTTTGGGTTGCGTCCTCTCCACTCTAATGAATCATTTTTTCACGTTGAGTTTAATGCTGCAACACCAATTGTTGCACTGCGTGATTGGAACTTGCCTGTCGTTGAAACTAATTCAAGCTCTGTGGAAGAGGTAGCAGCTGCTCCTCCGAGTCCACTTTCCTCCCTCTATTGCTCAAATGTCCTCTTCCAGTGATCTCCTCCGTGAAACCTACAACCTTCTTGAGCTTCCAAATGGCTCATCTTCCTCCTTGTACATGATTGACAGTTGCATGTTGTCACGCGCCTCTCCATGAGGAGTGCCCACAACACCATGGGCATAAGGGGGACTCCGGAGTGACACCCGAGACTTGTGGCGCCATTGGTGAGAGGGCCCAAGTGATCCTAGTGGGGGTGAGGGCCCCGGGCATTGAGAACGCCTCCCACCCACAGAGACTAGGAGGCACAAGGGTAAGGCCATGAGCATTGGGCAGCTTATGGCGTCCGGATTCTAGAATGCTCAAGAACTCCCCAATCAGAGGTGTGAGCTAGGAGATATGGCAATTTGAGTGGGGCGTTGCCTAGGGACAACGCTTAGCACTCAAAGGGGCGTTGTGGTGGGACAGCAGTGACCTGGGAGTGACGCCCAAGACTACCGAGGTTAGAACAACCATAACTCCCGCAATACTTGCCTAAATGGGCAAGTGAAGAGTCCATTGGCATCTACGCGAAGAGTAGATTCGATGGACTGGTCGTTTGATAGAATCGGAGATCGGACAACGAAATTATGGAGGTTCGAAGCTGCTGGGGGGCTCCAGCCCCAACGGCTAAGGGAAAACGTTTACATGGCCCCAACTCTTAGGAGAGAGACAAAAGGTTACTTGACGGAGGGGTAGGGGCCTTGCCCAAAGTTCTAGAGGCTTATTTGGGGAGGTGGCTTTGCTAACCGACCCCGCCCGTTGCAGAACAACACGGCCTCCACAGTTGTTGGCCCAGTGTAGGGGCAAAGTTGCCAAGTATGCTTCGGGTTGTTGTAGTGTTGCTCCAGCAACGCGATGATCAACTCAAGATTGGACTTCCATGAATGGAAGTTTGGACCTAACCATTAGCTACCTACTAAGGGGAGAGTCCCGAATACATGTGTAGGAGGGTTTGATAACCAAGCTATGAGCTTGGAGGTTGGTATGGGAGCTAACCATGCACGTGTGTGGGATGTGCAGGGTTAGCGCTTGTGACACTTGCTAGAGTTGCGAAACGATGAAGATAAGTTAAGGGGAGCTAGCAAGGTTTGCGACGCCTGTAAATTCCCATCTGAAACATAAAGCGGAACTCCTTCAGGCTACGCTTCAAGTTTATGGTCTCAAAACCTCCCAAATTGCTCAATCATGTTCTCAACTCCTTTACAATATTGTCACCTCTCCATAGATTTATGCACTCTATCTTCCGATCTTGAGTGTCCTTTAACTCCTTCTAACCTTATACTTTCATCAACACCATGTTCACTACGACTTATTTATATGGGGCTTTGACACAATTTTGGAGGATTCCATCTGGTGACTTTGCTTTAATGTTTAATTTTCGGTTTGAATTTTGATTTACAACATCCAAGGGGGAATCCAAAGTCGTGAGCTCATCAATGAGCTCAATCCTCACACATGTGGAAATATACTTGGTTTTGAATTTTTGGTTCGTCACCTTTAGGATTTGACATGGTTTTGTAGAATTCCATCCGGTTTCTTTGCTTCCTTGGCTCTTCTTTTGGGTTTCCTGGGATGTTGGCAGTTTTTGCAATTCTTTTGAAATTCCAAGTCCTTCTTCCGAATTCGTTGTCACCTTCTTTTGGGCGAATTCGACATTTTGTAGAATTCCATCCATTGTCTCGGCTCTTCTTGCGGATTTATGCGACGTCCACAATTCGAAATTTCTTAAAATTTGGAGTTGCTTTTTGATGTTGAAATGGCATGGCTGAAGGAATGCAGCTATGGAGTTGTGATGATGCAAATGCTTTGCATTCTCTCTTGCCGACTGGGCTCGTGTCAAAATCGTGCAATCTGGCATCATCAGTCCCCATGAAACTGTGAGCTAAATGCACACACGTTTACCGATGAAAACTGGGATGTAGTTTGCTACATGCACACACACATATTTCCTTACTGGAGGTAGGTAGTGTATAATCCGCAATATAATCGTGCCAATTATTGAAACAAAATTTGGTATAATTTGCATCCTAACAAATTTGTTATGAAACATTGTCATGGATGATTAAAATTTGGTTGACAAATAACTTCGTAAGTGACAGTAATTGCAACACTGTAAATCTATAAGCCCAAATTTTTTTACAAGGAATGGCAATTAATGTTGGGTTAACATTTAGTGTTGGTGACACTAAATACTATAATTAGTGTAATTTAAGTGAGCTATGGTTTGGTGTGTTAGATTCGTAGGGTCTTCATGTGTATTTTGTGAGTTTACTTATAATTATGTTGTTGTTTGAGTTTTTGAATATGCCCCCCATGATGAGAGTTGTGGCTTGTGCTCATGCACATAAGCATGTTCAATTTGCTTTGAAGTATTTTGAGGCCTTTGTTACTATCATAGTTGGAGGGGTAGACATTGACATTAAGTTATTTGTTCAGATGAGGAGATTTATAGAAGAACATTGTTTTGTTGGTGCATGTTCAAATGAGAGGATAAGTGTTTTGACCCATAAGCACTTCAAAATGATTTGAAGGGTAATTTAAGCACTATTCTTGTGTTCAAATAAAAAATGAAGATTGCTCTTCTCTAGGTTGGCATGCGGGAGTTTGTAAGAGATTGAGAGGTGGGGGATTGCACACCTTTTTGGGCATGGTTGGGTATTGCATGAAAGACGATGAAGTGGAGCAGTTTGAATTTGTGCACCACAATGTGTCATCTGGGGATTTGGATGAAGGGTAGTTAGAATATGCAAAATTTGGCAAGGTTGGTGTCATAAATAGAGTGAGTTTGTCTCATAGCAACATTTCATAATAGGGCTCACCAATGGACTAGATTTAGGATGAAAAAACACTTGGATGCATATCTCTTTGGTACATTGTTTTGCATGTGTAAAAGTGGACTATTTTAATTCAAACCCAACTTGGGTTATACCTCTTAGGTATGCATGGATGGATATTAGGAGACTTGCTTCCATTTGGAAGACCACGATGAATGCTCATGAAATTAAAATGGAGGACATCTTTAGTGTATCTTTTATACTATCATTGGTGTATCAAACATGAGATATTTCAATGCCCAACAAATTGCTCTTGACCACAGGGTGGAAGAGAGAATAATCAATCACACTTTGCATGATGACAATGAGGTTGTAATGGAGGTGATGGTGAAGATGATATTCTATGTGATCTATAGGAGAGGTGTATGCACGAGGATTTGGACAATGGAGTTGCAGAAGGAGGCTTGGATGCTAGAAGATCTGCTTGGCATTGGATTGTGGCATGTGGCGGCACATTTGTGGTTGATCACGGCTTGTTGTTGGCAAAAGGCACCAGGGGCGCCAATGTGGCAACAACGGCAAAACTGAACCCAAATTTCAAGCCGAGATGGATTCCAAATCGGTTGGTAGTGAGATGGACGAATCTGAGACATGTAGAGTTACCTAACAAAATATGTATCATGCCTACTAAATGACAGTTAGTGTCCAATTAAAAGATTGTCACATAGGACAAATGACACATGAGGATCACATGCTTTAGGGTCAAGCACTTTGGGGGGGGGGTCCAAGTATGGACAATTTTTTTAAAGTAGAAACTATTGATAATTGTAAAGCAAAAGTATGCTTCAAAAATCCTACTATAAGTACACAAGTCTATTATCTAGCACATTGTGAGTATATATGTTTTGTTTTCTCCATATACATAGGTTTTCATGTTTTTGCACACAGATCATTCATGATCCCAATAAAGAGTGTCCCCCATTGATCTCTAGGTAAAGGAGAATTATAGATGGGTACTCAATATTTTGAGATGAAGAGAAATGTGAGAGATCATGTCACTTAAGATATCAACATTCTTGATTTCCTAAAATGTAATGTGATATGGTGACATAGCCCTACAATTATGATGTCAAATCGAGCATCATTTGCATCGTTTGTGTTGAGCGCCTTGGTCACAATCACGTGTGACTACCTCATGACTTCATAAAACCCTCAAGATATTGTGCCCATGCCCAAAAAGCGATGGTTAAAAATCTCTTTGGGATGGCCTTTCAAGTTGATTTCTTAGGAGGCCTTTTGAGTTTTTTGGCGGTATGTCTTTAACTCTAGTGTAAAGTGGCCTTGGTGGAAAGGAAAAAGAAACAAAGAAGAAAAGTGATAAGCTCATTCAAATCACTACACGGATCGTGGGTCATAGATTCGGATATTTAGTACCTACCCTAAATATGGTATTTTATGTCACTATGGTAACTTTTCAGACGACACTTGTTATGAATAAGTGAACATATATACTGTCATGGATGATGGATGAGTTCATCTATTGGCCAAAACCCTACCTTCTCTTGTCAGCAACTTGTCATGAAATATTGTCATGGATGATTGAAATTTGGATGAAAAATCACTTGGTGACGTCACTGATATAGAAATTGGAATGCAATGGACCATCTATTTTGCTTTTGGAAACCATGTTTTTTTTATTAAAAATTTATTTATTTATTTATTTTTAATGTATTCCCTCCTCAAGAAGGTGAAGTTTTGCATGTGAATCAGATGCACCCACAATGTCCAAAAAAATAATGTAAAATTTTTACCCAAAAAGAGTGAGATGTGTAATTGGGTGTTCTTTCTTCTATCTACTTATTTAAATGTGGAACAATTCCAAAAGTCATTGAATGTGTGTGTATATATATATATATACACACATCATAACCTAAGACATGTGAAGTGTAAGACAATTGGAATGCTTTTAGGTATGCTGAAGACATTCAAATGGTTACAATCCACTCATGACCCACCTTGGATATTCATCCTAAACATATTAAAGAATATACATAGAGAATTTCATCCTTAATGATAAATCATTGTTGACCATTTTAAATAGGGGTTAAACTTATCAATAAAATCCAAAATAAACCTTGTTGATTGTTTGTGCACAATAAGACACAAAACTAGATTTAATATGCAAATAAATATTATGCATATATGACTATTTAACATGCATATGTTTATATTAGATGTTCTATAATTTTATATGCGTGTTTCAAAATATTTATATTCATACTGTCTAATATGTTGTACATGTGACAATGTTTTTTTTTTGTGTGTGTGTGTGTGTGTGTGCATTCTTGTCTCTAACATTTTTTATTTCTTTTTGGGGATGTCAAATTGCATTTGATTAACATAAATATATATCATGCCTGACCATACCAATCATGCTTTCATTACTAGCTAGTCTCTCATTGTGCAAATGCGGGGCCAAACTCCTACCTCTCCTTCACCTAGAAAACCACAAACCCACCTCGAATTGCTTAAATCCCTTCAAAGTAGGCTCCACTTTGACCAAGTAAACTCGACATCATCAGAATCTCAAATCGGATTCAAAGACAAACTTTTTGAATGTCAATCTAAGATTTTGGGGTTTGGAGAAAATTATAAAAAAGAAGGGTTGACTAATTAGCTAGGTCACAATGTTTTAACTCATAGCAATGCATGACATCGAC
The DNA here is from genome assembly GCA_964035585.1 of Polytrichum formosum. NCBI lineage: Eukaryota > Viridiplantae > Streptophyta > Polytrichopsida > Polytrichales > Polytrichaceae > Polytrichum > Polytrichum formosum. The sequence continues at coordinate 70,409,206 of OZ037935.1, read as the reverse complement.
ATAACATTACTCAACACTTAGTGCTCGTTCAGTGGGCCCTTGGAATATAACAGTCGGATGCTCAAAAACCTGTGCAAGGAGACTCAAATTTTAACAGAGATCCCAACATCCGAATGTTATATTCCAAGGGCCCACATCGTTGAGTAATGTGTTGAAGGAAGTTGCTTCCAAAGCTTTTCGGGTTCACAGTTTACTTACATGAGGCCCACTCATCGACTCTTTGATTGCACAAGACATATATATTGACGGTCACCTGAATCGTCCATTTTGAATGTTGCATGAACCAGCTAACAAATCGTTTTTGGAAGCCCCGTCCAAACTTTGCTGCCAAATGTTGACAGAGTCTTAAAACTTTTGTGCAGGAATGATTTGCACACGGTCTGTAAACTGCTCTTCATTTAATGGTGATATGAGATTTTTTTTCAAATTTGCAGGCAGGCAGGAGCCAACTTGCAGAGAAGATTGTGATTCAGTCTTGGTTCAAACTTCGGCAGCATGAAATTAATTACTTCCAGTGCACAGATCCCACGCCTGCAGAGCCCCAAAATGAGGAAGCACCCATAAATACGGGCTCCACATTTAACCTCAACCCACCAAAAGCTGGAGCCTGATACCTAAGGAATCTTTGTGTTGAAATATTCTACCTTGGCTTAGGAGATCAGCGGACGGTGCATAGAGAGATGACGATGTACCAAAATTTGGTGAGACTCATTCGGGCATGATTTGGAGATTAGAATATGAGATATGTGGGCCTTATGTGAGCACTCTGCTTAATTGGACACCCACATTTGAGTGATATTTGGCAAGGTTTGTAGTTAAGAGTGGATCACACAATTACTCTGGGATCAACGGGACCTTAAACTACCGGATGATGGCGGAGGGATGCCCAAATCTCAAGGAAGAGGTTGGCGGTTCGAATCCCGGCTGTGAAATCTCCTCTCTACCTGACGGAAAACTTGCCAGGTGGTCAACTGCCTCCTGTGCTTTGGCGTTGGCCTATCGGCCTTCTGTCTCAAAAAAAAAAAAGGACCTACGTGATTACTTTAAGAGAGAGAGAGAGAATACTCATTTTGACCTCCTCTTACCTTTGCATCTCAACTTCGATTATGAAGTGAAATGACAATTTGCATGATTCACAATTGCTACAATCGGTGTTTGGGATTTCCCAATCCTGTACAACTGTGGAGTAGAAGTGCCCACGATATATAGGGCCACACATATCTTACCAACATCCCCCCAAAACCTCAAGATGCAGAGCTTTGTAGTGAGTGTGTTGGTGTTAAGGAAATGATGTCATTGCCAGAGGTGTGTGGGGGTGACACTTGTCTTGAAAGTTGAGGAAGCATTTCTTGGGCATGTTTCTATAAAGAAAAATACCTACCACCGTGCTGGAGTTATGCAAATGCGGAGATGACAAAACACCAAAAATTCGTTCAGACTTGTTCGTGCTGAGCTAGCTTAGCTACCGATTGGAAAAAGTTGTTGATTGTGAGCCTTGTGGTACTGAGCTTGTTTGTGTTTGGATTAAAAAGCTCATCCACATTAAAGTAGTCAGCACTTTGATATTTTCCTTAAACAAAAGTTGGAAATGAGTTTCTTGGACATGTTGTGAACCACACAATCTTATACTTGTGTACATTTTGATAGATGGGCTTGAAATTTTCCTTTGACTATTGTCTACTAATTACATACGTCACCCCCAATTTCTGGATCATTATAATATGATTATTTAGATGAGATTATTTGCCTAGTCTACATGTGTGATGCTCTATGATGGTTTTTTATATCCTCTTTGTGCTTGACAGGAGGCCAATCCAGTGCATGTGGATCTTGAGCTATGTCATTCTTCTTGAGCGGACACCTAAGTTATTTGAGTGGAACAAGTGTAGTTAAGAGGTTAAGAATGAAACCAAAAACTGTATACAGGTTATGACAAGATTGGATTATGTGTTCAAAATACAGACGTCATTCTACGTTAAATATTTGACATATTGGAGGGGCTTATGTGACACTTACGGAGAAAGAGAACCTCTACTTTGACCACCTATAACCTTTGCAATCTCAACTCCGTCGCAGAAAATCAAATTTCAATCCAAATGAGATAATCCAACGCCCAAAATTGTCTATGGAGACACTGTGAAGCGAGGAGTTTCTGAAATGTAAATGACAAAACTGTGTGATTCAAATTTCTAGTCGATCCCTATTTACATCGAATGGTCAAAATTGTCTCTGGAGTGCTCATTAGACATGGGACTAATAGTTCCATCAATCCACATCGTTCATGCTCATGTGTATCAATTTGAACATTACGTTCACACATTTCCTATGATCCAACCTACAGTTTGACTTTCAAAGCTGTAAACATGTCAGTATCTTTGACATTAAAATTGCACCAAGGTCAATTAAACAGGCCAATTTTCATTTAGTTGCTTCAGCAGAGGTTGCATTGACAAATACAAAACAATTTCTCCCTCATTCCCCACCAGCATGCTTGCCTTATTGCACATGTCTGAGCCAGAGCTTACTAATATCAAATCTACACAATTTACAAAATCACACTGACCTCTACTACACCCATCCTACAGCGAGGCTCATATTAATTCTGATCTACCCACAGCAATTTTGTAGCTACAAAACTTGGTCCCACTGCAAGAGTATGAGACCAGGATAAACCCTGCAGAGAGGGACAATATCATTTCAGTATCCCTTCGTCTACACCTGACTCTAAATGTTTAGCAAACTCCCTCGACAGAGTGTTGAATATGCTGGAAGCATCAAGTGGGGTGATTGATTGCTTGTGACCTGTGCTGCTAATTTTGATGTGGCATTGGGCAGAAGATAATAATTGTAATTAATCACCTGTACCCACCCCCAGGACACTAAAATGCCATTTTCAGACCAGTTGTGGCAGCAGATATGAAGGTGTAAGGTGCATTTAATTGGTCGCCTCTTCATCCAGTCCACTTCGACCGGCGGCATGTAAAAATAAGTGAGTACAAAAAATTGTTGAAAATGTAATAGATTGGTGATTGGGGAGTTCTTCTTGTTTATGTTCCCCCTCATCAGCGTCATCATCACTCTCAGACTACACTGCTGCCCTCTTTGTGATCCCCAAAGATGCGGCGCCGGAAATCCTCCACCATTCTTGGCAGTCCATCCTTCAAAGCAATTTTGGGTTCCCAGCCCAGGAACTCCTTAGCTTTGGAGATGTCGGGTTTCCTCATGTGGGGGTCATCTGCCGTGTTGGGGCGGTGTTCGATCTTTGCACTTGGATCAATCACCTTCTGAACAACCTGTTGATCAAGGAAAACAAATTCACTTCAGGCCCACTCAATGGAGTTTAAAAGACTTGGGTACACAAATATGAGTACATATACATATAGAACTCTAGGAATTTGCCAAAGCCTCCTTTGTGAAAATAAACACAACTAAATAAGTGGCTGGGGAAAATGAATACGGACCTCTGCAAGCTCAATCATTGTGAATTCACCAGGGTTACCAAGATTGAATGGTCCGATGTGCTCTCCCTCCATAAGCCTCACTAAACCTTCAACCTGCAAAGCAAAGACCAATACTTATAACTCCCTCCCAGGATTGAAACCTCTATGGAATCATAGAATGTAAATGTAATGTGCAGAGTAGAATCTCAATGACTTTCTATCACCAAAAGTAGCAAAAGTGTCTTTCCAAAAAGATTATTAGACAAGAAAATTATCAGAGATTCTTGAATTGAGGGTACCTTGACATGTCTCCAAGGGTTTATGAAGTAGTTGCACAGAAGAATTTGACAAAGATTTGTCAAAATCCGTGCAAAAAGAAAGCTCTTCCTTTCCTAAAGCTGCAAAGAAAGTGGCAGAATATCCAAGACTTACCAGGTCAGAGACGTATTGGAAAGACCTTGTCTGCTTTCCATCACCATATATGGTCATTGGCTCCTTCCTCAATGCCTGCAAAAAGGTGACAGCAAGAGACACACTTGTCACCTACCTGGCAGGTTTAAATACAAGTATTGTTCATTGCAGTAATTAAGAGAAGAAAATCCACAAGAGCAATAAGGAAAATTTAAATAAGTTGTGTAAACTAACCTGTGCAACAAAGTTGCTCACTACACGACCATCATCAATACCCATTCTGGGACCGTAGGTGTTGAAAATTCGAGCAATGCGGACCTGACCACAGTAATTTTTGGTTAGTCCGACATCCAAAGTAACACACAAAGAACCAAATTCAAAGAGAGAGAGAGACAAACTAGTGAGAGCAAAATCATGCCTGAGGATTTCAACATTTAAATAAAATACTCCTAATCAACTTATAAGATTCATTGAAGGTGGTATTTTACCTGCACTTGATCTCCACGGTGGTAATCCATAGTCAAAGTCTCGGCTGTACGCTTCCCCTCATCATAGCAGCTTCTAACACCTTTATATATGAAACAGAGAGCAAAACCATTCCAGATTAAATGAAATGGTTTAATATTTGGACCACATCTAACCTTCGGAATGCAAAACAACAGTATGAAACCTTGTTGGCAAGTGTAGAGATACATACCAATAGGGTTCACATTTCCCCAGTATGTCTCCTTCTGAGGATGCTCAAGAGGATCTCCATAAACTTCACTGGTGCTTGTCAACAAGAAGCGAGCTCCCACTCGCTTTGCTAGTCCCAGCATGTTCAACGTGCCCATCACATTGGTCTTGTGCAAATCGCAAGTCAAAGAACAAACAACATTCTTGAAACTTGGACATTCATTCCAACAACTGACCTGACCCTATGTACAAGTTGACTAAAGAAATCACTAAAGTTGCCGGTTTTGCTGCTAATATCTTCAAGAAACCAAGAAAAAGTGTCACGTTGACTTTTAAAAACGTCTGTTGCAGATGCTCAAGGTGCTCAATACTCAGCAGAGCGCAAAACTGGCAGATCTTCCACATCCCTTGAAAACTGCCAATGTTACCCAAGAATAGTGTAACTTTAGCCTTAAAAAGCTTCTATTGCAGATGCTCAAAATGATTATTACTTAACAGAGCGCAAAACTGGAAAATCAACCACAGACCTTAAAAACTACCAATGCTGACCCAAAACAGGGGAAACTGAACTCAAACTGAACTCTGGTTTCAACAGAGCGCAGCGAAACACTGACAGATCATCCATCCACAGGCCCTTACAACGAAACTGTCAAATCTTGACCCCAGAAATAAAGAATTTGACGACAGAAGACGTATGGCGAAAACATAATGATTTTTTTCCAAACGAAATGAAGGGGGGGAAAATAAAAAAATAGAGAGGATATGATGGTCTTGACGGGGTTGTGCTTGTAAAACACCGGTGAAGCAGGACAAGCCAAATGATAGATTTGGTCGACCTCCAGGAGCAACGGCTCGACAACGTCATGTCTGATGAGCTCAAACCTATGGTTACCGAAGTGGTGCATTACATTCTCCTTCCTGCCTGTGAAGAAGTTGTCGACCACAATGACATGGTCACCTCTAGCCATCAGCTTGTCCACCAAATGACTGCCAACAAAGCCTGCCCCACCGGTGACCACTATCCGCAACGGCTTCCGTTGCAGGCCCAAGGGCATCTTGGCGCCCGACATACCGGTGAAGCTGGTTTGCTGCCCTCTGTTTGCAGATCTCTCAAGCAGCATGTGTTGGGCGTCAAAACCTTCTACGTCTTCTCGGACCACTCGAATGCCACCATTGTTGCCTACCTTTAACCCTCCTCCACCCACGTCGGATTGCAAGAAAAAGAAAAAGGCGGTAGCTATGCCCATGCCTATCAAGATGAAGAGGAGCCGTTGGTCTTTGAGGAGGTAGTCCACAGGCTTCGTCAAACCCCATCCCTTGTGGGGTTTTGGTGAGTATGCGTCGCCCACCAACTCCACATTCTCCTTCCTCCGGTGGTTCAGAATCATTCTCAACATCTTGAACCACAACCAAAAAAAACCCTCTCCAAACTGTCTCTTACACACCTGCGATGATCCTCCCTATGCACATAAAATAAAAAGTATAGCTGCTTCTTTTGATTCTCCTACCCGCCTGAAGAAAGATAGGAAGGAAAATTCTGAGAGAAGGGTTTAGTCAACTAAAAGTTGAGTATTTGGTAACGATGTACTCCCTCCTCTTCCTGGAAAAAGAAAAACAGATAGGCAGAGGTTGGAATCGGTGACAACAAAACCCCAAGATTATGAAAGACTAAAATCTTGGAGGATGAGCAGAGTTATCCCGAAAGATTGACCTTTCAAATTTAAATTTTAAAAAAAGAAAAGAAAAGCAACTCCAGTGAGACTAAGATGGATGCAACGTTCTTGTGATGTGCTAAACCTTAAGCATGACTCATGCAAATATCACTTCAAGACAATTGCGATGTAGTTGACCAAGGTTGACAGCCATGTATAGTCACCCAGCTTATGAGGGCGGACAGTTTTTATACGTTCCAGCTTTTAGCCCTTTTCAAAATCAAACGCCCAAGAAAATCGATTGCCTTGTGAACACAAAAGATATGGACTTCCATTTAGCCGAAAACTTCGACATCCTTGGTTGCACAAGGATTGTGTAGTGAGATGATGCAGACAGTGATATTGGGTGATCAAAAGATCTTTTATAGAACCCCAAGCATTAAAATGGACATAAAAGGTATTCTGGCAAGAATTCAAAATCCACTACTCGTCAAAACCCATTCCTCCTGATGATTTTTTTAGGGTCCCAAAACGTAGCTCACCTGATAGGATATGCTTCAAAGCATGGAGTATACCAATGCGGCTCACAGCTTGGGAACCTCCAGCACTTCAAAACTTCGTTGCTGCCGAGCTCAAACCTCACCTTACCTCACCTCTTCAATTTGATATCCCCAAAAATATATTCTTGGAGTTCTTCTCCAAACTATTGCACAGGGTGGGGAAAACTGGAATTCCTCCCCCCACAAGTATCACTTAAAGAGAATGCTACCCTCCCTCCTCTTCCTGGAGAAAGGAAAACAGATACGCAGAGGTCGGAACCAGTGACAACAAAACCCCAAGATTATGAATGACTGAAATCTTGGAGAATGAGCAGAGTGATCCCGAAAGATTGATCTTTCAAAAAAAAAACCCAAAAAAGATGCAACTCCAGTAGTGCTATTCTGCCACTCTAGTCGCCCCAAAAGGAATGGAAGCAACCAGAAAGAGAGGACAAGATTTAGGCCACACAATCTCTCTAAGTACTACTAACGCACTGCTTGAAGTTAACCCTTGAAACCTGAGAGCAGAGTTGTTGCGACGGAAAGAAAGAATGAGAGGTGCAGAATATTGTGTGAAGCTTCAGATCTGGCTCTTAAGGGAGACGATGATGGATGGAGAGGAGGAGGGAGAAGGGAAGGTGCAGGGTATGTAAGTGAGGTAGAGATTGGATCTGGACGCGTACAGAGATACCGGTGACCTGCACATAAAATTCCCAGTGCCCACATAGACAGGGTGCAACTTGAAGGTGGTGATGAGTCCCCCTGCTCAAGCCTCCTCCTCAACGTCAAGAACTTGAACGTAAGCACCACCAAATCACCCAGCCAGGTCTGCAACTCTAACAAATACCCCCTCCACGCACCCCCGACAGCCTACTCGACTCAACTTCACTTTACTACTACGTGATGCTACTAAGGTAGCCTACCTCAGCTTGCCAGGCACTCCGATGAAAGAACTCACCTTTGTAAATTGGGCTTCACCCGCTTGACGATGATGAATAACTCTAAGTCTACGGTTGGCTACATAAGTGATTCATCATACTTACATAAGTTAAAGTTTAAAATTGTCAGCTTGGTCCAATGGCCCCTGGCCAGGTGAGGAAAGAGAGGAAAGAGCGCGTGGCTGGAATTGACACCGGAGCTGGGGAAGGTGGAACCTATAATACCGCATGCAGCTACACAACCTGGGGAGGGCCACTCTGCAACAAAGAGCTGAGAATCATGTAACGTAGCACCAAACGTCGATCTTGACTCGGAGCTCACTCACTGCTGCGATCCATGTACAGTGAATTCAAACTTCAGTTGGCCCTGCAACCTGCCAGACGCTTGGCACCGAGGGAGGGCAGTTGCGAGGGAGGGAGGCAGGCAGGTGGGGAAGAAGTCAGTCCAGTGGCACTATAGTAGAGGTAGCCGATCACTTAAGAGATTCTGCACCAGATCTGGAGAAAGTATAAGGCAGTGCAAACTTCTCCCGTGTAGGAAGATAGAAATCGGGAGGACAACCGATTTTTCGGTAATTCTATTCCTTGTGAATTTTTGAAGTCAAAAGTCGGCCCAAACATATTATCAATGTCTATAGCATGTCGCAACCGCTCATTTTGAGATGAATTCATCCTCGATTTAGCACTCGAAACTATGGACATGTGTCATGGCACTCTTGATTCTAGCTTGATCGAAAATCGTTCCCACCCTGATTGAAATTCCGGTATCCTATAGATTCATGATGGGGTCCTAGTCGGGAACAGGTAGTTCAACTCTACGTATAAAAACAACCCGCCTGGACCAAATTCACATGAAATTCCATCCAACTTCATGCAGGGTTAGAGTAGAGGCACCCATAAACCGATCACTCAAGAGATTCCGTGCCAAATGTGGAGAAGTATAAGGCGGTGCAATTTTTTCCCGTGGAGGAAGATAAAAATTAGGAAGATTGGGAAAAAAAATTGCTATTTTTACTCCTTGAATTGAAATTACTGTGAATTTTTGAGTTGGCCCAAACACATTACCAATGTCTAGAGTTTGCCATAACCACTCATTTTAACTACTCATTCCTCCTCATTTAGCACTCGGAACCAAGACATGTGTCATAGCACTATTGGTTCTGACCTGTTCGAAAAACGGCCACAGTTCAGGACCACTTCACACATGAGCCAAGTGCCGTGACCTTGTAATGGTGAGGACCCTTGACTCTCATCCAAAGGCCGTACCATGGGTGTTGGGAAAGCCGTTTTATGTTAGTCACGAGCCCTCAAGCATAGTGTGAAGTGAGAATGGACCATGTTGCGGGACCATTGCATATTTTGTTGGCGGAAAAAGAATGGAGGGTTTGGTTTAATATAATATGTCTCAAATTTTATCAATTTAAGAAAATTACTTGGTGGTGTTTGTCTATCTTGGAATATATTCTAGAACTTGTCCTGAAATCTGCCCTGTTGGAAAAAATATTAAAAAAGTCATGGTCTCCCGGAATTTTCGTCAAGCCCACCTCTTGGAGGTGGGCCTGACGCAAATTCCGGTAGACCATGCACCCTTATCCACAACCTGCCATGTAGGACTCCATGTAGACTTTTCATCCACGAACTTTTCTTTGGGCCTTTAGGCCTTCACCTCCTAGTGTGAAGTGAACTTGGACGGTCTCGACCAATGAGAGCTCTTACATTGCCATGGTCAGGGGCCTTCAGCCTTGTGTGTGAAGTGGCCCTCAGTTGTGCTTCGCTTGGCCAACCTGTCTGGCTAATCATATCAGGCTGGGTAGAGTTCCGCTTCTACCAAACCCGTTCCCATGTTATATCCATGTTCCCTTGCACTTGCTGGTGTTAACAGAGCCTCCCACTTGGATCTCGACCGCTTGTGTCCAAATCTCCCTAGCCATTGGTTTGGTGGGTCACGGTGATAGATATTTGGACCATGCACGCGTTTTACATGGAGGAGTTTTGGATTTCTACTTCTTTGCACCGAGTCTACAATTTAAGTTTGCAGTGATCAAAATTGACACTCCTGGATTTTTAAGTTTGGACTTGAAACTTGAAAATTGGTCTTTTTCTTCATCTTTCTTATCAAAGAAAAAGTCAATCTTGCGACAAAAGCTCTATCGGATTTCAGTTCATGACACCTATTGAGGGGTCTCTCTAAAAACCCATGACGAATGTTGCACTCACCGGGCGGCGGGCAGCACCGAAAAAACCTGACCCTGGCCTAAACCCCCCCCCCCTTGCCATATATATTCTCCTAACAAAACTACCTATGAAATCTAAAATGCTTGTCATATTTTGATATCCATTCTTAAATTCCCATGTAACCATATACCACTCAAATATAGGTGTCCGATTGAGGTAGGTAACCGAATTAGGCACGTCTCTCTCAGGAGCTTATAACAACCAACATATTTACGACAAGCAACCTCTTGTTTCTCCACAAACTAAGGTTGTTCAATGCAATGATAGTAAGGTAGAAATACCATAACCCGTTAACCACCCACTAGCAGTGCACTAGACCGCCTCATAATGGTAAAGTGCCATGTCTTAAATGGAGCATGGCTCGGCGGCAACTTCAATGCAATGTAGCCAATGGGAGGCAAGATCTAACGTACTCATAATTAACGGGGTGATGTTCTGTATCGAAATGCGGAGTACCTAGTGAACCGGAAGTGAGTTGGACAAACTTTCCACTTTGAAAAATTGTGGAACAGGGCAGAAAAATACAAAATAACTTGCATTCTTCATGAATCCTTCTCGTCTATCTTGAAAATTTATCTCATGATTGTCAGACCAGATCTTCAATGCAAATCACCTTATTTTAACGGGTTATGGTATTTCTACCTTAGGCCCAACCCACACGGGAGGAAACTTGCATGAACGACACTGAGTTGGATGAATAGCATTGGTTCAAATGAGCAAGTGGTTGGTTCTCCTTAAACCGGGGTACTTCCTCTGCCTCTCGTGTGGGTTGGGCCTTAGGGGGATACCACACGGGAGGCAGAGGAAGTTTCCCAACGTCCTCCAACACGGCACTTTTCCTTGTTTTTCTCCTTAAACTATGGAACTTCCGGGCACTAGTGCCCGGAAGTGTTGAACTACATTTATTGTGCCATGTCACTCTACTTTATTGCCAAGTAGATCCCGACCCTAAACCCAAAGCAAAATCCAAAGCTAAAAAGTCATTGTTGCCACTCCCCATACCTCCTCTCATGTGGCAACCACTTGCTCATTTGAACCAATGCTATTCATCCAACTCGATGCCGTTCGAGGAAGTTTCCTCCCGTGTGGTAACCCCCTTAGTAGCTCACACCATCGCCTAGTCATTCCCATGCGCCATGTAGCCAATAATTGATGTTAGGTGAACTAAAGTAAGCACAAATGGCAGTAAAAAAATAAGAAGTTAGATTGCATCTTACAGTAGACTCGACCATGTAGTCAGAAGAATCCAGTTGAACCTGCATGGGGAATTGCATATTTCTGACACAACTTCCCACATACACTCTAAACTCCGTAGTATCACACCTGTGGCAACCAAAGTGCACGTGATATTACGGAGTTTTGTAGTGTTAACATGGATGCGTGATACCAGTGAATTAGTGTAGCATGTGACCTTATGGAATAACACAAAGGAGATGTGAGGACAATTTGAATTCGTTCTCCCGTCACCTACACTAATGGGGTCCACTCCACTTGGTCTTCCTGGGTGATGTGGCGGACGCATGCACCAACATTCAACAAGTGGCATAAGAAGAAGAATAAGAATAAGAATAAGAATAAGAATAAGAAGTTGACACTCCACATGTTGACACATGGCACAATGCGAGGGTGTGGGTTGACTTCTTTGGTGATTTGCATTAATGACAAATTTCATGATATAAGGGAGAGAAATGTGACAATAAGGAGTGAAATTTGAACTACGAACATCCGTTCCCTAGGGTTTCGGGGATATTAGAGAGTGTGTGACATTATGGAGGTTGATATTACGGAGTTTAGGGTGTAATATGCCCAAAGATCCACATAACACTTCTAGTGGGTTGAATAATATTGTGTGATTCCAATGTCAACTCATTCTAAATAAGCAACCTTTAGACTACATATGTGGTATTTCATATCATCCTTTTTGAATGACCTTTGAATATGTCAATTATATTCCATGGGCCCCTGGACAAAGTAAGAATACCCATTTACTATTCATACGCTTAGGCTCAATTTGGAAACTTGGGTGGAGTTATACTCCCGACACTATGTGCAGGGGTTATTGTTCATCCTAGTATTATCCCTTGAAATTAATATTCATAGTAGCACTATCATTGAAAATACCGACACTATTCACAATGCTCTTACTAATCAAACCATAATTATTCACTATTCATATAGGCGTTAGTTTCTTCCCATGAAGGTAAGATAGTGCGGTCCTCTTGATTTCTATCTTCCTACATGGGAAAATTTTGCACTACCTTACACTTCTCCAGATCTTGCACAAAACCTCTTAAGTGATCGGTTATGGGCGCCTCTACTCTACATAGCATGCTAAATAATGGTATGCGATTCCAATTTCAACTCAACACAAAGAAGTAACCTTGGACTATAGTAGAGGTGCATATCTCCGATCAAGACCCCATCGGCAATCTATATGGTACCGGAATTTCAATCAGGCTGGGTTAAATTTCGAACAAGCCAGAATCAATAATACCATGACACATGTCCTAATTTAAGTGCTAAAACGGGGAGGAATGAGTGGTTATGGCATTCTCTAGACATTGGTAATATGTTTGGACCAACTTTTGGCTTCAAAAATTCACAGTTTTTTTAGTTTGAGGAATTATTTTTTCAAAAAAATTGCAGTCCTCCTTATTTCTATCTTCCTACATGGGAAAATTTTGCACCGCCTTATACTTCTCCATATACGGCACAAAATCTCTTAACTGATCGGTTATGGGCGCTTCTACTCTATGTTTATGGTCACATTTCATAACATTGTTTTCCGTTGGATCACATGGAGTCCCAAGTCCCACTCATGTCAACAAGTCCCAACTTTTGAGCCTCAAGAGCCCATTAAAGTATGGCTTGTATCATATCTTATCATATCTTGATTATTTTATGCAAAACAATTGGAACTTGTGTTGGGAGTTGGGTTCTAGCTATTTGCTTGACCCAACTCTCAACACAAATCCCAAGCCTCACCTTCACAAAGTGTTGCCATGTAGACATCCATGTCAAATTTAGGACTTAGGACCTTGAGACCATGTGGTGAAGCGGCAAGTCCCAACTTTCACGATCTCCATGGCTGAGGGGTTGATCACGCCACCCAGTTCTGACACCATCCGTCGGCATCTTCGGCTGTAATAATGTGAAAAGTGGTGGGCCAACATCTACTTCTCAACATAATCCCCAACAATTTCACAGCCGGAACCGGACGAAAAGTTTGGTGTGATTGGGGCATGAGAGTGCACAAATTGACCTCAAGTGAATTGGGACTGTGGACGTGTGTGAACCAACTCACCCCAACCACAACCAACAATGCAATTTTTTTTCGTGTATGATTGGCCACCGTTGGTCCAATGACAGTAGAGCTATGATCGGGGAGAACCGGCAGTTAGTTACAAATGAACCGGTGGAGTTTGAGAAATAACCGGTTGAAGTTCAAGACTGCAGGAAAATTACCGATCATTTTAGAGGAATGTATAGAGTATACCCCAATTTAGTAAAGGAAAACCGGAGGATGTCAACATGTAACTGGTTGGACTTGCAAACACTAGGATCTCAACCGAATATGCCCAAAAATCTCCCCCATCACTGCAGTAAAGTAAGGGCCACTTCACACATGAGCCAAGAGCCGTGACCTTGTAATGGTGAGGACCCTTGACTCTCATCCAAAGGCCGTACCATGGGTGTCGGGAGAGCCATTTTATGTAGTCACGGGCTCTCAAGCATAGTGTGAAGTGAGAATGGACCATGTTGCGGCACTCTTGCATATTTTGTTGGTGGAAACAGAGGGGAGGATTTGATTTAATATAATATGTCTCAAACTCTATCAATTTGAGAGAATTACTTGGTAGTGTTTGTATGTCCAGGAATTTGTTATGGAATTTGCCCTGCAATATGTCTTGAAGCATGCCATGCTAGAAAAATATTAAAAAAGTCATGGTCTCCCGGAATTTGCGTCAGGTCCACCTCTTGGAGGTGGGTATGACGAAAATTCCGGGAGACCATGAAACCTTATCCATAGTCCACCATGTAAGACTCCATGTAGACTTTTCATCCATGAAGTCTTCTTTGGGCCTTTAGGCGTTCACCTTCGTGTGTGAAGTGAAGTTGGACGGTCTCTGCCCTTTCGACCAATGAGAGCTCTTCGATTGCAATGGACATGGGCCTTCAGTCTTGTGTGTGAAGTGGCCCTAAGTTTGTGACGGAGCAACTAGACTTACCAAGCAAACTTACCACTCATGTGTGGGTTGTTACACATATGATAAAGGTTGTTCTCGTGTGATCTATAACTTGCATATTACTATCAACTATTTGTTCAAACGTCACAGTTTCAAACTGGACTGTAATTTGTACAGACCCCAGTAGATGTTCAAAGTTGATGTTTGTTTTGTAGTTTGGAAGCATTGATTGATTGACGATTTGCATCTGAGCAGTAGTAGGAATATCAGGAGTGATTCATGTACCCCAAATCATAAATCGCGGTAACTTAGGTCTTTTAAAAAGCAGGTCTTTTGAAGAGCAGTTTGAAGCTACTCACAAAACTGAGGCGCTTCACGGAGTGTAAACCAACAAGGAGGGTGTAACCAGGTTCCGCCTAACGAACAATGAGTGTGAAACCACGAAAGAATTATAACGAACAATGAGGGTGTAACGACCAGGAGCGTAACCAACAATGAGAGCCAAGGAACAGGAGGATTGTAACCAACAAGGATTGTGTAACCAGCAGGACCCTAACCAACGAGGAGGAGGGTAACCAACAATGTGTGTGTAACCAGAAGGAGGGTAACGTAAAACCAACATGTAACTACTGAGTGTTACCACCCCGTGTAACCCGAGCCTGAAACCGTGAGCCTGTAACCACAAGCGTGTAACCCCGAGCGTAACCCCATATAATTATCTTCTAAATATAATTAAATATAATTTACTAAATTATTTACTAGGTTAGTAAATATAATTTAGTGAATTAATTATAGTAAATTTAGTAACTTAATATAATTCAATGAATTTATTATAATTAATTCAGTGAATGTACTAAATTATTTACTGAAATCAGCGCACTAAATTTAACCATCATTTTAGAATGACAAAGACAATTTCAAATTGTAAGTCACAAAATTATAACCTCAATGCTAGTGAGGGTTTTGTAATATTTTTGACTTCCAAGTTAATTACATGTTTTATTGACGGTTTCACTTTGATAATGAAACCCCAACCAATTGCTTATTTATTCAATGGAAGTGAACATATATATTGGATTTTGGCCCTTGAAGGTGAAGTGCACTCAATATGGGATTTGTGAGTAAGTGGCCTTCAAGAATGCAAGGGCAATGGTTTTTTCGAAATTGGGCGGGCGGGCAACAGTTTTCGGTCGGGTCCAAAAAATCCAAATTTTCTGGACGGGCGGCTATCCCAGCCCGGATCTGACACCGTGCTTCCAGCCAGGAGCCGCGACAGGTGCCAGACAATCAACTTTCATGGCCCAGATAATGTGAGGGTCTGTGTTGCTGCCACCTCCTGCCCTAGAATGCAGCTGCCCTGGATCCATGCACAAACCCCAAACCTCCTTTTATTAGCCAGGTTTGGCCCATTCTATGTAATTCCAGCGGTCACTATAAGCAATCTTGTCTGTTGCAATCATCTGTTGCGACTTGTTCAATATGAGTTGGCTGCGAGAAATGTATAATATACAACAATGTGGTTGTCATTATGTAGCACGTCAGCACACCCTGTAACGAGGAGGCTGGAAACCAACAATGACAGTGTAACCAGGAGGAGAGTAACGAACAATGAGTGTGTAACCAACAAGGATTTATAACGAACAATGAGGGTGTAACCAGGTTCCGCCTAACGAACAATGAGTGTGTAACGAGGAGGAGGGTAACCAACAATGAGTGTGTAACCACCAGGAGGGTAACCAAAAACCACCATGTAACCACGGAGTGTAAACCAACAAGGAGGGTGTAACCAGGTTCTGCCTAACGAACAATGAGTGTGAAACCACGAAAGAATTATAATGAACAATGAGGGTGTAACGACCAGGAGCGTAACCAACAATGAGAGCCAAGGAACAAGAGGATTGTAACCAACAATGATTGTATAACCAGCATGACCCTAACCAACGAGGAGGAGGGTAACCAACAATGTGTGTGTAACCAGAAGGAGGGTAACGTAAAACCAACATGTAACTACTGAGTGTAACCACACCGTGTAACCACCCCGTGTAACCACATAGTGTAACCCGAGCCTGAAACCGCGAGCCTGTAACCCTGAGCCTGTAACCACAAGCGTGTAACCCCGAGCGTAACCCCATATAATTATCTTCTAAATATAATTAAATATAATTTACTAAATTATTTACTAGGTTAGTAAATATAATTTAGTGAATTAATTATAGTAAATTTAGTAACTTAATATAATTCAATGAATTTATTATAATTAATTCAGTGAATGTACTAAATTATTTACTGAAATCAGCGCACTAAATTTAACCATCATTTAGAATGACAAAGACAATTTCAAATTGTAAGTCACAAAATTATAACCTCAATGCTAGTGAGGGTTTTGTAATATTTTTGACTTCCAAGTTAATTACATGTTTTATTGACGGTTTCACTTTGATAATGAAACCCCAACCAATTGCTTATTTACTCAATGGAAGTGAGCATATATATTGGATTTTGGCCCTTGAAGATGAAGTGCACTCAATATGGGATTTGTGAGTAAGTAGCCTTCAAGAATGCAAGGGCAATGGTTTTTTCGAAATCGGGCGGGCGGGCAACAATTTTCGGTCGGGTCCAGAAAATCCAAATTTTTTGGACGGGCGGTTGCCCCAGCCCGGATTTGACACCGTGCTTCCAGCCGGGAGCCGCGACAGGTGCCAGACAATCAACTTTCATGGCCCAGATAATGTGAGGGCATCATAGGCAGGGCACAGCTGACTCACCTTATAAATATAACTTAGTCATTGTTGTTCTCCCTCTTTAGTATGACACGTTTGGGAAACACACAAAAAAGTCGTATTATCGAGGTGCCGTCTTCTCATTAATATGACAAATGGCGTATAGTTGTCGTATTATCGAGGTGTCGTCTTCTCATTAATATGACAAATGGCGTATAGTTGTCGTATTATCGAGGGAATCAAAAACATAAGGAATACGAGCTTTAAAAAATATATACAATGAGTTTAAGCAATATAGATGGTATGAAATAATAACGTATAACTCCAAACAAATACAAATATTCTCAAGAACTCATGAAATAAGAGTCCAAAGATCTTTGGTGTTGCCTATCCAAGTTAGCAACTATCATCTTATCCAAATTCCCTACTAACTTTTGAAAACTAATAATTTTATTAACACCAAAATATGAATAGTTCTCTAATATGAAACTAGACAACAATGAAGCATGACGTTTAGGGCAGGAGGCCACTCTAACCCTAACCATGACCATTCTGCACTAGTAACCCTAATTATCATTAAGTTCCCAGTGATAAGTGAAGTTTCCAAGTAGTTCCCAAGTGAAAATGGATGTATTTTAGATGTACATAACATAGATGAAGGGAATTTTAGCATTAACTACCTCTTTAATATGACAAAATGGAGATTCTAAATGTCACATTATCGAGTGTTGTAGTCGTATAAAAGAGGGAGTTTTGAACTAAAAAGTTTGGTCATGCAAAAATGTGTTGTAATATCAAGGGTGTCGTATAAACGAGTGTTGTAGTAACGAGGTTAGTTTGTACATACACATGTGCTCATAGCCTCCCACTTGATTATTGACTCAAGGGCTGGGCACATGGCCTTGGCTTCCACAACCTAGACGGCCCTTGAAAGATATGGACTAACACAAAGAATAGTAAAAGAAAACATGGACGCGACATTTGATTTTTTGGTTAAAATGTTTAATTTACCAGTAGGATAAATGCAAGCACTATGATTCTTGCGTTGGGGTAAAATGCATATGTGGTTTTACTATATTCTGCAGCATGCACGGTGGCTTGCCTTGGCCATAGCCATTTTTTGTTGTTATGATGTATTGTTGCTCGCCTGGTTGCCCTGCCCCAATGGCTAAAAACAACTATGGGGCAACAAAACTTGGCCATGTGCCCAACCCATGAGGGGCCGATCACACCCACCACTACTGGCACCATATATTGGCATCTCCAGCTGTAATAGTGTGAAAAATAATGGGCCAACATCTAATTCTCAACATAATCCCCATCAATTTCACAGTTGGAACTGGATGGAAATGTTGGTGTGATCAGGGCATGAGGGGCTAATCACACCGGCCACTTTTGGCACCACCTATTGGCATCTACGGCTGTAACAATGTGAAAAATGGAGGTCTGAGATGATCCTAAACTACCGGGTGATAGTGGAGAGGTACCCATTTCTGAATGGAATGGTTGGCACTTCGATTCCCACTAAGAAATCTTCTCTCTACTTGACGGAAAAAACTAGCTAGGTAGGTAGGAAGCCAAGAGCCCACCCACCGCAAGGTAGGCAGTAAACCCTACCCTGCACCAAGAGGATTCTTGAGAAGGGTAGGGCCAATGGGCTCAAATTCACGTCGGATTGCCCGGCGTTGGCTATTTATTTATTTATTTGTGAAAAATGATGGGCCAACATCTATTTCTCAACATAACCTCCAACAATTTCATGGCTAGAAGGGGACGGAATTGTTGGTGTGATTGGGGCATCATGGCATGCTACACCTATAAATAAGTATAGTAGTAGCAACCTCGTCAACCGCTACACTAAATAATCATCCCAATTATTGCGTAGAATTATTTAATGAATTACACAGTTCTATTATTATTTAATGAAAACGTAACATGTTGCCCAGCAAAGTCATTTGTGTTCTATAATGTCCGAACAACCCATTGAACTTTCATTAGTAAAAATTGAACTCCCGATTAAGACATTTATGGCACTGCGAAATAACTCCGAGCAGTAACACACACTAACTGGTATAAATAAGTGTGTTTAGCCTGCAAACTTCATCAAGCATTTATTAATAATCTATGTCAATCTGGACTGATTGCAGCCACTCATTGTTCAATATTGTTAGGATTCACATTTGCTATTCTGAGCAGCTACAGCAGCAGATCAGGAAACTTTGTACTAGCGTAACGTACTTCGGCCTAAGTTATTGGCATTACTTTCAGGAGTAGAAGATGGGAATCTTTGTCAATAATTAGGTCTGATCAACTGATCGTCGGAATCACAGGCTAAATCATCATCTCTAAAATAGTGACCATGCAACATGCACGACTGATTGGGCGGGTTTCTGCATAATTGTTTTCATTTCTTAAGACGTCGGTGACTTTCGTATATTAGAATACAACTCAAAAGGTGTTGAAGATGCACAGACCTAGCTAGACTTCTTCTTCTTCTTTGTTAATGTATTTTCAACAATGTGGACATTATTTGAAGATTGTTGGAATCTTGGACGTGATGAGGGCTAGGGCGAACCGACCCATACATTGGTACCTTACCGGATGTCTAGTGATGTCACATTCGAATGAATCGGCCCTCAACCTCATAGGGGGTCTTTTTGTATTGGAGCCACTTCATCCATGATATGTAGGATGGTTGATTTTAAGTGAGTGCCACGAATCCCCAGCCGTTCGCCCTCCCCGGTAAGGTACGGATATATGGGTTGGTTCGCCCCAGCCACGTGATGAGCATGTGCATTGAGGGAGTGCGAATTGTTTGAAGGTAGGATGGTATTGGCCAGACACTAAAGAACCCCTATCGAGCTCTGTTCGCCTAAGAATCCGTTGCCCCTGGCCCACCTGCTAGTGCCCAAACCAAAGTTTATTGGTATTGCCCACGTTATTGCCCGTAGCTTGCTTGACCGGACGGAACCATGGACGGAGGCAGCTCCAACCACGTTAATCATCCTTCTAGCCACAAACCTCCATTGGACATTGTGAACATTCCTTGCTCCCATCTCCTCAGTTATGCACCACATTTGCCAATGTGTTATGCAAACGAAATTTGCTAATGTGTTATGCACCAGCTCTAGATCCAAAATTGTGTCAAGCATTAGATCTAGAACCGTGTCATGCACCATATCCAAAATTGTGTCATGTACCAGATCTAGAATTGTGTCATGCACTAGATCCAAAATTGTGTCATGCACCAGATCCAAATCTAGAAATGTGTCATGCACCGATCCAAAAATATGGTATGTAACGAAATTAATAGATCCAAGCTTGTTAATGCGCAAAACTATTTCATATAAATAGTGTTCATAGTCAAGTGGTCTTCTTCTCTAAGCTTGTGATAAGATTTTATAGCTCAGTGTACACACTCTTTTGTTTTGTGCCTACATTCACATGATTTGTAGGTTGTGTATGAGTATTTCTGATCGCACTTAGTTCAATTATGTACTAGTAGTTGACGTGGTGCTATGAGATTTTACTATGTTTGATGATTATATTGATTCATATTAATCTACCATTCATATCAGTGTAGACCTATGATTGTTTTGTATCCATTTGGTTGGATTATCATTTATGAATTTTGTGAGTCTCTAATCGGTTAGTTAATTCATTTGGTTTAATAACAAGGACTTGTTGATCTGATAACATACATCCACATATATATAACATATTGATTTGCTGAGTTTTGCGGTTCTAACACAATTGATCAAACATGGCTGGAATTATGTTGTAGTTTGTGCAAAACACTTATAATTCTCCTTACATGAGATTCAACTTTATCGACCTCAAATGCAACTACGGGACATACGACAAAGGTGCCAGGCTGATTTGGTTGTCTTTACATGAGCCATTATGAACAAAAGGTGAGGGAGTTGCTAAAGGAAAACATGACCATATAATCGCGAGAGATAGTGCAATTTCATAAAAAATAAAAATACAACACAAAGATATTCATTATACGCGACGGCAACCATTTGTTGAAAAAAACATAGAAGCTTTATTGAAGGATCCGCCGAAGGATCATCCAAGAGGCATGTTGTTACGGGAGATGGAAATAAATTTTGCAAGGATAAAGCAAAAAATCGAATGAAATTGTGTTCATCCACCCCAAAACATATCAAATTCAATAAATGATGCATACTCACGCACAATCTGTTATCCAAAATGATACATAATTTGTTATCCAAAATTTGTCTAGCAAAATGTATCGTGTAAAATTTGTTATGCGAAATCTGTTTGGCAAAATGTGTCATGTAAAATTTGTCTGGAAAATGTGTCATGCAAAAACCGTCTGGAAAATGTGTCATGCAAAAACCGTCTGGAAAATGTGTCATGCAAAAACCGTCTGGAAAATGTGTCATGCAAAATACATAATACATATATAATACATAATACATAAAATCTTACATAATACATACATGTTGATTTTGAGAATGTTCACCAAGTGGACATTGGACTCCCCTAACGGTTTTGGGTGCAAACACAATTTACACTTCAAATTTATTTATTTATTCGAATATCGAGGAAAACATAGAAATAAAACTTACAGTAACATACACGTGGTCTCATTTTCCTACCCGGGAATAATTTATGCGGATCATTTGGTTGCCATGTGTATGCCAAATATCTTAACTTCTCAATTTAAGGTGCTCCTACCTTAGGGCCACTTCACACATGAGCCAAGAGCACGGGGAGGTCACTGGCGAAAAATCGTAGAACAACGTGCGATAAAAAATAGGGTCTAATATATTCATTGTAGGTAAATTTTGCAAAAAACGTACATATAATATAGGGGGGTTTAAAATAGTGAAACATGTTTACATGTAAAATACCATCACATATAATGGCCTCTTTTATCTAGTCAGTACATGTAAAATAGCGTGGAAACAATTGCTAGGGGTAGCAGGTCTAAGGTAGGGTCTGTGCTAGTGGATGAAAAGAGGTAATTTTCTATTGAAAATGCTTGGATGGATGACTTCGCAGGCTGGCTTGCTTGAACATTACTGAACCAACGGTTCCAATGTGGAGTTAATGGTCTCTACCCACGTGCCGGGAAGGAAAAAAAATGTAGTATAAGTAAAATAGGGTGTTTTAAAATGATTCCCCAAAAAAATTATAATTAATGATAGGGTGTATTAAAATACAAGAATTCACCTTTATTTTGAAAAATACCATACCTTATAATCTTTTCTGCAAGGTAAATAGCCCCCCAATAAATAGGTCCTGAGCGCACGTGTATGCATTAACTAAAGAGGGAGTGACCTCCCCGTGGCCAAGAGTTGTGACATTGTAATGGTGAGGACCCTTGACTCTCATCCAAAGGCCGTACCATGGGTGTTGGGAAAGCCGTTTTATGTAGCCACGGGCCCTTAAGCATAGTGTGAAGTGAGAATGGACCATGTTGCGGGACCATTGCATATTTTGTTGACGGAAAAGAGGGGAGGATTTGGTTTAATATAATATGTCTCAAACTCTATCAATTTGAGAGAATTATTTGGTGGTGTTTGTCTGTCCTAGAATCTGCCTTGCAATGTGTCTTGAAATCTGTCATGCTGGAAAAAATATTAAAAAATCATGGTCTCCCAGAATTTGCTTCAGACCCACCTCTTGGAGGTGGGCTTGTCGAAAATTTTGCAAGACCATGAAACCTTATCCATAGTCCGCCATGTAGGACTCCATGTAGACTTTTCATCCATGAAGTCTTCTTTGGGCCTTTAGGCCTTCACCTTCGTGTGCGAAGTGAAGTTGGACGGTCTCCGCCCTTTCGACCAATGAGAGCTCTTAGATTGCAATGGTCATGGGCCTTCAGTCTTGTGTGTGAACTTTGAAGTGGCCGTTAGCTCACCAACAAACCCAGAAGAATGCAGTCTAGTCTGACCCTGCAACCTCGGCTTGCCAAGGGAATGGCATGATGCAACGACAGGCCCGGCCAGCTATCTAGGGACCTACTTAGTAGGACTGATATTTGGATTATTTTAACAGGATCAAAGGACTATATAATATTCTGACAACTATAAATAATCCCTCAAAAACTGGACTCTATAGAATCGCCAGAACATGGGCCCCAGTGACTACCGGCTGCTCAATTTAGATAGACCGGAATAACATGTGCCCACCTCCAACATGTAGAAAGAGTATGTAATTCAGTGTTTGGGGAGAATTTTGGGGCGTATTCAGTCCAATCCTGGTGTCTCCAACACTGTCCAGGGAGAACTGACAGTTACTTACAGATGAGCCGGTTGAGTTTGAGAAATAACCTGTTTTTTTTTTTTTTTTGAGACAGAAGGCCAAAACAGCCAACGCCAATGAATTGAAAACCAAAGAAAACGCGCCCACACCGAGGGGAGGCGGGGCCCCTCGGACGCGAAACACCGCCACGTAAAGAGTAACAACCACCAACCCAACCACGGACAACCCGCCAAACCCACCAAACCAAGGACCACCCCCACCCCACCGGCCAAGGACAACCCCCAAGCCACCACGAAACCTCAACCAAGGCAAAACTACCTACCTACTTTGCCTTTCCAATTCCAGACAATGTGCAAATTGTGTCTCCTACAAAGGACATTCCTAGCTCCCCAGGTTTTATCAAACCCGTGAAGCATGGCCACCGCCGAGAAGCTGCTCACTTTAATTTGTTCAATCACCCGGTTCCAAGCAATATTGGCATAGACAATAAGCTCATCCCAAATCCGGTGTTTGACCTTAGACTCGTGCCATTGTTCGTGGTTGAACACTTTGTCATTGCGCTCAATCCAAATGGTCCACATCGTGATCCCCCTAAGAAGATGCCAAATTTTAATCTTTTTGCCGTATTTTTTGGGGATTCTTTCACCGAACAATGCTTGTTTCCAATTGAAGCTATCATAGTTGCCCGTTCTAACCCCGCAAAGTTCATGCATAATGAAGGTGGCCCATCTCCAGGCCCTCCTAGCTTGGATGCAGTCCCAGAATTTATGTTTGACTGACTCGCTGGTATTAGGGAGGCAGAAAATACACTGTTTGGAGATTGAAGCCGGTGCAATGCGGGCTCTCCACTCATTGACAGCCACCGCTTTGTGCCAAATTGACCAAATGAATGCGGCTTCTTTACCCGAACGGAGAGGATCCCAAACCTGTGACCATTGGAATCTGTAATTGCCCGGGAGGTAACCCTGCCACTTGTCCGCCGCCCGGGTGGTACCTGGATTCCTATTGATGATGTTCTCTCTACCCTCTTTAGTAGTATAGTCAAGAAACCGACCACCATTGATCCACCTCCACCGGTCCGGGTCCCAACCAAGGGTGGCCAATCTCCCGTAAAAGAAAGTGATAAGCTCCTTCACCCCTTCCTTAGTCGGACCCCTATTAGTTCTAATGATTTTCACTTTATGAAAAAAACCCACCATATCCCCTTCCGGCTTTTCCCACTCTCTAAGGCATCGCGAGTGCTTGCCCACCGTAAAACATTGAACAAGTAAGGGTAAAGAGAGGTGGTGCATTTGCATGCATGGTGGGGTATAGTCAAAACTGCATTGTAGGACAATGTCAGGATCCTCCCTATTATCCACATAAAATCCAATCCACTCCCCTTGGTACGTGGTATCCGAGTCGTCTTCAAGACGGTTCCTCCACTTTTCTGAGATTTTGTCAACTAACATATTCCAATCTCCCAAATCTGTTACCGCGAGATTAAACTTTTCTTTGGCCATATCCCAGGTGAGAAAATCCCGTTGTTCACTGTCCCACACATCATCCACACAGTGAATGCCTTTGCGATAAAGTTCCAGACCTTTGGCATAAGTAAACCCATTATGAATGAGCTCCACTCCATCTGACCACCAAACATTTGAATGTAATAATTCCATTCTATTGCGGGGGGGGAGTTGGTAAGTTCCTTTCACCATAGTTTTCCATGCTTTACTAATGTGACCCCACACTTTAGAACCCGCAAACCCAATATGTTGTTTACTAGTGAACCAATCAAGGCTAACCCCCCAACTCCTTCCCCTTTGAGGGTTAAACCTAGCGAGCCTATATCTAAGCATGAGTTGTAGGTTAGATTCTCCGGGCTCCATGGCTTTGACTATCCATTTACAAAGTAAACTGGTCTTAGCTGCTTCCGGGTCCACCAATCCCAACCCTCCATATTTCTTCTTAAGGCAACACTCTTTCCAACTAACTCTGGTGCGGGTAAGCTGTTCCTTTCCTGACCAAAGGTAATTGCGGATTGCTCCTTTGATTTTTCCAAGTATTTTGTTTGATCCTCCCCAAATTGTGATAAAAAACCACAAGGTGGATAACAACACCTGATTACAAATAACCGCTCTTCCTGCAAGGGATAACTTCATTGTGCTCCAGTAATCTAGTTTCTTTGTAATTTTACCATAGAGAAAGCGGTCAACATCCGTTGTGTTGAGGTTGAGACCAAAAGGGGTGCCTAAAAGTTTGGAAAGGTCCCCTTCCTCCGCCCATTGCCAATTATAGCCTGATAACCATTCAGGTCTATGCGTGTACTTATCGAACCAATAAGCACACGACTTTTCCCAATTAATCTCCATCCCTGATGCTTCGCTAAACAGTTTAAGCAGTCGAACGAGCTCATCGACATACTTTTTGTCGCCTCTAACCATAAAAGACGAGTCATCCGCGTACTGTGAGACACATTGTTGTTTTTTCCCCCCTGGCAAGTAAATCCCTTTTAACCGACCTTCTGCCACTGCTTTTTTGATCATGTGCGTAAGGACCTCCCCCACTATCAGAAAAAGGTAGGGTGCAAGTGGACAACCCTGCCTCACCCCTCGTTCAATTCTAAAATTACTACCTGGGTTACCATTGAGGTTGACAGTTGCGGATGCATTTTCAAACAACATCTTCACCCATCCAATGAATTTCCCACTAATATTCATTGCCTCCATGGCATGAAATAAGAATCTCCACGATACTTTGTCATACGCCTTGGAAAAATCCAACTTTAAGAAGACTGAATGTTGCTTGGATGTTTTAGCCCAATGCAAGGTCTCTTGAGTTAGAACAATGTTGTCAAGAATGAAGCGTAATGGTAGGAAGGCCGTTTGCTCAGGGCTGATTACATCCCTTAACATAGGCTGGAGTCTAAGTTGTAGGGTTTTTGCAAAGACCTTGTATATTACTGTGAGTAAGGTAATAGGCCTCCAATAATTAAGATCTTTAACATCCCCCTCTTTCGGGATGAGACTAATCACCCCTTTAGTAACTCCCTCATGTAATGCCCCATCCTCTAAACTCTTAAGAATCATCAAGTGAAAATCCGTGCCAATGGTAGTCCAAAATTGTTGAAAAAATTCAACTGGTATGCCGTCATGCCCTGGGGCCTTCCCCTTTGCCATGGAGGTGGCCGCGCTTCCTAGTTCTTTTTCCGTAATGTCCTTTGTAATGGAGTCATTCATGGCATTTGTGAATGTAGCCGGAAACCCCTCCATTACCTCCCTAAGTGCTCCTTCGGAAATCTCTTTATGTTGGTAAAGCTCCTTGTAAAAGTCATGACATATTCTTTCAAGGTCCTCTCTTTTGGTGAATCTCCTACCAAACCTATCTTTAAGTTCTGAGATCACCGCATGTGTGTTCTTTTGTCTTACCGCCCTAAAGAATTCCTTTGAGCACTTGTCTCCTACCTGTTGCCATTTGACCCTAGCCCTAATTGCAGCTCCTTTAGCTTTCCTTGTTTCGATGCCCTCCATGGTATTTCTAAGTTGACTGACCATCCCTTGCTTTTCAAAGTTGTTAATGTCATCATGAAGGATGGCCGTGGCGATTTCTAGACGTGCCCTCGTGTCGAGTTCTATTTTCCTATTTTCTCTTGCCTTTTGCTTGCACATATGTCTATAAAACCTAGCAATGTTCCTCAATTTGTTAAAGAAAGGTGCCTCTTTCGGTAGTCCCTCCCACCTTTCTTTAAGCCTAACTCCCGTTTCCCCTTTGAGGTAGGCCACATTCCACTTAAAATTCGCCTTTCTTCCTTCCCCACTTCCAATGTTTAATTCCAAATGCACCGGGGAATGGTCCGATCCCACGGAGTACCCATGAATGAAATATGCCGTTTGGTCAATATTGAGTTTACTTTGCATTGGCGTGTAGAATCTATCCAAGCGGGCTAGTCTCCGGCCTATCCCCTTTTGACCATTATCCCATGAGAACCTTGGTCCCCCTTGATATATGAAATTGTCCTTTACTTGAAAGGCGTTAAGTAGCTCCTTCCATGTGTATCTTTCTAGACTACTTATGGCTCTTCCACAATCATGCGATTTGTCCTCCGGCCTCTCGGTCATATTAAAATCCCCTCCTATGATCCATTCACAATCCTTTGGTAGGGCATCCACCATTATGTGCCATAGGTGTCTCCTATCCGTGGGAATGTTGGGTGCATATACACATGCAAGCCCAATATTGCCACCTTCCACTCCTTCTAATTTAATCCAAACAATTCTATTTTCATATAATGTCCCACTTGCCGTAACCAACCTTGCGTACTTATTTGCTAGGAGGATGCCTACCCCCCCTTTTCCGGCCGCATTCGGGTTGATCCAACTTCTTTCCCCTGGCGCCGCTTCTAGTATCCAACTAGCGTACCCTGGCATGAGTCTAGTGCCCAAATTTTCTAGTGCATGACCTCTAAGTTTATGCTCTTGAATCATAACAACATCCACTTTTGGTGTTAATGAATTAAGGAAGCCTCTTTCTCTTGCAATGTTTTCCGGGTCGTTAAGCCCCCGGATGTTATGGGTAATGATGTTCCACTTCATAAGGTTACTCTAAGAGTGTCTCAATACTTTACTTTGTCCTTAACCCCCTATCTAGGGTTAGCTTCCATATTCCATAGTCTCCCATTTCTAGGGGTGAATACATGCTTCCCTAGAGCAATAAGGCTAATGGCGCTAGTACGAATAGGTGTATTAGCTACTTGGCCTTCTTCACTCACCTCTTCACCCCTAGTATCTATTGAAGTATTTGGGCTATCCAATCCTATGCTAGCCATGATATCCTTGTATATGTGGCCTTGGTTGTTAGTCTTTGGATTAAGTTGTGTCTCCCAAATTATCTCTGGCTGTCCACTTGAGTTGGGATGCGACATTCCCGCTTCCGGAACCGAATTACCAATGAATGCCATGTCATTGTTAGGTGAGGAGCCCTTCCACTTACCAAGTCTTTGAGCTTTATTACTGGTTCGATAGTTCTTTGGCTCAGCTTCCCACGCTTGTTTTCCCCTCATGTTTGAGTCGTTGAGGGAAAAAATGTCGCTCCCCTCCCCACTCCATCTTGCGGTCCTAGGCCTTCTGGCGACCGTTGAGTGGTCTATCTCTGTGGGCCCCTGGCCTTCCTTGGGCTTCGCTCTGGCTCCTCGGTCCATGGGTCCAAACCCAGTCACCTCGTTGGCATCCCTGTTGGCTTCAACGGCCGGCTCTTGGCTCTCACGGCCCTGAGGAGCCGTCTGTCGCTCCTTTGCTGTCGCCGCGGCTTCCTCTCCCCGCCCAGTGCCTTCTGTCACCTGCTCGCCCTCTTCTTCCCCTCCGACCTCGCGGCTTGTGGACAGCCCTGTTCGCCCTCCTCGGCGTCGGCTGCTGCGCTGGTCGCCTTCATCATCTTCGTCTGCGCTCCAGGGTTCGCCCGCTCCTCCTTCGGCGACTACTCCAGACTCGGCCACCCTCCTCGCTTCTGTCACCGCACCCGCTTCCTCGCTCCCGTGGCGCGCTGGCGAGCTGTCTTCTCCGGCATCCTGTCTGCCCTCTGCCATTGCCGCTTCTTCCAGCTCCTCCTCACTGTTCCACCCTCCCTCTAACTCGTCTCCAGATTCTTCCCCTCCTACCTCGTCTTCTCCCGTCACCATCTGTTCTTCTTCTTCCCGCTCAGCAGTTCGGTCACCATTCTCCTCGGCTTCTTGCATGTCGACCTCGACATCCAGGTTCTCTGGTGTTCCATCTCTCCTCTCTGCCTCATCATCTGACGTTTCCCCTCCTACAGGTTCTTCTAGAGGACGTTTTTGACCTGCATGTTTCCTTGGTGACCACAACATTGTGGATGCTGGGTCACCTCTGCCTCTTGTTGGTGTTGTGACTTCTCCAGTATCAGTCGTGTCCATAATGTCTGTCTCGCCCTCCATCGCTCCATTTGCACCTCCTTCCCTTGGTTGCTGGTTGTTTAGCCCAGCTTCCACCACTGCCGCCCCTTCGCTTGCCGTTGTCTCTCCTTCTTGTCCTGTCTTGGAGCTATCAAGTTTTCCTTGCCCCTCAGCTTCTGTGTCCACCTTCTGGGGATCTTCCGCCGATGCCTCCCCTTGCCTCAGTGTGATGGTCGTTTCTGGGTGACTGCCTGTTTGCTGCCCATCACCAGTTTTTTCTATGTTTTCCTTCTGGATCTCAGCTGCTCGGCTAGCTTCTATACCTTGCTGCCTAGCTCGATAGCGGGCTGCTCGAACCTCCTCCCCCAGTTCAAAGGCACTCTTGCGTAAATCATCATTTACTATGTCGAAGATGTTTCTCCTTGTGTTTTTGCGATGTCTGACTTGTTGGAATCCATCCTCATCCACCACTATGTTTTTCCCTTTATCTTGCTGATGTTGATGTTGTGCATGTATTGGCCTCCTTCCTCTTCGCACAGGCCATTTCTGGGCCTCCTTGCAATCCCTGACTCTATGCTTCCAGCTATGACATGCTTTACATCTCATTGGTAATTTGTCATAATCAACCAACACCTTCTGGACTGGTAGTATTCCATCCTCTGATTCCAGATCTATGCTAGTTACCCATCCATTGGTGACCATAAGATTGACGCAAAAACGAGGGTCTTTAGCTGTTTCATTTGATGTATCTATGCCAATGACCTCCCCTAATGTTTCCGCTATGGCAAGTGCCTGATCATGGTGTTCAAATGGTAGTCTCCTCAATGCTACCCATGTGGGGAATGCTAGGTTGCTGGGGTTGTCCGGATTGAATCCCGGGATCCAGCTTTGAATCATGCATGTGCCCCATTTGGACTTGAAAGGTGACAACATTAATGCACTATGAAGTGCATCGGAGTCCTCGCCTTTAAGAAAGAAAAATCCTTTTCCCACATTCATGCAAAATGATAACTGACTGCCCGACAACTCTTGGTTTAGGGCTTGTAGCCATCTTTCCAGATCTTGGAGGGCGGGTTTAGGGCCCAAAAACTTTGCGATTAATAATTGTTCCTTCAAAAGGGCTATGCGTGCATTCAGTTTTTGCGGATCTACTCTGAACGTAATAGCATCCTTTCTAACCAAAAACCCATTAAAATTTCTCTCAAGATTTGTTGGAAGAATCTCACCCACTTGTTCTTTAAACGGGTTGAGTTGACCTTCCGCGATCTGGTTGCTTGCCTCTGCTAAAACTTCTATTACCGCTTCCGTCATTTCCACATCGCATTTTGGACCTTCACCAGCAACCCAGCCACCCCGTTCTTCCAGCATCGGATCGAATCTCGGTCCGCTTCCATATCGGACTTTCGCTGCAAATGTCTCCATCTAGAGGCCCTGACACTGTTCCTTAGGGATCCGGTCGTCCACTCCCCAGATCTGTTCTTTGATGCTCCTCGATCTGATTGATCCAGGGCAGATCGAGCTCTCTCGCCTTCACTTTGACCTAATGTTGTTTCCACAAGCAAACTACATTTCCGATCTAATGGCATTCGCCTCCGTACTTGCGTTGCAATCTTCCGATCTGCCTATGCTACTGTCCATTGTGACTGATCTAAAGCACACCCTAACTCCATCAAGGCACAGATCTCGAGCTAGCCAGGGCTCCGCCTGCGCTTCTTGGGTCGAGCCATCGGCGTGGCTTTAGATCTCAAGACGGGAGATTTCTTGAGAAATAACCTGTTGAAGTTCGAGACTTCAGGAGAATTACGGATCATTTGAGAGGAATCTATAGAATATACCTCAAATGAATAAAGCCAAACCGGAAGATGTCAACATGTAACCGACTGGATTTAGAATCACTGGGATCTTGACTGACGATGCCCAAAAACTTCCTGGTCACTGGTCTCCAAGTCCCAACCGGTTATATGTTGTGATCGTTCGGTTTTTTCCATGGATTCTCTACAACGATCGATAATCTTCTTGAAGCCTAAACTTCAACTGGTTCCATCTGTAACTACACTAAATATGATATCTAGTGTCATACGGTGTTTTAGGTCAGTATGGTAATCTTATGTCATATGGTATATTTAGTGTTGGTGACACTACACCGCGCTTTATGATTAGTATTGAGCGAAGACATTTAGCATTGGTGACACTAAATATCATGTTTAGTGTAGCAGTCGGTTCTCCCCGTGCATTGATGTAATTTCCTCAACGACGAGTGTCACCATGTTACTGGTTTCTTTCTTCATAACTTATAACATAGATTCTAGCTGTATTGTGACAACGGTCCACTGGGTTTGATGCCTTTTCCCATGCCACATCAAAAATGTGCATATATACTTTCAGTTCAAAGTTCACGTGCTGGGTGTTGAAGATTTCACTGGTGGGCTAACTCATAACCTAGGGAGGATCATCAACCGGGCCACTGAAAACGACCAATTCTTTGCATCGAACAATGTTGGGTCTTCCCAGCAAAACCAGGACACCAACCATCTGTATCACCATTTTATTTTTTTGGGGGAGAAAAAGCAACAAAAGAAAAACACACAACTATCGGCATGCATGCATCGAATATCGCTTACATTCAGTCTAACACCGCTGCGTTGTAACAATGTGACTTTATGCTTTTTGAATAACATACTACTTATTTCCTCAAACAAACAATCATCACAACTCACATTTCTTTGCAATATTTCCATTGAGAAGCAGAAATAGAATCTGATGTCACAAGGAATCCATGGCAAAACTTTTTTCTTTATGAAATAACAAATTTGGGTAGTCTTTCTGGCCTTTCCACCTTGTGATTCAATGGATTTTACAAAGCCGACAGCTTAAGGTTAATCTACGAACTCCATGTAGACACAAATTTGGTTCATGTGACAGCTGCAATACCATTGTTGTGTGTGTGTGTGTTTGTTGTAAAATCATTCTATCTCTAGAGATGATATAGTATATCATTTTTTCCCTTATAATGTAGGTGAAAATGATGCACACTTTGTGTTGGTGTGTCTCCTATATAATTTTATTAGAAATAAGTTTCAATCACTATTTGAGAATGTAGTATTAGGGAGTCTCAAGTCTTTCTTCTAATTGGACATGCAAGGCGACATTAGTCTCTATTATCACGGAGGCTACCGCACTCCGTCACTTTAAGGAATTAGCCAGTTTGACATCATCTTCATGTATTTTTTTGGCCCCATAAGCCTTTTAATAATATTATCCAATTGAGTTTGTACGTAGGGTGGGGCTGGGAACGTGCCATATTTTATTCAAAATTATACTCTATTTATTCTCATAGCAAAACAATGCATTGGTATATTCAACTTGATAAACATGGGTGAAGCAATATCACAAATATTATTAGAAAATAATGGCTAATAATAGTTGAATAATGTTATGTTGGCTTCCTGGACTTTGAAACCAATTTCATTTCATTCTAATTTGGTTCGAGTGGATTGTTCCAAAGATTCCACAAAGCTTTACCCTGAAAATGCCACCTACTTGTAGAATGTGGTACCAAGGTAACATCTAGTTTCGTTTCACTCCTCAACGGAATAACGCACCCTAATCAACAACCCTAGCTACATGACACCCCATAACAAAATCCATAACTTAATCACAAGGTAAAACTTACTTCAACAAGCGGTGCATGTTAATTGTGAGTGTAACTTACTATACTATCTACAAGAAAGATAACCCATCCTCGTAGCCTTAATTGCCACAAACAAAAATCACCCACATGACATATTCATACTCACTGACAACCTAAACGACACATGTCTTATCAATCACCACATCTGACACCCAACATCCCAACACCACCACCAAACAAACTTCTCTTCACAACCATAGTCCACCTAATGGCATGGACCCCACACAAAATCATTATCCAAAATGTAAGAGCACATACCGGAATCACCGACAACAAAATCGCAGACCAACTCACCAATGAAGGTACCATCCTTGTCAAACCAAACCCCACACCATAAATTCACATGGCCCATACCATCCCATATTGGCTGACCGGAATCCCCACCAACGCACACAACGGAGAAATTTGCAACCTCCACGCATACATTAACAAGGAACACAAATCACTCAAACTCGTAACAACCAAAAATAAACTCACATATGTTGACAAGTGGCTCTCCAACCAATAAATCTACCATAAACTCTCCAACCACTTATGGACAACCAAAAACATCATTGGCACACAAATCACACAAGCATTAAAACTCTAGTATGTCCAATACACGGGCACCCATAGGAAACACCTATTTTGGCCAACGACCTACCCCAACCTAGATTGCACATTATGCCCAAATAACGCAATTGATACATGGCCACACCTACTCTCCCATTGCACCAACCAATACGCTAAAGGCTTACGAATAGCAAGACATAACAAAGTAGTCCACCAAATCAAACACACACTACACACAAGATTCTACACACTTGCAAACGTTGGCCAATACAACGACTTACCAGAAGACATCACCATCCCCAACTTGTCACTTAGTTGCTCATGTCATTCAACCCCATGGACATGCCATGCCCTCCTCAAACTAGACATCTTGTGCATACTAGGAGCACATACAAACAATCAACCATCCATACCCCCCGCCCTAGCTCACACAATACAAATCATTGATTTTACTTATTTCCATGATAGATTCCCACTTGAAGCCAGAAGGAACAAACAAGACAAGCACAACCCTCTCATAAGCACCCTCCAAAATCTAGGTTGGGACGTCAACACCTCATCACCATAACAACGGGGGTAAGAGGCACAATTCATGAACACTCCATCACCGCACTAGAATAGATGCAAAAACCAAAACCCAAAATCAAAAGATCAATGAAACAAATCCACTAAATAGCCATAGAATACTCAACATATCTAATCCTTAACAAAAATGCCATGGTAGACCCACCATAGGGACACTGCCCTACATATATGTATGTTACTAACATGGTGACCCCCCCCCCCGATTTGGGCGAACCAACCCAACCCATACACTCATTTCTTGTTGGATGCCTAAACCCTTGCCTCCAAAGAACCAATGTATGGGTTGTTTCGCCCCAAACCCCCCCCCCTCTAAAAGGGAGGAAATACACTTCCTTTGGCGCTTGGTAAAACATGACCAAAGTAAGTACTAAACATTATTCAGATTCATAACAATGATCTGTGGGATTGATAGTATTACATGGAATATTCCCCACATTCAATATGAATATGGGGAATATTCCATGTAACACTATCAATCCCACAGATCATTGTTATGGATCTAAATAATGTTATGTAGATCAACCACCCATTCACATTGAGGCAAGCTCGACATTACTTTTATTTTATTTATTTTGTACTATCTGCGCAACGGCGACAAGTTTATGTATTTATACATAAGTCAACGCACACCAATAAGTACAGTCACGCCTGCCACGTGGCTTTTAAAAATTGCATAATGCTGACATCACACTTCCTCCTAGTGACGACACCTGACGCTAGCCCAGTGCTCATCATGTCGCTTGCAGGCACTTTGTTTTGTATGTTGCGCTCCTGGCAGGCTGTTCAAATCACATCAATTTAGTAGTAAAAAGGAAGAGGGTTTTATAATATAAGATAGTATAGGAACAGTGTATAACATGATGGTGGTCTGAGAGTGGACAGTGAGGGCCAGGGCTAGATCATGCCCCGATCACACCACCACTGTTCCCAGCCGTGAAGTTGTTGGGGATTATGTTGAGGAATAGACATAACATTTTTCAGATCCATAACAATGTTTTGTGGGATTGACAATAATATGTGGAATATTCTTCACATTCAGCTTGAATGATGGAATATTCTGTAGAATATTGTCAGTCCCACAGAACATTGTTATGGATTTGAATAATGCTATGGATGTTGGCCAACCATTTTCCACACTATTATAGCTGGAGATGCCGAGGGATGGTGTCAGTAGTGGCCGGTGTGATCAGCCCTTCAGTGCCCGAGGAGATTTTTGGGCATACTCGGTTGAGATCCTAAGTATTTCCAAGTCCCAACCAGATATACGTAAGATGTTTTTCGGGTTTTCTTTACTAATTTGAGGTGTATTCTCTAAAGTCCTCTAGAATGATCGGTAAGTTTTTGGAAATCTTGAACTTCAAACTTGACTGGTTCATCTGTAACCAGCGGTCAATTCTCCCCTTTCATTGGGCTGGACCCTCACCTCTTTTGAGTTGAGCCCCCACCACTATTACCAAGGTAAAGGGGGTCTAGTAAAAACATGATCACCATAGATTTCTGGTTTATTGGTTTTGTCATGTGGGGAAGAGACTTAGTGATGGCAACAACTGAAATGAGTCAAAAGTTTGGCTTCTATTTTTTAAAGAGTTGGGTACAACTCACTTAAGTATAAGCTATACTCTTACTCGAAATAAAAGTAAGAGCTACCTTATTATCTTGAACGTTACACATACTATGTACATGGGAACTCACTATTGCATGCACATTGCGACATGACTTGCAATTTTAAGCAAGCATAACACATTCCCATTCATATGCAAAGTAATACTAGGGTAGAGCACTCTTGCAACTATCTGCTTATTCATCTCAAGTGGGTGCATGTGGCCTAATTCGGGACCTTTAATGCTAATAAGTTTTGGGGTCGCCATTTTCAAAATATGTAAATATAGATAAATATATAAATTTAAATATGTATAACACAAACGAACATAAATAATGATATACACACATACACACATTATGATAGAATTGCATCCGTTTTCACTTGGGTAATAGTGGTAGAGGCCCAACTCAAAGAGGTGGGCGCATCTAGCCTTGGATAACAATGGGCTCAAATGGGCATCACAAAGTGTTACTAATTAATTATCGGGGCTTTGCATGTAGAAAGGTCAATCTAGATAGTAATGTCTACTAACTTGAGTTATCTCTTTTTCTTTCACTCTCAATTTGTGCGACTCCTAGATTTGTAGGAAAAAGAACTTGGACTCAAGTAAGGGATG
Organism: Polytrichum formosum; assembly: GCA_964035585.1. Taxonomy (NCBI): domain Eukaryota; kingdom Viridiplantae; phylum Streptophyta; class Polytrichopsida; order Polytrichales; family Polytrichaceae; genus Polytrichum; species Polytrichum formosum. The sequence goes on along the minus strand of OZ037935.1, from coordinate 70,373,238 downwards.
TGGCCCTATTTGTGAGCTCTTCCAACCCTGTAAACATAATTTTATTGTTGGATGCCATTGGAAAATTGTCTAGTCCAATTAGCAATTGTGCTCGGGGAGGTGACTATCGGAATTTTAGAAAACCATGTGAGATAAAAAAAATATGGTCAATTTAATTCGTTTAGGGTAAAATTTGTAATTTCGTTAGATCTACCATAGCATTGGAAATATGTTCCCTACATGATTATATGTAAAATAGGGTGATGGATTATTCCTTCATTTTAGTAATCAGTAAAAAAATAGGGTCATAGACATAGGATCCCCCTAAAAGTGTGTAGTAGGATCAGTAGAATAGTTATGGGTTTGATTACTTGGATGAAGAAGTGTGTAGTTTTTGTCCGAATTTGAATCAAGCGTGTTAGTATGGAGGGAAATGTCGTGGGATTTTTTTTTGGAAAGGAATGTGTTGGCGCTCCTCAACGGGCGTTGGGTTTTGCAACGACGCTAAACATGTGGGACCTCGCTGGATGCTTGTCTATTTCAGCTTGTATATTTTGTTATCTCCATGTTTATTGGTAGCCCTTTAACTAGTATCCACGTGTTATTGGTTGTGTTTTGAATGGTACTTTGAATGATTTAGGATTGGTATTACTAATTGAAACCAAATGAATGACAATTTGAATGATATGGAATGTTTGTTGCTCACATAGTCGATTTTGCAATGCTATAGTATTCCGTCCACTATTTGGTACTTGTACGATTTATAAAATTAAAAAAAATCGTACCAAAAATTAGCCTCTCTAAACAATTACAAATAAATATAGGGTGCTAGGAAATACGTCAAAGTAGCTTTGTATTTACAAATGGGGAGGGAAAAAATATTGAGAGGTGCATAAATATCCCCTCATTAAATACTCCATTATCACACGTGGTTACAAAACGTAAGGGGGTGTGATCGCCCCGAGCAATTGTGATGAACCATGAAGATTGTCATTTCAAGTTTTGGAATCGGAGTTGAGATGCAAAAGTTATAAGAGGTTAGAGTGAGGATTCTCTTTCTCTTCAAGTGATCACATAGACCCTCCCAACTATGTTCACTTCTAAACCTAGAATGATGCCCTCGAATGTGTTGAGCATATAGCCCAATCTCATCATATATAACTTGTGTCTTTTTGGTGTCTGTTATGAGCTTTAAGCCTTGCCATATACCACTCATTATAGGTGTTTAAATTTAGAAGAGAGACCACATAGGGCCCACGTAAAGACCTTAATTGTCATGGATTGATGAAATTGTTGTGCAGATTCTTCTACCTACTCTTCTTCTTTCGCCCTAAATCTGCGTGACTCCTGGAAATGCTGGGAAAGCATCTTGGAAAGCAGCGGAGGAGAAACATAACACATAAAATCATTTGAGTTACGGTTTTAACGGTCCACCTGGAAGGTTCTTGTCTGGTGGAGGCCAAAGATGCGCCATGTGATTCTTTTGTCCCGCATCAATATCCTTCCCCTTGGAAAAATAGACTCGAATGCGAATCCAGGAAGCATATCACAAAGATGACCAGGAGAGGAGCCACAAACAGAACAGCAGGGTCCCAAAGCTCCAACATCTTCCACTCTTGCAATCGTAGTTTCAAATCACTAGGTTGTCTCAGACTTGAACACAAACATTCTTGTCTTCTACCAGACTGGATCCGGACAGCAGATCAGTTCTTGACGAAAATGAGTTCCATGTACTGTACTTGTTGAATCGTGACTCCGGGTCTGCCTCTAAGAAAGAAAGAAAGAAAGAAAATAAAGAAATCTCAGATGAGATCAAAAGCATGAGAAACAAAATGTGCAAGAGATGAGTTCTTCGATAACAATTCCTGAATGTGACTTTCGAGAACTCAACTGTGCAAGAGATGAGTCAAGATCACTCAACCATGGAGGAGGTAGAGATAATGTACAGAGGTGAGATTTCGACAGTTATCGCAAGTTTGTAACCGTCTTTACAGGTGAATCTCCCATATAGCCTCACCATCATCCCACCTACGATATGTGGGCCTTATGTGGTCACTCTTCTTAATTATTTGGACACCTGTATTTGCATGATATATGCTAAGCTTTGTAGTTAGTTTGATATTGAATATAAGTAAATTTTTGAATGAATCTTCTTTTTTCTTTATGACATTTAGTGTAGCACATTCGGATACTTGAGATGATAGTTTTGCATGTCAATATGCAAGGGGGAGATATTCTTGAGGATTTTAATGGCAAGTGTCATGTGTTTACATTTTAGTATGCAAGAGGAAGATATTTTTGAGCACATCAATGGCAAGTGTCATGTGTTTACATTTTAATATGTAAGAGGAAGATATTCTTAAGCATACTCATGCCAAGTGTCATTTGTGCATTATTTAAAACTTACTTGTAGACCATTATGTAACATAGGCATACACCTCATAACACTACACTGTTTATGGTATTCAGTGTGACATGCATAATAGTGCCACATACCCTATTTTGAGGCGTATGCTAGGTTACACTAATTATGAACAACTTCACCATTAGTGTCACCTCATGACACTTGGCATTCAAGTCCGCTTCCTTATATCTTGGCATGAGTATGTTCAATAGTGTTATGAGGTGTAGCCTATCTTACACAAATGTTCTACAAGTTGTACACAAATGACTGATGAGCTCAAGAATATCTTCCCCTTGCATACTAACACACAAAACTATCATCTCAAGTATCCCAATGTACTACGCTAAATGTCACAATGTAAATGTTTTTTCACTTTAAAAGTTGTGTTGGTGAATAGTGTCATGTTGACAATTAGCGGACATAACACCTTGAGAGCTCTAGGCATCTAGTTTAGACCCTTTGTAAATAGTGTATGTGACATTAAATACCATATTTCATGTATTAAACATACTCATGCCAAGATATTCGCAAGCGCACTTGAAGGACAAGTGTCATGAGGTGGCACCAATGATGAAGTTGTATATCATTAGTAACCTAACATATGCCTCAAGATAGAGTGAGTGATACTATAACGCATGTGACACTAAACACCATAATTGGAGCACTGATTTTTTGTTTCTTCTACACTATGCATGAATTTTTTACGACCTCCTGATTTTCATGAAGGTTCAGTTTATTGCTGATTTTCGAGTCAAAATAAAGACAATTATGGTATTTTAGGCCATGAATGCAGTTCATATGGGACTTGTGGACTCCAGCAATCATGGCCTTCTGAACACACAGGGTGAAAAAAAAAATTCTGTTTTTGAGACAGAAGGCCAATAGGCCAACGCCAAAGCACAGGAGGCAGTTGACCACCTGGCAAGTTTTCCGTCAGGTAGAGAGGAGATTTCACAGTCGGGATTCGAACCGCCAACCTCTTCCTTGAGATTTGGGTATCCCTCCACCATCATCCGGTAGTTTAAGGTAAAAAAATAAAATAAAAATAAAAAATAAAATAAATTCTTAAAGGCGGGCAGGGAGAGGAGCTGATTCTTAACCTATGCGTTCAAAATATAGACAAAATACTAGGCTTTATCGTTAACACAATTGGGAGGGCCTGGCCTCTGTGATCAATTGATGAGAAAGAGAATCTTGACTTTGACCTCTGCTAGCTTTTGCAACTCAGCTTATTCTGAAAGTTGAAATGACAAACTGCACAATTCGCAATTGCTAACCGGATGAAACAAACATTGATCTGAGGAGCTGGAATAGGCAACATAGCTTACGTGTGAGCTGTGCACACCAAAACTCTTTTGTCTGACGGTTCAACTCAAATTCCTGAATTCTGTTGTTACCACTCTCACACCCTGCCCCTTAACCCGTGCAACTTTAAATATAAATTCAGGATCTTAGGATGTGAAAATACTGTAGTGGCGCTAAGTACATTTCACATGAATGAGGACCACATAACCCAGATGGACGAGCAACCATGAAAAATCGATAAATATCAAAGGCTTCCACAACTCATGGGATTAACTCAAGTATCATGTCCCATTCTTGTTGATTGATGACATACTGTAAGAGTTTTTGAGATTTGGTGATGAATTATGATCACCAATATGCTGGAATTCTATGTCCCAGATGTTGCATGCATCATATACCTCCACCGTTGACCTAATAAACTCGGAAACATATTTCAAAATGTAACACAACACGGATATGAAATCCCCCTGGATGAAGGTAGTGAGAATCTGTCTTCAGAAAAGGGTTGCCAACCAAGATTAAGAGGGAGAAAGTGAGAAGTTGACTGCAATCTTTCGTAGGTTCGAGAAATGAAGCCAACTTTCATGTGAATGCCAAGTGCACTTCTCTAACATGTCTCTTTGAAAATTTTCATTCACAAAGGTGGTGACCTACAGTCCAATCTATCATGCATTCTCCATACAAGAACATACTACACCAAGACATTTTGGAGGACAGAATTTTATTAATGGACAGTGTACAGAGTTTACATATACAGCTTCAGAGCAACCGATTTCTGAAGGTGATTTTAACCATGCAGCCATAACCCAACAAAACTATGGGTTCCGCTGAGCATCAGGACTAATAAAATAATCCACATCCTAAGTTGCAAACTTCATAAAAAGTCTTATATCTACTTTCCAAACAAGGATTTCAACCACCATAACCCAGCACGATCCACGTTCTCGTCCGACTCTGCAGTAGCCTCTCCAACGCCCTCAAGTTGCTCAGTTTTGTGCAGCTTGCTGACATCGTAGCCCTCATTCTGAGCGTGCTCAAGAAGACTTTGGTAAATTTCGTCACTGAGTTGAGGCGTCCGGCTCAAAACCTGACATAAAATAAAATGTGCAAATTCACATGTTCAAACAATGGCAGTAAAACCAGCTCCATTCAATGGAACTCAGAAGGAAACAGCTGACCTACCCAAACCTTTCCTCTTTTGAGAAACCGACAATTTTACAATCGCATCAAAAAATCAGAGACAAACTCGTGTAGCCAGACCTGTAAGAACAGTTCGTAGTTTTAAAGGTTCTCTATCAGAGACAAGGGGGCCCATCCCTCTCTGCCTGCCGTCCCCTTGGGTTCCAACCTTCTAATCTCACTACACTAAACATCTGATTAGTATGGCATTAGAATTGGTGTTAATTACACACACCAACTTTAATTGCAAGACAGTTAATGTGGGCCACACTAAATCAGATCAGATGTTCATCGAACTTCCTTCCTGGGCACCTTGTACTTGCTCATTTTTTACTATTAAAAATCCAAGCGAGGTGGGGTTAACTCTTCAATTTCCCCTGCGAGAACCTTAAAACAGGATGGCCTGCACGAGCTACTTAGCAGCCATTCGGCCTTCACAAACCCTACTCCCCCAACTTTGATATGTTGCAAGTGAACTACTTACCCCAAGAAACTAAGGGCAGAGAGAGATAAGGTCCCCCCCCCCGCGACACTCTACCCACACTATTATACTCAACCCTAAATCTTAACATTCAAGGCAACAACACCGGGAAAGGCTCCAAAATGTCAGACTTAAGGCTCAGCCACACATAGCTCGAGCTCAAGCTCAAGCTCAAGCTTAAGCTTGCACGTTTGGAGCGTGGATGTAAAACAAATTGGAACCTTATGTGTGCCTAAACTGGTGGAGCTTTGTTTGATTTCAGGTTCAAGACGGAACTTGAACTTGTAATCATCGGACTTGAAAATTCTGCAACTTCGAATTTGGATTTTAACTTCAAGATCAATTCAAAAAAGCGGGGATCAACCTTGAGACAAAGCTCCACCATATTAGGCATATATAAGGGCTCAAATCCTTCTACCTTGGCGCACCAAATTTGCAAGCTTAAGCTCTCAAGTTGTATTTGGCAAGCCCATTAAGATGAACGCTAGTAGAAACTGGTAGGTGTTTACCTCTTCATCAAAAAAAATGGCAGTTCCGAGTGCACAGAAAAAGATGGAAAAGAGAAAGAAATTCATACCCAGAGGAATTTTCTCGATGGTTGGCCTACAAGCGCCCACTGGTAATTGTCATCAAGTTTCATGACCCAGTAATCACCTGTGACTGGGAAGACAGGAAAGAATGGTGGCACCACGAACCGAACCTTCAATTTCGCATCCGGGCTGGCTGGGTCCGCCTTGTATGCAGAGCCATTAATGTGGCTCCTTTTACCATCGACCCAAGTCTCATTCAGGACATCAATGGTCTGGTCCTCTTTGAGAGTGTAGGTCGCACGAGAATTCGTGCCAGTTTTGGGTTGGAACGTTGATGGCATGGAAGCAATTTCGTACCATCGCCCGGCATACCTTGCCAGGTCGACATTTTGCACCACATGAAGGTCCTTGTCTCCTCCCATAATTATGGAATTCACTTGAATAAGCTCAAATTCTTGGTCAATTGATCGCAAATGGAAATAGGATTTTGAATTAGATGGGAATAAATTCTCAAATCTGCACAAACAGCTTGTGAATGTGAGAAACAGCAACCACAATGAACACAGAAAGTGAAAGAGAAAAAGAAAAGTAAATGAGAGGTGGACGATCTCAGGTGGCGGGACGGTGATGAATATGTTGTTAACTGTAGCTATATCCATCAACAGGTAGGCCCTATACACTAGAGATCGAGTTGAGAGCTTGAACTTGCAATTTTCGGGAGTTTAATACTCGAATTTGACAAGCTTTCATCCAAGGCTCAAAGTATTGAAAGCTTGACCAATCCTCAAGCTCTCAATAGTTTGGTAGTTAGAGCATGCGTAAAGTGGCCATGCTCAAAGAGAGACACCAAGAGGGGGCACGTGAACTAAATAAAGGAGAATTCATCACAGGCTACAGAATGCTTGTGAGCCCATTGGCTTGGGGCCCACAAAAAGACATTCCTAAGCAACCTCCATGGTCGCTTAGAATTTGACTGAGCTTGTCCAAAATGACTGAAAGCTTGTCATGGTCATTTAAGGTTTGCAAGCCTTGTGAAAAATTCAAGCTCTTTAAGTGGGAAGTGGACTTGAGTGAAACAAGTATAAGTAAGAGGCTCCACTCCAAAGAGAAGGCTCCTTTCTTCAAGCTCTCATCCTCTAAAGGGGGTTTAGTAAAATGGGTAGACTTTTCGTGGCATCCGATAAAGAAATAATGCTATTAGTAAATCAGCTGTCCTCTATCCATCACTTTCTGGGACTTTGTTACGCTAAGCGAGATGTGATGTACAAAACATTCTCTGCACTGATGAAGCCAATTCCACAAATGGTGGAAATGTAGCCCCGAATCGGCCCGAACCACAAAGGGCAATGCACCCACTGAACATTACACTCACCTTCAGAGATCCTAAAAATAAACCTCAAAATAAACTGCAATGACCTCTAGTTATATAAACAAACTCACTGCACTGTTCCCTTCCAAAATGCCACAATGACGACCGAGCCGCACATAAACCCATGAAAGATATCATCAGGCCTTCATCTCAGAATCCCATCACTCTACCTCGGCGAACTTGATGAAGACGACACTCTCAGTAAGTCTGAGGAGAAAATTGCAGGTGAGGGTCTTAAGGGGCTATCCACAGAACCAGAAAATCCACTCACCCTGAGCAATTTCCTGGCGTAGGATGCACTCCGAATACCTCTCATTTAATACCAAACCCCCAAATTACAGATAAGGTCAAACACCAAAAATTACTGAAGATGACCCTCTATCAACACATAATAACCTCCTACCCCCTTTAATTTTCAGCAGGTAAATCACAAGCAAACCCAGTACATTATATCTCACAATTGCACCACAGACAGCACCCCACCAAAAAAGGAAAACTTGGTGAAGATACACAAAATCTAACACACTAAATTTAAAAAAAAATTAAAAAAATCATTCCCCAGGATAACGTCTGACGTTCCTAAACACCTCTGACCTATATATGATGCTTGTCACATATGGAAACCAATGCACCGCACTTCAATTTTATGAATGATGGCCAATTGCACAAGCTCAAACACTCACATATACCGAGAATTATTCCTTCTTCTAATTGTGAGGTTTTAGAAGGTTATCAGATACATCACAAAAACCAACTCAACGGACTGCAACACAACATTCCACCACTCCAGCGTGACAGAAAAGAAAACAAAAACGAAAACGCACCTGTAATACAAACTGGGCTAACATCACCATGCCCAAACTCAACACCCGCCCAAAGAACCTCCAATTTTGAACACAATACCTCAAAAAAGAGAAACGAGAAAAGAAAAGAAAAACGAGGCACTGCACCTAACAATTGCACCACTCCAGCATCGCAAAGACATAAACCCACCTATAATGCACACTTGGACAACATTGCAATGCCCAAATTTAAAACCAACCAGGATAACCTCCAATTTTAAACATGTAACCAAACAAAACCCATGGCACTGCATCACCTAAGAATTAACAGATGATGACTCAAGAAGACCGCGACTCACCTTTGTCAAAACTGGAAGTCTGTTGATGATTGTGAGGAGACGGTGGCAGATTGGCGAGGCTTTGTAGGATTGGCGATGGAGTGAGGGCCAAGTGTCGGTGGTGGAGGCCGTGGGATTTCTTCCCGAACTTTTTGAGTGCTTCTGGCACCTTCATGTCCTTTCCATCTGCTGACACTGCTCTTCTCATCCATGTCCTGGCCCTTGCCTTGCCACTTTTGCACGGAAAATATCATCCTGCGGTTGCTCGAAGAAGCCGACGTGTGTTGGGTCTCCAACAAATCCCCGCAAAACCACCGTCTCCATCAATCAATTAATCGACTTGCAAATTTTTTGGGTGGCAATTGCCAATCTTCGCGAGAGAGAAACATCACTGAAAAGTTACAACATTATGGACTTTTATAAATAAAAACACTAGAGTGGATGATTACCCGCGGGAACGAGAATGGGAACAACGGGTCCTACACCTAATCAAATTGGTTATTGGACATAACCAATTAATTCATGGACAGAATGTGCAAAAATGGATGACATTGTGTCTACATGGATGAAATCGTTACGTTGAGTTATGATAATCCTTTTGTGTTTGGATAGGTGATCAATTAATATGTACTCAGACCTTATAAGAAGTTATACAAATGGGCTTGAGAATATTCCTCACGATATTCTCTAGGAAGCTCAAATTCATGATTGAATCCGGTGTGATATGGAACTTATTATCTTCTTCTTTTTTAATGGATAAAATTCTATGATGTGAATCATATTATGGCCATACACAAGGGACGAGGCGATATGTGACAACGACTAACAAGGCAATGTTAATTGACACTCATTGTATCAAGTCATAACCAAGTCATATTCCCTATGACGTTACATATAGGATTGAGAATGCAATTTTTGTGGGCACATAATGATTATTAAGGCTAAATCTCATCATGAGACATGTGTTTATTGTGTCACTCCTCCTCAAGATGTGTCCTTTTCCCTTTAGAATAGGCAGTGGAAGTACATGCAAATGCGTACATACATAATTTCACTTGCTCAGTGACGGCTTGGGTTTCACAACGTCTACGTATTATCACCTTGAAACCAAAGGCAACAGACTTTCATCTTTGCGAAACAGAGTCTAAATTATACACGTTCTAAGATTATCACTTGGAGTAAGATGGCCCCTTGTTTATAGGCTCTTGTTTTTATATCGACCAAAATTTGAACTCACATGTTGTTGACCTTTCTAGTAGGCCTACCTAGGTTCTAAGGATATTGTAGAGAGGCTAAGATCAACAGTCCAAATCATAACAATGAGTGGAAGAGAGACCTCTTGGCCCAACCCCAACACCCCCACCACCCACCAACTAAAATGGCCTTATAAGCTTGTATTCCAAACATCTTTCCCCCTTTGTCATTTCATGTCCTAGTGTCGACTCTCTTGCTCTTGCTCTCTTGAGGCTTAGACTATTGGATTTAGGTTTCTGGGTTTCAAGTAGTAGGTTTAAATTCGTGGGTTTTAATTCGTGAGTTTGTGTTTCGGGTTTACATTTGTGGCTATAGATTCCAGCTCATTGCCACCTTCTTGGTTTCTTTACACTTGTGTGTTCCAAAATTTTGGCTTAGAATTATAGATTTCAAGGTCATTTCTTCATTTTCAAGTTGGTTTTTAAAGTCTATTTATAACCTCATAACAGACATCACGAGAGTTAAAGGGCCCCTGACAAATATTGCCTCCTTTCAAAGGTGAGACCACATATAGGAGAAATATATTTGGACTTATGTCCGTGTCTTATGAAATATGCCCTTTAAATCCTCCAAGTTCAAATTTCACTTGTTAGTTGTAAAATGTGTGATATATGTAATAGTTGGCCGTCATAAAGGACATGGTCTTATCATTATAATTTGAGCCGGACACTTAGTATTAATGAGTTCACAACATATTATTTGCATAGAAGTTATGAATTAATTTTGCATATATAGGCTCATTCATTGGAAATGATAAGGAGAAAAAATTATTGTGTGAAAACAATGTCATGTGAGGTATTTGCATTAACTAGTACTATGTTAGGGTATTAATATTATACTTTACACCAAAATAGGGAGACTAGGTTATGATATGGAGCACCGGGTTCAATGGTTAGGATATTGACTATAACACATGGTTTCAGTTGATATCCTAACCAATGCATTTGGACTTGCTTAACAATAAAGATCCAAAAAAAATCAAAAAATATATGTGTGTGGTTTACAACAAAAAGGACAACCAAAAAATAATAGAATTATGAAATATGAGCAATCAAACAAATGAGGTGGATTGTCAATATTAATCAATTGCTCAGTTTAACAAGAAGGATCCAAAGCTACATCATCCACACCTTCTCACCTATTCCGGTTCAATGATTTTGGAAAATAAAAATCCAAGCTCATTATGTGTACATGTTTTCCTCTCTTCTGTGAGATTAGTAAAGATATGACTGGGAGGGCCTACCCACCACCTTGCAACCCACTCTATAAAATTAGGCCCCATCCCACACACCCGACAAACTTATCCAAAATTAGTTGCCAGATGAGCTTACTAGATGTTGCGAATCCCTAGCCCTCAATGAAATGAAATTGATTTTAAAGTCTATGAAGCGAAAAGGCTAACAAGGCTAAAAATACATCGAGATGGTTCCAAACCAACTAATTTCCTAGAATGGTGGAGTGCAGTAGCCTCCGTAAGATAGAGAACATAGCATGTAAAAATGTCATATATGTTGTTTTCTCAAATGCAAGGAAGGCCAGATTGAATTAGTCTTCGGAGGCAACTTTTGCCAACTACGCAAGTTTTTACCAACTACTACTTTTTCCAAAGTTCAATTGCACTCTGCAAGACTAGAAATTGAGTCGGCCTTGGAAAAAGAGCATCACATGTGATGATGACTTTTTCACGAATACCATGTTGGAGGCTAATGTCAACTTGTTGGTCCAATTGAAAGAAAGATATAAGGCTCCCTAATACTACATTGTGAAATAGTGGCAAATGCTTATCTTTAATAAGGGACATTCCAACACAAAGTATGCCTCATTTTAAACTACATTATAAGAGCAAATGTGACATAATCTATTTATCTCTAGAGATATGTACACCTGACCACTATCCAATTTCAATGGCAAATCTATAATTTGAGGTGCAATAAGCAACAATGATCTTGTGTTGTTGTGGTGTCAATGGTTGCTTCAAGTACATTTCACATTTGTATGAGGATTGGAGGTAATCTAGTTTCTCCCCCGAGAGATGGAAAGAGTTCCACTCTTTAACAAGAAAAGTCTCCTTCATATCAACAAATGCAATTTTGATGTGGTTGGGCTATCATAACTTTCCCAATGAAAGACCCCATGATGCCCTTCCACATGGAAGCCAATTTGTGCCAAGTGTTAAATTCTTGTTCAAGGAGGTGTCAAGAAAGTTGCTTGACTAACAAAGAGGGTAGGTGAGCAAACATTGTAGTGAGCTCAAAAGCATATAAGGAAGTTCTCCATGAGGAGTTATATGAATTTATCTATACCTCCTTGCCCAACCATGATTGGTCCACACCACTGACTGGGCACTGCCTGAAATCATTTGCGAGTAGTACAAACTCAGTATTTGAAATTGTAACCACTGCATGGTCCTCACAATGGTCCAAAGACAAAGATCCAATTGTACAAAAGCAATGCAGGATAAGGGACATGCTGGCAAGCAGTTGGAAGATGCCAGCATTGCCAATCTGGTTGCATTTGGCAATCTGGCATTTGATAATCTCGGCTACACATGGAGATGATAAAAACATGAAGAGCTGTAATATTGCATCTATATCCATTAAGATCCATCCAATTTTGTTAACAACGCCTCATCATCACAGTTCCTTCTACCCACAAGATGACCTCATGAATTATTTTATGTATATCAATGCACATCTAAGAAACCCTGAAACAAATGATTGTACACTCAATCAGAAAATGTGAACTTTTCAATTACTTGAAAATGTACATGACCCGGTGATTTCTCTGAATTTCAAAGTTGCTTAGAATTCTACAACTGAGCACCAACAAATATTCTACACATCTGGTTGCCCTCACATGAAGCTACATGTGTAAGCATTGCAGCTTGGTCTACGTGAAAGAAACCAGATCACAACTTAGCACGATCACAACTTCCTTCTAGCCTTCAGCTGGTCACACCTGTTAAATCCAAAACAACACTTTCAGTCTTTGGGAACTTCACAATGTAAGACAATAAAAACGTGAATCACGAACTAAAAGTAAGACAATGAATGGGGTTGTCACCACACCTGACAAAAATGCAGAACTCAGCAAGAGGGCTGGATAGCTTGAAATCAGCAGGCACCCATGAGTCGAAAAGAGGACAGAGAGCAGGTCATCGCAATGGCAATCCTATTTGGAAAAGGATATGTGTGAAGCAGTATTGTGGATTCGTAATGTAAGAGGCACATTGAGGTATGATACAGGTTCAGATGCTTGTAAATATTGAGTAACACATCTTCAGATGAGTGACATAAGAATGGAGGTTTCATCAGCGGTTGTGAAATTTGCATCAAGATACAGGTTAAACTACACTAAATGTCACAAATATCTGGTGGACTTGATTGCTAGACTCCAGTTTGTGGTGATACAGTTCGCTCCTTAATAGCTACTCAAGCAGTAGTTGGCAGATTTGGTAAAGTTGGCAGGGTCAAGCAGTAGGGAAATTCACGAGGAAGTTCTAGTGTCTCTTCTTGAACTGCAACCTTCTGGAGGAAAGACTGTCCCAGGGCATAGCCAAGGGCTGTTGCCACAGGCACTGCCACTGCATTCCCAACTTGCATGTACCTGCACCAACACAGGACCAACAAGACCGCTGAGCAATTAAATTTGACAGTAGGACTAACAGCTAAAGCACTCGTAAGAAACCTCTGGAAGGTGGGGTTACCAGTGACAAACAAAGCTACAGTTTGAAAAAAACTTGGAAAATGATGCTCTATGCAGCAACATAGACTTCTCAATATAGAGTGAGGGGAGCCTCACCGTTGCTTGATGGGACCAAAAAGCTTGTAGTAGTCTGGGAAGCCTTGTAACCGTGCATTCTCCCTGATTGTCAGCACTCGATCTTGCTCTGGATGTAGGATGATCTGAAAACAAGTCCGGTCAGAAAAGAACTCACAGAAACAGTGCCAGTAACACTCCTGTTACAATAACCTGGTAACAATCACATAACAAGGACAAGATAAGTTACCTGATTGTGGGGTTCTGCCCTAGTGACGACAGTTGCAACTGTCTCATCCCACCACAACCTGCCAAAAGGCCTGCAAACCAGATGATAGGTTACTAGCTTGAGATGGTCTTACTTCACACTTCTAAGGACTTGACATTACAAAAATACAGTCATGAGGACAACTCTTGCACTAAGATACTGGAACATACTTGAGAGAACGACCCCTGATGAAGGTCACAGCATAGTCTGGCACCTGCAAAGCAAGATCGAAATTCCACATAAGTGAGCAGAAAGAAATGATTCCAGGGCAACAACAAAAAAATCAATAGAAAAAGCACACATAGGGCTTCCCTGATGTGAGAAGAATGTACACATACCAAGGGCTTCCCTGATTTGAGAAGTTCACGAGGTTCCCTCACAACATCCACTGTGATGCCATCCTCTTTGATTATAATACCCTTCAAGTCCCTGAAGTTTGCTCCCTGTAGTGAATACAAAAGCTCAATCATTCCAATTCATTCCCAAAACAAAAACAGAAGACAGAACACAAACTCAAGCTTGGCTCACTAGAAAGCGCCAAGGACATCATGATGACCACAACTGGTTGCAGATTTCTCAATTGAGTTCATGGACTAGCTAGGAATATAGTCTAACCAATACCTTTTTCTTGGGGATCTGACAGACTCGTTCATAGTCATCAGTATTCAAACACAAGGGCCGATGATCTGGGAGCATAACCTTTTTGCCCTGAGGAAGTTCACTGGCAAGACCTCCAGTTCCTGTAATACAAGTTACAAGGACAGGGCAATCTGAAGTTAGCAACCTGAAGTCCCACAGAAAGGTTCATATCACAGAAAAATCACATATCTTCTAACCAGGACCTACCTCGCTTGGGTAAGCGTATGAAGTGTTGGAATGTTGTATGTGGCTCATCCTCATATGGAATATCATCCTTGTTTTGGAAGTTGGTAACCTGGTTCAAATAGCAGTCAAGTCAATATAGGTTGAAGCCCAGAACTACAACCAGGACAACAGCGATGCATAGATGGGCAAGGGTACTCACAGGTGGAAGATCAGAAAACGCATCCTTTAGCACAAGAGGATCTTGGAGCCATTCAGGCTGTTTGTACTCTTCATAACCAACTAGGCAGCGCTGCAACCAGCAAAAATTATTCAAGTTATGGCAACTGCTGTTTCTGGAACCAATCATATAAACAAACAAAAGAACTAGAGTATCTATTGCATCTAACATGCAAAGATGCAAAACAGCACTTCTGAAAATTCCAAAATCTCACCTCCCACAGATTGGGTACACCACCACGCATATTTTTAGCCTTGTGCGTGGGCATAGGGTACGGTGATAGCACCTGCAGGACAAATATGATGTCAGCAGACATACGGATAATAAGGACAACCATCAGGATAAATTACAGATCAAAAGGGTCACTAGATATCAGAGAACATGTACCTCTTCTGAGCATGCACCGAATAAGAAGCAGCGCATCCGGAATTGAGGCATGCCATAACAGCCAGCAGCCATAAGGCCAACTTTAGCCTGCCAGGTTCCAAGCATGTGAGTATTTCAATGCAGGACATTACACAGTAAAACCAGAGTAATCATTATCATTAAACATTTTGAAGTGCTCAGGGACATTTCAGCAGGCTTCTGCATACAATGGATTAATAAGTCCATATACAGAAGAGTAGAATGTTAAAATCACCTGATAGTTCATATTTACTGCCCTTGCCAATGCATAGCGACCCAAAATGCCCTCACAGAACTTGAGGATATCAACCACATTTTCCATGAGAAAGTATCGTGGCCGCAAGAATTCAACAATGTCCATGTACACTGCCATCTGCTTGTTCCTTGGATCTTCCAAAGGGTCAAGCTTATTTCGGAAACGATTGAAACCACTTGCACCTTGGCATGGAGGACCTCCACATACAACATCACAATCTCCCTACAACCACCAACAGAGTATTAAGCACTGAAAGGCAAATTACCATTCCAAGTACACACTCACAATGAAAACATAGCATTAAAATAGAAACACCTAAATACACATACACAGAAAAAACATACTTAAAACCATTAAAAATCAAGGGCAAAGAGGGCTTACAGGAAGTGGCAGGATCTTGCACTTCCGTCCTTCAATCACAAACTCCTTCACTCTTTCAGGGCAGTGCCTGGAAAATCGATAGTGAGACAGTCAATGGACAGTCAAAAATCAACTAACCACTGAAATTGGCAATCAAAAATTCAATGTAAAACCAACCAACCATCAACAACTAAAGGCAACCATCACAAGCAAGTTTGAATATACCAACCATCACTAGCAGTCATGCACTGAGTACATTGAAGCAAATAAAATATACATGGCACAGAGCATGTCTTTAACCCAGTCCAGAAACTTACTCCAAACTGGAGGAAGGCTCCCAAGTATCATGTTCAGGAGTATAATTCTTCCACCTCACCTGTGAGGAAAAAGGTTAGGATGATAAGTAGTAATGCACAGGACCCGGCTGCAACCAAAATGAAATTAGGGTGTAAGACTTGAGCACCAATGCTGATGGAAATATTCCCAACTCTGTGTCGATAGGGAAAATACTATGAAACTGGCAAAAAAACACCATGGCAGCTAAATTTTGGCTGCCAAATTTTGCTGGACGTGGCAAAACTTATGCAGGAGATGCATGAGAAAGACAAGAAGTAGAATCCTCACCTTGAATTCAAGGCCTTTAGCAAGGTCAGGCTCTGATTCTTTAGTGGCACTTGATTTGACACTTGCTTGCTTAGATAGCTTCATTTCAGACAGCTCCTCGGAGTCCTCCATGTCATCAACCTGCTCCATGACCTCCTTGTCCTTTTCGCTGACTTCACCAATCCATCGGATACCAATGAGCCTTTCAACTTCATACTCTCCTGGAACAGGTGGACCATCTTCCTCCTCATCACTGTCTTCCTCCACAACACATCCCTCTGGATACCTCTCACATAGTTTTTGCCACTCTTTTAGCAGCTCCAAGTAATCTTCTGCTGCCTCATTTCTCACCTACAAGAAAATCAAGCCTCAGAAAACTAAAAGCCACCTAGGTCCAGCTCAAGAAACTGATAATGCATCTTACCTTACAACATAATGAACTGCAAGTCCTCAGCAGTGTACTCTGATGCACAGCTGAGAGGTACAAAGTGAGGCTGAGATTTGAAAGATACAAAGCACATAAAGACATGGTTAAAACTCACAGTGGTTTCCGGATGATTGTGCTTCATTGATATGCAAGCAAACTCATTCAAGTCGACAGCCCACGCCTGGATAGGACAAGCCACACATGTCACACCAAATCATGCTAGATTTGAAAAATTTGCATCAAAGAATATAAGTTTTGCACTAAGTGCTATAGGATGTTCAAAATCTAGGAGTGGAAAGGATGAGAGGATGAGGGTGTCATACAGTGACAAGGTTGATGCCTGCCAAATTGGCCCCAAGGCATAGCCCAGTGGACATGGCTCCACATCCACAATACAGATCAAGCAGCTTCAACTCTTTCTTGTTTTCAGCAGGGATGTCTGCATCTTCTTCCTTCTTGGGAGGCATTTCACTTGCAAAGTCCTTCTCAGATAGAGAGAAAGTGCTTGCAGTCTTACAAGCTCTAGGCGGTTCTGTTCAAAAAGTCACCGAGCAGCATTCATTGAGCAGCATTGACAACAACAGACAGCTTCACTTCAACACTAGAATGCAGCACCGACACATCAGCACTCAGACCTTGAAGATAAAAGCAAGCAGGACCACAAATCTTTACCAGGTAAGTCTTTGGGAAGTTTGTAAAAGGTCGTGTATGCAAACTTGTACCCCATATCAAAATAAAAGTCGCACTTAGGGACCTTTCTTGGTGAAGAATCAAAGCGGACCTGAAAAAAACATCAGAAAGGCAAAAAGGAAGAGACGTCAGATGCACGCACAAGGTCTGAAATTCACTAAAACGTTACATGATAGATTCGTCACAATCTATCATTGACACAAACAATGACAGTCAGAATTATTGCCCTTACCTTTGATGGTACACGCACCACAGTGACCTTGCCCACGATGGTATCCAGAAGGTTCTCATCCTTGACATCTGAATAATAAATTCGTTTTGGGTCGTGAAATCTTCCCTCCTTGCCCATACCCTGTTGCACCAACAAATTCCCAAATTAGCAATTTACAAATTTAGCAAACACAATGTTTTGTGTCATCATGCAAAAGATCAATAGTTAGAAATAGATACACAGGCAAGTAAACAAGCCTGGCCTAACTCCCAAATTTGACACCAAAGAGTGCGCAAAGCACACCGTATCATAATATCTGAAGAACCACTGGACCCCGAACCACGCGCTATTGTCTTCCTTCTCATAGAACTCAAGTATTCTCCCGATGAAGTCCTTCTCAAGGCCAGACTGCCAGACAAAAACATTAATCAAGTCATGAACACTCGCTGACAGACACCACTTCGGCAAAGTCAACAGATTACATAGATAGGAATATCTATGCCACTGCCCAAGCAAGCAAGCAAGCATCAAAAGAAAATGAATACCATTGTCTCAAGTTTGCAAACGCCACAAGCTCCAAATGAAGATACTTACAAAGACAAGGATACATTCACCAATAGAATATATCTTGCCAGCAACTTCAGCCTGCTCATAATGGCCAATAACAGCAAGCTCCTCCTCTGTGTCAACCCTGAGAGTAGAATTCAAGTAATCACTACTGAGAATTGCAATATATCCACTCAAGGTTTCAAATGACAAAAGTTTCTTCGACATAGCTACATCTTGAAAACCACAACATCTCAAATAGGTAG
Source organism: Polytrichum formosum (assembly GCA_964035585.1). Taxonomy (NCBI): domain Eukaryota; kingdom Viridiplantae; phylum Streptophyta; class Polytrichopsida; order Polytrichales; family Polytrichaceae; genus Polytrichum; species Polytrichum formosum. The sequence continues at coordinate 70,354,784 of OZ037935.1, read as the reverse complement.
AATTTGACAATCAAATTCTCTTCGAAATTAAAACTAAGAGAGGGAATTTTGACAAAACGTAATCAGAAAAGCACAAGCAGTGAGCATATCATTGAAACTAACCTGTCTTTCTTCGATCTCTTGTCAATCTGCAGCAACAAAACACAACGCCGTATTACGCGACGAACACGGCAGAAATTCCAAATAGTACAAACCCACCACAAAAAAAACAACTCTCTCTCCCACACAGGCGAAACCTAACACATTCGACGCACCAGGTTATAAGTACAGATCTACGTGATACTGGACCTGCGACACATACCTTAACATATCGATGAGGATAATCCCTGTGCGCAATGTCTGTGGGTATGCGAGTACTGGTCACCAGATTACAAGGAACCTCCTCCCTCTCCTTTTGGGCATCCAGATCAACCTTCATTGGAACAGCGGCGGCGGCGGCGGCGGCATTGCTCACATCATCCTGCATAGCTGAGTCTTCAGACACAGACACAACTTCAGACGCAGCTTTGGATGTCTCGCGCACATCAGCCTTAGCTTCAGCCTTAGCTTTAGCAGCTGCTGGGGCCTTCTTGGCTGGTTTTGGCGCAGACACTCTCTGTGTTTTCACCTCTCTCGTTGTGGCACTCAACACCTCGGTGGTCTTCTGCTTCTTCGTTATGGCGGCAGCTCTGCGGGGCGTCTTCTTCCGTTTTGTGTCGATGTCTATCTCGTCGTCCAAATCCGGTAAGTCATCAATATCTATCACATCAATAGTGGTAGTAGCACTCTCCTGGACGACTTTCGTGGTCTTCACACTGCTCTTGATCACAGTCACATGATCCCCATTCACGTGACCGTTACTTTGAAGGGTCAATGTCTCACTTCCATTGCTTGCCTGCCCGTCTCTCTTCACGGGCCGGCCCCGGATTAGACCGCTCGTCATCACAACTCACCTAGTTTGACTCCCCTTCAAAATTCCAAAACCAAAACCCCCTCAGACAACTAAAACTCTCCAAATACACACACACACACACACACACACCAGAGGCTTCTTACCACTCTTATCAACCGGCAGAAATAAGATGGTAGACCTCAGAGAATAACATACAATACCAAAATAACCTATGTATGCAACAACCCCAGCTCTCTCAATCTCAAACCCAGCGTCTTACTGAACATCGCAAGCAAATCTGAATCAATACCGCACCATCCGCAAAGCTCAAGTTCTCTTTAAGCTCATCTCTTTTAAGCTCAAGCTCAAACTCTCTCTCACACTCATCCCTACCACAGCATACGGTCAAAAACCACCACTACGACCGCGACTCCACACTGCCAATGGCGACCTTCAGAATCTCCACAGTGTTTGAAGGCGCAACAAACCGGAACCAGAGTAATACCGGATTGGCGATCCAAGAGGAGGAAATTAGTACCTCCGAGTGTATATTGAAGTGCAAATCGGGGAGGGGGCTAGCACAGAAGCAGGACGATGAGAGAGGGCATCACCCAGGAGCCAGGAACAGGGGATGGGAGGGAAGATATGAAGAAGAGGCGGGAGAGATGGCAAGGATTTATAATATGAATGAAAGAAGTGAAGTTTCAAAGACTTCCTCAGCTTTCCTGGCCCTTTCCCTCCCACTGCCACTGTGATCACATCTCCCGCAACGGATTAAAATGGGCGAGCATGGCGGGAAACATAAACGAGCTGGAAAAGAGGCGGGAGGGGCCATGGCCAGACACACAACTCCCCCCCTCTCCCTCCCTCGCCATCGCCATAGCCATGGCCATGCCCACTTCCCTCGCTAATTTTGAGCATCGCGGCCTTCAGACTCGCATTCATCCCTCTATTTCCAGTCAATGTGGGATGTCTTTCGTCGGCTCCGTGGGCAGCTTGTTCTGTGTTTCATCCACAGGTCACCCTGTCACGACCTTTTTCAGTCAAACCCACAGGATTCTGTTCATCCTCCGTGGGGAACGTGTTCACGGGGAACATTGTTACTGTACCTGTTCTTCAGGACTGGCTCACACAAGCCTCGGGGCGGGGCTTGCCAGCTCCCGATTGGTGGCGACCCATGGAGAAATGCCAGGAATTATCGTACCTCTCATCCATCCAATATCCAACAGAAAGGCCGTGAAAGAGAGATGACGTTGGCCCAAGAGTTGGCGTGAATGAGGGACACTTCACCTTGATCATAGTCGTGAGCCACGAGCTGAAAAGCCCTGAAATAGTATGCAACCCAAAGGTTATGCTTATTAGTATGCTCGAGATCATTTGAGATGAATTGGCAATGAACTTATAGAGGGGCCGAGTTTTTATGTTGGATGAATGAGAGATATGTTCATATACAATAATTTCCTCTCTAAGGTAAAGCCCCTGCCACAGATTTCCCTTAATGAGTTATGGGAACCTCGTATTGTGTAATTTCTCGTTGCTGCATTTGGAGGGACTTATAGTAAAGGCACCTATTCCCAATCATGACCCCATCAGCAATGTATAGGGTACCGAAATTTCGATCAAGTTGAGATTGAATCTCGATCAAGTTGAGATTGAATCTCGATCAAGTTGGGATTGAATTTTTATCAGGCCGCAACCAATAGTGCCATGACACATGTCATGGTTTTGAGTACTAAAGTGAGGAGGAATGAGCGGTTAAAATGAACAGTTATGGCAAACTCTAGACATTGGTAATATGTTCAAGCCAACTTTTGGCTTCAAAAATTCACAATAATTTCACTTTAAGGAATAAAATTGATGCAAAATTTGTAATCCTCCTTATTTCTATCTTCCTAGATGGGAAAATTTTGCATTGCCTTATACTTCACCAAATTTGGCGCATAATCTCTTGAGTGATCGGTTATGGGCGGCTATACTCTACGAGGAATATCATCCGGACCGTTGATCTCCTCTAAATGAATTGGTTGGGAATATGCATCATATCTTTACGATTGATATGGTCCTCTGGACAATGCAATGTGCTACACTCAATATGATATTTAGTGTCATATGGTGATTTATGTCACTATGGTAACTTTCTGGATGACACTTCTTATGAATAAGTGGACAAATATTGTCATGGATGATGGATGAGTTCATCCATTGGCCAAAACCCTACCTTCTCTTGTCGGCAACTTGTGATGGAATATTGTTATGAATGATTGATATTTGGATGAAAAATCACTTGGTAAGTGACGGTAATTGCAACACTGTAAATCTATAATCTGCCCCAAAAAATTACAAGGAATGACAAATAATGTTGAGTTAACATTCAGTGTTGGTGACACTATACTGTGGTTTACAATTAGTATTAAGCAAGACAATTACAATTAGTGACACTAATTATCATATTTAGTGTACTAAAGGTCAACCTTCAAGCTCTGCCCTTGTTTCACTTTGAAGCTAATTTGGGTGTCAAATTATCGCAGAGTACACAAGTACCCTCCAACCTACATACTATTTAATGGACTATTTATATTGGATGGATGAGAAGTACACTCATGTGCAATAATTCTCATTTGCCATGTCGGCACATCTATGTGGATGGCAAATCGGATTGCATGATGGTGATACACACACAAAGGAGAAAGACGACTTCCAATTGCCACCAGCGTGAATTATGGCGTTGCTTCAATTTCAAGTTGGTCTAAATCTATACCTAAATTTGAAATGGCCATTGATACACACAAACAAATCTTTGCTATATAGACAAGCTCACACTCATGGTTGCCTCAAAATTGTGGAGTTCAAAATGGTGCCTAATGGGGTTGAGCTTTGAGATTTGTGGGCAAGGGCAAGAAAAATGCACATGCCACGTGAAGAATCCCAAGCATCCAAGTGTGTACGCTTAGATAGATAGCAACTCCGGACCTCTTTCAAGGTTGGCGTGAATAAAGTGTTTGTTCGTAATGTTAATGATCCAGTGCCCACCGGACAAAGGGTCATTGGAACAAAACTACTCTCTCCTTTCAAAGATAGACACATGTATGCTTGCCCTCAACACACAAGCTCGTCTTCCCCCCCCCTATGCGCATGCATGTGAGTGTTTGGTCATCATTTAGACTTTTCCCACCTTCCCGTATCAGTCATACACTACACTACTTATGGTATTTAGTGTCATGCACAATATTGCAACACAATCTAAATTAGATGTGTAGAGGTCACAAAGTGTCACGTCCGCTAATTGCCAATATGATACTATTTTGTACTTCAAAAGTAATTTTTGGAAGTGAACAAACATGTGCATTATGACATTTAACATGGCACGTTGGGATACTCGAGATGATAGTTTTGCGTTTTAGTATGTTAGGGGAAGATATTGTTGATTATATTGATGGCAAGTGTCATGTGCTTACACTTTAGTATACAAGAGGAAGTTATTCTTGAGGATACTAACTAACACCAAGCGTTGTTTATATACACTTTTAGTCAACTTGTAGACCATTGTGCAACATAGATATGCACTCGTGCCACTATTGAACATACCAATGCCATGAATGCCAAGTGTCGAGAGGTGATAGTAATGGTAAAGTCCTTGATCATTAGTTTAACCTAGCATAGTCCTTGAAATAGGGCAAGTGACACTATTACGCATGTGACACTAAACACCGTAAACGGTGTAGTGCATGTTAAGATCAAAATCACGGGCGGGGCCGAGTGACGTGGCACCCACTTATTGGGTTTGGGTAGGAAGTTTTTATTTAAGTTTGGCGTTCTAATATCATTCCCACCCCCGATGGACAAGGTTTTGTTGGGTTCAATCTCTAAACTCTCTCACGCTCAAAACATTTGAACCTACCAAAGCCGACGAGTTTGAGAGTTTTCAAAGTAGAAGCATAAGTCTCGGAGTAACATTGATGCAAGTTTAGGGTTTCCTTTGAAACAAGAGTTGTCAACTATTCCCAACTTTATAAAAGTTGAAGTCATGTTACATCGTGCCATGAGACCATGCCTACACTAAATATGATACTTAGCACCGCTTACTATTTGGAGGTACACCATGTTATATCTTTGTACTATTTTCTAATTTTTTACCAAGTAAAGTTGTTAAAATTCTATAATGTCCAAACAACCGATTCGACATTTGTTGGCAAAATATGAGATATATTGTAAACAAATATAGCATTGCGTGATTTCAAATAGTGAGCGACACAAAATACATTGAATCAAACATTGACTTGCATAGCTATTTTTAGATTAGTAATACACATAAACCTCATGGGAGGGAAGGGAGGGTGATTTCTTCTTACTTGTGATTGTTTAAATTATTCATAAGTGCTTGCAAAATAATGACAATTAGCATGTTGACCTCATTATATGGACCAACTATCTATGCATCGTACCCATAAAGAAAGTCCCTTCGTTTCATCCATGCATAAAAATGATTCATTCATCCCCATCCAAACCAAATCTTGGTATATACCAAGGTCTACTCCGGCATTGGTGTGTCACTCCTCCTCTTTGATTAGGTTACATATTATCTCATGTTTTTTGTCATGAAAAATTGACACACTACTAGCATATGATTAAACTTGGGAGCGGTTGGCGATTCAATTCATGCTGTGAAATCTTCTCTCTACTTGATGGAAAGAACTAGCTAAGTAGGTAGCAAGGTAGGCAGTAAACCCCACCTTGGACCAAGAGGATTCTTGAGCATGGTAGGACCAACGGGTTCAAATTCACATCAAATTGCCCATTGTTGGTTGTTTATTATTTATTTATTTATTTATTTATGATTAAACTTGGGCAACACATTCTATCTTTTATGCAACACTGCAAGTTTTGTGAATCTACCACTATGAGAGATTTACAAATCAGTTCACCGATGCACGACGTGTTGCGAAAGTTTTGTATGCTAGATGTGACAAATGAACATATATGATGTGCATGAATGAAACAACAACGCATTTTGAGAGAGACACACACACAAACTCACATGTGAGAGTTTGGCGTGAGTAAGAGACGCTTCACCCATGGACATAGACTTAGGCTCATGATTCTTTATAGATGGACAAATAACCAACACGACATGCTTTGTCGGTCTAGTTACTTAAGTGATTGTGTTACTTGTCATCATTTTGGGCCAACCCACTCATAACCCCGACAATCAAAAGATGTAAATAATCATCATACTAAAAACTTGTACCTCCCGCGGGGTCTACATCTATTAAATATCGACAACGATGATTATTGTGTTCTAGACGGCGATCCAATATACAAAACAAATATCAAATGTTGGTTTTCACGGAGTGATTTCTTTGCTCAAATCGTGAACCAAATACTACGTCTATTGTTTTGAAGGTAAGTTTCTACTTATACGGGTGTTTAACTATCCGGCAATATCAAACATGCATGTAATATATGGTATTTGACAAATGACATGTCCATGATCACCATTTGCTTCTTTAATAAGAGCCATTATTCATTTTGATACACAATGGATGTGTATCTTCCTTACTTTGAGTGCGTGAATTTGTGATTGGTATAAGTGTAGATGTTACATTGAAGTATCGATACAAGCATTGAGTATATCAAATATGATCCGTCCTTTTTATAATTTTGGCACCACGCCAAAATTATTGATTGGTTATGAGTGACGTTTCACTCGGCAAAAGGAGGCCATAGCCCGAGCCCGGGGTCAAACAAGTTCGAGTGACATAGCGTGATTTCATCACTTTCGCCTTTCATTTCCTTCATATGAGAGTACAATCTTTGAGTTATAAATTAATGACGAAATCGCTTTGACATCATGCACACACCACCGTAGATCTTAAGTTACTTATTTGGAGGCGAAATTAGATGTGTATCAACAACTGGCATTATGTTGCCTAGGTTTTAGTGGCTTCGTCTACTCTAGGGTGGAGATTTGGATGAGAACGGAGATTGTGGCTGGATTTCATCCAAATGCAATCATGGGTCGAGTCAAATAACACACTTATAGGTACAAGTGTCGGAGATTTTTGTTATAAAGTGAGGGAGACATGGGAAATCGAATTTGGATGGATGCCCCCCTCCCCACAACGTGAGATTGTGGCAAAGGGATCACATGAATGGGATGGACACTAAGTTGTGTTATTTGATTTGTTCTTTGTGATTTCGTATCATTATTCAACTTTACTAGGTTTATGCGTTGGCCCGAGAAATTTTAAGGAATCTTGTCTCCGTAATTCATGGTGGATTCTCACAACACAATCAAATTCAAGTTGAATTCAAGTGAAAGAGTGATAACCGTCAATACACATCCGTTCTCGTCGCACATAATTTTTTGTTGTGAAAAAGGAGTAATGTTTTGATGTTGAGTGATGTTATGTTGCGTATGATTGTGAAATCTATTATATGTTTCACATATGGATGATGGTGGGTGGATGGGCATTAATGCAATTAAAACTGGGTAGATTGTGCCAGAGGGGATCGAGATAAAGATGCACCCACCACCCCACCGAGTTCTAAAGGCTTAAAGGGGGTTGAGGTTGTGACTCGGTCCATTATAGCAATGGTGGGGACCATAACGCGGTCCACCAAAAAAATTAAAGGTCAGCAACACATGCAATAAATATCACGGGCATGGGGACTCGTGTGGGAAGTAGGGCAAGCTACAAAATAGCAATTAGAAGTAGTGTGAAGGCAACACAAGGATTGATCCAAAATTTGCTAGGACCAACTGCATATCGTATTTCATTGTCAATGGTATTTACTATCACTTTGCAATGCTACAACTTCTTGCCATAGATTTCAGTTTTTACTAGCAACGATGAGGAATACCATAAATGGTGTAGTCTTCAAATCCTACCAAATATAAAACCAAATGCATGGAGCCAACCCATCTACTACACATTTTGGAAACATTGAACAACGAGGGCTCGTGGGTAGCGAAGCCATAGACATGCAACCTTTCCAAAATGGTGGACTGTCAATGACCACATGTTGAGCATGCAATGTTGGGATGACCCAAGACAACAATTCAAATGCAACAGGCAGGACGGCAAGGACCCCAACTAGGTACTAAATCCAAGGTTTGAGAGGTTAGAAAAGAGGAGAGATGACCCCGATTGTAGGTTGATGTGATCGAGAGACACTTCTCCGTTTATCAAAGCCACAAAACTTAAATGAAACTCCAAACCATGTTTACATAGTATGGATGAGGGGCAAGGCTTATTGTCTCATGCTCAAGAGCTTGCCTGCATGTAGAGTAAAATCAACTTTAGACTTGACAAGGGTTGAGATTTCTTTGGAGCTTCACTCAAAAGAATGAGAGAGCAAGGATCTAAACTAAGTTAATGTCCACTATCTTCACACAAGACTAAGCATAAGGTTGTCATAACATTATCGAGTAGTTACACGATGGTTTATTTCAAATGAAAATATCGAGAGTAAAAACCATTGATAATTCACAGCTGCTTTTTGAAAAACTCACAATACACAACCTGAATGCTCTGCATACACATGGAATCCCGGATTATAGGAAATTTATGCTCATGTGATACTTGGTGTCATGACACGCAGCCAAAGAGCTGTGCAATGTTATGATGGAGCTTGCTATGAGAGGACATGCAATATATATATATATATATATATATATATATATATATATATATATATATATATGTAAGTTGGGTATTCAATGGATTGATTAGTTGAGGTGTGTAGCACGTTGGTGGGAAAAGTGGTGTCTTCATTTTGGTCTCGCAAGGTTGACCGCTTCTATGTAGATGTCCATGTTAAGGAAAGGCATGTAGGATGTCCTATTGCAAAGAGATGCCAACGTAAAGCATTTGTGTAAGAAAAAACAAAGTGTCCACTACCAGACGGTGGTATAATTGCACATGACTGTTTTCATTTGTTCGTTTGCAAAGGGGGGAACTTTTTTTTGATGAAATATTCATCAACCGATTCAATCTCTCAAGTTATACAATCCTAATAATATTATTTATGAATGTTAGCTTCATGATGAAGCAAGGATAGATGAAGATTCTTTTCATCCACATCCTATTGTTGCCTTGCAATGAGGACTCTACGGTTGACCAAGTCTAGGATGACTCATAATAAAGGGGATGTCCCTCTCAAGGGTGTCGTTGGGAGAGGTGTGAACGCACCCCGAGGATGTGTGGCTTAGTGAATATGACGGTATTGGGCTTGTGAAGGTATGAGAATCTAAGTTCATGAGAAACCGCCATTGAAGTTGGATAAAACAAAGATTGCTATCCTCCTTGTATCTCCCAAAAAAACCCTACTATAATCCACCCTCGATATCTATTCACATTTTGGAGTAAGGAAACTTGTAACACTTGAACACTTATCATGGGCGGCATAGACAATTTGTAACACTTACATGAATCACACTTATGTGACTTTCGAATGGAAAACAATAACACTTATATAAATGAAGGATGAAGATACGTAAAATATGAATGTCATCATACATCTTAGCGTGATGGAAGAACAAATCTCTAGTAGTTTGATGAGAGTTTTGTGCATGTCAAGATCATGTTTCCTGAACTGTTTGAATGCTATGGATGAGAGGCGTAACAGTTGTAGGTCGTTGTTCCAAAAATTGTTTCAAGGTCACTAAGGCACTTTTAGCATCCTTGAATACTACTTTATCTACCACCACATCACCAATTTGCACATTGTCAACTTCTTCAATGTGTTCAACTGTATCATCTCTTTCATCAAGCATACCTATACTGCCCTCCTCGATAAATACGCATGGATTGTTTAGATCAGATTCCAATACATAATTGATGAATGCATATGCATTCATGGTGGGTCCAATCTCACTCTCTGGAGATACCAATGATAGTTGTTCCAATAAGGTAGTCAGGTTTAGGGTTAGGGTTTTTGTCAATTTCATCCAAATTATACAATTTGTGTAGCCTCACTTTCATCCAAATGAACATTTATAGCGGTGAGTTCATTGAAGAAGGGAGCATACTATTTATAATTTATTTTAATGGTTAACAATTAACACTTACCAATGAGTTCTTTAAGTGCTTTTGAGTAGTTCAATTTTCCTTAACACATACATATATGATTTTAACACTTATTGGGGTAACACAAATCAAGGGTGGATTGTATTTTCTGAGACCACAACGTGGTCTCTAGGTTGGCTGCCTACGCTTGTGGGTCAAGTAGGGGCCAATTTTTAGAAAAAAGGATTGTCCCCTCATTTGTCTACTCTATGAACCCACCTCCTTGCAAGCTTGTAACTATCTAGAACGTTTTCATTATATTTTAAGAATAATATTGAGAACTGCATCATATTTTCAAAGTTTGTCCAATACTGCACCAACGTGCCAAAATCCATGATATATGGGAGGGAAGCGTGACAATCATGAGTGAGATTAAATTGAGAACATGCATTCCCTATGGTTTTGGGATATAAGAGGAGGAGTGTCTTCACTTATCATAGTACTAGAATAATGCTTCTCTCCCTTAGACTTCTCTTGGGGGATTTTTTTCACTTCCCTTGTACTTCTCATGCTTGTTATTCATGTCCCAAATTGTGCTCATTGCATCATGAATTATGTAAAATGACAGTGGCTTCAGATTGCAATTCGACCATCAACTTTAAGTTTTCCTAGAGCCTTGTGTAAAATTGTTTGCCGCTTCATCAAGTGTGCAATGAGCGACCAAATTTGTGCATCAAACTCGATGTTCACTCCTTAGTCGTTGGGGGATGGGCGGAATTCAACCTCCGCGGGCCTCGGCAAGACCCCAAATTGGGCCACTCTTACACACAATACCTTGAAACTATACCATGTGACTTTATGGTAAAAAGTTGATAGTTTGTTGTCTTGCAAAGTTACACTTCTTGGCACATAGAGTAATATGGGAAGAGTTCAATGAAGATTTATAAATTTTCCAATCTAAAGATAGAACACACAATTAGTACAAAACCACTAAGTGCGTCGAGGGGTTAAGAAGAGGACATAATCAAAACACCCGAATCAACATTATGTGTGACAAGAGATGTGGGTTGATTGTGTGTATGTTGACCTAGCAAAGTTCCATGCCTCTCCGTGCCGAGATCAAGAAGTGCTAAAATGCCCAATGAGGTGTTTTTGCAGTTGTGTTTGAGGTTTTCAAGGGCAAGATGGTGGTGGAAGGTCAAGGGCTTTTTTAGGGGCCAAGTTGGAACGATCCTACAAAATGGCATGATTCTACAAACATACAAGAGATTCTTCACCCTTGATCATATCCGTAAGCTCATGTGTGATCCCAAATCGGGTTATATCTCATGTTGGAGATGGTCTAAAGCTATATTACTAATATTATGTGTGTTTATGTGGGTATCCCAAGGTTGGTTGCTATGAGGGCAAATTTATAATAAGAATATTTAATCAATAGTTGTCAAATTGTTTTCTTCCAAGAAACTCCCATTCCCTTATTCTATATATCAAGATTAATGAATGTTTTGTTTTGGATGTTGTGCTCAAACCTCTTGGACCATCCACCCATTACTTGCATGCTTAGTATCATTGGAAAGCCCTGATGGAATGAGGGGGTTTTCCCCAGGTAGTCTTCATGATATATGATTATAATTTGAGGAAGATATTGACACTTGAGTCATTTGACCTCCATCTCCAAGGAGCTTCTTGACTATTCAATAAAGCGGCCATTGGATAGTCGGACCATCACCAAAGGCACATTTTGCTTCCATGTCAAAAGAATAATGCATGTTTTATTTTATTTTCCTTGACCCACATGGACAGTGGTTTCAAGACCTTGGACGTAGTGTGTTGTAATGTAATGCAATAAACTACATTGATATGTGCAATTAGGTTGCCCCATGCTAATTTATCATCGACATTCCTCACTGCTTTGAATTTTCATTACCACAGCAACAAGATACAACAACAAACATGATTTTATTTATTTATTTGCTAAACGGATGAATACACAAAATTATAAGGTTTTTGTGATTTAATTTTGACCCAAGGTAATTTCATAGGTAAAGAGGCAACCTATTCACAAAGCCAATCTAGTTGCATATCAGTGTAGACGGGTTGTAGTCAACTTAATTGCAGTATGAATGGGGGACACACACACACACACCAGGGCCTTGCCTTGCCTTGCATATTGGACTGATTTATGGTACTGGGCCTTTACATATTTACAACTCATCCTCCAAGTTCACACTTGTACAATAATTGTTTTAGTCAAATTTTGCATAAGGTCTAGAGTGAATTAAATATGTTGATGCATGCAACATTGTGTACAAAACAATGATAGGACCATATACTATTTGTACATTTTGAGTTTGTCAACTAAAAGTCTCTATTTCAATTTCCAGTGACCCTTACATTTTTGGCTCTTCCACCTACTTAGTGAACCCTGCATAAACATTAAAAGTGGAAGGCTGTGAAAATGCCAAGTTACCATACATGGAGAAAGGACCAGTGTTCCTTCAAATCTATCATCCCGTGTGACTGTTTTACATTGTTCAAAGACCTTCAGAGAAAATGCCAAAAGGTTTGTGAGTGAAGAGCTGCGATTCTTACCAAAAGCATTTTGTATGGACTGCAGGTAGAGGTTAGATACCCCTTCGACACCCAAGAGTGCTGTCCCTTTACATTCTCACCTCTTTTCTTGCCTTCAAAAACGCTGCATCCTCCATTAATTCCAACTCTAGCATTTCCACCTCAAACTCCAGGACTCAAAGCTGCACACAGAATTACAATATAGCCCAACAAGCAACACATAGTGTCAACGTTTTGTGAGTAAGTTGTAGACATACTGGTCTGTTCCATCCTCTTTTGAAGATTTGAGGGCTCCCCATTTGCAATTATCTCTTGACAAGTTCACTGAACTAAATCAAACAAATTGCTTACTTGGAGAAGCTGAAGGTAGCAGCCCACATCTGCAGCATTCCCACTTCAGCAAACTGGGCGTGAGGTCGCACCGACCATCCTCAGAAGTCAGTGCAGCTGCGCCAACTGAGCCTGCCTGCAAACACAACAATCTGGTTGCAAAAATCTTCATCGAGGGTTGGTCCAGAAGTTGGCTCGCCACTTCCCTGACAAAAGTCGATGGAAGGAGCTAGAGAGGAAGGAGGTGTTGAGCACGAACCCAGAGTTGTAGACAATCAAGTCCCTCTACAACATGAACCTCATCCACCTCACCAAGAAGAGGCAGATCTCAACACTGAGATAGGCAGGGAACACTTTCGGGAACACTTTCGATCACAGTGGATGATGTTCGAGTTGTTTTCATCACTGCGAACTTCAGAGCCAGAACCTCTTATTCCCAGGATGCCTGAACTGCCAGAACTATAATAGCTGCAATGTTTCATATGAAGTGCATGCGGTGAAGATTTTTGGATGGAACATGGACTCTGTTCAAGTAGAGAAAAGATTGAAGAGGAGGTGAGTTTTATGTGTTCCTCACATAGAAGCATAATTTTCAGAACACAGTACACTCACGAATACCACATTCAACAAGAGATTCTCCAACTACAAAATTTTGAACAAACGTGACAAGATAATGTGAACATCACTTCAGCCTCATTAAATTTTCAAGATCCAGCTTCAAGAAGAGCCTCACATTGTAGACACCACCGTGTTCCTCTTGCACTTGTATCAGCAACATCTAAAGACTGCAGATGAATGACTGGAATAAATGAACAAAGAAGGTAATCCTTCTGAATAAATGAATAGATTGTCCAGTTGAGTGCACATCAATCGTGCAGAGACTACAACCAGGATAAAGCCCATGTACATCAATTTAATTGTGTTGTCTTGCTGCAACTGATATATGACACTTCGGTAAATTAACCACATAAACCAGCAGCTTCTGGCATGACGTGTAGAAAGCTAAATCAATGGCCTTATATTGAACAAGATGATAAAGTAGCAAAAATTGCGAAGGAGTCACTCCAAATGTTCCTGGTTCATAATGAATGGCTGAAAGAATTAAACACCTAATCTTGGAATACACTTCCCGTCCTGAAATTAGGATTGCAAGGTCTCCTGCAGGAAATCCAACACGTGCTTCGCTAGCTCACTTTGATGTGAGCTGTAGCCGTGATCTGCATCCTTGATGAGTAAAAGCTTATGCTTCTGAATACGCTGTGCAAACTGGTAGGCATCATCTGCAGGTACAACTTCATCATTAATTCCATGAATTGTTAGCACTCGGGTAGGCTCCGGAATAGCTAAGCATGCCGCATGCATGTTTGTGGTCAATCTGTCTCGCAAGTCTTTTTTCTTGACCTGGTATTGCACATTCCCAGACGCATCTTTGATATCAAGAACTCCCTCTTCCTCCAGCTTCTGCAGTGCTTCCGGTCCACCCAGTCTATCCATTATACCTGCACACCTCCAATGTCATCCGGAGGAACATAAAGAAATCAGTACACGACAACAAAAGAGACCTCGACGGATATATTGAGGTCAAATAAACGTGCAAAAGTTCATGAACTATATATGTATTTATGCTGCAAGCGTGCACGAAAAAAGGAACCTAGGAATTCGTCACGAAATCTAGCAGAATTGTGCATGTACTCTCCAATCCCATCACTTCCACGGTGGCTGATGAATGACTGCATTACACCGTACCACATGCTAGGAAAGAACTAAGGTAATTCTTGTTGGGTATAAAACACGCAATTAGTGTGCGAGACAATTGTCATTTCCAAATCGTGGCCGTAGCCATTTTCCTAATAATTTTCGGAGCTCATATAAATATCTTATTCGTTGTTCATTGTCAAAGTGAAGATTCTGGTGCCTATTAAATGGCCGTACATTCCCCTAATTATGTTGATCACTGCGCCTAGAATAGTTAGCAGATTTTGATATCGTAGTCTAAACTATTTTAAACACATTTCTTTGTGGTGTCCATTCTTATATCCACACCTAACCACACACCACTCAAATGTAGGTTGTCTGATTAGGAAAAGTAACCAAGTAAGGCCCGCATACCTTATGGACTACATTCGACTAATAAACACAGAAACTCCATCGAAAATATCCTGATTTCTAAACATCAACTTAAACCCCACGAAACGATGACTTCGCATGAACTAATCGTCATATGAAGCCCTAGGATGACTTTGGTGAGACCCGGTCAGTCTTCAGATTCAATAAGATCTAATGCCAAAACCTGATTCCAATGCAAAAGCAGTATACGCTACTACATTTTCTGCAATCCGAACTTCTGAACATGAACCGACATTCCAAGGTAGTCCATCTGACTGACCTTTCTCGAGGGCAAATCGGCCGCTGATATTGATCACACATGGCACATCATGGTACCTCGACGCATACAACACAACACAATTCCCGCCCTTACTGTGGCCAGCAACACAAACAACTCTCAATCCTCGCGAAGTCAGAAACTCCACCACAGCTCGTAGATCCTCCACCTCGTGCCAGTAATTCCCGTACGCAAATTCTCCCTCGCTCTCTCCGTTCCCTGCAAAGTCGAATCGAAATGTGCTAACCCCCGCTTCCACGAGCGCCTCCGACAACCTGCCCAATGTGCCACTCTGCTTCGAGGATCGAAACCCGTGGCACAAAACACAAACCTCCTTCGAATTTGGCGAACTTTCTACCAGCAATCCCTTCAGTTTCAATCCTCTCTTGTTCATCACTGTTAGCTCCTGCACCGGTTTGGTGTTCGGATCCGCCATAGCCAAACACCTTAATTCCAACCCTGAACTCTTTGTAGAAGGAAAATCTGCCTGCGCACTGATGGTGGCGCTCAGAGCATTCCCGAACCAGTGGAACTCGGTGTGAAACTGCTGCCTAACGATCTTGCGAGAGTTTCTTGTGCATGTGGAACGAGTTTGCCACCGAGGGTTGGAATGTGAGAATGTAGGGCAGCGGGATGCATGGATCACCAAATTGAGCGATGCGTACGTCGAGAGAAGGGGCGTATTGCGATGAGTGAGAGTGGAGGTCGGTAGAAGTGCGGGGTGCGAAGTTAAGGTTGGGTGAAGAGAAGATGATGACGCTGTTCCTGGTCTGCCGCCATAGCCAGTCGCCATGGCGAGCGGGGGGACCAATTCTCACTTCTCAATTCACGAGAAGTTTAGCATGTAAGTTAGATGGGGCGTTATTTGGTTACTACTTTATGTGGTTTGTTACCTTTATAAGGAGCACTAATCGGACACCTATATTATTTGAGTGGTTAGCTTAATTTTGAAATGGACATCCAACACGACATGTCTCCTATTGAGTCTAGGATGGTTTAACAAATTATGAGCATATAGTCCAATCTATTTTATTAGCTTTGTCATGTGGGAAAAGACCTACGGGTGGTCTCTAAAATGGGCCAAAGTTTGGCAGCCAAACAAAACCGGGCACATATGGTGTTGGTACTCACTCTTTAAGTGGAGTCCAGTTGCAAGTGATGTAAAGTGGTCTCTTGCAATTGGGTTCCACTTGAAGAGCGAGTTACTAACACCATATGTGGCCGGTTTTGTTCATCTTACTCGCTCTTTCATCCACCATTTCATCTCACTTTCTAAGAAGTACTACATCTTTCAAAGAATATCACCAATTATGGTTCTAGGCTATTGGTCATTGCTTATGATTATTGGCTACTAATATAGTGTCTACAAAGGGTGAAGCATACAAAATATAATGTTTAGTATCACTTACTATTTGGAATTACACAACGCTATAATTGTTTTTTGTACATCTCGTTTTTATCAACAAAGGTCAAATTGGTTGTTTGAACATTATAGAACATTAACATCTTTACTTGGTACAAAATTATACTAATAAAAAAAAGAAAAAAGGATGTGTAACTTCGAATAGTAAGTGACACTAAATCTTATATTTAGTGCAATTTTACATCTAACGTCGTTGTCCTTAGGACGTGACCATGCATGTTCTATGAACAAACACTTCATTCACTCCAACCTCCTTTGGAGATTAGAGTATTCTTCTTATGGATTGATGGGAATGCCCTTGAATTGCTGCACAAGTGTTGCAACCCTTGTTAGCTCCTTTTAACTATCTTGACCATTTCTCAATTCAAGCAAGGGTCACGAGCACTAACCCTTCGCATTCCACCCATGCAAATGGTTAACTCCCCATACCGCGGACCTCTTAGCTCATAGGTGGGTGACCAACCCTCCTACACATGCATTTGGGACTCTCCCCTTAATTGCTAGCCAATGGTTAGATGTGGACTTCCATGGATGGAAGTCCAATCTTTCGTTGATCATCACGTTGCTGGAGCAACACTACAACAACCTGAACCATACTAAGCAACTATGCCCCCCCATGTTGGCCTAACGCCCATGAAGGCTATGCCATTTGGCCTCGGGTGGGTTCGGCCGGTCACGCCGCCTCACCCATATAAGCCTCTAGGACTTTGGACATGGCCCCTACTCCACCATCAAGTAACATTTTGTCCCTCTCCTAAGAGTTGGGGCATGTATATATTTTCCCTTAGCCGATGGAGGTGCAGTCCCGCAACAGCTTTAGACGTCCATAACTTCTTTGTCTGGCTCTAAATTTATTAAACAACCACTCCATCAATATCTACACTTTACGTAGATGCCGATGGACTCCACACTTGCCCCATTCGAGCAAGTATTGAGGAAGTTATGCATGTTCTAACCTTGGTAGTTTTGGGCGTCACTCCCATGTCTCTGTTGTCCCACCACATCGCCCCTTGGAGTGTTGGACGTTGTCCCTAGGCAGCACCCCACTCAAATTGCCATATCTCCTAGCTCACACCTCCGATTGAGGTGTTATTGAACATTCTAGAATCCATACGTCATAAGTTACTCATACATGGCCTTACCCTTGTGACTCTAAAATTTTGTGGGTGGGAGGTGTTCTCAACGCCTGGGGTCCTCACCCACACGAGAATCACTTGGGCAATGGCGCCACAAGTCCTAAGTGTCACTCCGGGGTCCCCCTTGCGCCCATGGTGTTTTGGGCACTCCTCACAACGAGGTGTGGGACACTCACCCCACCCCTTTTACCCATTACCTTAATTAACAAGAAGAAGAAAAGATACCGTAGTACCATAGCAGGTTCGTCCTAAAATAATTCTAAAAATAAAAAACGTAAAAATTAGAAAATTCTGAAGACAAAAAAACAAAAATAGAATAAATTAGTTTTTGAAATATTTTGCTATTTCTAAGCTATTTAGGGTCATTTTTACTTATTTCTTGCTAAAAACAAAAATTGAGAAATTCAGTTTTTGAGAGGCGAACCTTATTTTTTCAAAAAAATTAAATATTCGTTCGCCAGGTGGCGAACCTGCTATGGTGTTACGGTATAAGATGAATGTGGATGGGACTAAGAAACTCCCTAATTTGGATTAGAAACTATGGGGGGTGGGGGCTATAGAAATGGAGAGGAGGGGATCAACATGCTACTCATTTTTCATTCTTCTTCTTCTTCACGGTTTGCTTGCAAACCTCATCTCCATAGCTCAATGGGTGGTTTGTCCACACGAACTCCTTGGGAGACTTGTAGAATGTTATAATTATGTTATGTTACTGAATTTGAGAATGTGTACACAAGGTTCAACAAGTTGTGAGAATCACACATGTATGGATGTGATCCCAATATAAAGAGGAAACACATTGATGAATCTAACGTATATCAACACTTCGGTTTGCTTCACAAAGTTTGTACTTTCAAAGCTTTGAACAACCTTCATTTTATGGTAACAAACATGGGTGTTGTTTTGTGGGAAAAAAGCACTTTATTTTTTACAGGGTTAAGATGACTCAATTTAACAGCCTTTGATGTTAGTGCTTGGTGCACAAATGTGTATTTAGGGCATGCCCGTGCATTGTACAACAAACATATATGTCAGGGGGCGTTGAAAGTGGGTAGTTTTAATTTAAAGGAGATTATCCCCTCAATATGCCACAAAGTTACTCTTTACAAATATTCCAAGTTGCGGGTTCTACGATGACCATTAATTGCTCCTATATTGTTGGAGAGAGAGACGATACCAACCTTTGGGGTTGGCATTAGTGAGGGACACTTCACCTTGATTGTAGCTGTGAGCTCATATGTGAACCCGGGATGGGTATACTGAGCATGGTTTAATGAAAGATAATATTATATGTAATTAGAGAATGTGAAATATTGATAGTGGAAGAAGAGTTGAAACTCTCCCATTCATAGGGTGTACATGTGTTAAATGGTCAACTTTTAGTTCTGTACCCACTTCTCATGTGTTTTGAAAGACGCAATCAATGTGAGATGATTGCCAATTCCAAATCGTGTATGTAGCCATTTTCCTCGTAATGTTTTTTAGAAGCTAAATGAATATCTTATTCATTCACAAAGTGGAGATTCTTGTGGACCTTAAATGGTTATATAACTCCCCATTGTGTTAATTATTGACTCTATAATGGTTACCATATATTTGAACATATATCTTGAAAGCATATGTCTTTTGGTGTCCGTTCTCACACCACACCTAACCACACAACACTCAAATATACTATAGTTGTTTGACTTAAAAAAACGACCATGAAAGGCCCGCTTACCTTATGTTGTTGCACTTTGAAATGGATGGAAGGGTGTAAAGGGGAGTATGCACCTCTAATCTAGTGACAATGAAACCGTGTGGACGACTACGTACATTGTTGAATTTCACCTTAAAATTGGCAGCAAGAGTTTAGAGGTGTCAAAAAAAAAAAACTCATCCAATTTGGGCATGCTCTCATCCCCTCATCTAGTTTTTACATGGTTGGGATAAGGTAGGTCGGTCTTAAGTGGCTCGTTTTCTTAGTCAGACCCCTATATTTGATTGGTATGTGGTTTGGTGAGGATCAAAGAGCAACCATCATAAAGACACATGTTTAAAAGAGATTGGACTATGTCTTCAAGTATTAATAACTACCCTACACTCAATAGTGAACACAATAATTTTGCAGATGTTTCATTGTAGAATTGCTAATGCAGTTATGTGAATCTTATCGGTAAAAGTTGGAGAACATGAAAAACAACCAAAATAACACCCACATACCTTAATACCTAACTATATATGCATTCTCAAAGTCTCAAAATGCGCGGCAATAGGGCCTCCCCACCATAGAAACAGAGACTCTCCATGTTGAAACCCTAAAATCCCAGTTCTTGGAAGGAAGGAGGAGGTAAGAAGTTGGTGCTGCAAGAACAACACTAATAACTTGGCAGAACCCCAAGCTCATTTCATCTGCGTTGCTTCAGAAAAGAAAATGCTGCTTCGACCCCCACTCCACCTCCTGTCCGTATGCCGCCTCGCTCGCCATGGCCTGACCTCCTCGCTCCTCCACACAGGTAAGCAATTTCACACATACACCTTAACCTCTCAACCTCTCATTCTCATCTTTTTTCTTAACTTCACTTATGTCAAAGGCCTTCTTTACTCTCGGAACCCTAATACACCCTTGCACTGAAATAATCACAAATTTGCGAGCTCCGCAGTCCCGGCGGGTGTTTGATGGCTGCATTTTCTCTAATTTTCATCGAATCATAAGAATGGAAACGTGGTCTGTGTACTCGGAGGTAACGAATTTTGTTAGGAGTTAGCGCATAATGGCAGCTGAGGCGTCTTGTTTATTTATGTCACAGAGGACGTCTGTGCATCTGAAGCAGAATTACACAAAATTGTAGCTGATCATAAGAACGGTAGAATGTAGGTGATGCACAAGTCTTTTATTGTCATGTTTTGTTATGTTTAAGGCTTCCAATCTCGTTTTTTCGATTTGAAACCCTGCTGCTGCACCCTTGCACGGAGATCAACACATTTTTGCGAGCTCCGCAGTCACGGCGGGTGTCTGATGGTGGTATTTTCTGTAATTCTATCGGATCATAATGATGGAAACATGTTGTGTGTAAGCGGAAGAAGTCGATATACTAACCAATTTGCTTAGGAGCGGAGTGCATAATGGCAGCTGAAACGTTTAATATATTAAACTTAAAACTTTGAATCTATTTTACGGAGCGAGGGTGCATGCCTGCCGCATTAAGGATGACATGTATGTCAAGGAGGACGTCTGTGCATCTCAAGCAGAATTCAACAAAATTGCAGCTGATCATATGAACGGTAGAATGTAGGGTGATGCACAAATCTTATTGTCACGTCTTCTTATGTCTAAGGCCTTCAATCTCTGTTTCCTTCGCTTTTGAATCCCTGGTGTTTCCCTTCAATCCTGGAATCTTCAGGTGTTGCAATATGTATGTCACAGAGTACATCTGTGCATCTAGAGCAGAATTTCACAAAATTGTAGCTGATCAGATGAATGGTAAAATGTAGGCGATGCACAAATCTTACCTTCATGTTTTCTAAGGTCTCCAATTTCGTTTTCTTCTCTTCTGACTCCCTGGTTTTTCCCTTCAATCCTGAATTTTCAGTTTCTGCAATATGTATGTCACAAAGTGCGTCTATGCATCCAAAGCAGAATTACACAAAATTGTAGCTGATCGTATGAATGGTAGGATGTGGGTGATGCCCAATCTTTTTGAAAATTGATTCATTTTTTTCTTTTCACTGTTAGCTCTACCTCTGTTAGCTAATGCACAGCTGAGGGGTTTGTCTTTTACAGGCCTTTCATTTTTAACTCTATTTTTTGACGCAATGGAGCATTTCTGGATGACACACATTTGGCAAGGTGCCTAGAGATGGCGGTTGTCAATTGGTAGTAGTTTCTGTCATCTTTGTGTGTGAGAGTGCGTCTGCACATCCACAGCAGAATTGTATCAACACTGTATGAGATCATCAGATGGAACATACTGATTTTATATACCATGTATGCATGAATGGAGACAGACTGGTAAGGTTGAGTTCACAATGGCAGCTGATGTGTTTTGTTAAAAATAAACTGCTCTCGACTCAAGGGAGCAACCTTGCACTGAGATTGACACATATTTCGCAAAATTTCGCAGAGCTGGCGGGTGTCTGTGTGCAGTAGTTTCTGTAATCTGTTTTGTCACAGAGTACATCTGTGCATTCGAAGCGAAATTTTATCAAATCCTTTTCGGATCAATATTTTACTCTGTATGAGTGGAGGTAGGTGACACACCGATAGGTTTTCTTGTGTTACTAGTCAGAACGCAAGTCATTCTATTAGGCAGCTGAGGTGTGTGTTTTTCTAATTTTTGGAATTTGTTTTTGATACTAGGGAGAATTTCTCCTCTGAGAAGGACACGCATTTGGCAAGCTGCCTAACTTAGAGGGGGTGGGCGGTTGTCTATCAGCAAGAGTTTCTGTATTCTGTTTGTGTCAGAGTATGTCTGTGCATCCAAAGTAGAATATCATAAAATTTGTATTGGATTCTTGAAAAGGAACATGAAATCTCCTTCTGTGAGGCTCCTGTTAGGAGTCAACACATACTAGCAGTGGAGGTGACAATGATTGGAAATAGTCCATGCAAATAACTGAACAACTCCTGATGCAGCTTGTGAAGTGTCCCCACAGGCTCTTCATTCCCTTCTGCTCTGTGAGCATGTTACTAGTTTACTGGCTGCAATTCACTAGAGGAACGATTTTTCACAGTTAGCTTCACAATTAGGAGTACTTTTCTTTTGACACTCGATCTTCTGAAGAGAAGATTGTCCCTTTTGGTCTCGAAGTATGTTTTGTGCAACACCAAGTAATGAACAATATTTGGAGATTGTGACCATGAAGCTAAAAGGTTGGTAATGTAATGCTACAGGTTGCTCCACTTCAAGAAGCAGGTCCTTAGTGCACAGTTGGAAGTCACTTTCAACCAACCTGGTGTCAATAGGATCCAATAAAGAGGGTTGTCGGGTGGAATGTCATTTCAAGCAGGGAGTTCATACTCAGCTAGTGGATTTAGGCAGGAAGCGTCAGAAATTTAGTGCCATTTGTGGAGTGAACAACTTTGTTCCATCACCATTAGCAACAATGCAGTTGGTGCGCGTCACCTGCACGGGTGACATTGCCGTATGTTTCCCCCGCCTCCTGTATATGAGAATTCTCTTGTACGGGTTTACTTCTTGGAAAGATGAGCCTTGACAAAGGCAAGTAGGCGGGATGCTACAGTACACAATGACAACCACTGGCACACTGAAAGCCTTGATTATTCTTGTAGTCTATTTACGTGCTGGGGAACTGTTAATTCTGAAGCTGGACATAACAGTGTGGTTTAGTACTTGTGTTCCATTCCATAATCATTATGTTCCAAGTTTCAAGTCTCCATATAAGGTTGCTCTGATAGTGATATTAGTAGGTTACTTGAAGGACTTTTTCATGTCTACCAGCTTTGATAAATGGATATGGTTGGGTACATATGTGTGTGCAGGATGCTTTGATGGAAGCCTTACTTTGTTTCGGCTCAGCCTCTTGCAGCATCGAAGACTCCAATTTGGGTGCGCCTCAAGAACAGGAGGTTAGTAACGGTTCGTTATTGGTTTTAGGTGAGTAGTTTGTGCATTTCTACTAATTGATCTAGGTATCTATTCAAATATAGGTATTCATGTACTAGAAATCTTTCTTCAAGGAGCCATTGATCATTGATATGACTATACCCTCCAGAGATTTAATTTCTTCCAATAAATACTACTACTGCAACTTCTGGGTCTCTGCTCTATTTCTGTTACAAGGTGAATTGGATTGGATCTTATTTGTCCTAGTCATACAAGGAATATAGACTCAATGTGGTTAGGAGGTGTTCATATCCTAGGAATATAGACTCAATGTGGTTAGGAGGTGTTCATATCCTAAATTATGAGGTTGTCAAATTTCAGTGTGGACATGACAAGATATATATATTTTCATATAAGTGATGTCAGGAATCATTATGAAGTGGCAGTCTGGCCATCAAGGTTGCTCATGCTATTGTTCTTTGCAGATATATTCCAATGGCCCAGTACCATGGCAGCCTGGCAAGCGACACTTATGGAAAGAGGTAAACAGTCTTTTCATGGCTGTATGTTTTCTTCACCTCCGGCGAATGACAAACCAAGGGCAAGGGTTATATGTGAATGACCTGAAGAACCTGAGCATCTTTGAAATCCCTTTATACCCATCCTTGGGAGCTGATGAAGTCAGTGGGGAGTGGTGGCTGCATGCCACTGTCCTGCATGATGGAGTCATGGTCACACAACCCTGATGGGTGATTGTCACAAGGTTAAGACCGCACTCTGACTTGTTGGGTCAGTTTAGGTTTAACCTAGACTGATACAACATGCACCGTCCATCTAAATTGATCTTCATATTGAAGGCATGGTGCTTTTCGAATTCTCAAAGCCTGATTTCGAAGTTCCAACCTTCATCTATTTTGAAGGCTGCAGCTTTTAGTTTCAGCTTCCAGGGCTTAAACTTTGTTTTAAGTTCTACCAACCTATCTGGGCACTCATTTGTCTATGATATGCTCCAACCTGTTACGTGCAACAAAGTGGACATTGCTCATTATCTAGAGTGATATGCAGAGTTGCATCACCGCTCTTTTTCCAATGGGCGACGATGTGGGTGAAGCCTTGGCAATGGCAGCAAATTCAGTGGGGCTGAAAGAGATGCCACTGTATGAGGTTGAAGACCTTCTTGATCAAGATTGGGTTCAGCAAGTTGAGGTATCATTCTACTGTGCCTTAGTTTATCTGTGCTATGTTTTTTCTATCTGCACGTTGTATTTTTATTCATTTCCACAATACTTGTTTAATGTATGCTTTGGAGTTTTTCTTAATTTGCATAGTTCACTCTATCCAGTGCTGCAAAGGTACATCGGATGAACCTATGTCACAATTTAGGATGATAATCTGAAGTCTTCTAGATAAAGATATGGAACCATGCAATCTCTATTTGATCAAAATATATTGGGTCCAATATTATTACCTCTACAGATAGTTTAAATGCACAAGCAAGCGAATCATGATCAGGTTTGAGGTGATCAACACAAGAAGATTTGCCTATATCAATATGTTTTTGTAGGATATAGATCAGCATCCTTAGATATCAGAGGAATCACAACAGGAGGGTGTTGAAAAACTGTTCTACAATTAAGTCTGTCCTTCCGAATATGGATCTTTTTCAGCTCAAGAGGTCTTGCTTACTGTAGATTGTCTCTCATCCAGGTCACCACTTCCTTCTTCAGGGAACACAATCGTGAAAGGGAAATTGGATGCTGACCGTACTGTTTGTGTTATCATAAACTATATGATTTATTGTGTGTCTAGTGTTTTTTTGTCTCTGGGTATCATAGCCTAGCTTCTATTTTTTTCGAAAATTTTCTGTTTGCTCTACCTAGCATAAGTAAGTTGCATGCTAATTAAAGCCATGATTGTTTAATGTGGGTGTGTTTGTTCACGATTTGATGCAAGTAGATGCTCCATCTTTGCTTCACAAGTTGGTTGTAAAAAAGAAAGGCTACTGAATGTCCTTTTCACACAGTTACACTTATTTATACTCAGTTATGCTGTGTTTGCAACAGGCGTCACATCTGTAGGCAAAGCATTACATTTCTCCTGTGTTTTGTATGTCAGTTGATACTAGGTCTTCTCTGTGTGTGTGTGAAGTCTTCTCCATGTTTCTGATTGTGGCATTACAGTTCTGAATAATCTTCACTGTGCTGGGCCTCTCACAAGACATGTGGTTTTGTGGTATTTGTTATATACAGAGTCAGTTCAAGCCAATCGAGGTTTCGCAAGGCCTCTGGATAGTACCAAAGTGGAATTCCCCACCTGTATGTACATCGTCCCTGTATGTTTCACTGCTTTTTCATGTATATTCCAATTGCCAAAGTTGTTCTTGCAGGAAAGGTAATGTTACAAGGTCTTCTTGAACCTTTATGCATCTGTTAGAATGGGAACAGAGGTTGTGTCACCAAGCTAAGGGCCACGTTGGTTTTGTTAGGGTCCAACATAATTCTGACCTTGTGGGACAATCTCATCTGCAATGCATTTTTTCTTTTTAATCAGCCTAATTTCAAACCAAGACAGGTAGCGATGCCTAAATTCAGTGCTTTGGAAGGAATTATTTGGAGATTTTTTGTACAAATCTCCCATGATCACTAAGTAATGTTCTGGGCATGTCATGTTCTTACACGCAATTGATTGACTTTCTGAAAACTTGACAGGATCCCAAGGCACTAAATGTAATGATAGACCCAGGGCTTGCATTTGGTACCGGAGAGCACCCCACTACTCGTCTTTGCCTACAATGGTTACATCACGTAGTTGGTCGTGGTGACAGCATTCTTGACTATGGAACAGGCTCAGGCATACTTTCCATTGCGGCCCTCAAGGTGAATGCATTCATTAACTGTTGATCCTCTCATCGTTTTTTTCTAGTCCACTCTTATCTCCATGGAAGCGAATCTTACTGAAACATGCTGGACCTCTCTTGAATAGAGTTCCTGATATTTGTGGATCTTGCTAAAATTGCAGAGTCAAACTACAAAACATTTCCTACTTTCAGACAGACTTTCTTTTCTACCCGTAAGAGTATATGTATACATAATCTACCTAGTAACATGAATTCTCTACACAGATGGGAGCTGCTAGTGCTGTAGGGGTAGACATTGATCCAGTGGCCATCTCATCAGCAGAATATAATGCATCATTGAATAATCTGGTGCCAAACACGCTGCAAGTATTTGTGGCATCAGCTGAGGGAGAAGACCCTGTACCCAAGGAGCACAAGGACTTTGATGTAGTGGCAGCCAACATTTTGCTCACTCCCCTAGTAGACCTAGCAAGCCGTATCACAGGCTACTGCAAACCTGGGGGTCTTGTGGGTGTTTCTGGCATTCTGGTGGAGCAGGTATCTCTTCACCTCACTCTTTTGCTACTGTAACCTTGTATGAAGATAATTCTACTGAACCCATTTTCATGCAATCTTGCGATTTGACCAGAATTCAGAGTAGAACCCCATCCTGGATTTCATCGCATGAAATGGTGATCATTGAAAGACTCTAAAATGCAGCAAGCCTGGTTAAACAGTGGGAGTGGAGCTGTGGAATTTGGTTATAAGATGGACCTGCAGTGTTGCCTAATAATTGGGCTATGGTGCAGGTTGCACAGGTGAAGGAAGCGTACTCTCCATACCTTGAGGGCATGGCTGTCTCATATGACAATGGCTGGGCATGTGTAAGTGGGAGGAAAAAAATGGTTGTTTAAACACCATCCCCTTGAACCGTCTATTGTAAGTGCACACATTAAGTCTCCTCATGATGATAAGTAACACAGATGGTATTACTCCGCAAGCAGAGAAGTTAGGATTGGCAAATGTGCCACGCCTTTTGTGCTTAAATTAGGGTTCCAAGCAATTTTGTACACTACTAAACGAAATGAAGGACACCAGTAGTGAATATTATTTAGAAGCACTCTCTTGCCCCTTACTATGTGAATACTTGCTCTTTATTTCGACCTGTGCATTGACTCTGAATCCCTTTCAATGAGATCTGGTTACACAATTTCAACATTCATTTTGTGAACCTTAATGTTCTTTATGTATGAGAATTGGGGCCAATCTCTGATCAAGATACAGCAAAAGACCTTCTCAAAACACATTAGACTGGGTGCTTATGAGCATCTATACGAGATGATATTGTGTTCTATTTTCAGACTCTTGTGCTGGTTCCTACAGTACTTGATTTCTACCCAAAACTTAAGTGTTATTATCATCGTATATTGTCATCGTATATACATGATGGAAGCATATGATGGAGGTTAAAGAGTTTAATTGTGAGTGCTACATATCCTCCTCCATCAGACAGCGCCCACTGGCCAAGTACGAGTTTAAGTCATTTCTAAACTTCTTGACTTAAGCATGGTCATAGACCCTTCCAGTTGCATTTTACACTGCAATTAACTATATAGTACGTGTAGTAAATGAATTGCCCAACATTATTGGTGAATACTTTGAATCGAATAGGAGCTTTTGTGTGACCCAAGGTTGGTCCATGTATCCATCTATAAGTTGCTAGACCCTAAACTACCACATTGGGGTACATGCAACACCTGGCTCCATGTTATGTGTTTCCAAACAGTGAGGTGCTGGTTGTAGACATAGGTAGTGCAGTTTAAATAGCGATGGAATAATTTAGCTGTAACGTAGGGTGCTTAGATGCAAAGTTAACAATAGGAGGAATAGTTTAGTATCCTGTCATGTGCATGATTTCCAGAGTTCGTACCACTCTCAGCTCACAAGGTACGTAACTACACAACAATTCTAAATAATCATACTTTCTTTCACTTCTTTGAAGTTCCGACCCTTTCCAACTCATCATTCAACATTCCATGATGAGCTGCGACTCGGGACACCGTCAAAGACGAAGTGTACCCTCAAGCACACCTGTACATCGTCTGAATATCTTGAGGATTACCCTGGTGCACCGGGCACCTGTCTCAAAACCAGATTAGGAGGTGGTTACAATAATCGAAACGGCTTAACCTCGATTATGTTAGCATCAAGTTTTGAGGACTCTTTGGCGTGCTAATCACTCATAGTATGGGGTGCCATGTCACCCCTTCAAAGTTCCGTCAGAATGCACCATGGCAACTAAGCACACTTTGGAGGTGTCAAGGTGGTTTACCGAGGCATTTAATCCCATGGAATGCATTGGGCTTCGTGCCTTGAGAGCTCAAACCACCTCCATGCAATAGGCCACTTGGGTCGGTGCAATTCTCCTAGTACCTATACACACAACGAACATGTCATTGATTGTTCGGAAGCAAATTCGGAGCCCGAAGCTCGGTAGTATACATTGATGCCACCACGAATCTCTAGATCAATAGTCAATGATGATTTCATGTCGATTCAATTAGATCAAACTATGATGTTGGATCAATGCCTACCAAACATGATCGGGTTGCAAATTTAACACTTTGTTTAAATGCTTTATGATGGAAAGCTCTAAAAGATTGAATCAACGTTGAATAAGTCATTAGCTAAATGTTGAAGAGTACGAAATGAGGTTGACTTGACATTAAATGTTGGTCACCTGCATTTTTAGATGACCGGGTCGCCATAAGAGACCACCTCCGGCAAGAGGCAACATGAACACTTGGTCCATAACTTAGTTCTGTAAACCCAGTTCAGGTTTACATGTAAGCCTAGGTCTATGATCAAGGGCGAAATGTCTCTCATTCACGCCGACTTTCAGTTGATGTCATCTCTTGCTCAGACTAGGTCATCGACTGCACAATGGACATGACTAACGGTTTTATCAAAATCGTGGTGACCTTTGATTCTTGCGATTGGAGGGTCCATGTTACTTGAAACATGGAGTGTTATATACCCCGTAACGTAGCCCATAAGCACTCGACCACCGCTTGAATGTCGAATATATACCACCACGTGGCGGTGGTGGGTTGCAACCATAAAATCGCATGGTTGTTGCAAGTACTCGGCCCATGGGCCATGAGGGAGGGAGGAGTTCGGTTCCATCCACCGCATCATGTGTGGCCGATTCATTCAAATAAAGAATTTCATTTCTATTTTCAAGCCTTTAAGATAGCCGAGCGGACAACCATCGGCAACCAATGAAGTGATGGAGCCAAAATTGTGGATGTGACTACATTTATTCATCCATTTATTCTCACGAAAGAAACTAGATTACCTCTTTCTCAAGGATTTTCTCGAATGTGAATTGTACTTGAAGCAACCATTGACACCACCACAAGGCAAGGTCATTGTTGCTTACCACATCTCGAATCACAGACTTGCCATTGAAACTGGACGGTGGTTAACTATCCCTATTTCTAGAGATAATAGATTATGCCACTTTTGCTCTTATAATGTAGTTGGAAAATGAGGCATGCTTTGTGTTGGAGTGTCCCATATATAACCCCTTTTAAGATAAGTTTCCATCATTATTTGAGAATGTCGTATTAGGGAGCCTCAAGTCTTTCTTTCAATTGGACCATCAAGTTGACATTAGCCTCTAACTTATCTCACAAAGGCTACCACTTTCCGCTACTTTAGAGAATTAGTCGCTTTGAAACCATCATGATGTACTTTTAGTCCCATTAACCTTTTGACTTCCTGAACAATAAAATCAATTTCATTTCATATCATACCATATGTATGTGCATCCAATTCAAAATGGGCAATTTGATTCCAACTCTTAACAATCTTTGAGCAATTCCAACCATGAAATATATGGAACTTGTGATGAATTATCCCTTGTTTTTGCTATTTGGTGGACGTTTTGCGTTGCCGGGAAAAGATCCCCGGTTCCGAGTTGACAAAAGATATTGGGAAGCGGCACCAAGTGCAATGGTGGTTATAAGTAAGGAGTCGAGGCATTCATGAGGCCGCGATTCGGTCAACGGAGTTGGGTGAGGTGTAGGTGTAAAAGTACTCATTATTACCACCTATACATACGGGAGCTCTAAAGAACAACATGGTGCCCTTTGGAGGGCTTGAGTTGCATGCATAGGGTGAGGTGCCAAAACATTGAGACAATTTAAAAACAAAACGAAAAAACAAATGATGGGAGCTAGAAGGAAGAACCAAAGAAAGAGGGCATAGCGATAGCGAAACAAACAAGCAATTCACTTTTATTCATCACCGCTTTTGACGGAATATGCCCCTCCCTTCCCTTCCTCTCTCTTTATTGGACACCGTCTTTGATGCAGAAATCCAAGCAATGCCGATGGGCCTTGCCGCTTGTTGTGGAAACCATATTCGCTTTACCCTTAAAAAGGCCCAAGCGAAATCGTATGAAAAAAGTTTGTCCCGTTTCAACAACTTACTACATAGAATTTGTACCTCTATTGGTGTATGTGACTGTACAAATAGCATCTTTGTAAAGTTAGGATTGTTCACACGAAATTCAGCCATCCATGTGTCCCTAATCAAAAGATAATAGCGCAAACGTGTATGCTTGTATGGTTGGGCTAGAGGTGGCTGCCCATACAAGAAAAAAAGTCCTTCTCGGTTTTAGGGGTCGAGTTCGTAGAGAGTAGGGTTATTTGTCAAGTAAAGCGGATGAAACCATGGGTTTAGTCCCAAACCATGAGTTTATGAGAATTAACACAAAGTCACCCAAGTTTTTGTTAATGCTTAAATTATCACCCACAAGGAGTGGTCTTGGGCTACTGAACACTGGTTTTTAAGCTTGTCCTATTAAGATGGGTGGGTCAACCTAGCCGTGCATAGGTCGATCTGGGATATAGACCGTGAGTTCCATGTGAACACTCATTTTTTACATCATGAAATTCTCTTAAAGTTTGAGAGGTGGGAAGAGGAGATCCCAAAATTTGCACCCAACTTTGAAATTAGAATCTGAAACACGATGAGCTAGTGAGCTCTTAATAGAAGGTTTTCTCTACGAAAGATCAGACCCACGATTTCGTCGCTCTTTGAGGGACTTTACGGATAAATCTAGTGTGTTAAGGAACTTTGGTCGTGTTTTATTTGAACCAAACTTGACTGATTCTCAAAAACCATGGGTTTCTATCTCAGTGTGCACACAGTGGCAGTCTACTAACCTTCAAGCTTATTAGTTTCCGCCTCCTAAACATCTAATATAAATTTATAGAGGAGAAGTATGTGAGCTACACTACTTGATTGCTTATCATTGCACTTATTTGAGAAGGAATATCGGGGAGGATTTTGAGCATAACCGGTCAAGATCCTAGTGTTCCCAAGTCCAACCGGTTACATGTTGACATCTTTCGGTTTTTCTTCATTAATTTGAGGTGTATTCTATAACTTCAACCGGTTATTTCTCAAACTCAACCGGTTCATCTGTAAGTAGCAGATGTTCTCCCCATTCATTGGACCGTACCCCACCCCCACCCCCACCCCAATTCTCCATCTTTAATCCAGTCATTTTAATATGCTAAACAACCAAAATATTGTCTTAAGAATATTATGCAGGATTGAAGATCACATACTTAGGGTCACTTGAAGATTGTTGTTTAGAAGATACTATGATGTACCGAAGATCACGTAATGAGTCACATAATGGTCTAAGGGTGAGTTTCCATGTAGGCCGCTCACCCACCAGATTCCACTGGAAATATAGATTCCATCTAGTGGCATCTACATTTTCACTAGAATATGATGGGCAAGCAGCTCACATGGAAACTCACCCCAAGGGAGTCGTTGTGATACTATGCCCATCATTCTTGATTGCTTCGCTTTGTCGCCATCTTTTAATTGTTTCAATCCAAGTCATCAAAAGATTGCGTAAAGAATGTTACAAGCACTAGAGATCACATCAATAACGTAGAGGGTGATGAACCAACATCCTAAAATCTTGCATGTAAGTACACATTGATTTGAGAATCTTGGACCTGAACATCAAGTTGCCCTGTTGGTTTTGGGTTTTCTACCAACAAAAGCTTGAATATTTATAACTTGTGCATACATAATTCAAATCAAACATATTTTGGTGTGTTGGAGTCCCCTTTCAATTTCTAACTAGATAAATCCTGAATTATTATCAATCGAATAACACTTTATATGCTTGTCACTAAAGGTGATAGTTTTAGTACCCTCCACCTTTAACAATGTAGCTAATCAATCGCAACGTTAGCGACAATAAGGTAGGTGTGCCTAATTCCATTACTTCTCTTAATAAAAAACCTATCTTTATGTGGCATTCTAGGTGTGGCTCCAAGAACGGCTGCGGAAAAGACACGTGTTTGAAAGAGATTGAACTACATGCTTAAAATATGATAACCATCCTAAGCTCAATAGTTAGCATAATTGGGAGGGACCTACAACACCATTTGACGAGCACAAGAATTTTCGATTTGAGAATGAACAACGTATTCGCATGAGCTCCAAAAACCACGAGAAAAGTGGCTACGACCCTTGATTCGAATTCGCTCACCATCGTACACTAATTTGCATGCTTCATATCCTAGGAGAAGTTGACTAGCGGAGACGAGTAATTTGTAATGCTTCATCTAAGACTCGGCTACCTTCCCTCCCATCCCATTCTCGATTTCTTCGTCGGGTCGCGAGCAAGCAATCTTCTTAATTCCCAAACCCCTTCTCCTTCACCATCTTTATCTATATCCAAGCCGTGATTGCGGTGGTGGAAGTCAACCATCACCATTCCCAAGCCGTTTTTGCACGACCACTTCAAAGTTTTGCCGTTCAAAGGCGGCCCACCTTCAACCCTCCGTCATGGGGGTCCACTTGGCTAGCTAGCACATTAAGGGTGGCCTACTACTACACCCCCCCCCCCCAAACCGGGTTCTAATATGGCCACGTTTTGGCTAGCCTACGTGAATTTGTCCCGACCTTTAAGGAGAGTGTGGAGGAAGGTGCCACTCGGCCCCGCTCCAAGTCAAGGTCATAAATTCACTCCAATGATATCTATTCAAGTCGCTTGTGGGGCTTTGACCGATCGATCACACCACACGTAGTTATCATTCGCGCCCGGGGAGCATATCAATATCATAGTCATAGTAGCTAGCTAGGCCACTTACATTCCCTCCTTCCCCTTTAGACGGATGGACGGATCCCTGCCGCGAAGCCAAGTCAAAACGAATCAAATTTTTTGCATCAAGTCGTCCACCTAATATATAGACATGAGAACATGTAGCCTTCACGATCTTTCCCTGAAAACACCCAAAAGCCTTCAAGGCCTCCCAGGTGGAAAGAACACACACAACCAACACGAAGATTCTCCATCACTCTACTCACGTTTTTATCTTCCCCCTCGTCCCTTTTTCCTGCTTCCTCTCCCGTGTCCGAGGGAGATTTTTGGGCATAATCGGTCAAGATCCCGGTGTTCCCAAGTCCAACCGGTCACACGTTGTTGCGATTTTTTTGGATTTTTGAAGTATATTCCAAGAGATTCTTCTAGGCCAATGAAGGCACGGGGAGGTCACTCCATTGTCAAGTTGAACACCACGTGCGTTAAAAGTTTGCTACCCCTATATTACATGCCATAGATAATTTTAAATTTTATGATATATTTTTGCATATACATAACTATTGATAGTATATTTTGTATATATTTTTTGAAATTTTTAGTCATCTTCATTTTTGTAGTAATTTCTTTAGTTCAATTCTACGTCATTCTAGATAGAAACGGTATGTTTTATAAAAAAAATCATCAAATTTAGTTACTATTTTTTACTGTGTAATAGATACCGTGTATATCTACTCATGAAAAAAAATTGATAAAATTTTGACCCATTTTGGTGATGCTTTATGTAAAAAACACATTTTTTACATTCACATGTGGTTATTC
The DNA here is from genome assembly GCA_964035585.1 of Polytrichum formosum. Taxonomy (NCBI): domain Eukaryota; kingdom Viridiplantae; phylum Streptophyta; class Polytrichopsida; order Polytrichales; family Polytrichaceae; genus Polytrichum; species Polytrichum formosum. The sequence continues at coordinate 70,320,720 of OZ037935.1, read as the reverse complement.
AACTTTACAATGGAGTGACCTCCCCGTGAATGAAGGGGGAGAACCGGCCATTACTTACGTATCAACCGGTTGGGTTTGAGAAACAACCGGTTGAAGTTGAAGACTTTAGGAAAATTCCCCACCGTTTAGAGGAATTTGTAGAATATACCTCAATTTTATGAAGAATAACCGAAAGATGTCAACATGAAACAAGTTGGAATCGGAAACACTAGGATCTCGACCAATTATGCCCAAAAATCTCCCCGGACATTGGGTTGGACATTGATCGAACTTGAAATTTTAAACTTAGGGTGAAAGGGGTTTAAGGCATGTGCATCTATTGCGGGCAGTGTATCCTAAAGTGGACACAATCTAGGATTGGTTTTCATCTCACAATTTCAAATAGTGTGTCCAATTTAGTGAATTGTTCATAGTGTGTGCACTTATTTTAGGGTATGTTTGCATGGCCCAGTCAAGTTGGTGAAAATCGCTGAATGGAAAAAAAAATTGGACCCTTCAAAATGGAAATGCAAGTGTGCATAAAATTCTCGTAGGACGTGAACTGGTGATTGGCACAATTGTAAGGGGAAATCAAAAATTGAGGATGGAGAGTTGAGTGTCTCTCTATTGCAAAAGTAGAAATTGATTTGGTTGTGGTGTGGAGCTCAAATTATCATATTTTAGACGCTTTATTTCATAATGACATATTTTTATCATTTAAACCATGCCTAAAGTTTTTTTAAATACTGAATGTATTCTTATTTTTCCTAGATTTCAATATCTCCACTCAATCAACATTAAAAAATAAGTAAAATATGTTAAATGACCACACTTCAACTTACATGTTTGACAACAACACAAATCTACTCTCATGTATGCCCCCTCCCCCCTATTTCCAAACACTTCACATGGAAGTGTTGGGTCGAAGTTTTGCCAATGATGACAATGGGCATATGGAAGTCATGACAATGTGCATATGGAAGCCAACACTTTTTACATGCAAGGAATCTTCCCATTCATCCAATGGGAACACATTCAACTAATATGTAGCGGCCCTTAAGGGTACTAAAAACAAAACAAAACAAACAATCAAAGAATCAAACATATATTTGGGTTGACATTGAAAGCAAGGTGTCTTGCTTCAAAAGACCCCGAACTAATCTAGTGGGGCATATTTTTGAGATGAATTCACCTCAACCATGTTGGGGACATGTTTTTAACATGGATGAATGAGAGGTACGCTTGTATATATGCAACAAATGTAAGGTCAAGCCACACATACACACCACCAACAATATTTGGTAAGCTACTTGATGTTCTTCCTAATTGGCCATTGTTAATGACATGGCCACACTCCCCAAAACTTTTGAAATTAGTCATAGATGGCATGATTTGTCCCCTACACCCTCCCCACTTCCTCTCTTGCCGTGTCCCCTTCCTTGTCTCCTCCTCCTTTTTTGGGATTCTCCTATTCTTACTTTGTTCCCTTTTTTCTTATTGTCGTAATGTCTTCTTACTGGCAAGTTTTAAGACATGGGACCAAAGCTCGGCCGATTTGGGCAAACCAACCCATACACTCGTTCCTTGTTGGATGCCTAAACTAGGGTCCGGCAAGAGCCTAAGGCTAATACAAATGCAGCCTACAAAATTTGTGACTTATCCTATTAAATTTTGAAAGTGTAGGACAAAGAGCCTATGGACAATTTAAAAACATAAGATATCAACCTATGTGATAAAAAACATGTAGGAAATTTTGCCTACAAATTTTTTTTAAAGAGAGGGATTTTAGCCATTCATCCTTCTTCAAATTGGGAAATTAGTTGGCCTAAGTACATATCTTTAGGCTAATACTCGGGGCTCTTGGGTGGCACATAGGCGGATATCAATAATAGCCCTGACTCCCTCCCCGTCGATCTTTACAAATACCACAGCCCAAGCCATGATTCGGGATCCTAGTGGGGCTGATTTAGAAGTTGCTCTGTCTTTTCAAAGGTTGTATGCTCAAGCAGTTTGTGATGCATTAGAAAATAGATTTGTTGACAATGATCTTATTGATTGTTTTAAGATTTTGAGCCCTACTAATTTGCCTCAAAGGCAAGTTGGCTTGAGTTCTTATGGAGTTGTGCAGTTGGATTTGCTTCTGAAACAATATGGAGAAGAAAAGCGTATTGGGGGCACAACATATCCTCCATTGGTAAATGCTGCAGCTTGTAAGCAAGAATTCTTTGCTTTCAAAGTGCAAGGTAGTTGTGAATGGAGTGATCGTACCTTCGAGGATTTGTGGACATCTATAAGTTGGAGTCCTTCTTTGAAACTGAAAGTTCCTAACCTACTAACGCTTGCCGACATTGCAAGATGCCAATGTGTTAGTACTGCTACTTGTGAGAGAGCTTTCTCTGTGCAGAATAACATCAAGCAGAAGAATAGGAATCGAATGACAACAACACACTTGGATAGTGTAATGCGGGTGGCGATTGAAGGACCAACCAAAAATTTTGAGTTTATTTTGCAGGAAGCTATATCTTTGTGGAAGGATTCAAGAAAGTTTCGATTCTTGTTTACTAATCCTGAGAAATATCTTGCAGGAAGGGTAGAGGTTGAATCAGAAGACGGTGAGGACTTTCACCCTTAAACTCATTTGAATTTTAGCAACATTTCATAACTTATAATCAACTATTTAAAAAAGAGTTGGTTAATCCTTGGCCTTCAAACACGGTGAAGGGCTTAGCCAGGTTCAATTCCTGCCAAGGATACCACTTAGTACTCAAATTTTGAATTTAAAGCCTACAACATTAAAAGATATGAAGGATTTTAACCTACTAAAAATTAGTTTTGAAGGCAATTGGCGGGTAACTTAAAAACTCAAAAGGTTTTCAACTTACAAAAATTTGATATTGTAGGATGCAACCTATGCCATGAGGGAAATAGCCTATGCCCTTTTAAAGAGGTAGGCAATTAACCTTAATAACTTCAAAAACTTTTCGGACGCTGGCCTAAACCCTTGCCTCCAAGGAACGAGTGTATGGGTTGTTTCGACCAAGCCAACTCAAACATGTCTAGACACGATTTGGGTGAACCTACCAATACACTCGTTCCTTGTTGGATGCCTAAACCCTTGCCTCCAAGGAACTACACTATTGTGTCTAATTAGTGTGGGTGGGAAATTCATGTGGGTTGGAAATTAGTGTGGCCCACACTAAATTTCAAGTGTTTGCATCACTTTGGATGTAATTCGTACTGTCATCCATCCGTGTGTGTTAGGGTTCTCCGCAAACAACCTCCATGGGATGTGTTAGGTGCTTCCCGAGGTGCTTCCCGGGATGGAATTATGAAGTTTCATCCAATTGTGGAAACGACAACGCCCACACAAAATTTTCACCTTCGAAATTAGTGTGGGCCACTCTAAATTATAATTTGAAATTAGTGTGTTTTATTGGGAATTAGTGTGGCCCACACTAATTAGACACAATAGTGTAGTTTACGGGTTGTTTCAGCCCAACCGCTAGACACCCACCTCTTTGAGTTTGGCCTCGGCCACTATTATAGAGGTAAACGGGGTCTAGTAAAACCTGACCCCATGTAGATTTGTGGTTGATTCATCTCAAGTGGGTCCCCTTGGACTAAGGCCCACTTTATACTCGGGGGCTGAAGTGAGGGTAGGCCCAAACTCCAAGAATTCAACCAATAAGATCGCTTAGTTTCATCAAATTTTCTCCAAGGGTATTAAACTAGGGTTGGGCCTAAGCATTAGTCATCTTAGGTGGCAAAATTTTGGCGCCAAATCTTCGGGTTGGCTGAAAAATTTGGGATGAGATTTTCTTTGGTTGGAACTCTCAACATGGGCGGGGTTGTGCTCATCCATTGGATAATGAACAACTCCAATTAGTGTGTGTTATTATGCGGAATTACCCAATGAACTATCATCTTACTCAAGAGTTTAGTTTTTTTTTTACTAACGAGGGTTCATTAGGTTGTTCAGTCATTATAGAACATAAACAATTTTTCTTGGTAAATACCACATTCTCATTAAATAATTATGCCCTTGCGTACCTCCATATAGTAACACACATTGATTGGGATAATCAGTGCAGTGACTTCATAAAATCTATATAACATGTAAATTATGATGTAATCATCCGATTGATTTCACTTTGGGACTCTAGTGATGAGTCATGACCAAAATTGCAATCGTGGTGGCCATCATCACAAGAATTCATGATACTGGCGTCGATCCATGAAAGGCTAATTCTCTTCACTAAACTTTCCCCTCGGGAACATCGGGACCTAAAATTGGGCATTGTCACTTTACATGTGACAAGGTTGGGCCCGAAAAAAGTTGATAAAGTTGGACCCAACTAAAGGCTCAATGCTTAAGAATCGGTCCGGTGCTCAGGCCAATCTCAGGCCATGTATAAAGTCGCCCTAATTCAAGGCTTCTAATGCTCATTCCAAGGCCAAATCAATGTAAGAAAAAAAAGTACGAGCGATAATATAATTGACCACCTTTTCCCTTTAGGTAATGTTGGTGGGGGACTGGCTCAAACATATGGATGTTTCGTCTAATTAGTGTGGGTCACCATTCGGAGTTACATGGTGCTATAACATTTCATTGAGAGTGTCATTTGTTTTACCCAAATAACAGAAAGAAAGTAAAATAACGCCCGTAACTAAGTACCAGCGTGAATGTGAGCCCGTTAACCTGATGTTGATCACAGTTATCCATGATGCAACTTAAGGTATTTTGCCTCTTTGGGGAGGTGGGCTCTAGTGTTGTTTTAGCAGTTTCCAGGTTCAATTTGGTATGGGGACGGGAGTTTGTTTGTTGTCAAGTTTTCTTTTGTTTAGGACAAGGTATACCCAAATAACATAAGTAGTTGGTACGCACACCAAAGAACGTGATATAACTTAGTTGGTAAAAAACAATAGTGTAGGTAAAAAGTTATAGCAACACTTAACTCTGAATGGTAACCCACACTAATTAGACAAAATAGTGTAGCACTTGCCCCAAAGCTCAATAGGTACATTAAGCTTCACCAAGGTCTTGTAAGTTCTTGATTCTCAATTTGGTTAGCCCCAGGTTACAATGATGAGGTGTCTTCTTACAAGTTTTGGGTTGGTCTTGGTTCATAAGCACATGAGGGAATTGATGTACCCAACCATAATTATCATCCATCCAAATTTAAAAATATGTCATGTGTAGGGTTGTGGTTTACCTTATTCCAATGTCAAGTCAATTAAAAATAAATTTCTCCAAAATGTACAATAAGGTTAAAGAAAAGAAAAGAAAAACCAACGTCGGGCAATCTGATGTGAATTTGACTCCATTGGTCTTACCCTGCTCAAGAATCCCCTTGATGCAGGGTGGGGTTTATTGCCTACCTTGCGGTGGGTGGGCTCTTGTTTGTTAAAATATATAAATAAATAAATAAATAACAAATATAATATAATACATTATTTTGATATCCATTTACTATGTGGGGGGGAGTACTACACTGTTTTTTGCATTTAGTGTTGTGTGGCATTTAATGTTGTTACTAGTCATTTACCTGCAACATTCTTGACCAACCACTCGACAAATAGTATTTCTTATGCTGCCACCTTCTAGTAGTGGAGATGGTGCAACCATGTGGCAACAAAACAAAAAATATAAAAAGTATTATAACACTAATTGTGGACATGTAAAAATCTGAACATGGCATTTAGTGTTGTGGTTCGTAATTACTGTTTACAACACTAAATGCAAAAAACAGTGTAGTTCTTGTTTATTGTTGAGTTTTCTTTTATTAAGTACTAGGTATGTGAGATATTTGATGGCTATTTGGTGGATGATTTTCATTGTTTATTTATTTATTAGTGATGTGGGGATATGTAGGTTCTCAAGGAGTTCTATGCTTCTCGTGTGAATGGCTCCCCTTACTCCTGCGGTAATAACTATGAGGGGTCTAATATTTAAGCCTTGTGCTCTTATTGCGTTTACTAACGGGTTGTATTTGTCTTCTTTTGTTTGTATGGCTTGGTCAAGGAATCTATCATGCGTAAAGGTGAATTCAATGATTTGGATGGTTAGGACCAATGTAGGTATTAGTGGACCATTTTGTTCATATGTAGCGCCTTGTATGTAAATGACATCTGGTCTTTGTTTTGTGAGGCATTCACATCGTGTAGTGTTGCATGTGCAGCTTAGTATCCATGGCGGGATGGTGTTGTCTTGGTGGTTGCCATGTTGGTTATCGGCATTAATGAGTGTGAGGTTTCTAGTGCATACATTTGATTTTAGTAGGTTGGCGAGTTGGTGGGCAACGGCATTGTGTCTTGCAATTCTTAAGCCTTTAAGAAATTTATTGTTGCATAGAGAGAGTAAGTGCAACCAAGTATCTCTGTCATTAATTTGGCATAATGTGCGTTGGGGTTGGTGTGTGTGGGTGTGGCCAAAAGAGATTTTTTCTATGATTGCCCATATATTGGGTAAATCGGAACTTGAGGAGTTGTGTGATTTGAATAATAAGGTTATTTGTAAAGTGCATGACATTATCCAACAAGGTTTAGAGGGTGGGTGGGGCCATGACTTTGTTAGGTAGTATTCATGATCTATTCCATGGTTATTCTTTGAGCAGAGCAGATTCAACTTGATAAACTCGGGTGAAACATTGTCAGTAATATTATTAGAATGAAATGGTTGATAGCAACTACATAATGTTATGTGGCAAAAGGGAGGATTGAAATCATGAGTTTTGGAGGAATCTTCATAAAATTTTGTTTGTAATTTTCTTTATCAACTCCCTTAAAACCCAAGTAAGATGGAGTTTTGTATATGTGCTCCCCCCGGAATAGACATAACCCCTTCCACTTGGACTGAGGGTGGCATCACCCTCCTTTGTTAGGATGAGTTATTATCACCTTTCTTTTATTTAAAGATTCAAAGAAGGTCCGTGATTTTAGGCCAAGGTGGCATCCTCCACGTTCATTATGATGAGTTGGTGTCACCTCTTGCTATTCACAATCTAAAAGAAGGCCCATAATTTAAGCTATAATTATTAAATATGGAAACCCTAAAATGCTAAAATTACTATACAAATACATTCATATACACCCCCAAACCCTACTTAGAGAGAAAAGATTCCCTTAAATCACAAAGTTACTTCATTGACGAGTATATTGTTTAAAATTAATAATTGGAAGAACAAGAAATACGCTCGTATGCAATAACTCACTCCAACCAAGGATTTGTGGTGTCTACATAAACTCATCGTTAGATAGTAAAACAAATCAATGAACTATTTAACTTATTGTAACATGGACTTCTAACCAACTTGGACTAGACAACTGTAGGGATTTTGAAATTGATTCCAGTATCATGTCCACTGAAAGTATTAACCTCTAGACACATACTTATTTTAGGGCTTTTATGTTGGATGAATGAGAAGTGCGCTCGTATGCGATAATTCCCTCTCTCCTTCAACCACGATGAACGGGTTTACATTGACATCATTCCCTCTCTCCCTTTCCAAGGCATTCATGAGTACTACAAGGCCTTGTTATCCTTGAGATGTCTTGGTTTCCAACGTCCATTGTAACTTACAAGAATGGGGGCTAATTAGGTCTTGCTTCTCTTTCTCCGTATTGAAAAGCGGGGAAGATGTCGCAATCTCAATGGGTACTTATGGTGTCGCTATGTTGAGGTTGGAAAGGAGGGAATTTAATCGTATACAAGCGTACCTCTTGTCCATTCAACATAACAAAAATTGAGCCTCTATAGGTTTGTTGCCGATTCATTTCAAATGACCTCGAGTATACTAATGCATGGTCTTTAAAGCTTATTCCAGTGTCAAAGTAACTAAAAAAATGTAACACATGAGCTGCATTCTAGTTTAGGGCATAAGGTTGCAACATCCACAGTCAACCAGGTCCATTTAACTACTCACTAGGGTCATGTAATGCTAACATGGATGAGCTCTATATTTTTTAGGCAAACAAAGTTAAGGTTTATGTGGTGGCGGCTTGTGATCGATTACCCATAACTGCTCATCTAAATGCTAATGCTTACCTACAATAGTAGGGTAACACATAATTGAAATCACTATAAATCTTGATCGTGTTTTACCGTATTCCTAGCAATTTCCATAACCATGAGAAGAAAAAAAGTACAAATTATTATTATTTTGCATTCTTCTTAGAGTTTGTTTCTCATTGCAAGAAAATGAATTTCCCGCTATTACTCTTCTTAAACATATGCAATCTCTCTTGTTTTATTGGTTATGGATGCCTCAACCTTATGTGTTGAATGAATGAGAGGCTCTCTCTCTCTCTTCATTCCTTCATTCCTTGCAATGTTTTGCAATGTTTTGCAATCCAACATTGGAGTTAATCTTCCATAACTTACTAGGCATTTTGTTCATGACAAATGACCCCCCCTTCCTCCATAAAAAGAAGGAGAAAAACAAGTACACCCTAATAACAAAGTATGTAGTACATCGTCGGTTGAGAAATAATGATCTATAGCCATGTGAAACAAGATTTGATTGCACACACCTACGTTGTGAATTTTGTGTCCTCTTGTGATGAGGGAGCTACAAGGGTTCCGGTCCATCACACCTACCATGGGGGTTGCGGTAAAAACTTGGTCCCCCTTCAAACAATGTTGTCAATCCATGAGCATTCTTTCATGAAAAGTTGTAAGTGAAAGTGCATTTTTGGGTTAGGACCCCTCCCCCCCTTTGGTGGACGTTTAGGGGTAAATTAATTCATTTTAGTTAGGTTCAACTAGACTAGATCATGGTTCTAACCCAATATAGGGGTTGAATTCAACTTTGAATAGAAATGAGTGGTTATACAATGGTTGTCTAGGTTTTCACTCCCCCCCATGGTAAGTTACATGTTGCAAAACTTTATCCCTTCTATGATCTACACATCTTTTGGCATGCTATTAAGGGATTTGGGTGAACCAACCCATACACTCATTCCTTGTTGGGTGCCTAAACCCTTGCCTCCAAGGAACCAGTGTACAGGTTGTTTCGCCCCAGCCGCTAGTAAGGTGACCCTCAAAAGGGTTCAAGCTACTATGGTCCATCGCATGGTCTATGTGCCCTTTTGTTCAAGCCCTCAACAAGTATTAAAATCGATTTTCACATGGTCTATGACATTGAGATTTTATTCAATGCAACTTATTGCCCAAAAAAAGTGAGAATATGGGCATATGTGAGAATGGTGACCCAACATATACATGATATATGCTTCAAGTGCCAAGTCATATGTACGAGTCTAAAAGCACAAGATGCCATTAAAAGCCAAGACCAATATTCTTTACGAGATCATATGAAAGTATGAAATCCTTTGGGCAGTTAGGGGTTAAGGGTTAACAATTTGTGCGGGTTGGTTGTGACCAAGTTATTATTTGTCAATCGCATGAAATTGTTGGTTGCCTATTCAACATATTCGGTGTAACCTTCTAGGAGCTTATGTACTTTCAAAATCACACAAAAAAAACCCTACCTTAGTGGTCCCCAAGTGGGTCACTGCCATTCTCGGGGAAAGGGGCTTGAAGCCTAACTTAGTACTTGTAAGTTACTAGGTCGGGCATGTGGTGTCATGGTTTGTTGCACCCGTGCAAATGAATCAATATCCTGAACGAACCCAACCCCATACACCCATGCATCCATATGCCTCCCATGCCTATGCATACCCGTCATATGTGTGTATGTCCACGCCACTGTCTGGGGAGAACTAACAGTTAGTTACAGATGAACCGGTTGAGCTTGAGAAATAACCGGTTGAAGTTGGAGACTTCAGGAGAATTACTGATCACTTTAGAGGAATCTATGGACTATACCTCAAATGAATAAAGCAAAACCAGAAGATGTCAACATGTAACTGGTTGGGTTTAGAATCACTGGGATCTTGACTGACTATGCCCAAAAACTTCTTGGGCACTGGTCCACGCCCTTGTTCATTAGCCCAAATGAGTTGTCACCACGCTCTCATGGAACTTTGATGAAGTTGTCTTACGTTGTCCTATTGTTCTACCATGTCGTCGCCTTGGCTCCATGCCCGCCACCTCCACGGGTATCCCCCACCTTACTCGCCTTTTTGCATTTGTAGTCCATCCACCTCTCCACATTTTATTTATTTATAATTTTTGGTCACATGCTAGTTTTAGGGCGGAATCTTAGCATGTGACCCTTTTTCTTTTTTATATTATATTCTTTTATAAAGTAATAACAGTGGGGAAACAGTGGGGCGGCAACCTCGCCACCACTACCACTACCACATCTTCCATTGTATATGTGGTATGAGCAATATCTTATTTTCACAACATAGCTTTAGCTTTAGCTTTAACTTTATAAGCAATCCTTTTTTGGTTGATTGGTGATTTATGCCCTACATTAACCCCATTTAACTCATTCATCCACAATCAAAAATACTATAAACAAAGCCAAAATGCGCAATTTGGAGATGATTAGAATGTGCCAAAAACATGTTAAAAATAGGAACTAGTTATGTTTTCGTCGTGTTGGGGGCTCATGTGATGGTGTTGACTTTGATCAATGGTTGTCACTCCAATACAAACTTTCCTTGAACATCAATGGTGTTTATTTTTGTAAATTTTTTTTAACAATTTAATGCTCATGTAAATACGGCCTTCATGGTCACATCAGCCATTTGTTTTTAACATTTGGACACCCTATGATTTTTAAGGAGTTCTTTGCATAAATGTAGTTAGAAATATGGGACGAATCACATACACCAAGGGCAAGGTGGCTGGCCCATAGTGGTTTGCACATTTTGGCCTAAGAATTTGTGGAGGTGCTCAAATATTGAGTTGTTCCCTCTAGTGGATCACAAAAGCATTCCACTTATTTTCCAAGTGAATTTGATGAGTCGAATGTCCTTTTTTTTGGGGGGGGGTATAGCATTTTTGTGTGCAATGCTTCCTGCAAGTGTTATAATTCACAAAAATCATAATGGTTTTCATGCCCATTTTCCCCTCGAAATGGCTTATCTCAAATGTTTCAAGATCCTACTGATACATCTCACTTTAACCTCAAAACTTGTTCATGCAAATTTCTACAGCCACCATTGAGTGAAATACACTCAAAACAACCCTTTCATAAGCATGGGAAGTTAGAGAAGTTAGGGATTTTTTATCAAACCTGGGGAGAAGGCTGGGGGAGGTTAGGGTACACTTACATCTCTCCCAAATTTTGTATTGTCATGTTTATTTCTACAAAACTATGTGGAACAATACCCATCCCATACGTATGTGTGTTTTGCAAGATGAATTATCAATAACTACCTTTTTACATTCTTTGCATGCATGCTTGTGGCTCGTCGCTTTGGATAATTGGGGGGAACATTGGATCATGGTGATGCTTGGCGGAAGAAACCCCTTAGAGTTGCGGACTCTCCAAGAGAGTCATGGGACCCCTTCCCCGGGGTTTTCACCCTTTTACTTTGTTACATGACTTCAATGTCCAAAGCATGACTTCAAATCGGTTGCAATGGAAATAATAATTCACTTTGGGATCAAATTAGCCCCTAACCCTATAGGGAGTAGGTTTTCACCAAACCCCCTAACATGGAAGCCACAAACCCTAAGCCCATCGTATGCCTAAATACAAACATTTCATATTTGAAATGCATGTATAGTGACTGTCAAAACTGAGTACAAACACAACATATTGAAATTCAACAAACAATGTAAGGAAATTGGATGTACCAAAAATGAAACCATAAATTGCATAGGATTACCATTGCAATCAGTCATACTTCCATGGGAATTGAGGCCTATTACACACAAGTATGCATGTACAAACAAAACGTAAAGTGAAGTTCAATCCAAACCTCAGTTTTGCTCACACAAGCTGGAACAAAGTTAAAAATTTGTCCACCTACCCTTAGCAGCTATAACAGCTGCAATGCGCTTAGGCATGCTCCTATACAAGTTCTTACACTCATTGGGAGTAATTGAAGCCCAACAATCCTCAACACGCTCCCACAATTCTAACATTCCTTTGGGAGGTCTCTCATATTGGTTTAGTCGACGTTTTAAAGTTCCCCACAAGTGTTCGATCGGATTCAAGTATGGAGATTGCACCAGCCACTTCAAAACAATAAATTCTTGCGAATTCAGCCAACGGCGCACACTCTTGGATGTATGTTTCGGGTCATTATCATGTTGAAAAATCAAATTGGCAGAATCCAAATTGTATGCATGCAGCGTATGAATCAACTCTCGCTCTAAAATTTCTCTATACATATACTGACCCATTCTTCCCTCAATCCTACACATCATACCAGGGCCACTCGGAGTCATGCAACCCCACATCATCACTCCCCCACCTCCAAACTTGACAGTTTGTTGCACCATTCCAGCACTTCTACTCTGTCCATCACGAAACCAACACCAACTGCGACCATCAGAGTAAAATCGGTTGATTTTTGTTTCATCGGAGAATACTACACGATCCCAATCATCATCAGTCCAATGGCAATGACATCTAGCAAATTCTAATCGTCCCTTAATTTGAAGAAGTGTGAGCTTTGGTTTCTTTTGCTTCACTTTACATTTCAAACCTGCTTTTCATAACACTCTCCTCACAGTACTATCGCTCATACCAACATGAAGCTCTTCTCTCAAGTAATTTCCAACTTTGTGTGCAGTTTCTAAGCCACCCACAATGATTTCTCTCACACAAGCTCTACGATCAGCTGCACTGTACACCTGTGGCCTGCCACCAAAATTGTGATTGACATCACTCAATTCACTCAAATGTTGCTTACGAAATTGTGCAACCCAACTTTGGGATACCTGTAAGTCTCTAGCAACATTTCTAGTACTTTCACCCCTCCTCAACTTCTTTAAAGTAGTTTCTTCTATTTGCTTTCTACCAACAGCAGAGAGAGACCTCAATGAAACCATTTTGCTCAATTTGCATACATGATGTGCACTGAATGGGGACACAATTATAAATGTGAAGGCCAAGAACATGCCCACCCAAAAAATCGGACCCAAAAAACCACTTGTACATGCCAGATTTGTAGCATTCATTGCGGAATCCAAGTGTGAGCATAACTAAGTTTTGGAGCTAATTTACTTTGATCTAGATCTTTCTCAAATTATCTTGCATTGTTGGACTTGTAATTTGGTAGCCACATCATTTACATGCATGTATACTTGAGCCGTCAACTGATTTGGCATTAAATGCAATAAATTATAAAATATGAATGGCTAAAGGTAGACTAGGCTTTTTCGTACTTAGTTTTGGCAGTCACTGTATATGGTGACGTTGGACCCATATAACTTAGGGAGAAGCTTCCAAGCCTTTTTTTTAAAGAGGTTTTGATCACAACGCCTACGAGGGAGGGAGGGGGGAGAATTAAAACATGCCTACATTTATTGTCAATCTATTACGATTTTGCTTCACTATACTAAAATGGGGTTTTGACCCCAAATTAGGGATCCTTAATGTTTAAAATGGTAATCGTTAGGGTGTAAAGTGTTTCTTTGCGTTGGAGAGAGGGAATTATAGTAGAGGCGCCTATTCCCGATCAAGACCCCATTGGCAATTACCGGAATTTCGATCAAGTTGGGACTGGATTTCGATAAGGCTAGGATTGGATTTAGATCATGCCGGAACCAATAGTGTCAGGACACATGTCCTGGTTTTGAGTGCTAAAGTGAGGAGGAATGAGCGGTTATGGCACACTCTAGACATTGGCAATATGTTCGGGCCAACTTTTGGCTTCAAAAGTTCACAATATTTTCAATTTAAGGAATAAAATTACCAAAAAAAATCAAATCCTCCTAATTTCTATCATCCTACATGAGAAAATTTTGCACCACCTTATACTTCTCCAGAATTGGCACAAAATCTTGTTAAGCGATCAGTTATGGGCGCCTCTACTCTAACTGTATATAAGCACACCTCTCATCCATCCAACATAAAACTTAACCTCCTATAGCTTTATTGTTGATTCATCTCCAATAGACCTCAAGTAAATGAATCCGAGGTGTTTTAAAACTAATTCCGCTGTCAAATCAACTTTAAAAAATAACCTCCGAGCTGCATACTATTCATGGGTTTTACGTAGGATGAATGAGAGGTATACTCATATACGATAACTCCCTCTCTCTCTCTCTCTCCCTTTGCGTACCCACTTTCCCCTACCCTTCGTGAACGTGGGGGAGAACCGACCACTAGCTAGAGATGAACCATTGAGTTTGAGAAACTAACAGTTGAAGTTGAAGACTTCGTGAACATTAGCAACCGTTTTAAAAGAATCTACAGAATATACCTAAAATTAAAGGGGGGGCCAAAAATACCATAACATGTAACCGGTTGGACTTGGAAACACTAGGGATTTTGTCCAATGTGCCCAAACACTCCTCACCATTTCCACTCCGGGGCCCGACTATGGTATCCTAGCCTATTACCGATATGTGACCTTAAACCGAGCTCTAGGGAACAAATTAGAAATAATGTTCCCTAGGTGGATGACATGTCCCTAGCTCAACTAACCTCACATTAATGCATTTAATGACGTGGAGGGAGGGAGAGACAGGGGAGGAGAAAGAGGGGGAAGGAGGAAGAAGGAGGAGGAGGCCCATAGGTCTCGGTTCAAGGCACATAGGTCTCAGTTCAAGGCCCATAGGTCTCGGTTCAAGGCACATGAGACCTTGCCACAACGTGTTGGATGAGATTAGTTGTTCGTTTAGGATGTCTCTTGACATAGTAAGGTCAAAGTTAGTCTACGGTTCTCGAACATGTTCATAAAATATAATTATAGAATGCTCATGAGTTGTATTAGCATTGACGTCAAACTTCTTTAGGTCTATCATAAGATACCCTAGGGAACATCGTTAAAAAATCAGATGTAATTCAAAATTTCCAAATTTTTGAAATAGACAAATATTTCATTTTACCTTGCATGGAAAAATTTTAAATCGTTCATTACCATAGAAGAGGTCATTGTGAAAATTCACCAATGTGTAGCTCTCGGTCATAGGCTAGGATACCATACAACACGTCCAAGTCCAACCCTGAGGTAGTGGCAACAGAGGTAATTATCATGGGCTTGTGTAGCTACAGGGAGATCTCCGTGCATCTTGTACATATATACCTCTAGGATAGCTGGAGGTGGAATTGAATTGGAGGGGTTTTGCAGGTGCCGCCGCGCCGTGGGGGGGGGGCCTTTGCGGGCAGGCTGCCGCAATTAGGGTTTGACGGATGGAGGCTCGAGTAGAGTGTAGAGTATGTTGTTGGTACATTTTGTAAGTACCCGTCATTGATCAAGCCCAAAAGCTTACACCTCTTACTATAGTTTACCATTTGGACTTACATATTAGTTATGGGTTTTTACCCCAATTTTTTTCTATTTATGTAACATAAATAGATGGTGCATCCACATTAAGGAACATGATGTAATTGGTTACATAGGATATGATGTTCTTAGTAAGAGTCTATAGTGATATGTAACTCCCCCATGTGGTAAACCACAGTAGTACGTGTAAAACGTGTGACTTAGCCTTGCCTGTCATTGTTTTCAAGTAGGCTTTTGATCTCATGTGAATAGTAATCCTAAACCCTTTAATATATAAGGGGCTCAAATTACAGACTTGAGGTGCGCGCATCTATGTAAACTCTTCCAGTGTCAATGAATGGGGCTTATAGAAGAAGAAGAAGAAGAAGAAGAAGAAAGTTTCCTATAAGTTGAGGGCCATGTCATTCCATTGAATTTGATTGAATCAATTTGGGGTTTCTAATGTTATTTTCGAAGTCATGTTGTTTATCGACATTTCTATGTTATAGAATAGTTCATTTTATGTGTTCCACCTTCCCAGTGGATGTGTTTACATGGATACCACCAATCCCTAGCATAGGTAATGGCTTACACAAATACAAGGCATTACCATGAGGGATCATTCTTTGTAAATCACTCGTAGCACGTGCGTTCACGAGGTAATCAATCAATCAATCCCATTGACACATGTCAATTTTGATTCTTGATTCATATGTGCATTCATAATAAGCTATTGAAAAACAACCTTCGTAAAAATACTAGTCTCGGTCATTCGAATATGAATACCTCATAACTAGTATTTCTATTTCTTAAATTGTTTTTTAGCATATGCATTATAACCTAATAGATGGGATTTTGAACCCTTGGGAAGCATGTATTAACCTTGTACTCGCTCATTCTTGTCATTTGCTATTGTCCATTCCCACGCCTTTCACTATTTCCTCAAAACTAACCCATAAAACTTCAAGCCCTTTCTATGTATTCATTTATTTGAATTAAAAGATGTGTTTTATATCCTTAAAAGCATAATGGTACAAGTTTCCCAACAATTCATTACACATCCCATTTGATGAAGAAATGAGCATGTTGTATCATATCAAAATTTTAGAGTTCTCATAGCCAACAAACCAAGCAACCTCTCAACCAACTTCTAGGAGATTTCTTGAACTCAAGATTGTCATCTAATCATATGTCTTTCATTCACATGCAAACTCTTGTGCATCAAAGCACTGAAACTAGAACAAGGATAGGATTGTGGTTGTGAATTCATGTAAAAATTGTATACATGTAATTGAAATTCACTTGTCTACAATTTCATGGTATTAGAAGAAAAGGTTCGACAACTTTTGAGGGTTGACAAGACGAGTGAGCTCTCCTCTTGAAATGGTTAAGAGGTCTTTGCAAAGCATAACATTAGTCAGCAATTCCTTCGGTTGGGTGGACCATGGAATCCTAGGAGTATAATCACAACATCTTGCAAATTTGTACACTTTGCGTTGCAATGTCAGCCTTATGATGTAGGAAGACCCTTGGTCCGATGAGTTACATTATGATGAGCCATGCTCCTGAAATGCTCTAAAGATTTTGGACAAGATTGAATTTTCCTCCCTCGAGAATGCCTATAATCAATTGTGGATATGAATGAAATAGAGCAAATGTGCCAGGTTTCTCCAAGAGACACAAAGTTGACATATATATTACGTTCTTTTTGCATGTCAATGAAGCAAAAATTGGGTTCCAAGTATATGTTAGGGCTTACGTCTAAACCCTTTGATGGTTTCGATGAAATTGCAATCGATCAACCCAAAGGATCGAAATCTAGTCAAAGATTACCTCAACATTGTCGAAGAGATGAGGACTAGATGACTCGCACTGGTGTAATTGGTGTTGAGTGGTCTACCAATAACTTTAGGGCCGGTTTACACCGTGGACCATGAAGTTGGACCATGGAAAATGGCCATTTCCATGCTCCAACTTGATGGTCCAACTTCCACTGTCCGATTGCTTATAAAAATCAATTTACAAAGCCTTTGGGCCCCTCACTAGGTGTAAACTTAATGTGGACCAAGAGGAATGACCATGCACCAAAAAGTGAATGTGCAAATTTGAAGATACATACAATTTTCAATCCAATTTATACGATTCATGAAATTGATTTTGTGAAGTTGTGAATACAGGTACCAGATGTAGTGAAACATTGTAGTACCGAATTGTTCACAACATGTAGTGAAATTGGTTGAAAGTTCAAGTTAAATTGGTTGTCTATATATAGTGAACTTGGTTCAGGATTCCAATGAAATTGGCAAAACCTATTGCTAAATTGGTTTGTAAAATCATGGAAATTGAGTTTGCATTTTTGTGAATTCATCTTACCAAAGCAATTGCTTGAACGTTCAAAGGGAGGTGTACTCATTATGGGTTTTATGTACAAGACGGCCCTTCCAGAATACAAAGACAATGTTTTTCAACCCGGGCAGGGATGGGCATCATTTTTCAAAAATAAAGGGAAAATAAAAACGGACAAGAAATTTCAGGTGGGCTGCCCAGAACTAGCTAGACGCGGGTCCCACCTGGATAGACCCCCCTTACAAATGCTCGGGCAGTTTAAGAGAACCAACCGCTACACTATTGTGTCTAATTAGTGTGGGTGGGAAATGCACGTGGGTTGGAAATTAGTGTGGCCCACACTAAATTTCAAGTGTTTGGGTCACTTTGGATGAAAAATGTAATGTCATCCATCCGTGTGTGTTAGGGTTCTCCGCAAACAACCTCCGTTAGGTCAATGTGGGGAAAGTCTTCAAACACAATTGGATGGAATTATGAAGTTTCATCCAATTGTGGAAACGACAAAACCCACACAAATTTTTCACCTTTGAAATTAGTATATATGGGCCACTCTAAATTATAATTTGAAATTAGCGTGTTTTATTAGGAATTAGTGTGGCCCACACTAATTAGACACAATAGTGTAGTTCCAGATGAATGTATGAGTTTGAGAAATAACCGGTTCAAGTTCAAAATTGAGGAAAACTACCAATCATTTTGAGGAATTTATAAAATATGCCTCAAATCAATAACGAAAAACCGAAAGATGTTAACATGTAACGGGGTTGGACTTGGGAACACTAGGGATCAATGTGTATGTTTGACAAATTTCATTTGACGTTCAACTTCAAATCCAAAGTGTCATGTGGACGTTTTCAAAAACAAAAATGAATGTCAATCGACATCTACATTTTCGTCTTAAATGTCACCTCAATGTCACATGCCTAGTAGTACGTGTCATTTCAATTTCTAAAGTGTCAATTGACGTGTGGTTTTTTTCTTCACAAGTCACACTACATGTCAAATTGTAAATGGTGTGTGTCAATTGATGTGCATTTTATTTTTGTACAAGTTTTTGCGTGTCAAATGTAAAAAACTGGCAAAAACTTTGTTAGAAACACACACTGCTAGGGATCTCGGCCAGTTATGCCCAAAGTTCTCCTCGGACATTGGAGCTTAAAGAGAGCACTTCGCTATTGATTCAAATAACACCGAATCAAGTTTAAAACATCTCGTAATTCAACAAAATCCTCTGAACTTCAAAGTGTACCCTGGGCCTTAATTGTCCTTTTAGAATAATACCTTATCCACCCGTATTCCGATTACGGTTGGCCCTATGAATTCATTCCGCCGTATTGTGCCCATAATTCCACCTTGTTATCCTATAAGTTGCAGTTTGAAAGTGCAACCAAAGTGGGACGGATCACATGATGCTTTTGATAACTAATGTACATGATTTCAGGGCCAGATTGGTAGATCTCTGGGGGCAGATTGGTAGATCTGAGGGGTAAATCTCCAGGATTATCTTGATACTTCGTAGACCTAGATTTAGGCTACGTACCATAGCTTCTAAAGCGGGCAAAACCAAGCCTTATCTCTCGCTCATACCCGGACTATGTCAGGGTATCATTGACCAGCCCGGCGAATCAGGCCAGGTGGACCGTGACAGGGTCCCGGGATTTCGGAAGGCCGCCCGCGGACATCACGGGCGGCTGCCAGGGTGGTGCGGATGGATGCGCTTGGCGGGCGGACCATGACTTTCATCCATCCTCGCCTGCATGGTGGGATGAAACTGCACCGTTTATCCCAATTAGCGTGTGTGGCACTACAGTAATCTCCCGCTTAAGGACGCACCCATTGAAGTACGCATCCCGGTTCAGTGCGCAATTTTTTTTGACAAAAATCAGGGTTCATATTTTATTGTTTGAACATGTCATGCATAGTCATTTGCTATGAATGCATGAAATTTTTTCGCTTGACATTCAATGTCAGTTTGTTAATGTTTTGTTGAAAAACCTCAAATGATCGTCGCAGTTCATCATACATATGTACAGCTTCCGTTTGCACATCGGAGCAAAGCAACTGGTCGTTGATGTCGAGGACAATGTTGTGTAGAGCTTCAAAGCCTCTAAAGCTAATCTTCCAGCTTGATAAATCGGCCAACAGAGGCGTGAAATTTTTTCGATTTAGCATCATCAGACATTAGTGTCGTTCGTTGCAGCATGTTCTCCCGATTGTCCCAGACTTTCTAGATGGCGCCTTCACTGACTTCATACTCCCGCCCAAGCGCCCACTTGCTCAGCACGTTCGGCTTGCTCAACTTTGCAATGATTTCACATCGTTGGGCTTCGGTCAAGCAGGTTGCCTCAGGTTTCATCCGTTTCCTGTTGCGATTCATCAAATCAGAGGGTCTAGAAAGTGATATGAGTAAAGTGCGCACCAACGGCTCCAATTCTAAGTGCGTACTTAAGTGGGAGATTACTGTAATTCCCGAATTGCGCACTATTTTTGCCAAGTCTCGGAATTAGCGAGGGCAAGTTTATTTCATAAGTGATGCTAAATTCGTGAATACATGCTCATTTATCATACATTTCAAGAAAATTATGGAGGTTTTCGTAACATGTTTTTTAGGGGACACACTTCTGAACCCTCGAGAGTTAGTATGCTAAGTTGAAGTTCAACTTCTCAAAGTTGTTGTGAGGTCCACGTACAATTTAAGGATATTCGCTTCATCCTATGGAGTTTGTTCTCGCTTCTACACACTTAAGTTGGATTTCTCGGGTTGTCATGAACACTCATACTTTTGCTCTTTGATATTCTCAATTCTTGGTTTTATTCTTTGGCGAACAAACCAAGGTTGTTTTGTTTTGAAATTGGAAATGACGATTTTTGTGATTTGCAATTGCTAATTGGATGAGATACCCTTCGATCATATCAACACGCCACGTGTTTTGTGGAGTGGGAAGCGCCCACAATATAGGGCCACACACATTGTATTAGATATTTCGCATACTTCCACATACTAAGGGCCACTTCACACACGAGCCAACAACCGGCACCATAAAATTGTGAGAGCCCAAAAGAAAGTGTGCGAAGGCCGTCCCAAGACACCTCCAAAATCATGTAAAGTGGTCACGAACCCTCAAGTGTAGTGTGAAGTCATATGTGACCGAGCCCTCAACCAAATGCTATTTCAATGAATTTCTATTCATGCAGGTCCTCACACATGATAAAATAGAATAAATCAATGGTTGTGAGCGTTCGGAGTGCCATAGTCTCCTAGTTTTGTGTTAGGCCTACCTCCAAGAGATGGTTTTTGAAAATAGTCCAAGTGACCTTGAAACATGATCCATTCGATGCCATGTAGGAATCCATGTAGACTTTACATCCATCTTGGATTCACATACTCCATTGGTCCCTCAAGCGTAGTGTGAAGCAAACTTGGACCGGCTCCACCTTTTCCACCAATGAGAGTGCTTGAAGTTGTAATGGTCACATGCTCTCAGTCTCGTGTGTGAAGTGACCCTAAGAGCATACCGTTCTTTAACAGTTGTACAACTTGATCTTCATAAGATAATTCAGATTCACAACAATGTTATGTGGGATGACAGTATTCTACAGAATATTCCCTATCTTTAGTCTAAATATGGGAATATTCTATAGAATATTGTTAGTCCCACATAACATTGTTGTGGATATGAATAATGTTATGTTTCACATCCTAGAATAAATAGGTTTAGATTATGCATATCCAAATCTTCATAATAAAGATGATATTTCCTCCTCTGCTTTTGATTCAAATGGGACAATCTCCCGATTCAAAGGAGACATTCGAATGAAAAGTGGGGACAAAAAGAAAATGGTATGCTTACTCCATATTAAGATGGATATGGATGAAGGGCTATGCTTTTGAACAATGTTGAGTTTAAATAGTATGGACTACAACGACTTTTTTTATTTTTTATTTTTAATCTATACTCACATGTATATCCTAAAAGAAAATGTTCCAAGTTCCAACATCATGACTTGATACAACATTTTGTTGACATAGTCCAACCTTCCACTTCGAGTGCTCTAAGAATTAGTGTGGATTAGCATGAATTAGTGTGAGTCACACTAATGATCACAACTTTGAAATTTGGTGTAATTGTACACGTAATGCATTATTATTTGGAGGACTCGAAGTGAATAAAACCGGAATAAGGGTATTCATGAAATTCAAATATTATTATTATGAGTTGTCACTCTAATTCTCACGGTTTTGATAGTTAGTATAGCTTCAATAATCTAGACTCAAAGCTGTGTGACCAAGTTATGGCTCCTTGGCCATCACCTTCAGAAATTCCTATGAATTCATCGCGGGCTCCAAGATTCTTGCAAATGAACTCAGTTTTCTCATCACATTCGCGGATTGACTCAAATTTAGGGTTTGCAAATCAAAGTTGTATTCTATAGGCAAGGGGAAAGTAACCATTTTAGACACTTCTACCTTGAACAACCGAACACTGCCCATGACACCACCCATAACATTATTTAGATCCATAACAATGTTTTGTGGGACTAACATTATTCCATAGAATATTCCTATATTTCAAACTAAATATGGGAATATTCCGCAAAATAATGTCAGTCCCACATAACATTGTTCTGGATCTGAATAATGTTATGCCATTTGTGTTGTTTAAGCCCCAAAAATTTGTCGATAATTCCATATTACTTAGTGTTTTTAACATATTTCTTGATGCGCGTGTGGGAACTAAAAATGTGCGTGCTTTGTTTTTTGAGAGTTAAGAAAATATGTTATTTCTTATGTACTAAGCATGTATGATCATATTCTCATAATTATAGAGAGGTCGGACCGTTCCAATAAGGTAAATGAGGGCTATCTTGGTTAGCTTCCTTAATCGGACACCTATTTTTGGCTCTTAATCGGCGGTACAATCACTTTAATTCGGCAAGTGTGTAATACATGGTGATTTAGCCGCCACCGCCTTGAGATACTTGGGTTAGTCACCTTTGCAAAAGTCAAACTACACCCAACCATCCTCCATAATGAGGAGAGCTATTCACTGAGATGTGACATGCTTGATTTTTGTGCTCGAGGTGGGCAAATCAGGAGGCGGCATGTGGCTGTGAGGTGCCCGCCAACTTGTATTGCGGGTATTTTATAATGAAAAAACAATTCTGCAACATTCTTATCTTACATGTGACCACTTTAGAGACATGGGACCACAACCAATATTGGCATTAAATTTGGTTTTTATTAACAAATGACACGTGTAGAATATGCTAATGATGTTGTCCACTTACACAACATTGGACAATAAAAGAGTTCCCCCCCTAGAACACCACACCATGAAGTAGAGAATCTTTGATTCCAGAGCCTAGATCAACACCTTCCTCAACTCCGATTTCAGCGATTTCAAGTTCTTTGGTCACGATTCGCAATTGCTAACCTGCGTAAGCTCCTAATGCTCGAATCCATCGACTGAATGATTCCACAAAGCTCGAGGTGTCCACATTAGCCTCATCTACCACCTTACACCTACTCATCGAAAGTTCGATGGACTTGCAACTTCAAATTCTTTATTCTCAAGGGTCAACCCACATACGTCCAAGAGGCCCCGTGTCATGAAAGTAAGATTCAATGGGTGTCCTCCCTACTGCTATAAATGTCAATTCCTAGTTGATGCATCTACATAACACACTTCTTATTGATTTCCTTAGTCCTCCCTTAGGACTCGGCGAGGAATTTCAAACGGTTGACAAACTAGGGCTCGACAAAACAGTGTCCGGGAAGATTTTTGGGCATAATCAGTCAACATCCTAGGTGCTTCCGGGTCCAACCGATTACATGTTGACATCTTTTGGGTTTTCTTTATTAATTTGGGGGTATATCCTCTAAATCCCTCTAGAACGATTTGGTTGTTTTCTCGATCTCAACCGGTTCATGTGTAACTAGAAAGTGCTCGGTTCTCCCCCTTCGTTGATGTAGGTTTCGATTGTGTTGACTTCCACGTGCAATCGTAGATAGAGAACGTAGGGGGCGGTGGCAAATGAGGAATGAGATGACATTCCTCCCACCTCATGCTCTTCGTTGAAAAGAGAGGTGTCGTCCGCATATTCTAAAGGGGAGGCCGCACGTGTTCAAAAACGACGGTTTCAAGACGGGGTTTGGTAAGCCAAGGTAAGAGAATTTAGGCCTTCACGTGTTCCCTAATTTTGAGGAGCTTGATTCCAAGGTTGGTCCCTCTTCTTCTTCTTTCAGCTAAAACCGTTCCGTTTTCAACTCCAATCAACAATGGAGGTTTGCAAGCCTTGCAAAATTGCCGTCTTGGATTGGGGCTGAAAATGGATGATTATATCCATTGAAAAGAGGCACCAACCTTGAAACCAAGTAATTGTTGTTAAAATTTCTAAATAGGGTTTTTGCACCAATCCACATATAACCATTTATAATAATCCACACATAAACAAATACATGATGGCATATTTTCAAAGAAAGAGGTTGCAATTCAACACTCTGCTAGTTTATAGTTGCTTGTCGAAAAGTTCACAGTACACAACATGAGTGCTCCCCATATATGGAGGATCCCGGAATTAACGGAGAGTTATGCTCATGTGATATATGGTCTCACGGTACACAACCAAGGAGTTCTGTAATATTATGTCATTTCAACCTAGGAATGCCTATCTTTGACAGTTGTAAAGTACCATTTTAAAGTATAAGGCGCCCCTCTAGCCATAACCACACTCCTAGTAAAACTTGAATCACCATTCATGTGAGGCTATAAGGGCCACTTTATGCACAAACCAAGAGCCATGACCATGAAAGTCTGAAGGTCCTTGAAAATCATCCAAAGGCCATATTGTGGGAGGTACATATCCATCTTTGCAATTGATGGTCCCTCAAGTTTAGTGTAAAGTGAAAGTGGACGATGTTGAGGGATTGCAACATATGTCCGAGTTCGAATCCCACCCTGACAATGTAATATTTCCTAGAAGCCGATGACAATCTAGTTGATTTCACGGCCCTCAGTTTTGCATTAGACGCACCTATTTTTGATGGGCCTAATGCAATATCCAATAGATCATGTAACATCATCCACTTACTTTCATGTATGATAACGTGTACATTTTTCATCCATTTGATTTCTTTGGTGACTCATGCCTTCGAGGTCTAGTGTCAAGTGACCTAGAACCGTCTACGGCTCCTTGACCAATCACATAATTTGTGTATCATGGATCAAGGGCCCTCAAGCTCTAGAGTAAAGTAGCCCTAAGACTGTCCATAAGCTCTACCAAAAGGGCAAACCAAGGTTTAGCACCCCTATAGTGTGTTGCGTTGAAATATAATACAAGGTTGTCTTAATCACAATAAAGGCTTGAGTGGCAAATAGTGGTTATAATGGGTCCAATAGCGGCGTTTATGTAGTTTTCTCTTGACGATTTATATCTAAGTCTAAGTCAAGATTAGTTGACAAAGGACCTATTGTAGGCAGTTTCAACTCCACAAAGAATTTTGGCCATTGAATTGGCTTCGAAATTGTGTGGTTTAGTTAGCGATTGCAAATGACAAAAAATTCCATGTCAAGTTTTAGAATCATAGTAGAATTGCAAAATTACAAGTGTCCAAGATGAAAAAAAACAAAACAAAATAAAAACCCCTCAAAACTATCATATAGGTTTTTCCAATTATGTTCACTATTGAGCCTTGATTCTTGAATGATTTATATATTATGTGCTCAAAGATATGTTAGCCACACCAATGACTCTGAAAAGACACATGTTCCATTTGGGAGCTCCACTTTTTTCATTTAGTGTGAGGAGTTCTAAATTGTATTGATTTAAAAGCAAATAGTGAAAGCAAGGGCCATGGAAGCTAGGGATATGGCTAGGAGAATTGAGCTAGGGACTAGAAGAAACAAATAAAGAAAAGAAAAAGGAACATCAATGTGCAATGTTTGTTCATCATCTCCTACACATGAATGTATGATCGTGGCTTAATATATGTTCTCACAAGTGACCTTTGTTATTGTTAGCTATCTAGTACATGTTAGGCTTAGTATTTTATTTATAGTCTAGTGGGATCGGGGCTTGTTTCTTTTGTTTAGAATAATGTGTGTTAGATATTTTATGGTGATCTACAAGAATGTCTCCATTAATTTGTGGATTTTGAGGGTGGTATTTGGAGGTCTTCGAGGTGTTTGATAGTTGTTGTATGTATAGTTCCATGTATGCATGCTATGATGATGGCCGGTCCCATCCAAGTTGGACTAGGATTGGGTGGAGGATAGCATATTTGCCTAATTTGCGGGTTCTGGCTTCCACATGGAATTTATTGTTGCAATATGTAAATTCAAATATTTGTACTTTGAGATTTGGGCTAGGCACAAAGGGTGGTTGGGTTGTAGGGGGAGCACCTATTATGCATAGTATGTATGGTCTAAGTCGAGTAGGGCATATGCATCTTGGAAAGTACCATGTGCATGGTAGTAGCCATGAGGGTATGGTGTTCTTAGGTATGTGGTCTTTGATTTGCCAACGTTTATGAGTGTGAAACATCGTGTTTTAGGGTGAGCAAGTACAGTAGTGTGTTTGCAAGCATGTGTACCGATTTTATTGTGTTTGCAAGTGCATAAGTTGTTTATGTGCTTATTTGTGTAGCATGATAGTAGGTGGAGGCAAGTGTCATTTTGTTGGGTTGTACGTAAGTTACATAGTGGTGAAATATCTTGTTTGAGATTTTTATTTTTATTTTGATTTTTGGTAATTCCTAAGCATCTCTCATAGCGGAATTTAAGGGTTTAGGTGATTTGCACATCAGTTATCCCAAAGGCATCCCAAATTAGGTTTGATTATTTGAGGTGGATGTCAAAGTTGGATAACCATTTGTTTATATATGGCAGAGTGTTTTTTGCTTGAGAAATGGTGGTGCTTTCATGTTCTTTTTTTATGTATCTTTTCAGGTTTTAGACTGATCCATTGTGTTGTAGGGAGGTTGGGGGTTGATGGCCAATATGGTGTTTGGTGTCCAATCAAGTGGAAGGGGTTGTCCAATATACATGGGGCTTCTGTTCCTCTTTTTGGCGAGTTTGCTTGCTTCTTCATATCCAAGTATGTTGATGTGTCCTCTAACTTTGTAAATGGTGGTATTTTTTTTTGGGGGGGGGGGGTTAGAGACTTATTAGGTCATGTGCACATTCCATGAACTACCATGACCATTGAAACTACATTAAAAGATGCATTGGACAATCAAGGTCGTTGATGTAGCAATTTTTTTGTGTAACCTAGTAGTTGCACATCTTTTATGTTACATGGTTATTTAATTTCATACCAGATCCAAGATGACCCTAAACTACCGGGTGATAGTGGAAAGTTACCCATTTCCGAATGGAGTGGTTGGCGGTTCGATTCCCGTTATGAAATCTTCTCTCTACTTGATGAAAAAACTAGCTAAGTAGGTAGGAAGCCAAGAGCCCACCCACCGCAAGGTAGACAGTAAACCCTACCTTACATCAAAATGATTTTTGAGCAAGGTAGGACCAATGGGCTCAAATTCACATTGGATTGCCTGATGTTGGTTATTTATTTATTTATTTATTGCATGCTCGGGGAGATCACTCCATTGTCAAGTTGAACACCACGTGCGAACAAAGTTTGCTACCCCTATATTACATGCCATAAATAATTTTAAATTTTATGATATTTTTTCTACATATACACAACCATTGATGGTATCTTTTGTATTTTTTTTTGAAATTTTCAGTCATCTTCATTTTTGTAGCAATTTTTTTAGTTCAATTATGCGTCATTCTAGTTAGAAACGGTATGTTTTATTAAAAAAAAATCATCAAATTTAGTCACCATTTTTTACTATGTAACAGGTACCATGTATATCTACTCATGAAAAAAAATTGATAAAATTGTGACCCATTTTGGTGATGTTTTTTACATTTTTTACATGTAAAATGATCGCACGTGGTTGTTCAACTTTACACTGGAGTGATCTCCCCGAGATTGCATGTTTAAGCTTTATTCAAAGAACACACAATCACAATCTTGAAACTTACTCAAGCTCACCGCAATTTATTGTAAAGGAGGGCATGGGAAGACCCTAGAAATGCATGTGTTGTGACCAAAAGGGGAGAGAAGCCTTTTAGAAAAATAACAAGGAAGGGAGGAAGGAAAGGGAGGAGGGAGGGAAGGAGAGAAAGTGACCTCTAAGTATGTAATCTTCTTTCCATTGATATGGGAACCTCTACGGAAACTTCGTTTTCAAAACAATTTTGGAGCATCATTAAACCTTAAAGGCCCAAGCCTTTTTCACAAACAATGCACATTCTTCATCTACTATCGAATGAAGGTTGCACGGCTTGAAAGTAAAAAAACACGTGAAGTGTACTTATTAATGTTGATTCAAAGATCACATATATATACAATTGATGCCCTTGAATAACTTGGTGAATCGCATGTAAGCAATTTATTAGGTTCAAATTGGAAAAGATCCTCATGCACCAACTTTGCATATGTATAGGTTGTATATTTTTGTGTCTTTGTTGCATTCAACATGTGAAAAAACATTGACCAATGACACACACTGCTTTACAACATATTTGTAAGTCAAGAAAAAACAAATCATAACCCCCTCTAAACTATTGGATCCATTTTTTGGAGGGCCACAAGTATATTTCACCTACTGCCATAAAACATTATGAACAAGAACAATCTCATTTGCACCCCCATCAACCCTTCCAAAAAAAATTCATTTGGACATGGTTAATGGGGGTCCATCATTAACAAAAAAATGTGATATAAATAAAGGCAATAAAACTTTATGTGAGACTTGATCCATGAATTTATAAATTTTTTATAGGCAAGTGTGATTCCAATGTAGTTCAGAACTGTAGACATGGACTGCCGTAGTATCATAATGGACCCAACATGAATTATATTACTTGGGGATTTGTAAAACATAAACAATTAGTGTTGTAGAAAAACTTCATCTTTGTAGAAGAAATGTGAAAATGTTGGAATATTCCATCTATCAAAATAGATTCTTAGAAATAAACCAATTGCTCAACGGTGATTAGCCTAAACTGCCATGTGACTATGGCATTGAAGTTTTTGCGTGCCTCGCAAAAATAAACTGAGAAGTGAGTACAAAAGTAGGGTAATAAAGCCGAGTTAGTCAAACTAGGGCATCCTCAAAAGCAATGTGGGGGGGGGTGTATCAAGCCAATGGAAATGTGCATAGACTATACAAAAGAGCTTTCGATTTGAAACGACTTTGGTAAAGCGAAGCCCCCGAAGTTGGACCATGTGGAAGGACTTGGGTATAAGGTCACGCATCTAGGTTAGGGCCAAATCCTTCCCTCCACTTATGGAAAGTCATCCACTATGGATGAACGAAGCCCGGGTTGGGTGACTCCGGTCATCTTTGAAACTACATGGGAAAAAACGTAAGGTCCAACCAATGCATTGAGTACAAGTAGACCCCACAAAGCCATTTGTCTCTTCTAGATAGGAATGTACGTACCACTATCGGAGAACTAACCCTTAGTTTGATATCGCAAGGTGAACATGCCAAAGTCGTAGTCCACTTAAAGTTTGGGTTTCATAATACCTACCGCCGAAGGGCCAATAGTGAAAATAGGCCCCTTAATGGTTGGTTGCTCACTCGTCACGATTCAAGCTCGCCACTTTAACCTAGAATCTAAATCTAGGTTAAGTTGACTCAAAATAATAATATCGGGGCTATGCATTACAATTAGCATTTTGATCCTTCCCTCGGTAGGAGCTATGAAGACTTGCTCGTTAACTTACGTAGCCGCAATTAGTACAACTCAAGAAGTGATTATCCTACTTCTTGCTAAACGCTACAGTAAGATTGACAATTGTAGCCCTTTTTGAGGCAGGTTTTTAAAGATTTTCTATACCTATGTTTCATGAAGCGACACATTTCGTATGTTCTCTTTGGTTGTTATGTAGCTATTTGCATGTCTTTGTAGTTTCTTTTGAAACACTCGGTCAAAATCTTTGAAATTTTAGTAGAGAGCATTTCACAAAATGTATACAATCTTGAGCAAGGGAATACCCTATGGATGCATAAGACATGTTGGAGAGCGAGATAGAATTACAAGGAAGGAGGGTGGGTAACCTAGATTGTACTTGTTATTTCTCAACTTTATGCACGCATGTCTTTCAATAATGTGGGACCTATGTATATTTATAGGATGCCATTTAAGAGGGGTCCACTATTGGAAGCAAAGTGAGCTACTACATCGATTATGGTATTTAGTTACACCAACCCAATAGTGTCACTTATCACATCTAGAGGCTTAAGAATGTGTTACACCAATTGCCACACCTAGTGCCACACCTAATATTAAAGTACACCAAAATAAGAATGAGTTTGGAAATTGTATCAACTTGGTTGTATCAATGAAACTAGTTTAACATGTTTATCTCGATTGTGATTATGATAACAATGACATATTTAACCAATATATAAATTCAACTTATAAAATATGAATTTATATATCTTAAAAAAATAGTACCTTAAGCATCATTCGTGTTAAAGAAACACGGAGATGTCTCACACATGTGGTAGTTTGACTTTAATTTGCTACCTCACTCCTTCACTCCTTCTCTCACACTACTTGCACCAAAGATTAATTTTGTCAAAAAATCAATTCGTTTCAAATAATCATTTGACATGACAAATAATGTGACGTTGACGATTAATGAACGTGTTATTTTGATAGTTATAACAATTTAGTGTAATTGTTCACAAATAATGGACATGACACCAAATATCATATCAATTTACTACCCATAGTACACAACCCACTCACATCGAGAGAGGGAATTATTGAATGTGAGTGCACCTCTCGTTCATCCAACAAATAGCCGTGAAATAGTATGTAACTTGGACTTTAGCTTTTTTAGTTGATTCAACACTTAAATTAGCTTAAAGGATTTCAAATTAATCCAATCCAAGTCATTTGAGATGAATTGGCCACAAACTTATAGGGGGTCAGTTTTATGTTGGATGGATGAGAGGTATGCTCATTGCAATAATTCCTTGTCTCCCATTCACATAGTCGCATGACATTACTTTCTACATGACAAGTACCACGTGCATGTAAAGAATACAAAGTTTTAACATCCTAAAGGCCATAGTGAGATCTCACCAAAATTGTCTAAAACAATTCATCCCAAATTCAACATCTTCTCAAACAAAATCTCTACCTCTAATGACAAATATGACAGTATGGGTGATATCTTTTGGATAATTAAGATTATTCATACATAATTTCAGCCATCCACATGTCCCATACCAAAAGATTAAAACATAAACATGTAGGCTGATATGGTCATGTAGAGATGCCTACCCATGAAAAAATCCTCCTCGGCCTTTAGGGATTAAGTTGTAACTTGGTAGACTTGGTTCATCGCTTAGGGCTAAAGTAATTTGTGGTCAATCATTCACCAATGTCAAAGAGAAGTTCCATGGAGTCTGCCCGAATAAAAACTTATGTAGTTTCAGATTCAACTACACTAAAAAAGGGTATTTAGTGTTTGATTATATTTAATGTTGTTACCACCCTACCCTGCTCAACACTAATTTTCAATTCCTTGACAATTAGTGTTAGACATAAATGTGTCGCTACCTTCCCTATTGCCACCTCCCTTCATGTGAAGCATGGATTTCATATCCTTATTAACACTAAATTCAAACATGTAACTTCCACATATTATCATAATTGATATTTAGTGTTTGAGTTTACATTTAATGTTACTTACTTTCATAGGGTTATTGACATTTAGTGTATGCGTTTGTATTTAGTGTATCAAAACACTAAATATCCTTTCTAGTATATTGAGCTTGAGACTGCTATTGCTACTGCTACTGCCAACCCCAACTATGGCTAGAGCTTTTGTCAGTTTGGTTTCCTAACATGTACGTAGGGGGTAAAGTAAAACTTTACCCCCCCCCCCTCTAGGTTGGTTGTTGGTTCATCCCAATGTAAGTTCACTAGACTAATTTGGGGTCTCTAATCTTGATGTAAGGGTTAACATAGCCTTTAATAACAAAACTCAGGCTTTACAATAGTTAGCAATATTTTCGTTCTTCTCTCTCCTAGTTAGCCCTCCCTCTCGATAGGTGTTGTGAACATCCATTTGAGCATCATGGTGTCTAAGTAGGGTAAACGCATCCATTGGGAAGGTGGAAACATATCAAGTTGTTTTGTAACTTCAATTTTAATGTATGTAGCTTAGTTGATTTAAAACTACATCATGGGTTTTAGATAGGTCTACACCATTTGTGGTATTTAGTGTCATGTACATTATTAGTGAAGGGCATGAAGCAGATGCCTAGAGGTCTCAAAGTGTCATGTCCCTTAGTTGCCAATGTGATACTATTTGTCAACATAAGTAACTTCTTAAAATGAGAAATTGTTTGTATTTTGACATATAGCATAGCACATTGACATACTTGAGATGATAATTTTGCAAATTTTGTATGCAAGGGGAAGATATTAGCAAGCATACTAATGCCAAGTGTCGTATGTTTACATTTGGTATGCCAAGGGAGAAATATTCTTGAGCATACTAATGCCAAGTGTTGTATGTTTACATTTGGTATGCCAAAGGAGAAATATTCTTGAGCATACTAATGCCAAGTGTCATTTGCATACACTTCAGTCAACTTGTAGACCATTATGTAACATAGGCATACACCTCATAACACTATTGAACATACTCATGCCAAGATATTAGTAAGTGGGCTTGATCGCCAAGTGTCATGAGGTCACACTAGTGATGAAGTTGTTGATCATTTAGTACAACCTAGCATGCTCCTCAAAATAGGGTAAGTGACACTATTACGCATGTGACACTAAATACCATAAACGGTGTATTGGAGTTATATTGGAATGAATCAACCTTCAACCTAATAAAGTAGATGGTGCTAAAACCAACACCCCACCAAAATCACATGCTTCAAATGCTTGCATAATAAATACATCTTGGTTATGAAAATGTCCACCATCTTAACATCATAGTTCCATGGTTGTTTTTTAAATCCACCAAAAAAACTTGCAAGGCAATGACAACCATAGGAGGTAGTATGGAAAACTTACGACTACAAGACAAGCCATACACAGGGAGGTCACTCCATTGTCAAGTTGAACACCACGTGCATACAAAAAAAATCTACTTTTTCTAAGTTGCATCACCAAAATGGGTCAAAATTTTATCAATTTTTTTTTCATGAGTAGATATACACGGTATCTATTACATAGTAAAAAATGGTAACCAAATTTGATGATATTTAAAAAAATAAAATAAAACATACCGTTTCTAACTAGAATGACGCAAAATTGAACTAAACAATTACTATAGAAATGAAGATGACTAAAAATTTCAAAAAAAATATACAAAAGATATTATCAATGGTTATGTATATGTAGAAAAAAATGTCATAATTTTTAAAAATGATCTATGGCATATAATATAGGGGTAGCAAACTTTGTATGCACATGGTGTTCAACTTGACAATGGAGTGACCATAGTGAACATGACATGTTAGTTACTTATGCCACACTAAGGGCCGCTTTACACCTAGAGGCCGGGCCAATTCGTTGTGTAAGAGGCTTGAAATCCTCACTTGTGATTGGCCAAAAGGCTCAAATCGGTCCCAACCCCTTTACACCTAAAGGCCGGGCCGATTTGGTGGTATGATTTTTTTGATTGAAAAATGTATGTTATGACACGGCCCGAGCTCGTTGAATTGGGTGCACCCAAAATGGAGGGCCAATTCTTGGCCTCATGGCCAATGTCATATTTCACTAAAAAAACCTTCTTAAATAAAATATGATTTTTTAGCGAACTAGATCCGTTGGATTATGTGGAAATCTAAACGGCTCTATGCTAGATTATGCTAGATCCGTTGGATTATGCTAGATTTATTGAATCGGCCTAGCTTCTTGGCCCTAAGGCCTTTACATATGGGAAAATTGGCCCCTATTATAATCTTATTATAATGTGTAGTTGAGGCCGGCTCCAACCCAAAAAGGGCTGAAATTTCATGCAATCGGCCTCAAGGGGGTTTGGCCCGGCCTCTAGGTGTAAAGCGGCCCTAAATAGGATTCATAACATAGTGTCGACGGTTTAATCACATACCAAACCCTCCATCAACAATCGGTTCCATTTGTGTCACCGCCCCTCAATGCATTGGAAAAGTGGCCAATATGTCGGGGCCTCATGGCATGGATTTGCAGGCTACACTTGCTTGGCACCTTAGCAACTCGAGTCCCTTTCCGACTTGTATCATACCCTTAAAACTAAGAAGAGTTCGTTTCCCAAATGGGGGGTGCAATAAACATTTGTCCCTAAAAGTTTATTGTTGTCTCATACTAGATTGATCTTAGTATACTAATTGGGTAGTCTATGATCTTAATTAAGGCGTTCAATAGGCTTAGAATAGTAACATTCATGCTCTATGTAAGAAGTCACGCGGTTTTCACCCTCCCAATGGTAGGTGTTGTGGGCTTATACCCAATTTAAGAGTGATGAACTTAATAGGGAAGAGGTGCACCTAGTAAGTGAAAACCGACATCCTCGGGAAAACACTTCCATCTTCTCGCATGCTAAAGCACTATAGTAGAGATAGGAAAAAATGACAATATAATCTTGTATAATGCGTCATGTTAATTAGAGTGGTCGTCACTTGTCGTGTAGCATCAAGTGTCCCATGTTTCAACCTATAGTTGGTACATGGTGTTGCAAGATAATGAACGCGGATCGATGCTAAATAGTGTGGGCTACACTATATTAGATGGATAGTGCAGTTGATTACATATGTGGCAACTAGACAACATGTTTTCCAACCACTAGGTCGTCGGTGGGTCTTGTTGCAATCCCAACTTATCTTAGCTTGACATTTGCAAATGGATTGGAACTTTCAAAGACATTGGAACATATTCTTAACGTAGATGGGTCTTGAATGGTTAATTGTTGTTTTTTACTACACTCCTACCTTTTTAATACGGTGCTTGATAATGCAACAACCTCGATATAATGTCTCAATGCCACACCACACCACATACTTTCAAATGTAGGTGTCCAATTAAGATAAGTAACTGAATTAGGCACGTGTATCTTATAACAAGGCAGGGGACTTAATGTACAATGTATTTGTGCTCCCCCCTTCTACAACCTCTTGCTCTCCATATTGCTCACACTATTTAGAGTGTGAGCCCACCTGCATCTACCTTCCCATCTAATACTAACCTTCAACTTAGGGCGGCTTCACACTACGGTGGAGAAGTCCACCAATCATGAATTCTAGGGGAATCCTGAAATTTGATTGGCCGAGAGTGACACTCTTGTCCAATGGTGGTTTGCACTACGGCCAAAAGTTCTTTGGTGGAGAACTTTGTACATGGATGAAAAAATGACATGGTTGCCAACTTGGTGACACTTTTTTGAAGGGGAGTTCTCTAAAGGTCAAGTTTCTTGGGCAACCTCAAAGCTTCGGATAAGAAACTTGGCCTCCAGAGAACTCCAACTTGAATAAAATAATTTTTCCTTAGAGAAATCTTTGCACTATTGTTCTCCCTCTTTAGTATGACACTTTTGGGAACACAAAAAGTCGTATTATCGAGGTGTCGTCTTCTCATTAATATGACAAATGGCGTAAAGTTGTTGTCTCAGGGAGATCACTCCATTGTCAAGTTGAACACCACGTGCGAACAAAGTTTGCTACCCCTATATTACATGCCATAGATAATTTTAAAATTTATGATATTTTTTCTGCATATACATAACCATTGATAGCATCTTTTGTATATTTTTTGAAATTTTTAGTCATCTTCATTTTTGTAGTAATTTTTTTAGCTCAATTTTGCGTCATTCTAGTTAGAAATGGTATGTTTTATAATAAAAAAATCATCAAATTTAGTTACGGTTTTTTACTATATAATAGATACCGTGTATATCTACTCATGAAAAAAAATTGATAAAATTTTGACCCATTTTGGTGATGCTTTATGTAAAAAGTAGGATTTTTTAGATGTAAAGTGTTCGCACGTGGTTGTTCAACTTTACAAGGGAGTGATCTCCCCGAGGTTGTTGTATTATTGAGAGAATATGAAAACATAAGTAATATGAGCTTCAAAATATATACAACGAGTTCAAGCAATATAGATGGTATGAAATATTAACTTATAACTCCAAACAAATGCAAATATTCTCAAGAACTCTTGAAATAGGAGTCCAAAGATCTTTGGTGTTGCCTACCCAAGTTAGCAACTATTATCTTGTCTAAATTCCCAACTAACTTTTGGAAACTAATAATTTCATTAACACCAAAATATAAAGAGTTCTCTAATACGAAACTAGACAACAATGATGCATGACGTTTAGCATCAAGATATTGGTGATACTATATCACCCGTGTACAAGGGAACATACTTGGCCATAGGCCACTCTAACTCCAACCATGTCCATTTTACACTAGTAACCCTAATTATCATGAAATTCCCAACAATAAGTGAAGTTCTCAGTAATTCCCAAGTGAACATGGATGTATTTTAGATGTACATAATATAGATGAAAGGAATTCTAGCATTAACTACCTCTTTAATATGACAAAACGGAGATTCTAAATGTCGCATTATCGAGTGTTGTAGTTGTATAAAAGAGGGAGTTTTGAACCAAAAAGTTTGGTCTCGCAAAAATGTGTTGTAATATCGAGGGTGTTGTATTAACGAGGTTAGACTGTACCAACATGTACTTTCTTTTTAAATAAATAAGAAAATAATGCTACCTACTTATTTACCTTAATTTGGATGTATTATAGAGGTGGAACAGTTTCAATAAATTATTGTCATGAAAGAAGTTCTAAAACATTGCAATATATATTTTATTTTTTTATCAATACAATTTTTTAAAATTTCAATACAATGGTCATTTAGGGGGTAAGGTTTCTACTATGGCCAGCTATGACCATTTTGTGAAGTTGTCCGGCGGACTTCTCCTCTTGGTGAAGTTGTCCAATACAGTTCTCCTCTAGGTGGTTACACTACGGCCGCTCAAGACTTCTTAAGGCATTTTTTTTGTTGTCTTTTCATCTTCTCCGGCATACCATCCCTCGCCTCAAATAACCATGGCTAAAATTCTTGACCGACCGGTGCACTTCTCCACTACAGTGTAAAGCGGCCCTTAGGCTCGGGGCCTCGTATTTGAGGATGGCCCTTCAATTGGGTTGAAACTTGAGCCCTCACCCAAATTCTTAGGAGCACTTTCGAACATTATACTTATTTGCGAAGTTCCTCAAAGAGGGACAAAAACCGTGAAATTGATCCTTCTTTGCGAAAAAAATCTATTAAACGCTTGTTAGCTTGTCATGTACTGGATCCTATTTTGAAAGTTGGGTGAAACTGTTGAGACATTTTTTTCCATCTCTCAAACTTTGAGAAAAAAAATTAGGATCTAAAATAGGGCATGTGCATGGGATCCAATGTCCTAAATCTCAGATCGGCTTGTGCAAGGCTAGTTTGCCCACCCATGTCTATGCAAATCAAAACCGAGGATAAATAAGAGTTTGGCACTTAACTATGCTCGACACTCGTTTGTAGAAACAAGGATCCCAATGCTTGGATTTGTACTTTGAGTCTGTATACCTATATTGGGATCAAGCTCACAAAGCTTAATGGAAGCAAATGAGCCACGATAAGTTCAAATATGTGATGCACGTTGCGTTTGAAGGTGAAAGGGAATAGCCTACCATCATTTACAAACTTACAATAACATAGTGGGACTTCGTTGGATGAATTCTATGTTCG
The DNA here is from genome assembly GCA_964035585.1 of Polytrichum formosum. NCBI lineage: Eukaryota > Viridiplantae > Streptophyta > Polytrichopsida > Polytrichales > Polytrichaceae > Polytrichum > Polytrichum formosum. The sequence continues at coordinate 70,283,263 of OZ037935.1, read as the reverse complement.
TTTCACTAAACTTCATTCATTCTCCGAGTGGAAAATGCTTCCAAAACTGACATTGAAGTATCCTAAACTGACAAAAACATCAAATGGCAACAACACAAAAAATCGCAACTTTGAATGTTTGTATTCCATGTTCGCCAACCATCATATTTGTGTAATTTTGCTATCTAATATACGTCATATCAGCAATTGAAATTGTCCCAAATTCATGCATAAATCCTAGTTCCAACAACTTTAGTTTGTTTGTTTGTTTGTTTTCTTTCTTCCTTTTTTCTCTTGAGTTTCACATAAAGAGTGTTTCATCCATTACCTTTGGACCATGTGTCCACAAGTAAACTACATTGATTATCCCAATTAGTGGGTGTGACAATTTAGAGTTACGCGGTGTTGTAATTGTTTAATCATATTGTAACATTTTACCACGCAAAGTCGTTTATGTCCTATAATGTCTGAACAACCTATTGAACTTTTCGTCGATAAACATGGAACTCATGAGTAAGACGTTATTGCCTAACTCCGAATAGCGACACGCACTAATTGGGATAACCAATGTAGTTAGTGTTGCCCCATAAACGGCTTCAATTGGTGGATGACTTGCCACAAACGCAACTCGTCGTTGAATCACTTCTCGCTAGTTGTGTGATCCAAGGCGAACGAGTTGCATAGACATACTCGGTGATCTTTGGCCCACAAATGCAAAAATTTGATTTAGTCCTCGTCGTCTTTGTACCTCGTAGAAACGACCTCGATGTAGTTTCCATGCCTCTTCATTTTTAGACAAACAAAGTCTTTGTAAAACTTTTGAGCAACTTAACTCGTCCAAGAGAAGGGCACGACTCAACGTAAAATTGCATTAAGAAAACTTCACCACCATATCCTATTTCCATGAACCAAAATCGAATTAAACACCTCAACACCTCAATACGATTACACTCGGGTCGGCCGCTTTTTAGTGTTGGCAAATTATGGGCTACGATTGCCTATAGGATACGGTGGCGTGACTATAGCTCAATAGCGCCAAGTGGAGGTAATGCCAAACCCAAAGTGCGGCACCGAAACGATCTTCCTCGGCAAGGAGGCGCATTGTGAGCCACTTGTTTTGTCGGACGTGGACTTACAAGGGGGACTAAATACAATGTTTAGGTCAACTACAAAAGGGTTGGGGTTGCTATGGTATGACTCCGAGGGATTAATATCCCGACTCAACCGCCATGAGAAGAACGTGTGATAGGCCGGAACACATTGTCGTCCATGTACGTACTACATATGGGTCCCATATGACTCGGAAGCAAGAGGGTTCCGAGTCTATGATTAGGCATGTATGTGATTAGGTCTGACTGGTCTGCACTGTAACAATGCTATATTCAAGTGAACTTGAACATAGTTCTCTCAAAATCTAGACATTCTAGTTGCTCCATTTCTATGGGTGGATCTGTCGATACACGTATGATATACTTACATTTTATGGGTGATGTGTGAATCCTTGGGGATCGCTTGAATGACATGCTATTAAAATTTCATGAAAAGATTTATTTTTATTTTCTTGATGTTCAATCGATATATACAAATGTTGAATAGTGAAAACACAATAAAACAAATATTGTAATATTATCATAATTAACTATGCGTATTCTATCAGAGGGTCTTACCATACAATCCTATCGTAAGATCCTATCATAACATTCAACATGTTATAATTATGGACTTGGACTTAGTCATGTTTTACTTAAATATGTGTTAACACAACGTTTGTTATCACGTATGTTACATGTCGTGCAATCTAAACCAGTGGTTTCTAAGTTCTACAAAAATAAGAGATAGGTGATACATTATATCAATCAAAACATTCTATCATATTTATGCGGGGAAAATTATTTGTACGAAATTTTGTCCCTTTTATTTCCATAAGACCCACCGAGACTTAAGATTTAGCTTGAAATTGTTGCAGCTGGCTACTGCCCAACCGCCTTTCGGCCTCCCATCCTGAAACAATGGCATACTTCATCCACACTATATTATCCCCTCTTTTTTTTTGCTTTTCTTTTCTTTTCTTGCAACGGAACAACAACAACAACAACAACAACAACAACAACAATAACAACCACCAAAAAAAAAAAAAAAAAAAGAGAGAGAGAAAGAATTGAACTGAATATTGCTACATTGTCCTCTTGATGTCGAGGTGCATCAAAATATTTGTAAGCCCATTTACACATCCACGCACTTCATCCAAGAGCTCCAACGGACACCGAATAAGAACAAGGAGTTACCCAACATAAATATTCATCAGTTTGAAGATTTGGTAATTGTTGTAAAGGTTGTAACTCAAAGTGCAAGCCACAGTGTTTTGCACTCATAAATAACCAACGTCGGGCAATCCAACGTGAATTTGAGCCCGTTGGCCCTACCCTACTCAAGAATCCTTTTGGTGCAAGGTGGGGTTTACTGCCTACCTTGTAGTGGGTGGGCTCTTGGCTTCCTAACTACCTAGCAAGTTTTTTTTCCGTCAAGTAGAGAGAATATTTCACAGTGGGAATCAAACCGCCAACTACTCCATTCAAAAATGGGTACCTCTCCACTATCACCCTGTAGTTTAGGGTCATCTCGGACCTGTTTTGCACTCATATAATTTGGAACTAAGTAAATTTGGAAACAAGCAAACTTTGGGATATTGTCCCATAATAATAATAATAATAATAATAATAATAAAATGGCGAAGTGATATGGGATTGCCGCAAGTTAAATTATGTGAAAAGGTTTATTTACAATGGAGTGCCAAACTAGAAAGCCTGCTAACATATTACCATTACCACACTAAATATTGTAATCAGTGTCACTGATTTTATTTATCTTGCTCAATACTAGTTGTAAACCGCCCTATGCAGTGTCACTTACACTAAATGTATACTTAACATTATTTGTCATTCTTTGTAAAAAAGAAAATGGGCCTTATAGATCTACAATGTTGTGAATATTCTCACTTACTAAGCGGTTTTTCATCCGAAATTTTATCATCCATGACAACATCTCATTATAGAAAAGTTAAGATGCATAATACACCTAATTTTGTTTCAATAGTTGACATTTGGATGAACTAAAAGTAAGTTGGTATGACAGTTTTTGTTGCCTTATTCATAAGAAGCGGCCATTAGGAAAGTTACCACGATGACATAAAAAACCACATGGCACTAAATAGAATATTTAGTGTAGTCCCAATTGAACGTACCCCACACAACATTCTACAATACACTATAATGCTCACCCCCCGAATACAATCTCTCATAGCATATATCCACAAATTCATTAAAAGAATTCTATTTGGGCCTACATTTCAACTACATATGGTTTGCTCCGAGGTCATTCCACATGCGTTTGTAGGTCACATGAGATTAACAAGAGAGCATATTGGAGTTACTCTATCCTCGGCCTCCATGTGTCTATTAACCCTTAAAAGGTGTAAGAGACCCGCTTGGAAGATGGGGCTTGTACATTTGAATGTCATGGATTCAAAGAAGATAGATGGGTCTTAAATGTCTTGTTTCTTGATCGGACCCTTATATTTGAAATTTTGATTGGTACGTGATTCGGTGAGGATCAAAGAGCAAACATCATAAAGACACGTGTTTTAAACAATATTGGACCACGTCTTTGAATATCAAGAACTACTCTACACTCAATAGTGAACACAATTAGGAGGACTTATGTATCCAATTAAGAAATCAGCAAACATGCACTTCCGATGACCATGACTGAATCAGGGGAGGTCCAATTTTCACTCCCATGTTTGCATATGTTCATCGTAGACTTGCTAATGCAACTCAAGTTTTTGATGTATAGATATAATAAGTAGAAGTTGGAGAACTTGGAAAACGAACCAAATAACACCCACATACGTTGCATGTTATGACTATATTTTTATTTCCTTTATGTAGTGAGTTATGCAAAATATTGTTCATGTCTTATAGACCAAGTAAAAAAATTGGTTGTTGGGGGGCTACCACTTGACCTTACGAATCATATCAATGCCTCTAAGGGTAAAGCCTATTAAACCTCTATAACGAATGCACGGTTTCCACAATGGCAAAGTGGACCATCTCAACAACTCGTTCAACTTTGATGATCGCCACTTGGAGTTCTACCGGACTAGCACCCATTCTTCTATCACAAATTTTTATCGCTTGTGCCATCAAAGTGAGAAATCTTACGTTGCTTTCAAATGTTATATGTTGAAACGTGTCCACCCGGCCCCAAACACGAGCACTACGCTAAATATCTAACTTAGTGTGACTGTACTATTCATCATCAACCCACATTAATCAACTTACAATCACCGAGTAGCACTTGAAGAGTTTGTCATTTGACACTTGGTGCTACATAACAGGTCACAAACAACCTTGCCTTCATCCAAATCTGCCCCTACTTTGCGCCAGAGACATTCGAACGATTTTTAGATCTACTCTAGTCAAGTGGTTAAGAGGCATGCATAGGGGGGAATTTTGGGAGGGGGTTAGAATTTACACCCTCTATCTTAACATATACCAATACTACTATATTACAGTTCAACACAAACATAATATAAGGAATGTGACCCTATTGTGGGAAATTCCAATTTCGCAAACGTTTATGGTTGTTGGATCGCTATGAACATTGTTTCATTTGATTAATAATTGCGAACAATGAAAATTATCAATTCAAACTCAAAAGTCAAAATTGAGATGTACACTTACATGAGGGCAAGTAAAGAATTTATTTCTCTACGAGTGATCACATAGCCCCCCCCCCCAAGTTGTGCTCCAGGAAGGTGTCTATATTGTGAGGACATAGTCCAATCTCATCACAACACATGTTATTCTAGCATGCTCTCTAAACAACATGCCTTGCCATCATAGTGTCCAATCAGGAAGAATAACTCCATAAGGCATGGACGTTCCTTGCTCCAATGCAACATGTAAAATGATCATATGTTGGTGATGCGGTCATACCAAGGCTACTACATCAGATCCCATCATAACTCCAAGTTAAGTTGTCCTTTAGGACGTGGGCAAAGATGTTCTACAAGCATACACTCTATTCACTCCGATCTTCCAAAGACCGGAGTTCTTCTTCTAGTCATATGGTGGATTGACATCAGGCCATAGGCCTTAGTGGAAGAGGTACTTTTTGTGATGTTGATCCCAACATATTAAGGAGGGTCCACCTAGGTACGATTTGGGTAGATTGATTCCTCTATATTCATACGAAATAGAGCCTAGAAGTGTCACAACCAATTTCTTGTATTTTACTATTTCCCATTGCAAATTTTCCCATTCATAGGCCCTCTAGAATGTGTTGTTGTATGACAACATCAAATTATATTATTCAACCATGTGGGTCAGTTCCATTGACCTTGGAATATGTCAATTATATTTAGGCTTACACTTGAAAATATAGGTGGGGTTATACTCCATACCTACTCACATGAATCACTATTCATCTCGACACTATTCACATGGAGCATTGTTCATCCGGGCATTAATCACTAAAAAATATGATTCATAGCAACACTATTCACTGACAATACCGACACTATTCACAATGTTCACAATATTCATACCGGCACTATTCACTTTTCACACTAGAGCACCGTCAATTTTTTCCTATTATCTAAATTTCCTCCCATGATGGCAAGGTACCGGAGGCCTTTGTTAGAGGTTGAATGTGGAATGGTACACAACCATGTAGTTGAATAATGATGTGCTATTCTTTAAGCCAATTTCCCAATTCTTGTATACTCGAGTTTGGCCTTATTCATGTTCTCATAAAAAATCTATGGTGGCTAAAGTCACAAAGTTCATGACCATTGTCCTTCATATAAGTTAGTAGCCAACCATGCGTAGGGATATAAGTTGCCCTTTGTTTCTTGGGGTCCACCCGCACCACCTAGTTAAGAGAATTACCTAGCCACCCTACACCACCCAGTTCAATGAATCAACCAATAATATGAGTTAGTAAGAATCAACTAACTCATATGCTAATCAACCGATCTCAAATGTCATTAAATTTTCTTCTCAATTTGACTATAAAAAAGGGAATATAATCATATTTTAAAATTTTAAAATGGATGTTAATTTAGGATGATGTGAGAAGTAGTGTGGCCCACCTCGTAGTCAAACAAAGAACATATGGGGAACATGAGAAGTGGGCATTCAAGAAAACAAATTAGGTTAATCAATGGTAAAAAGTTCATTAGCGTTGGGAAAGTCCATAAAGTTAGTTAACTTCTAGTTTGATGACTTTTATTCAAGCCTTTGTCTAAACTAAGTGATGTGGGCGTGAGATTGATTACCGTAGGGTGATGATAGGTTGGGCAGAAAATGCCCAATAATTAATCAATATAAAAAGGGCTTAGGTGGTCCGTAAAAACATTTTATGAAAAAATAGTCAACATGTATGTGTGTGTGTGTGTGTGTGTGTGTAGGCACATAACATATCCCACATACAAATCCATGTACTGTAACTTTATTTTCATTCATTCATGGCAGCTAAGTACACGATGCTAACCTTTAGGATTTAGGTCAAGCCTTCTTAGTGTGCTAACTAGGGGTGTAAATAATCCTTTTAGCCGTTTTGTGCTCATGTTCGGTAGAGATTGCTTGTGAATTTGCAAGCATGGCTAAGAGGCAAAGGCAAATTTGTCATATGTTCCATCCCATCGATAAGGATAAGAGATTATTGAGTGTTGCAAGTGATATTGGAGTTATGAATGCCCAAGTTTTGAATGCACCAAATCTCTTAATATTTAGACATGTTGATGATTATTTTTTCTTTTTTTAGGCTATCTAGCCCAATAATTTAAGTTTGATAAATTCAAATTGTTTTTCGCTCAACCTTCTATCAGCCTATGGTAGCTCTCATATAGGTTAGCTATCTCATATGTAAGCTAAATCTCTTAATTGGGCAATGTGGGCATGATAAAACTAATTCTAATAGTTACTTACTCTAAGTGAAACTTTAAGCAAGAAGTGTGGGTGGACCCTCAACTTCTTAAGTTACAAGGGATCATATACCTAACATGGGGATCCTGCTCCCACCCAATAGTCACCTTTCATTTATTTGTTCAAAAAAATAAAATTGAAATTGCTTTTGTGCATGAGGGCACTATCCTTAACTAAGCAAGAGGGAATTATTGTATACGAGCATACCTCTCATCCATTCAATATAAAAACTTGACCTCCTACAAATATGATTTGGGCGAACCAACCCATACACTCGTTCCTTGTTGGATGCCTAAACCCTTGCCTACAAGGAACCAGTGTATGGGTTGGTTCGTCCCAACCCTATAGATATGTTGTTGATTCATCTCAAATGACCTAGAGTACACTACTTTTTTTTTACTTTTTTTTGGGCATAAATTGAAAATTCAATTGCAAAAAGAACCCAAAACTAGAGTACACTACTTCAAGATCTTTAAAGCTAATTCCGGTGTCAAATAAACTAAATAAATAACCTCCGGGTTGCATACTATTTCAAGATTTTTATGTTGGATGAATGAGAGGCATGCATGTATATGATATTTCTCTCTCCCTTTTCTACATTACACAAACCTATAAGATAGTTTTCACTAAATATATCTCAAAGCTATTAACAATGAGACATCAATATGTGCACCCCCCCCGGAACTTATACCAACGGTGACAAAAGCTTTAAAACATTCTTGTGAAGCCACGACCCTCTTGGCCCTAAATTTGGGGCATTGATCTCATTCTCGGAGGAATTGAACTATCCCCATAGACTCGCACATCATAAAAGTAACTATTTATGTATTGTAACAACGTACAATTGCACAACAAAATGCATTTAGAACTTGCAACAATAACAAATGGAAACGATTGTGAAAATCCTAAAACCACAAATCGACAACAAAACTCTTAGGAAACCCTACTCCTAAGTTTCCGATTGTCGCTCCTATAGATGTCTCCATGCATAATGTTTCGTGTGATAGGTGGACCGATTTGTGGTTTTCGTACCACTCACTCCGATTCTTTAAATAAATCATAATGATGTCTTGTCTTAGGGATGTATATGTGACACAAATGTTGTGGTCACAACATGTGTGATGGTGAAAGCCGAATGGAATCACATTGTCTATCAAGATCATGATGCATAAATTGCAATTAATTCAAATTCAAATGTGTATCTATCTATCTATCTATCTATATTGCAATGTATATTAGAATAGTAGATTACTTAAGTAAGTCACAATAGATGCCTTAGTTACTATAATTGGTGTGACCATAATGCACAACATATGCCTTGCCGTTACATTGAGAATGTCACGTTGTATCGACAAAATTTTCAAATGATCACAATTGTTGAATGATCAAAATGTAACACATCTAAGGGCCACTTCACACACGAGCCAAGAGCCGTGACCATGAAATTTTGAGAGCCCAAAAGAGGGTGTCCAAAGGCCGCCCCAAGACACCCCCCAAAATCATGTAGTGTGGTCACGGACCCTCAAGCGTAGTGTGAAGTCATATGCGACCGGGCCCTCAACCAAATCCTATTTCAATGAATTTCTATTCATGCAGGTCCTCACGCATGATAAAATGGAATAAATTAACAATCGTGAACATTTGGAGCGCCATGGTCTCCCGGTTTTGTGCTAGGCCTACCTCCAAGATGTGGTTTTTGAAAATAGTCCAAGTGACCATGAAACATGATCCATTGGATGCCATGTAAGAATCCATGTGGACTTTACATCCATCTTGCATTCACATGCTCCGTTGGTCCCTCAAGCATAGTGTGAAGCGAACTTGGACCGGCTCTGGCTTTTCCACCAAGGAGAGTGCTTGAAGTGTAAGGGTCTTAGGCTCTCAGTCTCGTGTGTGAAGTGGCCCTAAGGTTGTAGATGATTTCTACAATGACTCACAAAAGTACTAGGCCGCTGTTTGTGATCGTGAAAATTGGACAAAAGCTCTTAGACTAGTGAAAAATAATAAGCAAGATTTGTCATAGATACCATACAAGTTGTCAAGAACATGTTATCAAAAATTTGTGGAAAAAAATCGAAATGGTAAAAAGAAATTAAAAGAAGTATGCAAAAAACATGCCCAAGAACTTATGTTGATTAAGTAGGAAATCATGATAACACAAAGAAAACTCGAAATGAAAAGCTAGTAAGTAGCAAATGCTACATATGTACAACAACTACATGTCTACCAACGTGTGTATCCACCCTTAGCTGCAAGAAGATCAACCACCCTTGTTGGCATTGTGCAGATTAGCTTCTGCACAAATTCTACTTCAATGTTTTGCCAAACAACCTAGATCTTCTCCCACAAGTCATCTCTACTTTTGGGTGAATCACCAAACAATCGTAAGCGTCTATCTACTTCATTCCACAAGTGTTCGATAGGATTTAGGTCGGGAGATTGTGGTGGGCACTCCATCACAGAGAAATCTTGTTGACCTAGCCATCGTTGTAGAAGACCATATGTATGCTTCGGGTCGTTATCATGCTGAAAAATCACTTCTACCTCATCAAGACCTTGTCTTTCAATAGTACCCAACAATTGCAAATGTAAAATGTCAAGATAAACTTGCAAATTCATAATGCCATCAATGCGGTGAAGGTTTCCTACACCTGCCCAACTCATGCATCCCCATACCATGATGCTACCTCCACCATGTTTAACCGTATGTTGCACATGACAATCACGAAGAGGCTCTGTAGGATTTCTCCAACACCATTGACGGCCATCTGAACCAAATACATTGAACTTGGACTCATCTGACCAAATGACATGTCTCCAGTTTTCTACATCACAGTCTTGTGAAATCTTCGCCCACTGTAAACGCTTCTACCTATGCCTCTTTGTCAACAATGGTTTCTTCCTCTTCACTCTAGCACCAAGCCTTGCCTCCGAAAACTTCTACGGACAGTCTCATCAGACAAACAAAGACCTTGAGCTCTCAAACTACGACCTACAACTCCCGCAATCCCTGATTTCGACTGATTGAGAGTCCTCACATCAAGCCTCTCATCCCGAATGCTCAAAAGACGTGGTCTCCCAAATCTTGGACGATCAGACACCTCCCCATTTTCTCTGAACCGAACTAGAATGTGAAGATGGTCGGCTATGAAACGTTGTGAAAATCCTTGCTCACTCAATGCTATGACTTGGGAACGCTCATGAAAACTTGTTTTCTTTATTGTGACCGCTAGAAATGTGAAGAATCTCAACTTAAGACTATTGGAAGCTCTCAAAGATCTATACACTCAATGGAAACACAAATGGAAGAAGAAGTCACTATTGTCAACATATGTAGTTGGCCACCCTTGAGATTATTTGAACCACTCCCACAAAAATGTACCACTTGGATTATCCAAAGGAAGCCACCTAATATTGCATTAAATGATGTTGATTAACCCTAATTAATTTGGGAGGCGGCTTCATTAACCTCTCTCTACAACTGCATACCAAATGGATTCATAAGTAGTGGCCAAGTACTTTTGTGAGTCACTATAGGTCAACGCTTCAAGTTGTTGGAACTTGACTTTCATGTGGGAGTTTGTGGGCTACCTACCAATTTCAAACATCAAACTTTCTTCCTAATATATATATGTATATATAGGTGTATATATATGTAACCATTTCCTGTTACTAAATGTGGAGATATTGAGACTAATCCAGGCCCAATACCAAATCTATTACAAAAACATCCCACTGCCCACAAAAGACGGTAAACAACATATTTCCTACCTAGCACAATCGAGTTCCAAGCATAATACCAACACTTAGCCAAAACGTTCAAGCCACTCTTCCAAAGCACGCATCACCTACACACACAAACAATACTCTCACTCCCATACTTACACAACTACATACAACAACACACTAATCACCCCCCTCCATGGGTCATTTATGCGCTGGTCATGACAATCAACCCCTCTACTCAAACATGTAACACATATCTACAACGACAACCATTACAAGATTGGACCTTACATTTACTGGAGAAAATAGCAAAACTAACCAATCCACCAGAACGCCACATAGATACCCCACACCCATATACACAGTTGTAATATATATAGTGACAAAATATACCCCCCAAACACAATCCACAAAAAACTATACAATCATATACACCTCAACCCATAACCACCAAGTATCCAAAACATGCAATAAACATTTCCATATTTACCAAGACAACTCCTCATAGAGGCACTAAGATATAACGAACCTATAACAAAATATACACACCCCAACCCCACAATACTCAACACCCAGACACCACCACATTAGCCAATGTCATTGACGAGTCAAGTATCACACGTCATAATTTGGAACGCTTCTTCACTTAACACTGCAATGCCATGTTTACATGAGTTAGTAACACACCCCCAAACCCCCCATCAATTATCGCTATTCAAGAAACCAAACTCACCGCCACAAAATCCACAAAACACATACACAACCTCTTCCCGCACTACAAACTCTTCTTCAATAATACACATAACATTACACGAATTATGCGCCAAAGAATGACCTACAGAGGCTATAGAGGAGGATTACTCTTACTAATTCACAACAAACATGCATTCCCAAGTAACCTGTCTAAAATACCCACTCCCGTAGACATATCCCCATTCCTCCAAATAATCCGTATAGCAAATCAACCCCTACAACCATGGCTCCTAGTCAACCTATATATGCCCTCACATGAAGAAGATCTACCTCTCATTCCCACCATCCAAAACACCATAACCAACCAAATAAATGGCCACCCTGATCATACATATATCCTATGTGGAGACTTCAACCGTGATATCGCCCTAATTGGAAGTCAAAATGATCAACAAACCACACTCCCACAAATAGAAGACCACCTTTGGAGGACATTTACAGACAGTCTAGAACTAACTTACATCCCAACAAACACAACATTCTCAAGACAAGGGGGACAAAACTACACACAAAATAGCCTAATAGATGGTTTTTTCATTAAAACCCCTAATAACAACCAATACACCTCCACCGCAAACCAAAATATCGATCTAAACTCAGACCACCTACCTATACAATTACAAATCCCACCGAACACACTAATTGCCAAAACATCACTGCCAACACCCATACCATCCCTCAAAATACTAAACCCCATACCAAAGGAAAACCTCAAAAATTTCCATATGAAATTTTTTGAAGGTAATTCAAACCAAATAAATGAGCTTACGCAATTACTTAAGAACAATAACCACCTAACAGATGGACAATGGCAGATAGCATGTACCTCACTAGACACCCTCATCTCCAACATCACCACCACGGTTCTGGAAACGTGTAGCGCCCCATCAATCCCCACACTACCAAGTAGAATTGCCAATCAAGTAGGCTACCTCCCTAAGAAACCTCCAAAAAAGTGGAAACTATGCCTCTCTACCTACTACCTCATCCGAAAGACAATATACGTCATAAAGAACAACCCAAACCGGCGCAACCACCCTATCATCACCCAAGAAATACGCAACCATACCCATACTATCATACCCGCACCACCATACCCTTCTCTCATGTACGATGCATGGATAGAGGACATAGCTTGGAAAGCAAGAATAGCTAAAAATGAAGCCCGCAAAATCACAACAGAATATTCCATAAAACAATTTTAAAAAACCATATCAAAATACCAACAACTTTATGACAAAAGTCCCAAAAAAATAAATAGGAAAGTCTTCAAAAACAATGATACCCCCCCCCATTCGATTGTCTCATAGATAGATTTAACAACATTATTACAAACCCAAAAGACATCGCACACGAAATTTATGCCCAACAATCAATTAGCAACAGACCAACTGTCCCAACATACTACTACCAACCAGCTCATCTACAACACTGCACATGTGGAGTCAGACAATACCCATGGCACGATCTAGATGGATACACTCTCGAAAAAAGAAGCGAACCACTAAACCCCCTCCATACCTACCTTGATCAAGAAACATATGACATATGCCTTCAACACTTGGCCAATGGAAAAACCCTTGGACCAGATAAAATCCCCAACGCCATACTAAAAAATATGCCACCACGATTTTACACACTCCTCCTACTGTTCTTCACCCACTATTATAAACAAAAACAAATTTCTGAATCCTGGAAAACAAGCCTCACAATACTTCTATAAAAAAAAACCCATGTCACCTTACCAATCATAGAACAATAGCACTCGCTAACACAATATACAAACTATTCACCAGCACACTTACGAGTATGCTCTTTGCATATGGGGAAAGACACCAAATCCTACATGACAACCAAGAGGGCTTTAGAGCTGAGAGATGCACCTCGCGACAACTACAAACCCTCATTTCGGCATTAGAAGATGCTAGGCTCACAAACCAAGAGATCTATATACTATATATCGATTTCAAGAATGCATTCGGTTCAATTGACCATGCTAGACTCCTTGCCATCATGAAAGACCTTGGCTATCCACAAGATGTTGTAGCACTGGTAGGTAATATTTACTCGCAATCCACCACCACATTTGTTGGTGAATACTTCGACAAAACACAACCAATTCCCATACAAAGAGGAACTATACAAGGAGATACACTAAGCCCGTACCTCTTTATTATTTTTCTCGAACCACTTCTCTGATGGTTGCAACAAGGAAATAACGGATACTCCTTCAAAACCTCCAATACAAACATAAGCTCTACAGCCTACGCAGATGACCTAGCAGCCCTAGCCAACAAACTAACATCCCTCCAACTCCAACTAAACAAAATAGATAAATATTGTGCGTGGACAGGAATGGACCGATGTGCGATCACGGGCTGCCCCAACAAATCAAAATTAAACCCACAAGTCTTTAAAACACAACTACGAAACACAAATATAAATTTTAGAAACCAACCTATATCCATACTGAGCCAACAAGAGCCATATGTCTACCTTGGAATCAACCTAGTCTCGTCACTACAATGGAAAACACAAACGCACATAACATCAACCAAATTAATAAAACAATGTAAGCAACTAGTTGCATGCCCAACCACCATGAAGCAAAAAATACAAATGATAGACACAATCATACGAGCTGGCATCGCCTATAGTTTCTACGCCGTCCCATACTCACTCCCAACCATCAAGAAACTTGATAGAAAAGTAATTGCCTTACACAAAACTATATGTGGTCTCCCGAAATGTATGTCAAATGCGGTTACACAATTACCACACGACATGTTCAGCACCGAAGCATTCTCACTAAAAAACTTATACATTACATGCATTGGCGAACAACTCATTAACGCCCTCAATGACAAAGGTAGACTCGGAAGAATATATACCGGATTAGTGAGGCACATACTCGCCAAGCACGGAGGAGCACAAAACCTAACACGCATATCACACCATGACTGCATAAGATCGCCAATCACACGAACTCTATTTCTACTTAAAACAACTAGTGGCACCCACCTCAGAAGCACACTCAAAGAATTTTCCCTCCTCCCCACACCATTAGAAACACAATGGATGCATCAAGCAAATAACATACCAACGCTAACCTCCACATTATCCCTAAAATACATACACAAACTAATACTACACAATATAACCGAAATCAAACACATAACACACCCAAATGGCACACATCTAATGACTAACAATGAATTTAAACACTACTATACCACACCCACTAAAATAGTAAAAACCGCTTTGGACCACGCAAGAACACTCTTCTGTGAAACCTCATGTCACAACCAATGTCCGAACATATGCTTAACACACAATGCACCAAATACCTTCAAAAATGAATATAAAGTACAAAACCATAACATACCTACGAGAACACAAGAACACAACGCACACCCCCCACCACCACCACCACCACTAGTGGAACATCCAAAACCACCCCCACACATCCTAAAAAACCCCACACAATTCCCAATACTCACCATAATCAAAGACCGCCCAGGCACATACAAAGATAAATACAAAATCATGAAAGCATACACGGCCTACTTATGTCAATGGACACTACCAAACGAAATATCTTATAACAAATGCTCCCCCAAAAAGAATTGTTCCCATGGAACAACCAAAATGCCATAAATCACAATATTCTACTCCTAACGCAATACTACACTCGCAAACAACACCAACACTTTACTAACATACTAAAATCAAACTTCAACCAAGAACAAACGAGAGACTCCCGATACATCCCCTCACCACAAACCATACCCCTGTGTCATATCAACATTAACGAATGTAACCCAGAGAACGACATCACCCACTCACAAAGCACCATTCAAAGCCAACATGGTGTATCACACATCTACGACAACGATGGCCGACACTTAATCACCATCCCCGAACAGAGACTACAATGGCTATGGAAACAATACCAAGTAGCATTACATAGACCACAAAATCTAGAAACCCCCATGCAACCATTTGAAACGGAAGTTGCATGGCTATACCAGAGATACAAATACAGAATACCCAAAAGAGACCCCCTTAAATTCTCACAATACACACTCCCCAATACCATCCTTGAACACCTCATTGACTCCTTTCACATCACGCACTCCTATTTCTTGTTGCCAATAAGATGCCCTACTACACTTAGACAATTTTTTTCCCCATTTCCTCGAGATAGAGTATTTGGGTCAATAGGAACAGCGTTCCAATACAAATGGAAAGGGAATGGATACGCCCACCCACATACAAAAAATGAAGCCCAACAAGCCCTCCACTGGGCAAGACTTGCCACCAAAAACAACCCAAACACAATTACAATACTCGTAACAACAGACCCAAACTGGTACCACAATCTTAACCCCCACGATGGCCCCTTCCCAAATTCACACATTATCACACACTTCAAGGCTGATACCATCATATACGACGAGCCAACAATACCACCAGAATTACAAATCGAACCAAGAACAGAAAGCCGTGCCATTTGTATATTATGCATACACCACATGACTACACCCATTAGATCAAGGGAATATACCCACCAAATGGACGTCATTGCTAACATCCTACAAATACCCGCAGTGTTCACCAAAATTACACCACCTACACCAATAAACACCCCAGTAAACCCTAGTACAAAATGGTCTAAACTCATATACCCCCCCACCCACCTACCACCCAAACCATTGATACCCCACTAATCACCAACCTAGACAAATGTCACCCCTCAAATACCAATCGCAATTTTGTTATTACACAGACGGGTCATTCAAACCGCCTAAAGAAACGACTCAAGGACATTGGAAACGAGAAAAAATAGGATATGGCATATACAACCCCTTCAAAAATCTCAAGATTGCTGAAAGGCTATTAGGGCTACAAAACATACTACGAGCATAAATGATGGCTATACACCACGCCCTCCATCTCCTCGCCACTACATACCGTGATGAACCAGCACATATCTTTACATATTGCCTCAATGTCTTATACCTACTAAATACACAAATCAAACACCCAACCTTGCATAACAGCCACCCTGCCAAAAATATACTCGGATCCATGATCAAAATGCTACAATCTTGCACACAAACCACCACACTCCATAAAGTCAAAGCCCACGTGAACATAAATGACAACGAACAAGCAGACACACTAGCCAAACTGGGCTACGAACTAGACCATAGAGACGCCGTAGCCGCATACGAACATGCACACCCTACACCATACTACCTCCAAAAAGATTGGTGGCACTCAATGCAAGAAACACCATATAAAGGCCCCATTCGACACATGAGTAAATTCGTCCTTAAATATGATAAGAGGCATAACCTACAAATTATAGCAAACCAAACGCACCAACTACATAAATGGCTTGACAACAAAGATATTGACAAGGTATTATCACATGACTTCTGGAAAAATCCTACCATTACAAATAAACAAAAAACGTGCCTAGTAAAATTCGGAACCGGACAATATATGGGACATGCTTGGAAAAAACTCTTCTTTGGAAGAGAAGCATATCCATCAAATACATGCCCTATTTGTAACTCATTAGATGCAGATACATGGTTACATGTACTCCTTAAATGCAAACAACAACACATCCATGCGCTAATAACAAAAAGGCATAACAAAGATGTATGGGAAATACGCAAACTTACACTACTAGAAAAACAGAGTCCAAATTAACAAAATATTAACAATTTTTTGTTAATTTGGACATTGTAACGTCCATTTTTACAAATTTTTGTTAATTGTACCCAAATTAATAAAAATTTGTCATTATTTTTTGTTGATTTGGATAGTGCAATTACCATATCGGGAATCTTTTTGAATCTTTTGATAAAGTTTTGAATTATTAAAAATATTTATAAACCTTTAAAAATCTTCAATATACAATGTAGATTTAAGAATAAGTACACAATTCGGTGCTTATTAAAGTCAGCAGACTTCAGAGGCGATTCAGACCTAGTAAAAAAAAATTTTGGAAAAACTTCTAACTAGAAAAAATTGACAAATTTGATTTGTCAACTTTTTCTAGTTAGAAGTTTTTCCAAAAAAAAATTTACTAGGTCTGAATCGCTTTTGAAGTCTGCTGACTTTTTAAAAAAAAAGGAAGAAACCCGAAAAGCTAGTTAAGTAGATTCTAAATTCCATATATATCACTTGTGAGTGGTTGGTGCGTTGGCAAGAGCGTTGGCCTCTAACCACGAGGTCTCCGGTTCGAACCCGGAAGGCCTCACTTTCCGTATGGCCATTGTGACGTGGCAAACGGGTGTCCCCCCACGTGGCAGTTGGATTGTTGGACACGTGGCACTAGATGATGAAATCAAGATTTTTTTGTTAAAAAATGAAACACTGTTTTGTTAAACTTTGACACTTTTTTGTTAAAAAATTAACAGTTTTGTGTTAAAAAATACCCAAATTAACACGTCCTAATCAACGAAAAAAATCAACACTTTTGTGTTGAGTTTTGTTAAATTGGTCACTGTTTTTTTCTACTAGTGTTATCATCTCAAACAAAATATCAAGATATTATACACTTATGAATGCAGGCACATATAACGGACTACCTCAAGAAAACACAGTACCAACATGGCGACTGCCATGCACATGCGGTGCCCAAAGGTGCCATTGCAACGCCATGTTCAAACCTGACATACTATGCATCATAGGTCACCCTTATAATTACCCGCCACTAGAAGCCCCTACACCAGAAATCACCATACAATTTATAGAATTCACATATTGTAACGACAGATTTACTACAGAAACTCTTGAAAGAAAAACCACAAAATATCAACTGCTCATTAACAGTATCGCAATGAGAGGATGGAATGTAGCACCACTTATGGTTTTAGTCGCAAGTGCAAGAGCTACAACTCACATCCCATCAATGAAAGAACTAAAAACAAAATTCAAACTCCCGACCATGAAAATCAAACATACATTTAAACAAATCAACACAATCGCCATACAATATGCACATTCGATATTAGTTCATAAAAGGTGGCTAGAAAATAGACAACCTATCACAGACCTACAAGATTTGGCATAACTAAACACCTACAAACCCGATATGCCCCTCCCACGTAGTAGTGCCACGATGACTACCGCTACTGAAGGTCACATACTACCGGTTACCGGTAAAGCTATTAGTCACTAATGTAGTGTCTACTCCCTGCAAAGGGTGAAGTAGTTTTACATCTAACGCCATTGCCCTAGGGTGTGGCTAAGGATGTTTTACGAACATACACTCTATTCACTCCGGCCTCCTTCAGAGACCGGAGTTCTTCTTCTTATATATATGTATATATGTCAAACCAATTATAGGTAACTAAAGTATCAATTACAAACTTAAATTTTCTAGATGATCCCCATCATACTTATAACTCCTATATTTACATTCCAAAACAAACAATCATCCTCTATTCTAGCCACTCGACATCCCTTTATCTGATAGAAAACACCCACCTTAGATTCGAAATGAAAGTCAATGACTTGGGAGCACCTGTTTTTTGTGTGGCCTTATTTATTTAAATTCATGTCCAAATCCGCACATCGGGCACAAGTTCAAATGTATTCTTGCATTCTAGTGGAAATCCCAACAAATTCTAGAACTTAGATTTTTATTTTCTCATACAACAAAAACAATCGAACCTTTCTTGGAGCATGTCCACCATAGACTCGACTACCTCACAAAAATGAACAAGCTCGATCGCCTTCAATTTCGATGATATAAGGGAGCACAAAAGGACTAACCTGGAGCAAGGTACTTGAGTGGTTGACTTTGCTCTAATTAGTCAACGGGCTACAACATTGGTTCCCCATGAGCCACGATGTTTCTCATGAGGGTCATGAAGAGTGTATATCTCACCCTCTGCGGAAAAACTAAACTGGTTAAAAATAGAAGCTGGGTTGCCTTTGCTAAAAATCGAGTTTTATTGTTTGTTGCATTCTTGACGCCCTTTTGGACGTGTTACTATTTTTAGCCAGTTTACTTTTTCCTTTGCTAGAAATCGAGTTTTATTGTTTTATTGCATTCTTGATGCCCTTTTGGATGCATGGCTATTTTTAGCCAGTTTAGTTTTTCCGTGGAGGGTGAGATATTGAGAGACATCATAGGGTCTTTGACTTTACTACGACTTCATTTATTTGAAGTCCTAATGTTGACAAATATGCTACATTACACTATTAATGAAGGACATTGACCATTTAACAATTGTCTGCTAAGCATAGGTCCTCGCAAATAAAATTGTATGTCAAGGGTTGTGATTAAATGTCTAGACAAGTTCACACTAGACCAATTCATGATATGTAACCAAGGGGGCAATGTAGTGTACACCAAAAGGTTGTGGCAAAGGATCATAAAACTCAATGGTGCCTCACTTTGTTAGATGTGGCTATAGAAGACATGGGCCCAACACAAAAGTATGATGCTACTTTGCATGGTCTTCGTGTAAACCCAAGAGAGCCGTAATCAATGGTTATTTGTATATTTATTTGAAAACCCAATAATGCGAATCATGCAATCATTTAAATTGAATAACAACATTTTGTTGATGTGGTTTAGTGATTGTGATTTGCATCTATTTACTGGTGGGGAGGGGTAATAAAAAAAGAAGGAGAGATCTAAGACCATTGTGAGATGTAAGGTGTCATTTGTTGCTCAAAATGTTGTCAGGTGCACCTCAACGAGGTGGTCAAGAAAAATGTTCGTGAAATTTAAGAATAGATAGTTCACTTTGGCAATGTAAGATGTTGTGTGGGCTTCTCATATGTGGATAATAGCATTCACTTGGCCTAAGTGTAAACCCAACTCGGACTATGCCCTGTTATTTTGGCCAATTACAACTTCAAAAATTTAATGTGGTCCCTCACTTTGGTATTGGTATAAACTATCCCTAATTCCAACTCCAAATTGGCTAATCCATAAGCAAATGTGTAGATTACAAGCGACTTCCTACGTTTATGCAAGACAAAAAGAGGAAGGAAAGCAATACATAGAATGGAACATACATATTGTTTGTTTGGGTCACATTAGGCAAGTTTTTGCCTAATGTTCATTTTCTTGAGACCTAGGTGACTCGGGAACCTCGTTTGAAGTATATAAAGTTTGGACACGTGCATTTGACTTGTTTATGTACTTTCACGATTTCAGACACTATTTGAAGACGTTGAACAAGTGCATTGGCAACGTGTGAATTATTTTAAAGGCAAGTTGGTACTATCTGGTCATGTTTTACATACATTTAGATGCAAGATAGGATGTAGGGTTCATGGCAACCATGTTAGGGGACCTGGTAAAAACTTGCCCTATGTGAGTTTTATGGCAGATTCATCCCGACCTATTCCCACTAAACTATTTTCAAGGTCTCCAATTTTGATCATGCAACCAATATGGTTATCCAATAAGTTTATGAGCTATAAAGGAATTCCCTATATTGTCACCTTCAACTTACACAATTACCACACATCCTTGCAAAGAGGGAAGTGACGCATACATATGTACCTATAGGAGGTGACGAGTTCTTAGGTATAATGTCTATTCCACATTATGAATTTGGATATCTCCAAGAATTGAAGTTCATATTGCATTTGCAAACTTCTACGGGTCTAAGATCCCAATTGCATTATAGTCCATGTTTTTCCTATCAAAGTTTCATATTTAAATACTATAGCTAAATTCAATCTTATCATGGCACTCTTATATGTATGTTGCGTGATCTTTGGATTTGATCTACATTTGATGTATCATCTAATGTGGTACAATTATTGAAACTTGTACAAAAATTTATAATGCTAGGATAAGTTATTTCTAGGCTCGTGTTACTATTATTAAATAACAAAGGGAGGATTACCATAATTGGGTGGTGAAATACTAGGTGCATGTTATCATTGACCATATGAAGATACGCTCATGCGAATAAAGGGGTAAGAATACTAGTAAAGGCAAAATAAACTAATTCAAATAACAATCTTAATCGAATATCCATAATTTTAGTGGTATGTGGTCATCTATGGCTTTGATAATGGATACCAAAAAGAGGCATGTACTCAAAATATTAGAACCATTCATGGGCTCAACAATCAACTCAGTTTGTGTGTGGGGGGGGGGCACCTATATGACCATTTAATGAGTATGAGGATTTTCACTTCGATAATGATTAAGTTATTCATATGAACTTCAAAAACTACGAGGAAAGTGGCTACAACCTCAATTTGGATTCGTTGGGCATCTCGTACTATTCACGTGTTTCATATACTAAGCGAAGTGGGATAGTTGAAGGAAGTAACCAAACCCCTAAGGGCCGAAGAAAGTTCTTCAAAAATTGCGTAAAACAATTCAATCCAACCCATAAGCTTATTAAGAAAACATTGGTACCTTCTACAATTGATAGGAATGTACAGAGGACATCTTTGTATAGTTAGGTTTGTTCTCACAAATCTTTAGTTGTACACATGTTCAAAACTAGAATATTATAACTTAAACATGGACAATGGTATTGTCAACCTACGATGATTGCTTGGACAAAAAACATCTGCCTCATTCTTTAAGGGTTAAGGCCCATCTACCTAAGATAAGTTGATCTACATTTAATCCAAATCTTGCAAATTTTAACAATTAAAAAAATAAACTATGTACCCCCCCCCTTGTGTAGGGGGCATAGAGTATTTGTTTTCTAGCCTTAGAGTAACGTAGACGTGCCTAATTCGGTTATTGATCTTAGTCGAACACCTATGTTTGAGTGGTATGTGGGTAGATGTGGCTCCAAGAGCGGATACCAAAAAGACATTTGTGTAAAAGAGATTGGACTACGTGCTCAAAATATGATGACCATTCTAATTCTTATAGTCAACATAATTGGATGGACCTATTATGACCATTTAATAAGCACGAGAATCTTTTAGTTTGATAATGAGGAAGATTTTCATATGAGCTCCAATTTTTTATTTAAAGGAAGTGGTGATGACCTCAACTTGGATTTGCTAACCATCTCGCACTAAGCAAGAGTTTCATATAGTATCCTAGGAGTAGGGCGTTAGACGGCGAGATAGTAACCATTTAAGACCCATGCACCCTTAAGTCGGCACCAACGCATCGCCCGGCGAACACAAGCACGGGCCCGGTCCACCCTCCCCTCTCCGCCCGTCGTCCGACGCACACCCGGCCTGGGCTGACTCGCCAGCTTCCTCTGCCCTTCCCTTCTCGCCAAAGCAGCCTCCTGCTCCCCTCCGCTACTTACTCACTCCACTCCCTTCCCCCTTCCCCCTTTCCCTCCCGCGGCTCTTCTCCTTCTTCTCCTCCTCCTTCCTCGACACTGTTCTGACAGACGATTTCGCACTACCTTCCCTTGCGGCTCTCCACTCGCCCTGCTGACCTTACCTGGCTCCCTGCTTAACTCATTACAGTAAGCCCGGGTGCCAGTAGAGCGGCCTTTCTCTCGTCCTCTCTGCACCTGCTTGGCTTTGGTCCGGTTTGGTTCTGTTCTCGTTCCAGGTTTGGTTTGGGTTGGTTTCGAGGAGCGAGCGAGCGATGTCCAACTTAGAATTGGAGCGCTGCGGTTAGGAGAGGGGGAGCCTGGTGGCTTGAGGAGGAAGGGATGTTAGCGAGCAGAGGAAATGGAGATTTGGCGGTGTGGTTACATTGCGGATGCAGTAGTAGCGTAGCCGTGGATCGGAAGGCAGTTGGCGCAGGTGAGGAGGATGGACAGCAGCATTGCGCAATATCGGAGGACCGAGGCGTTTAGGTGTGCAGGTTATTACTGTATTTAGGAGAGATCGGAGAAGGAGGTGGAGGTGGGCGCGTTGTGTGAAAGAAAAGAGTGAAAGAGCAGGTTATCGGCCGGCAGCAGAGAAGAGAAGAATTGAAGAAATTGTAGGTGTTCCGAGTGTGGTTTAGAGGCGCAGAGTGCAGGGGAGGAGGAGGAGGTTATGTGGTGTGGTGAGTCTTTTTCTGTGACCACTTTGTTATGGGGGATGTTAATGAGGTAGTTTTCACCAAGATAAACACATGGTTTTGGGGTCATTTACTAAGCTCGTTTCATCTGTTAAAAGTCTAAATGGATGTTTATGCAGTTTTCACTAAGATAATCACATAGTTTTGAGGTCGTATGGTAAGCTTGTTTCATCTTAGAGGTCTATATGTATCTTGTTTGCTCAATAAAAATGTTCAAATTCAAGGTTAAAATGAATTGTTGGAGCTGTTCACAAGGCATGATGACAAATTCATATCCGAGACGTAATTTTGTCTCTTGCTGGACGCGTAGTGGCAAGAGTTTCTTGAACATACGAACTGCAAAATTTTGCCTCAAACGATTTCTATCCGTCCCTCTGGTCTTTTCTTGGGTCCGGAAAATCTCTCTCTACCTCTCTCTAAGGCTATGGCAGTCTTTCTGAGAGGTTCAGTACTGCCGGGACTGATTCGTTGTTTTCTTCGTCCTTGGTGTTGTATCTTCTAAATCGGCATGGAGCCTTAAGAACAGAGTGGGAGCACTTTTGAACTGGTGCGTACGGGAAAATCTGGTAGAAGCTCCTTTGAGCATCCTTCTGAATCAGGAGTGCATAACAATATAGATCTGAGTGTTTGGTAGGCTCTTGGGTGGTATAGGAGGATGCTATTCGGGAGCATGATGATTTTCACGATATCTTAAGTCAGTACAAAATCCTAACACGGTTGTGGATCGTCGCTCGGAAAGGGCCCTCCTCCTTCCTCTGCCGATGTGTTTATATCTCTCAAAGAGCCAACAGGTGGTGATATTGCGATATTTCTCTGACGTGTTGTAAAGTGCTCATAAATGTTAGATCCATTTCAGAACGTTGCTGAAGAGACGAATTGCAATTATGGAGGGACGGAGATACTGAAGGTTTGTAGGGGATAGAAGACGTTCAGGTCTCTATAGGAGTGTGGACGGCGAGTTATAATCTGTTGGGATCTAGCTGAGTTTCTATCTGCCAAAGTCAATAGTGAATAAACATACTTACTGGAGTAATCTAACGAAGCTTCACAGAAACGGGGTCGATGTTTGTGGATTGTTTGTGGCGTTCACATCGTAGTAAATCATTCTGTCCACATGTAAGGTAGACATTCTTAATTCGGTTACTTATATTCATCGGATGCCTATATTGAGTGGTTTGTGGTCAGGTGTGGCTCCAAGAACGGATAACAAAAAGACATGTGCTTGACTATGTGTTCAAAATATGAATACCATCTAGATGTAATAGTCAACATAATTGGGGGGCCCTGGATGGCCATTTAATGAGCGTGAGAATCTTCACTTTGATAATGAATAATATATTTATATGGGCTCCAAGGATTGTAAGGAAAGAGGATATGGCCTTGATTTGGATTTGCTATCCATCGTGTACTAATAATAGCATGTTTCATATCCTTTGAGAAATGGGCTAGTAAGGAAAAGTAACCATTTAAGACCCATCTACCTTAGCTTGCATCTGAGTTGACCACTGACAGCAATCTGAAAGTGCAGTCTCTTGTAGTTTTTGTTATAATAACAACAATAGAAACAGTTGATGATAGTGAGCTATCGTGCGCCACCTCACCATTCAGTTCTTTTCAGACTTTCTGTGGCTGCAAAGCTGAGCAGTATTGTTGCAGGAAATCGAAATAATATATAAAAGTTATAAGCATGAAATGCTACATTGCAATCATAAGATTGTATTTGTCCTGATGGCACAAGGGGGAGTTACTTTGGAAATTCCTTCATCAGCATTGGTTGTTATTGAGCTATTTTTGTGATGTCTGGAGTACATGAGCAGCTTAACATAGAACTTATTGAATACCAAACAATACATTGTACAAATTTAATAATATAGTTTTAATAGTTCTGGTGAGATACTTTTTGGAGTGATATAGGATTTTGTAAATTGGGAACTGACCACTCACATGCATATATTGCCACTGGTGAGGGTTGCTATAGCTGCAAACCTTCTAAAATGAGAAGAACATCAGGAATATAACCTGAGTTACAATTCTGAGGGGTTTTCTTGTTCTAGTGTCTTCATGATCGATGTTTGTGTACTCAATCCTATTTATGTCTTTGATTCTTTGTCTTGGGTTAGCTTATGCGTTTCCTTGGGGGATGCAAGAGTGTCATGTCTCATGTTTCATTTGGTCTCCAGGTGGGCATTACAGTGTGTTTTGAAATTGTGTAAGGAACTACTAAGATCTGTATTCTGACAGTTTCTTTGTGGCATAGCAGGTGGCTGGTTGATCATTTGGGTGCAAGAGACACACATTGAGTTTGACCTGTTGTGGCAAAAATGACTCTAGTCATGGCAGAGAAGAATCAGCCTATGTTCCGGGACTTTCTGGGTCTGGGGCATACAGATGAAGTCAAGCAAGTTGGATACACATCTTCAGATGTTATCCTTGCGTCAAGAACTAGCCCTGAATTTGACTCTGAAGGAGATGGCGAAACCACTGCCACTCGAGCATCATCAGGAACAAGTGGGCGCTTCAAAACTAGCTCTGTACCTGGTGGTCTTGCCTCCCCTTCTTTCTGTCTAGCTCTGCCGAGCTCATCTGACCCTGGCTCTGGTAAGTCGCCCTTTATATCTTTGTTATTCAGAAACTGTTTATCATTAGAGTTCTGTGGTGATGTCCCTGCCTTTTGTTGAGTGCTTTGGTGAGTTCTGTGGTGTTTAGTGTTTGTTGTGAACAGGAGGAATTAGTATTGAGGTAGGCAAGATGTCTTTGATTATGACCAAGATGTTATGGTGATGTTCACTGATGCACAGTTATCATTCTATATGCAGTTGGTTGGCAGCAGGCCCAAACAGCATCAATCCAGCATCATGGATATAGAAGTGAATTCTACAAGCTGGATGTGGAAGTCCCCAAAACTGCAAAGAAACGTGACTCTCCTCCAAATCGGGATACTTTGCAAGAACGTCTTGTGGAAGTCCTTGAATGTTCGCCACGGTCACAAAAGGTGACTACTATTAGAGAATCCTTGTCTTGGTCAGCAATTTGAAATCTGGTTGTCAGTATCCTTGCTTAAGCTTTGGTGTTTCTGTTAACTTCTTTAGGAGTTGCCATATTCTTCTTCTTTGAACTTCAATCTCCCAAGCTTGCGGAAGTTACCACATTGTTCTTATATGCATGTATGGAATGTCAGGTAGCTCGGCATGAGTACAGTAGGCCTGAGAAACGAATTGAGCCTGGTGAGCTGGCGCCAACAAGTGACGATCTTCGTCTTTCTATGCAACCTCCACGAGCATCAAACAAGAGTCCTCCATGGTTTCAACAAACCACAAAACCTGAAACACCACGGAGACACACAAAGAAACTGGAACATGCAAGACCCACACAAATCAATGCTGGGGTGGCTATGCGTGGTCTTAGCCATTTGGGTGCTTGTGCGGAGAGAGCAGAAAAGGCAGAAAAGGCTTCAGCTACTATCTCACGAGAAAATATAACCTCATGTAGTCCTCAACTGGCTCAACCAGCAGCTGATGAAGGTTCACGAACTGGACTAAAAGGTTCCATTTTAGCGGGGTTGCTGGACAGTGCAGGTCTTCTTCATGATCCAAGCAATCCAACTCCTGCTGGGTCCAGTGGCGGTCCCCCTCCTAGTGGACGGCAGCAAAAGATGCCTTCTTGGAATGCAGGGTCTGATTCTATTCCACCATCAAGGTACTTGCTGGATCCAGCTGAGAAAACCTCTGGCGAACCTTTGTTGATTGAGATTTGTCCTAATAGCTATTTTATGTGTCCTTGCAATATCCATGTAAGTGGAGTTCTGGAGGCTATATATCAGCACTGGCATGCGGTATTTGCTGCAGTGCTGCGGTCAGTGATGCACTGTCAAAATCGCACCTGATGTATGGGAGCAGTCTAGTCATCATTGTCGTAACTTGTTTGTACATGTGAACTCTACATATATACCTTGTAAACCATCCATGTGGATTTTAACTTCATGGATTTGTTCAATGCAGTCGTGAAGCTCCTCCTGCTAGTAGACAGCTGACCATTTTCTACGGAGGTCAAGCTCATGTATTTGATGATGTTCCTCCTGACAGGGTGAGAATCATGATTTTTGATTATTTTCTGTCATTACACTTATCACATTGAAACCAACCCTATTTGACTGGAAACCTCATTACTATAGTATATGTATTCAAGTCGTGCAAAGGCAGCAAGGCTTATGGGATTGAAGGTTTTAATATCTCAGCAGTAATGCAAGGAAGGTTCTCTATGTGCTCGAGGGTTTATCTAATTAGGCTAATGATATACACTGAGGCTGGAATGGTTATTTCATTGGGTTAGGGTGTCAATGTCAGTAAGACCTCACTGCAATGCATGTTTGAGGAGCATACAGTGCACAATGGGTGACAACAAGCCTGTGTTATATTGCCAAGGAACAGAAAGCTGAGGAGGTTCTTCCTATTGATTGTTTTTTTACTAATTTCTTGCCACATGTAAACAGGCAGATGCAATTATGGCATTGGCAGGCTCAAATGGGAGGTCCTGGTCAACAACCTACTCACCTCGACCCAATGCAAGGGCCACAAATTCATTTAGTGATGGCTCTTTGTCAGCATTAGAGCGGGAGAAAGACAAGTCTGTACAAAGCCGAGGAGGGAGCCTAGCCATATCATCTGAGGTACAAACATTGTTGTGTCGACTATCACAAAATGGTACCAGCTCAGGTCGTCCTACATGATGCCTCATGCTACCTCCATATTTTGCGCCACATGTTGAGGAGAACAAATGAGGTATACCATCCTTTGTCCTTACCACTTCAACATTTTTCAAGATGAAGTCCACTCGAGTTTCCTGCAAGTTTCCCTAAGATTCAATTTGAGTGGCATATGGGAATACTTATTGAATTTAGTCATTTGTTTTGCAGATGTAAATGGTGTCCCTCCTGCTGATTTTCAGCAACTGCCTGCGGTGACAAAGATATTCACTGCCCAGATTTGTGATGGAGAGGCAGCCTCAGGTCTGGAGGCCCTTCAGGAAAGTAGTCCGATCAGTCAACATACATCTTCAACTTTTTTGTGTGGCCAGATGTACTATAAAATAGGATACAGTGGTGTGGCACCCTCACCCCAGAAGCTCATGGGAACTTATAGACCTAGTCAATTGGAGGCTGCTTTTTTACTGTTTCATTAGAGTCCACTTCAGATAGAGGTCAGCATTGCCTCTGTTTTAAACTGCTCATCTTCAGATTGCCCATCCAGCAACAATAGTTCAGGAGAGTATTCAGGAGGGCTCTAAGACGAGCAATAAAAGTTCAGCACAAGCAAAATGTGCATTTTTTGACCATGAAGGTCAGCTGGACTCTTGTACATTTGTTCACTCAGGGCATGGAAGAATGAACTCTTCAACTGATTATCCTCACAATATAGTTTGGTCAGAAACTCACAATGTGTAATTTTTGGAGATTACTGTACATTGGTGCCTGGTACATAGGAGGAGTAGCTTGATCGAGATATGTAACAACCATGAGCATCATTGACCTTTCAACTATCTATCCATCCACCCATCGGCCCATTCATCCATCCATCCAACTTTGGCCACATGTTTAGGGTGAGTTTCCATGTAAGCCGTTGCCCACCAGATTCTAATGGGAGTTAGAACAGACCCGCCCAAATGTAGATAGAATCTGGTGGGGTAGGTTTGTGTGTGCCAACTACTGTAGCACCATAGCTGGTTCATGGGCCTCGAAACGAATGTGTATATATATAGATAGATAGATAGATAGATAGATATGGTTTGTTAGCTAAAAAAATAATTACTTGAAATTTTGTCTATCCTGTGATTAAAAAAAATTAATTTGTTTTTTTTCAGTAAGGTCCAGCTGTATTGTAAGTAGGTTGTTATTTTTCTCATTCATTCGTGGCGGCGTCTTGGCCTTAAACCTAAGTATCCACCTTAATTTTATTTAGTGGGGCTCTTGCTTGTCTTTGCTTGAAAGTGAACTATCTATCATTAAATTTGTGAGTCCTTGTACGGTAGCAATATCTTCTCCATGAACTCTTTGCATGTATCCAAAGTAAACGAATGATTATGGTTGAAAGTCAGATTTTATCTTACATATTTACAATCATATCTCCTTCCTTCTAACTTCGATAAATATTTGTTAGTTATCCTTGAAAAATTGCTTGAATTTTTTTAATTTTCTACTGGTTGTAGAAAATATTGTCACAGTAATCTGTCGTTTAACATCTTGTCTATGTACTTTAATATTCTTACCACCTTTTATTTCTCATGTTTTACTACCACCTATAGGAACAAGATGTATCTTGGTTTGATCAATATTCACAACTAATTTCGAAAGAATGTTGTAAATACTTACGAAATATACACATTTTTTAATCATAGTCGTTTTTTGTTCTTTATAATATTTTACTAGTTTCCTTGATGCTCGGTAATTCCAATTCAGTTCACTCTTTACAAAGTTCTTAGTCCAAATATAAAAAATAATAAATAAAATCTTGTACGTACCTTCAAAAAGTTTGGGAATTTTATAAATGGATGCAAACTGCATACAAATATTGGCATTATTTTCTTTAATTCCTAAGAATGATACAAATATCATCATTCAGAACTAGATGAGATTCAAAAATTGGATAGTATTATGCAGTTTTGACAAATAAGTGTCAAAATCAACATAACGTTTATAGGTCTTCTTTAAATTCTCATTCGGATGAAATCATTCTTGCATAGAGTTCTTAGATAAATTGGTGTAGACATATGATAGATCTCCTAGTTTTCTATAAGCTAATCATAAAAAGCTCCATGCCTCTATGATATTACGATGTTGTTTTACAATCTTGTAAATAGGAGGGATAAACCAATTGCCAAAATTTATTTCTTCCAGCTGTATAAGTACTATTAAAGATCTAGCTGGAAAGAACTAATAACTTTCATTGTCTAAGTGCTTTATTTCAAATATTTTCATTTGCATATACATGTGTTCGGAATTTAGGCATAAAGTTGAATATTGTAACTACTTCGATTCAAAAATATTTAAAGTTATAAATACATAAAGTATTTATAAGGGGATACGGTACTTACACTAATGGTAGAGGTTAAGAAAAATGTTACTTACGCTAGGGTTGGCACATTAAATAGAACTAAGCTACTATAGAATAATGGGTCTTGCTGCAAATTACATTATGGTAAGGAAATGAGAACTTTGATTAATGAAGAAACATCACGATGACGATAACAGTTGAGGTTAGGAAAAATTGATCTCTTCTATTTGCACATTAGTGGCGGCATTTCTAGGATGTTTTTTTGGTATCGAAAATATTAGACAATGACGCCATGTGTAATTAATGAGCATAGTTGCAAGTATGATATCAAACGATTGTTGATACTGCGAATGATATACGGCCTTACCAAAAATGTTACTTATACTAATGGCAGAACCCAAACACTAGGGTTAATACATTGTTCGGCGCAAAATGCATCACACATACAAAACTGAGCTGCCATAGAGTTATAATTGCTCATGTTGCAAAAAATATTGTAGTACAAAAAAAACATCAATTACCAATTATTTTACTTGTACAATTAGTGGCAGCACTTCCAGGATCGATTTTGGTTCTACAGTGGGCAGGGTCAGTTGGCAGAGCCGCCTCCCCATGTATAAACCTCTAGGACTCCATGCAAGGCCCCTACCCAACCGTCAAGTAACATTTTGTCTCTCTCTTAATAGTTGGGGCCATGAAGTCGTTTTCCCGAAGCCACTTAAGGACGGGAGCGTTGTTGCCAGCGCTAAAGCGGGTCGGGTTATCCCAAAGACTGGCAAGGCCTACATTTTGTTACCCACGTTTCGGTGTTACCTAATCTTAATCCATGATTGAATCCGGATTGAGGGTTTTAAATCTTCTAAAACATTTGACAGTTTTCGTTTGCCGAACTAGCCTACACAACCATGTACAAAACCCTCATCGAAGAGGGAAATGTGGTGCTCCCCTGAATCCGCATCCCATGCATCAACGTTAGTTGATGTGTTTCCCTCGCATTCTGACCTAAATGTTATCCTCGTGTAGTAAAAAAAGCTAGCCACGGCTGGGCCACGAAGGCCCATCAAGCAACATGCCTTCTTCCCACACTCGGATCGTTTCTGGTCCCGCTGTGGCCAGGTTCGGTCGGCAGAGCTACCTCTCCATGTATAAGCCTCTGGGACTCTGCACTCCGCCCAACTCAGGAACGGGAGCGTGTACTTACACTAAAGCAACTCGGATTAGGGTTTAGGGACTCCTGGCAAGGGAAAATTTCATTGTCAACGTGCCAATGTTACCCAACCTTCAAATCCGGGATTGAATCCAAATATCATTGAAGGTTTTGCTTGCCGAGCTAGCCACATTGAAGCATCTCCTTCATTGAAGCGGGTTTTTTTTGTGACGCTCACATCTCCCTCATTGAATCGGGATTTGCCATGATCACGTCTCCCTCATTGAAGAGGGATTTGTGATGCCCCTTTCCGAACCGCATCCCCCTCATCGAAACGGGGTTTAGTTGATGTGATTCCCTCGCTTTCCAATCCGAATGTTCTTCTCGTCCCGAGAACCGCTCACGCTTCGGCGCCCCCCGCCCGTCGGGAAGAGGCCGTAGAGTGTGAAGGTGCATCAAAGACGTTTGAGCGAGAGTGGGCGAGCTACGGCCGGGCCACGAAGGCCCATCAGGCAACCCGCCTTATTCCCGCACTAGAATAGATTTTTCTTGCGATTCAATGTCATGCATTGGTACAAGACCTTCCACCTATGGCGGGACATCCTCCGCGCTCAACAGCCTTGCCTCTGCCTTCATCAACCTTGCCTCAATGCTCAGCATGCTGCCTTGTGCAAGCCTTTTTATGGGTATGGGTCGGGAAGTGCTTGGCATTTTTTGTTCCATGACTTGAGCAACCTCGTGGAGCTCGTGGGTAGGGCGCAAAACCATGAATGTATTAGCATGCACCCTCCCATGGCGCGTTGACGTGGTTGGAGCTGAGAAGAGTCCAATTTTTTTATTAATTCATGGTTGCTAATATAAATTTTCACTTATTCGTTTGACTGGGCTTATACTTTCCGATTTTTGACAATTTTTTTGGGGGAATTATTTTTGCACGAACCAACTATGGTGCTATGGTACACTATTTTGTCTAATTATAATAGAGGCATCTAATCCCGATATGGAGCCCATCGCCAATGTATAGGATGCCGGAATTTTGATCAAGCTGGTACTAAATTTTGATAAGGGCAGAACCAATAGGCTATGACACATGTCCTGCTAAAGTGAGGAGGAGTGAATGGTTAAAATGAGCAATTATGGCCAGGGATGTGCAAATGGACGTGACGCGGCCTTTTTGCGTCACGTCGCATCACGTCGGGGCGTGACGCGCACTGACGTGGTAAAAAAAAGTTACTGTACCATTTTTTTGTAACTTTTTGGTAACTTTTTTGGATGACTGCTACGAGTAGTCGACTTCAGAAAACAAAAAATTAAAAAATTAAAAAAATCTATTAAAAAATATGAACCGTTAGATCTTCTTGGATTGAAGATCTAATGGTCCATGATTTTTTAAAGATTTTTTTGATTTTTTTTTAGGTTTTCCTTGAAGTCGACTGCTTTTAGTAGTCGACCAGCTAGCCGACTGCTAATTACAGTCTACTGGTCTTGGTCGACTGCAAAAGTAAATTTTTGCAGTCGACTTAGGAAACGACTGCAAAAAAAATAAAATCCAAAAACAATTCTGGACCGTCAGATCTTCTTGGTAAGAAGGTCTGACGGTCCAGAATTTTTTTAATTGTTTTTAATTTTTTTTGCAGTCGACTGCAAATAGCAGTCAAATTAGCAATCGACTGCCAAAAAATTTAAAAAATTCCCAAAAAATTCTGGACCGTCAGATCTTCTTGCCAAGAAGATCTGACAGTCCAGAATTTTTTTTGGATTTTTTTTTGACAGTCGATTGCTATTTGCAGTCGACTTAGCAGTCGACTAGGGGGTTGACCGCGTCAGTTTACCCCTGGGGTAACTGACGGATTTACCCCCCCTCGGACGTGACGTTTTTTGGTTAGCCATCACGTCGTTGTCACAAAATGTGACGTGACGTGACATGCAATCCCTGATTATGGCAAACTCTAGACACTAGCAATATGTTTGGGTCAACTTTTGGCTTCAAAAATTAACGGTAATTTCAATCTAAGGAATAAAATCACTGAAAAAATTGCAATCCTCCTAATTTATATTGTCCTACATGGAAAATTTGCACCACCTTATACTTCTCCACATCTAGCGCAAAATCTCTTAAGTGATTGGTTATGGGTTCCTCTACACTAGTGTGGATTACCGTTTGGAGTTATGTGTTGCTATAAAGTTTAACCAACCTTATTGTCTTTTACCAACTAAGTTAAATCATATTCTTCGGTGCGCATACTAAGGCCAGGGCGAACCGACCCATACATTGGTACCTTACCGGATGTCTAGTGATGTCACATTCGAATGAATCGGCCCTCAACCCCATAGGGGATCTTTTTGTATTGGAGCCACTTCATCCACGATATGTAGGATGGTTGATTTTAAGTGAGTGCCACGAATCCCCAGCCGTTCACCCTCCCCGGTAAGGTACCAATATACGGGTTGGTTCGCCCCAGCCGCATACTAACTACACTAAATATGATATTTAGTGTCATATGGTATTTAATGTCACTATGGTAACTTTTCGGATGACACTTCTTATGAATAGTGAACAAATATTGTCATGGATGATGGATGAATTCATCCATTGGCAAAAACCCTGGCTTCTTTTATTAGCAACTTCTGATGAAATATTGTCATGGATGATTAGAATTTGGATGAAAAATCACTTGGTAAGTGACTGTAATTGCAACACTGTAAACTATAGTCATCCAAAAAGGTACAAGAATTGACAAACAATGTCGGGTCAGCATTTAGTGTTGGTGACACTACACCACGGTTTACAATTAGTATTGAGCAAGACAATTAGAATTGGTGACACTAATTATCATATTTATTGTACAAAATATCATATTTGGGTTAAAAATGCTACTCTCAATGAAAAGTTATAGCAACACATAATTCCAGATGGTAATCAACACTAACTAGACAAAATAGTGTAGCTGCTCTCATCTTCTCAAACCCACCTACTAACCTACTAACCTCCTCTTCCTAAAAATAGTCTTCATTCCTTCGGTGACCAACACTTGTAGCTTAAAAAGTGCTTTAGTGGGCGCATGGAAGTCTATCGCCTATGTCTGTGACCCTCCACATTCTAGGAGGCCACTAGAATGTGGTTGGTTGGTGGCTTATGCTTATCGACATGCAAACACCTCTAGCCCAACTATAGTAGAGGCGCCTAATCCCGAGTAGGACCCCATCGCCAATTATAGGGTGCCGGTATTTTGATACAACTGGGACTGAAGTTTGACTAGGCATGAACCAATAATGCCATGACACATGTCATAGTTTTGAGTGCTAAAAGTGAGGAGGAATGAGCGGTTATGGCACACTCTAAACATTGGTAATATGTTTGGACCACCTTGTGACTTCGAAAATTCACTATTTTCACTTTAAGGAATAAAATTACCGAAAAATTGGCAATCCTCTCGATTTCTATCTTCCTACACGGTACAAATTTGCACCGCTTTATGCTTCTCCAAATTTGACATAGAATCTCTTAAGTGATCGGTTATGGACGTCTCTACTCTACTATCTAGTACGTAGTGGCGAGCTGCCTACATGGAAACTCACCCTTATCCCACCCCACAAAACCCCAAAAGTAGTTTTCGACCACTTTGAAGAGCTGCCCTTTTTTAAAAGTCAGTGAAGCCTACGACCTCCGAAACTCATTTACGCTTGACAGCTATCATGCCTTTGGTTGGGCGGAGAGGTTAGGTGGTGCCAGTTTGTAATTATCCCAAAATAGAGAGGAAGGCACCCTTTTCCACTTGATATCAAGTCAACTCTCTCTGTCAGGCCTTGCAATAACTCCCAACACAGTAAATGTCATCACACCCTATCACCGCGCCCGGCCCCTCTCGACCCGGCCCGTCCCGTCAATACCCGTCAACGGCCGTCAACGCCCGTCAGATGCTCGGCTCCGGACCTCCTGGGCTCCGGTCTCGTCCAGGCTTCACAAGCACCCAAAACTGAGCTCCCAAAACCCGGTGATTCGGAGCTCGCAGTAGAGCCTCCGGTTTCTGGTCCGCTTGCATTTCGGATGCAAGTTAGCGAGGATGGCTCACTTGGAGATGACCGAAGTCATTCTCTGCGAAGTCTAGGATGAACGACATTGTGTAGGATCGCATGGGAGCAAGGTTGGGTCTCCGGAGTGAAGAAGAGTTCAGGAGCTTGTTTGTAGGATGTCTTTTGGAAGGAAGTGCACACAAGACCCGAGACGAGACAGAGGATTTTGTGTGCGAGTGAGCAGTTTCTTTAGTAGTTAAGAGGAGGATTGGAATCTTGGGAAGCTAGCTTAGGTCTCCGGAGTGAAGAGTTAAGGAGCTTATTATTTGGATGCGAGAGCCGAGACGAGACAGGGGTCTTGTGTGCGAGTGAGCAGTTTTCTCCCAAGTTGAGAGGAGGATTGGAATCTCGGGGAGCAAGCTTAGGTGTCTGTCGTGAAGAAGAGTTGGAGCTTATTTGTTGGATTTGTTTTGTGGCGAAGGAAGAACACAAGACCAGAGACGAGAGACAGAGGACTTTGTGTGTGCGAGTGAGTGGTTTCTTCAAGAGTTGAGGAGGATTGGAAATCTTGTTGCAGTACCTGTGGTTCAATTTAGCTCTGTTTTAAGGAGTCCCAGGAGTGGCACAGTTGGCCGGCCCCGGTGGTTATGGGATTAAGAACATTGGTTGTTCTGCTTTCTTTGCTTTTCTCTCTTTGGTGCAATCCCCTTGCCTTCTGTCATAGCCGAGGCTGGCAGGTTTTGCAGCAGGTCAGGAGGCTTCAGGTCTTCAGACGATGATGTCTTCTGATGTGTAGGCTATGTGTAATCGAGCACTGTGCGCCAGGTTTTTGCACTCTGCACTTTGTGTAGATGCTTGCGAGGTCGGGGAGGAGTAATTTGAGCCAGGGGGCAGCTCGGGAGGCAGATTGTATTGTGGAGTGGTCATACTGTGGATGTGGGTCAAGTGTTGACCAGGAGACGGTTGGCGTCATTCTGCGGCGGCCAGAATGAACGGCATTGCGCAAGATCGTCGGAGCAAGTTTAGTTGAAGGTTGGAGGACGGACTGTATGCAAACTGTTGCGGGCAAGTGAGCCTTGCATAGGCAGCAGAAGAGGCGAATTGAAAATCTGGGGAAAAAGTGGAAACCACTTGTTTCAGCTATAACCTGCTTGTTTTCGTGCAGTTTGAGACAGAGAGCGTTGATGCTTATATATCTTGTGGTGAGTCTTTCTGTGCACATCAATTGATACCTGTGACGTAGTTTCAAGAGTTTCTTGAACCTACAAACTCCATAAAACAGGTGCAGAGATATATTCCGTCCTTCTAGCCTTCACTTGAGTTGCGAAAATCTCTCTCTCTCTCCCCAGTATTGTTAAGCTAATTATCACTGTTTTCTTCGTTCTTGCTTTCTTCTCTTTCACGCGGGCACGGAGTTCAAGCGAAAGACTGGGAACTTTTGGTTACGGCGTGTAAGGAAAAGCCTTGATAGAAGCTCTTTGAGCATCCTTAAGGAGCAAGAGTACATAACATTATAGATCTAAGTATTCGTTAGGCTCTTGGCTGATATAAGAGGATGCTATGATCTTCGCAACATCTTAGTTAGTATGTATGGCTATATGGGTGTGCGTCGTCGCTAGAAAACTCCTCGCTCCTCTTCCGATGTGTTTCTATCTCTTCAAATAGAAGCGAATGATGTCACTATCTCCTCCGTCACATGCAGTAAGCACTCATAAACGTCGATCCATGTAAAACGTTTTTGAGGAGACGGATTGAGGTTTGGAGAACGGAGTAGAGTAGAAGACATTGAGGTCTACATGTAAGTGGACGCAACGTCATGATTGGTTAGGATCTAGCTGAGTTTTTAGCTGCCAAAGTGTACACACTTGATGAATAATCCATTCAAGTAACCTAACGAAGCGGACTTAGAAGCCCTGTTTCACTTAGCTGCAAGATCAATGTTTGTGGATAGTCTGTTGCCTTCACATCGTAGAGAGTCATTCTTTCTGTCCACAAGTATCTTGCATCTGATATTGACCACTGACAGCAATCTGAAAGTGCACTCTGTTTCAGTGATCATGATGATAACAACTATAGAAACAGCTGATAGGTAGTGGGCTCTCTTATGCTACCTCATATTGAGGTCCTTTTAGACTTTCCATGGCTGCAAATTTCAGCAGTTTTGTTGCAGGATCTAGAAATGATAGAGAAGTTATGAGCATAAATTGCATGACATTGTTTTTGTGCTAAATTGCACAAGTTGGGGGTCACATTGAGAAACCCCCGTTTTATTGGTTGTTATTGAGCTATTTTTGTGATGCTTGAAGATCATAACCTGCTCAAGGTAGAAACTCAATAGTACCAAGTGGACCAAACCAATTAATGCACATAATTAATAAAAGAATATTACTGAGTAAGATTCTTGAGGAGTGCTATAGGACGTTGACAATCGGGAACTGACCATTCACGTGCATCTCTTGTCACTGGCGAGGGCTGCTAGAGTTGAAAAATATTCTAAATTTGGAAGAACACCAGGGCATCTTCCAGGAATTCTTGGATCAAATTTGGGCATCCAAACTTAGTTCCAACCCGAGAATTTTTTAAATATTAATTTAATTTTTTTCTCATTGCTGTTTCTGTACTCCATCTATTCATATCTTTGATCCTTTATCTTGGGTTACCTCATGCACGTTGTTATAGGAAGGACATGTACATTTTCATCTGCATCTGGTCTCCTGGTGAGCATTACAGTGTGTCATGAGCTTGTTTAAGAATCTCACATTGAGGGAACTTGGTCCTGTGCTGACAATGTGGTTCTGGCATAGCAGGTGGCTTGTGGATTTGGTGCAATACACACTATTTGAGTTTGGTCTATTGCACTTTTTTGAAAGATGACTCTAGTCATGGCAGAGAAGAACCAACCTATGTTCCGGGACTTTCTGGGTCTGGGGCACACGGATGAAGTCAAGCAAGTTGGATACACTTCTTCAGATGCTATCCACACGTCAAGAACTAGCCCTGAATTTGACTCTGAAGGAGATGGTGAAACCATGGCCACCCGAGCATCATCGGGAACAAGTGGTCGCTTCAAAACTAGCTCTGTCCCTGGTGGTCTTGTCTCCCCTTCTTTCTGTTTAGCTCTTCCAAGCTCGTCTGACCCTGGTTCTGGTAAGTTGGGCTATATTTTTGTTGTGCATGAACTGTTTGGTACATGCATGCATTTGCATTTTACTGTTAGGGCTGTGTGGTGGTGTCCCTCCTTATGATGAACAAGTTTAGTGTTCTCTTATCTGAATCACACATTGTGTTTGTTGTGAACTGTATGGATCCCCTGTTTTGTAGGCAATATTTTAAAAAATATGATCAAGATGTTCATGGTGGATGGTCACATGAATGCTAATCAAAATTGATGCATCATTGCCATTCCATGTGCAGTTAATTGGCGGCAGGCCCTAACAACTCCAATCCAACATCATGGTAATAGAAGTGCATTTTACAAGCTGGATGTGGAAAGCCCCCAAACTGCAAAGAAACGGGACTCTCCACCCTGCAGGGAATCTTTGCAGGATCGTCTTGTGGAGGTTCTAGAATGTTCTCGGCCACCAAAGGTAAATTCCTTGTAAGAGCCCCAAGACCCCTTCAGTAAGTTGCATGTAGTGCTTTATGTACTTCATGTTCTTGGTCAAGCCTCTTTTGTTCAATGCTTCTACAACTTTGCTCTGAACTTCACTTTGATTTGGCATGTTGTTCTTATGTGCATCCATGGGATTTCAGGTAGCTCGGAATGAACACACCAGGCCTGAAAAACGAATTGATCCTGGTGAGCTGGCGCCAACCAGTGATAATCTACATCTTTCTATGCAACCTCCAAGGGCGTCCAACAAGAGTCCTACATGGTTTCAGCAAACTACCAAACATGAAACACCAGGAAGGCAGACAAAGAAATTGGAGCATGCAAGACTTTCACAAATCAATAATGGGGTGTCTATGCGTGGATTAAGCCACCTGGGTTCTTTTGCTGAGAGAGCAGAAAGAGCGATCCCACAAGAAAATATAACTTCAAGTAGTCCTCAACTGCCTCAACCAGCAGCTGATGAAGGTTCAAGATCTGGACTAAAGAGTTCCCTCTTAGCAGGGTTACTCGACAGTGCAGGGCTTCTTCATGATCCAAGCAATCCAACTCCTGCTGGGTCCAGTGGTGGCCCTCCTCTTAGTGGGCAGCAGCCAAAGGTGCCTTCTGGGAATGGAGGGTCAGATCCCATACCACCATCAAGGTAATGACTCCAGTGCAGGAAACCTGTGAAAGGGAAGCTTGATTAATTGACAGGTTGTAAGTCTGGTGGCTATGCATCAGCACTGGTTGTGCTGCATTTGCTATGGTCCTGCACTTATGCTGTCAAAGTTGCACCTGATGCTTCGAAATGGTGTATTCATAATTGTTATAACCTGTTTGTATATTGTGAATTCTATGTGCCTCGTAAAACACGAATGTGGATTTTAATGTGAATGTGGATTTGTTTGATGCAGTCGCCAAGCCCCTCCTGCTAGTAAACAGCTGACCGTCTTCTACGGAGGGCAAGCCCATGTATTTGATGATGTTCCTCAAGACAAGGTTGGAATGCATGGTTTCATTTATTGTGATTTTTACACTCATTACATTGAAGGACAGTGATCTGGAAATGTTGTTGGTACATCAATTTTGTGGATATAATGCATGGGAATGAATTTAACCTGTCAAAGTGTGGTTTCCATATCGTGCAATGTATGCAACAAAGGTTCTATATGTGCTTGAGTATACTTCTCATCAAATCAAATAATTGGACGTAGAATGTCATATTGTTTCATTTGTTAAGGTCTTCATCTAAGTAGGTCGTCACTGTAATGCATGTTCTGGGGAGCATACAGTGAAGCATGGACAACAACAATCCTCTCTTATATGTTGTCAAGGATTGGAATGGTGAAGAGCTCTTTCTATTGATTGTTTCTTACTATCTCTTGTTACATGAAGATTGTTTATTCACTAATCTCTTTTCACATGTGAAACAGGCGGATGCAATTATGGCATTGGCAGGCTCAAATGGGAGGTCCTGGTCAACAACTTACTCACCTCAATCTAATCCGAAGGTCACAAATTCATTAAGTGATTGTTCCTTGTCAGCATTAGAGAGGGAGAAAGGGGGGAGAAAGGCAAGTCTGTACAAAGCCGAGGAGGGAGCCTAGCCCTATCTTCTGAGGTACAAACATTGTTGTGGGGACTATCACAGAATGGTACTGGCTCAGGTCGTCCTACATGATGTTTCACAATCTCTTCTTATTGTGCGCCACGTATTGAGGAGAACAGATGAGGTGAACTATCTTTGCTTTATACTCGCATCTTAGAAATACAGCACT
Source organism: Polytrichum formosum (assembly GCA_964035585.1). Classification (NCBI taxonomy): domain Eukaryota; kingdom Viridiplantae; phylum Streptophyta; class Polytrichopsida; order Polytrichales; family Polytrichaceae; genus Polytrichum; species Polytrichum formosum. The sequence continues at coordinate 70,242,244 of OZ037935.1, read as the reverse complement.
CGTCATCTTTTGAGACGAAGTTCACTGCTGAGTATATGAAGAGTTCAGTTTAGATTCTATTTGTGCAGCATGTATGGAATACTGGTTAAATTTGGTCATTATGTTGTGCAGAAGTAACAGTCTTCCTCCTGCCAATTTCCAGCAAGTGCCTGTGGTACAATGATATTCACTTCCCAGATTTGTGATGGAGAGGCAGCTTCAGGTCTGGAGACTCTTCAGAGAAAGCAGTCTGATTAGTCAACATACATCCAAGTTTTTGTTTGGCCAGATGTACCATAACATAGAGTACAGTGGCGTGGCACCCTCACCATAGAAATTCAAGGGAGCCTTATGACCTAGTGAATTGGAGGCTTCTTTTTTAATATTTCTTTAGAGTCTGCTTCAGATAGAGGTCACCATTGATGCTGTTCTAAATTGCTCATCTTCAGAGTGCCCATCCAGCATCAATAGTTCAGGAAAGTGTTCATCAGGGCTCTGGGAAGAGTGATATGAACTCAGCACAGCCAAAGTATGTATTTTTTTGACCATGAAGGTCACATGCACTCATGTACATTTGTTTACTAAGGGCAAGGAAAAATACTCTTTGAAGTGAATCTGGTTATGCTCGCAACATGGTTTATGTTGCTGTTTGGTCAAAGTCTTGAGTTGTGAAGCATCCATCCACTGCTAACGGGTTGTAGAAATCTGGCGTGATTTGTCAGGGGCACAGATAACTGGTCAAACAAGTCTTGAATGTGGTGTTGAAACAGGGGATGAAATAAGTTATGGAGCATGCAGAGTGAAGAGTAACTTTGTGGTTGTTGGTCACAGGACTTGCCATACACCAGTGATAACTACCATGATGCATGGTGAGATATTTTGAATTCTATATTTCTTTTTTTTTGAAAACTGATGCCATAAACAATGAAGAAAAGGACACTCCCACAGGAAATTTCATGTTGAGACGCAGTGGGTCAGGGAATTGTTTGCATGGCAGCTATTGGCCAGACTAAATTCATCAATGAACAACTTTTGTGTGGCTGCACGTCTCTGTCCACATGAGATGCTGAGAAGTGCTTCATGCTTGCTTCATGAAGTTGATAGTGCCCATTGTCCAGGGTTGAATTTTGAAACTCGCGCTCACTAAGTACAACATGACTTTATTTTCTACCTACTGTGGGACAGCTAGACCTCCATTTATGCTCTTCATCAAAGGCAACTATTAAAAATGTTGTAGAAGTTGGTTTGCAGGAATCTTGTGCACAGAAAGAGTCTGGGAGCAATCGAAAGCCCATCAATCAATTCGCGCAGTCCCAACAATTTTGAGTGGTAACGAAAATTACTCTGCTTACACCTGCTTAATTCATCTTTGTCTTGAACAGTTCAACTTACCAATTATCCCACTGTCAAATATTTGCTCAATAGTAGAACCAAATTCTGGTGAATTTGAGATTGAACTCCCAGGATCACAGCTCATATTTCTCTACTTGCAGCAAGTTCTGCAGCTTCATTATATGGTCAACCTGTAGCTATGGTGTGTCCAAGTTAGATCTTCGTCTGAGTGCTTGAAATCTCAAATGGCAGGGTTCTAGCAGATTTCGATCCAAGCACCCAGAGCCATGGGCAAGTAGTGGTGGTAGCTGGCAGCCACCTTTACCAACTGTTTCATTGAGTGTTGACTTCCACTGGTGTGGAAAATGTATGATGATGGTACATACTTTTGGTTTAGGGTACGCTTGTCTTAACCCTTAAAGGTGGAACTAAAATTTTCCCAAAATCACCTACAATGCTTCAGTCCAATTCAATAGCTTATGTAAGAAAATTGGCACCTCTTATGGTAGATCTGACCGCATGGATGGTAACTTTTTGAAGTTAGCATTGTTCACACAAATTTTTAGCCATCCACGTGTCCAAAAACATAAGACTACAATATAAATGTTCTTTTGAGACAGAAGGCCGACAGGCCAGCGCCAAAGCACAGGAGGCAGTTGACCACCTGGCAAGTTTTCCGTCAAGTAGAGAGGAGATTTCACAGCCGGGATTCGAACCGCCAACCTCTTCCTTGAGATTTGGGTATCCCTCCACCATCATCCGGTAGTTTAGGGTCATCTCGGACACTACAATATAAATGTGTACGTCGGTATTGTTGGGCAACAGTGCTTGCCCGTACAAAAATGTTTGCCTTGTCCTTTAGGGGTAAAGGTGATGTGGGCTTTATGTGGTCACTCTTCTTAAATGGGCCCTTTGAATGGTATACAGAAAAAGGAATTTAGAACATACATCCAAACAACACGCATTACAATGAGATGGACTTTGTGTTAAAATTGTAGTCAACCTTCTCAGTTCAATGGTTAACACGATTGGGAGGACTCAAGTCATTGTTCGAGGAGAAGGACAATCTTCACTTTGGATGCATTTAGCTTTTGCATCTCAACTCCAATTTTGAAACTTGAAATGACAATTGCTGTGATTCATGCTAACTGGATGAGACAAAACCCGAGCCCAGCCAATAGCCAGAATTGTCCATGGAGTTTCCACAACATGGCCACATACCTTATTGTGCACCCCATTTGAGTTCAAAGACCACATCACGAACTAGGCAAGTAGCATGTTATTTCCCATGGTTTGGCTTGATGTAACCAAGGTGACACTATGAGGACTACGATGTATATTTGATATAGTGCGGCATTTGGATTGATGTGCTATGTTAATTAGAGCGGCCTCCAAAACTTATTCTTCTACTACAAGTGTTGTCCCATACCACCTTTGGTTGCCATTGAGTGATTGCAAGATCATTTGCGAGGGTTGATGATAAATAGTGTGGGCCACACTAAATCTTTTGCACAGAGTCGCATCATACAAACAAACATGTTTGATCGAATTCACAAGATGCTTCATGGATCATAATGAAACATTGTGCATTGCAATGACCACACTAAAACCAATTTAGTGCTTCACCTCAGAATTTACTATGCCACACTAACTGAGACCCCGGGTGGGTTGGGGCCCCTCCTTTGCTTACGTTCGCAAGATCATTCAAGTTGGGTTGACGATGAATAATGTGGGCCACACTAAATAATATGTATAGTGTAGCATCATACATCACTACACTAAATAGTATATTTAGTGTTAGTTACTATTCGGAGTTACTCACTCCTATATCTTTTTACTATTAATGTAATTGTTTACCACGTAAAGATGTTAATGTTCTATAATGTCCAACAACCCAATTCGACCTTCGTTGGTAAAAAAATTACATTAATAGTAAAAAGATATAGGAGTGAGTAACTCCGAATAGTAACTAACACTAAATATACTATTTAGTGTAGTAGAAAACATGGTAAAAAGAACCGTAGTCGTTTTCCCATTGTGGTTCTTTTGACCACCCTGATCTGCAGTCACTAAACGACTGCAGATTTGTTTTTTTGATTTACCGATTGAAATTTTGAAAATTTCAGGGCGTTGTAATACACTGTTGGAAAGGTATTTTGGAGACCTTTCCAATGGTATATTACAAGCCCCCAAATTCTGAAACTTTTAGTTGGTAAACCAAAAAAACAAATATGCAATCGTTTAGTGACTGCAGATCAGGGTGGTCAAAAGAACCGCAATGGGAAAACGACTGCGGTTCTTTTTTACCATGTTTTCTACTAGTGCATACACACGTCCATTGATCATCTTCACGCGACATCAATTTGAGCAATGGAACACTTTGTGTTGCTACATTAAAACTTAGTGCTTCCGCTACAAATTAGTGTGCCGCACTAATTGAGACATGGAGGTGGGGGATCCATTGTCCAGGGAGATTTTCGGACATAATCGCTCAAGATCCTAGTGTTTCTAAGCCCAACCGGTTACATGCTGACACCTTCCGATTTTTCCTTTATGAATTTGAGGCATAGATTCCTCTAGAATGATGGGTGATTTTCCTGAACTCTTGAACTTCAAACCCTCCGTTGCTTCCGTTTGAAGCATGTCCTAGGGATTCCACGGGGGAGGAGATGAGATGAGATCCAGTAGCAGCTGCCATCAAATATTGCCCTTGTCAGGGTGCAGGGGCCCTTTGAGCCAGGGCTCCAAGGCAAAGTGCCTGCTGGTAAAGCCCTAGTAAACTTAAGTGTCGCGTGTGATTGTAGATACTCGACACTCCCAACAAAGTCCGCGCAAATCTTTTTGTGTAAGTGGATTGCTGTACTGCAGGGATCTCCCCTCCTAATCTTCCCTGGGTTACTTTATGCAATCACCTAAGGTAAGTGAGATCGGTGCTAAAACTAAGCACAGGTGCTTTTACTATGTTCAAGGAAACGCCCAACTTGTTTTATTTTTAGCCAATTGACATGGGATTCCGACGCACTAAAGTATGTTTTATTTGAAGAATGTGTTTGAAAGTTACAAGGGTTCAAAGTTTTATTGATAGATCACTCAAAATTAACCTAAAGACATGAAGCTAAGGTGGTGGATATTTCCAAAATCAACATGTATCTATTGTGCAAGATGTTAGGGTGTTGGTTTTTGGCATCATCTACACTAGTCCAAGGAAAAGAAGAACATGTGAGCTACAATACTACATGTCTGATTTAGTGCGACAATTGCATTGATGTGCCAAGTTGATTGCATTGTGGCAAGTTAATTGGAGTGGCCTCCATGACTTATCATGTAGGCGCAAGCATCCCATGCCAGCTTCTCTGGTGGTCACCTGGTGATCATTCCAAGATCATTTACACCCATGCGGCATGGGGGGGGGGGGGTTTGACTTAGAGAAATTTAGCTAGAATGGTGCAACCAAAGATTTGGTGCATTTTATTATATGCACCTAAAAGTTTGACATTTTTTTAGAAGTAACATATGATGGATAAAATATATAGTATTGGATTATAATTGGTATATGGTCCTATATGATATATCTAATTTAGGTTTTTTAGATATAATATACCATGCGGGATAAAGGGTTCGGGTGAAGATTAAAATATGGTATGTACAATGGCAGTCAAGGGGCAATGGAGCCAAGGATGAAATTTGACCTTATACATGGGTTGTGTTGGCGGATGGTTGAAATGTTACCCCATCGTCATTCTCACCCACAACTTCTATGCGCATGGGATCTGCTAGGGTTTCTTTTGCGAGAAAATAATATAGGTTTGACTATTGCTAGAGTTCTTTAATCTTCGAATTTTTCTTTTCTCATTTACTTTAATTAGTGAATATAAATTAAGGGGCTAAAAAAATCCCCCCCTCACAATTTGTAAGTAGTTCTATGGACCCTTAAAACATCATGAATTAGATAATTAGGTAATTGAATGGTCCATTTAATTGGTCGGGGCCATCAAAATACCCCCTACAATAGTACCCATCGGTCACACCTGATATACAACCCTCCCCAAGGAGTCCACCCCCCAATGCATTTACGTGGCTTGATGACTTCAAACCATGTGGGCCACACCATATTAAATGTGTAGTTTGGTAGAAAACATGATGATCCCGAACAACACCATAGTTCCAAATGGGTGCTTTACTAGTTTGACATGCCCAATCTCAACCTCTCATAGTTGAGATTCACCATGCCAATATTACAAAAAGCACATCGTTGGGGACCATGTTTTCTACTAGTGTGTACGACCCCCTTATTGAAGCTTGCCTTGATGTTGACGGCTGGTTTTTGATCGCCTATGAAATCTTAGCACTTCGGTGGCATACGGACCGAGTCTAGATGCTATGAGCCCCTCTCCAATACTAGTGCTACATGGCATATATTACACATGACTTGTGTAGTTAGGTTTTTTTTCTATGACTTAAAATAACCAAAACCCAGGGTACATACTCTCAAGGAAGGTTTACCTAGTGTTTGTTACATGCATTTGTCACATTACAATTCATCAATTAGACAAAAGGGATGCTATTTCACTCTAAAAACACAACTGACATGTCTTTCACTTCTCTTTCTCTCATAGGCTCCTCTCAGGACCTCTCTTCCTATATCTCATTCGGTCTTTGATTCTTGGTTGTGGTCTGTAAGTTTATGTTCCCTCATCGAAAAATGTAACAATAATCTTTCGTAACCATGATCTCAGAGTGTAACAATTATCTTTGTAACCATTGGCCAACGCATCTTCAAATCACAACAAGTTCCTTTATTAATTGGTCAATGTTAATTCCAGTGCAAGACAAATTGTTCATTTGTTACTTCCAAGATTTAATTACTACTTACAATTATACAATTAATAGCTAAAACCAAGGTCAAGCTCTAGTCTTGACTACCATGCACAACCTAGAACATTATCAACAACAACCAGGGTGACACACAAGACCATAGGTAAGTTGGTTAGCTTACACTTCACTCTCATAGGTCATAGTTCCTAGACTAGGCATCAATCTAAGAATCGTACTTAACCCTAGGAAAAATCATGCCTAAATCTCCTTGATAATCTAGAGTTTCTCCTCACCAGTTCACAAACCATAGCGCTAATATTTATCATCCCACAATTATTCAACTGGTTAGAGTTATTTCTCAACACACTTGATTGGAAATAGGGATCAAAATCACTCACACACCAAAGACTATAGTTCTCATGTCAACTATAATCAGAAACTTAATCACATGGTTCACCATGTCTCTTCCACTTCCCTTTCATAGGGTCTCAACAATCATCGATGGTATCCTCTCTTAGGCTAACATTAGATATCACTCTATCTTTCCCTATCATAGTTTTATTTTTAAATTTTTAAATTTTTTTCCCTTTTAATTAACAATGGTCTTTGCTTTCAACCTCCATTTGACTAACTCATCGCTCAACTCTGACCTAATCACTCAACTCACTTCGAACGTTGGCAGGTAACACCTTCCTCTACCAATGGTTTTACATTTTCTCTTAACAACTTCTGTATTCTTGACAATAGTTGTAGATTTTATCTCCTTATTCACTTTCCTACCACAATATTTTCATCTGATTCGTTGTTCCGCTCTCCAATGTGGAAGACTTCCCAACTCTCATACAATGGTTTCAAAATGTTGACAACTTTTTTAAGCACATTGTCCAAACTTATCTCACTTTGCTCTGACACAAAGAGATTCCTCATCACTTCGACTCCTTCTTTAATTTAATTTCTACCATGTGATGCTCTTTGTTCCATTCTTGAACTCACAAATATCACTCACATTCCAAACTCACCCATATCTTCAATCACATTCTATCAATCTCATGTCACAATTTCCATTCACTCAATCAACTACATTTCACTCACACAACAAAAGTTCTCAAATTCAAACTCAAAGAAGATAGTTTAACCAAATATCAACAACCTAGGTATAACTCATATTCCATAATAGCCAATTATCTTTAACTCAAAACCACAATCCCACAATCACTGCGGCAAATGCTAGTTGTTCAAAGAAAATAGTTTAACTATTGACCTTGCACAATCTTTGTGTTGAGGGAAACAAGACTATAAATTTAACAATGCGCTCAAAAATTGATTAAAGTGTTTGTCTTTCTCTCTTCCCTTCACCTCCTCATAGTAAGAGGGGGAAGATGATAGTTCTAACTTACTAGAGGCTCCTAAGCCTGTGATTATAGTTCTAACCGCCTAACTCCGTCCATAGTTCACTACTTTCATCCATTGAAGTATAATTTCCATCTAAATATCACTAAAATATCTATAGTGAAACTATTAGCCTAAAATTTTGGCTTAAAACTTATGCCCCTTTCCTACTTAAATACCGAGTTAGCTTGCTAAAATTGAGCGGCAAAGACAAAAGGTCCCCTGTTTACACTGCACCTAGCATTGGAGGAGATATTATGCCGTGGCCTATTATTTCAACAAGTTTAGCTTAAGTTTTTCTATTGTCTGGTTCTCGTTTTAGCTTTGTAGATTTTTGTAAATCTAGAAGTTGGTCCCAAGATAGCTAAAAAATATGATGCATCCAATCAAAGGCCACACATACTGTGTACTTAACCGCCCTCAAATGGGCCATAGTCCTAGCAACACTAACCATGCTTGGTGGTTGGGCTGGTTTTAAGGTGGCTAGCTCGGATTGCCACATTGGCTTGGCAGTAGAAATTGACATTGGTGTGAAGCCTTGCTTGCTAAGCTCTAGTGTTAGGTTAAACCAAGTGACCTAAGTTAGGTGGGAAAGGGGCCTTATTTACTTGCAGTATAGAACAAGATGGTGAAGTACTAAGACTCATAATTTTTCACACTTTCCAAGCTTCCCTATCCCGGCAAGGCAGGCCTTTCACATGGAAATCGGAACCCATCCTAGGAGTATGGCTAGGCTATTTTCCACAATGTGTGTGCCACATACAAAGGATCAAGGGATGTTGCTTGGTATTGACCTAATTATTGCCTATTTATTACGGTTGGGAAGGTTACCCAATCCACCTAATAAGGTAGACATCTCTTGTGAAATGAAATCGATTTTGAAGTTTGGGAAGCCAAAAGGCTTGTGGGACCAAAATTAGTATATCAATTTAATGACAAGAAAGCTAATTCCTTATGACTAACAAAGTGTAGTATCTCTGTGAGTTAAAGGCTAATATTAGCCCGGTTGTTCAATTGGAAGAAAGACTTGAAATTGCCTAGTCTACATTATGAAATGTGAATAATATATTCTAAGATATCAAATTGAAGACTTTCTTTCTCTTTGAGTGATTACGGAGGGTCTTTGAATTATGCTAACAATTGAACCCAAAGAACCAATATTTTGAGTACAAAATCCAATCTCATCGTAACATGTGCCTAGGGTGTCCGTCTCATGACTACAAGCCTTGCTATATGTGTGCCTTATAAGGTAGACATCTGTTATTGAATTAGCTTCTTATCGGACACCTATATTTCAATGTTATGTGGTTAGGTGTGGTTCCGGATACCAAAAAGACATGTGTTTAAAAGGGATTGGAGTACATGCTCAAAGTATGTTGATTATTCTAAGCTCAATAGTCAATATACTTGAGGGGGGACCTACATGACCATTTAGTGTCACAAAAATCTTTATTTTGATAATGAGTAAGATATTCATACGAAGCTCTCTCTCAATTGTACCTAGTGTTTTGCTTGAGATGAAGCTTCAAGATACATAGCCGCCCAAACACCTTGGGGGTGCACTCGGGACCCTCTAGAAAAGTACATGCAGAAAAATATAGGGACCCTGTAAACTCAATTTTTGGGCCATCGCCTAGCTTTCGAGTAAATTCTCTAAGTTAGTGAGAATTAGCGGCAATAGGCATTGAGGAACTAGCTTACAGTGAGAACAGGGGGCTATAGCCATTTGAAGGCGGTTGCAACCACCTTCTCCTCCCTCGTTGATAAGGAGGAGGCCGGCTATTGCCCAAACATGCTATTTTCCATTTTACAGAATCTTACATAGTCTCAACGTAGGATAGCAATAGGCAGTGAACGTCGAAGCTCAGTGATTAAGTTCGGCCATAGACACTTAGCCAAGCATGAAGCTTGTAGATATAGACTTAGTTGAAAGAACCGAGTGATTCGGACTCTAAAGCATATTGGAAACTCTGACATTGAGAGTAAAAGTTTGTCAAAGTTTCATTGACTTGAAGAAGAATTTTGATTGATGATTATGTCTTTGGATGGAAGAAATGTCTTGTGTAATTGTTGATAATGGCCATAGTCCTTGAGCGTTGAAATAGACATATAAACTGCCAAGAGGGCGAGAAAGATTGATGGTAAAGTTTGAGAGTCAGCGAAGATTGCTACCAGATTATGGCCATAAGCATGTGAGTGGCGCACTCAATTTGAGATAATGAGTAAAGGTTAGTTGCCGAGGAAGAAGGGCAATAGCCTGGTGAAGGATAAAGAGTTGAAGTCGCGTGTATGTGAGGATGTCACATTTCTCTTTCAACATATTGTTGATGCATGCCTCCCCCTCTACTATGAGGGCATCCTCTCCCACAATGCCTACTCGCTTCAAGTTGTTCACACTTGATGATGGAAGCTCATGTTCAGAGTTTATTGGGCCATCAAACGCTCTTGATAACCATAAGTACATGGACTTGCATCGTCTTCTAGAAGAGGGTTCTATTGTGGATTGGCCTTTGGAATTTTGGGACCACCTAGAAAAGGTTAGGATTCGGACAAAGTTAGAGAAGTTTGACATTGTTGCCGATCATGTATATGCCATCCCTATTATGGATGCCTCCATAGATTGTGCCAAGCGTAGACGTATTAAAGCTTGTGCTTCCACTTTCGATGAACCAAGTCATACCCTTGTCAATGACATTCTTGATCTCATAGACCATGAGGAGCATGTGCTCCCACTTGCCTCATCAAGATCCTAGAAAAGTACACGAAGGTTGTGTCCAAACTCAAATCTGAGCTTTAGTCCATTACATTGGACAATCGCTTGTGGTTTCTTAAATCTTGGGATCAAAGTAACGTCCCTGTTGTGAAATTACATTGTGTCGAATGCAACAATGATTTTGGGTCAAATAGTGGAGATCATAGCAAAACCACAATAAGTAATCTCTATCACTATATTCGTTAATTTGAGACTTTCTCTTGTCTCAAATTAATATATGGACCACAACAACATGGTCTAATGTTTGGGTCGTCCTACCTAAACCATCTTGATATGAGTTCTTAATTGGGTTCTTGATATGAACACCAACTTCAAAGTATTTGCATCTTACAACATTCTCCAATATCTGTGTGATTTTATCCATGTTCTTATATTTGTAACTGTCTCAAAATGCTGAAAAAGTCCCAAATTAACGAATATAGTGATCTCTTTGCTAACTTCAAGAAGAGCCATATTATGTCTAATATGCACATCATGTCTTGGTGTAGGCCAAAAGGTATAAGTTTCAATGACCATTCTCAATGCATGGCCACAAAGCGGGAACATGATGTGCTCACAACGTTAGATTATAAGGCCCCAGTGACAAAGGGTTCAACTATTATGCCGAAGGTGAACACCTTCATTAATGGCAGTGTGTATGTTTGACAAATTTCATTTGACATTGAACTTCAAATCCAAAGTGTCACGTCACATTTCCAAAAACAAAAATGAATGTCAATCGACATCTACATTTTCTTCTAAAATGTCACTTCAATGTCACATGCCTAGTAATATGTGTCATTTCAAACTTCTAAAATGTCAATTGACGCGTGGTTTTTTTTCTTGACAAGTCACACTACATGTCAAAATCTAAATTGTGCGTGTCAATTGACGTGCATTTTAATTTTGTGCAAGTTTTTGCGTGTCAAATCCCAAAAACTTGCAAAAACTTTGTCAAACATATACACTGCTTGGAGGTACCCTTCGTAGTTGTGGGTGATTCCAAAGGTTCTAAATGTAAGAGTTTTAGTTTAAGGTCCGATGCAAGGTTTGTGGTGTTCTTTTCCAACTTTGCCCATCCAAGAAGAACTTGGTTGCTAATCTAGACAATCACATTCAGAGTTATTTTGAAAAAAAGCAAGGTTAGTTGTGGGAGAGTGTTGGGACAACTTTGACTTTGATTTTTAATGGAAAAAGTGTGGACTAGAGAGAGATATTTAGGCCTTAAAAAATATACAATTCATACAACGACAAAATTATCATGTTTTGTTTTTAAGAAACCTATTTTCAATTACTAAGCCAACAGTGTACTTCACCAATCCATGAGAAGCCCATAAATAGACGCAAATGCTGAATGGGGGCTGATTAAATACTCACCCACTACCTTAAGTATGATTATTTAAAAGCGATTGCCGGTGACGCTCCAAGCCTCCAGATCAAACCCATCACACACGTCACCTGCTGATCAGGCTTCAGTTAAGCCAGTGACAGTCGATGAGACATGTTGTTGTCAACATGCAACATTTGATATTCAATCTTTTTTCATTATAAAATTGGTGAATTAGTACTGTACTCTGGCTGCCATGCCAATTACAGTTTCTCTGAGAATAATGCTTCAAAACACAAAGGTAGAAATACGGAAAGCGGCGAAAATAAGCTGATTCTGCCAGAAAGAGTGGCTTGAAATTTGTGCAATATTTTTCAGAGATGGAGTAGAGGAAATGATGAGGAATGCAAGTTGTTTCATGATTTTATTCCATGTAAATAATTAGTGATCTTTTCTCAAAGAGGCAAGTAAGTCAAAGCTCCTACTTGTATAGTGGAGTCTCCATGATTTGAGCATCAAAATATCCTACTATGCATACTAGTGCACACAAAACGGTTAACTGAGTGGCACCCAAAAGCGATTGCAAGTGTTGTGAAACAACACCTATCCGGCCAATCTCTGCATCCTTGTCGGACCACCACGTTACAATCAACCATTTTGGGTCCACACAAGAATCATTCTACACCTAGTCTAGTGCACCAGCAGTGGTCATTCACCGTTTTCGTTTCGTCTACCTTAACTCAGATTTGATGTGCATTATTCTAGTACTGCCTGTTCATCTCAATAAATTATTGCCTCAGTAGTCTTGTAGTCATGCAACTCCAGCAAACGCACTCACAATGAACTAAAAGGAACCGACCGCTGGTTACAGATGAACCATTTGAGTTTGATAAATCGCCGGTTCCAGTTCAAGACTTCAGGAAAATTCCCAACCAGTTTTGCAGAATCGGTGGAATATTCCCTACATTGATGAGAACATGTAACCGGTTGGACTTGGAAACACTAGGATTTCGACTGATGGTGCCCAGAAATCTTGTTAGACACTCATGATCGCCTGCTACAAGCCGAACTCCAGCTGCCTCATTTACACTCACTTTATCACATTATATATAGATACAGTATATAACAAACCCACTAATATACTCCCAATAATAAGGAGTCCTTCAATAATGCCACGAGGTGTGCGCCGTGGATCCAGATCGGTAAGTTACATGGAAACTGAAATATGTTCGCAAAGGTCAATGCACATAATGAGGGAGCTCCCAGCCACTCACGTTTGGCTATAACGAGGAGGAAACATGGCAATAGCCAATACTATAGCCAGCAGAGATTCCAAGTGACTTGGGCCTTGAGGTCCAATTTTAGGCTCTGCTGCCCACGCCGTTGTAGTCAACCCCGAAAGGCATGAGGATTCAGCGGAACTTGTATTGTAGCCCGTTCGTACGGGGCAATGTCAACTGGCTGGGGATTCGTGGCACTCACTAAGGAACATCCATCCAAGATATCGTGGATGAAGGGCTCCAATAAAAAAAAGCCCCCCTATGGGGTTGAGGGCCGATTCATTTGAATGTGACATCACTAGACTAATTCGGGGCCTTTGACTCTATTTTCGAAATCAAATTGCCTAAAAATAGTCATTTAGATGATTCCTGCATTTTTTCCATCCGCATGGATGATTATACTTGAGTGCCACGAATCCCCGGCCATGTCAACTCTTTATATGCATCACGATCCAACATGTGTACGGTTATAAGGAAATGTCTTCTTTTTCTTTTTTCCTTTAAAAAATTGAAAGGTCCAAAAAGCCAATGTCAAATAATGAATTAAGAACCAAGAAGACACGCACACTTAAAAGGGGAGGTGGGGCTCCTCAAGCGTGCCACACTGTCAAGTAAAAGAATCAAGTGAGAACAAACGACAACACCCAACAGGACTTCTCCACAGTCGCCCCAGGGACTACACTGTTATGTCTACTTAGTGTGGGCCGCACTAATTTCCAGTTGCCCACACTATTTTCTAATTGTAATTTGAAGTGGCCCGTAGTACTTTCTAGTGTGGAAAAACAGTGTGGGTCTTTTCCTTTGTATATTTGGATGAAAATTCAAATTTTCATCCGATTGTATTTTGCAATTGTCCACGCATTTATTAACCAAGCCAACTACTAGAAAATTAATGTGGGTCGCGCCAACTTCCAACCCACATGAATTTCCCACCCACACTAATTAGACAAAACAATGTACGTGCAAACCACTAGCATGAGAAATTTATAGCAATCACAAAACACTACCGTGATTGTGAGGGTTGCATGATAGTGGGTGTCAAAGTGGGTTATTCATCACCTATCAATAGAGCTATTTTTGTAGGGCAAGTCTTTGGTATGTTAGCCATAAACACTGCACTCCCAACAAATACTTCATACATAGACATGCCAGGCTCATTAACCTCATGGCTATCTTTGAATTCCCAAGAAGTTCGCAAGCTTAATTTACATGTTCCCAAGAGAAAACATTTAATCTTGGGAGTGAAGTCTAGTAAGGTCGAGAATAAGAGAAAAACTCATTGAACATGTGGTCAATCTCAACACATGAGAGGTAAGCTATACAAGAATAGAATTGCCTATGAAATATAGGGTTTTCCTTGTGTTTCACCTTCTACTTGACCTTTTAAGGATAACTCTAAGTTTTGTGAGACAATTAAAGGAAAAACATGAAGTTGACTACAACATAACATAAGTCTTTGTTATTTGACACCCTTGCTTGTGTTGAATCTGAAGAAGAAGCGCTTACTTTAAATGTTGTACCATTGATCACACATGACAAAGTCCTATGAGTCATTGAGTGACAAGATGAATAGCGCGTGATCCTACATGTTGTACATCAATAGTCTACTTGTGATCAAGGTGATGATGTCAAGGCACAAAGACCAATTGAGTTAACATGGCACACCTATGTAAATGTCACACTAAATAACTTATGTCATGTGTTTAGTGTAGTATCTTGGCACATTGCATGGCTAAGAAATGGAAATCATTCCCCACTAAGATGTAGAAAGTGTGTGCTTGACATGCAAGTGTGCCTATTTGAACTAAATTTGAACTGTGTCCACCTACACACACAACATTTTCAATTACAACATACTCACCTATTGCGAATATATACGAACAGTTTT